>OX104061.1:39204580-39226672 GCA_944474145.2 Dicrocoelium dendriticum
TCTTTTTCCAGATTAAAGGATCTGGCAAAGTATGAGTTAAAGTCTTCTGCCATGGCAATTGGGGAATCAATGTATTCGCCTTCAGGCATGACGATGTGGGAGGGTAGGTCAGTTTTGCCACCTCATCTTTTTCTCAGTATTACAGTCACCAGTTTACTTGTAGTACTATTATTTACAGCTGGTTTTTCTTCCTGCATGAGACAGGTGGGGTGTTTCATGTCCGTCTCCATTATAAGGCGTTGGAGTCTCAGTCATACACTGAAGTCGTGAGTACGTTCATTTGTTCGTGTTAGCACTTGTATTTTCCGCGTGTCTTTTGCGTTGTTAGCATACTTCGAAGAGGGTCTCGTATTATCACAGGAGGCAAATACGCTTAAGCATATAGTTACATAGTCATGGAAAGATCGCAGAGACGCCCTTAATGTCAGACGAAAGAAAGCAATGATCCCAATTTTGGACCCTAAACAAAGCGGAGAAGGCTACCCAATCGACATTTCGCAGGAAGTGTGAAACCACCGCAGACCTCACATGCGACGACTCAGCTATAATTTTAAATCCGACTATTTTGTGGTCACATCCAGGGAGACCGTCAATTACATCAGTAGCTATCTGGGAGGTGCCTGAGGTAAAAAGTAGGTCTGGTATATTTTTTCCCCTGTTAGCCACGAGAACATGTTGCTCCCAACCACCAGTGATGACGGAGGTTATGAACTCTGCGTGTTTCGCATTTGTTACTAATTTTGACCAACAGATATCTGGTAGGTTGAAATCTCCACCTACAACTTTATCGAAGGAGCCAAGGTCCGATATGTAATTGAAGATGTCAACCAACTGGTTCTCATCACTGAGGCTGGTCCCGGGTGAGCGGTATATACAGCCTACAAGAATTCGCTTAATACCGAAGGACAAGTGTAACCAAGCGGAATCAATAGTGGGGCATATAAGTGGAAGTGTGAATTCAGACACAAGGAGGTTCTGTGAGTACTAAATTACGCAACCACCTCCTCTGTCTTGCTTTCGATCATTTCTACTAAGCATTTAACCTTCGATAGAAAGCAGCTGGCTGGGCATAGAATCATGACACCAGGTTTCAGTGAGTAAAATCATATCAGGTTTATTCAGACTTATGAAGGGGCGGAGTAAATGAAGTTTATTCAACAGAGAACGGATATTAATTATCATCAGTTCTGAAAACTAGCGTTGTTCATCACTCCGTCCAGTATTTATTCTTGCAGTCACATTAGTTCTAGAGCCTTCCGCAGCAAATCCCTAACCGTGAGATTTGCCAGTCCTATCGGGATTAGAGGGGTAGGGAATGCAAAAAGAATGCTGTGGTGATTTGGGACGATTGAGTTTAATCGGATAGGGTGTTATTGCCGAAGGGCTAGCAGAAGACTTTGTGAGAGGAGGAGGCGGAAGAGAGTACGTTGGTGACAAACAACTTCGCCGGTGTTCTGCAATTAAAGTCATAGTGAATTACGCGCAGATTGCCATTTCGGACAACCTAACTGTGTGAAGTGGGGTTTTCTACAGTGTTAGCAGCCGAAACAAAGCAACCAACTTAACTGGACCGAGGCAGCACACATCAAGCGTCATTGTCTCCTACTTCCCTCAGATGGAGCAGTCTCGTTGCAGAGGAACACGCTCATGGTTGTCCGTAATTTAGCGTTCTATTGACCTAACATATTATATCACTTTACATCAATATTTTAGTGTAACTGGATTTTATTTTCAAGGCATGTGCAATCATAATTACATTAAAAGTATTCACACAAAATAATCTAAAATGTAAACGTTCAACAAACCCCCTCAGCAGTCCGGAGTACAATTATCAAACGCCGACCGGTCCACGGCGATACAAAGGTTGGGGACCACTGCCGTAGAATGCACTGGCTCGCACTACCCCCATAGTTCACGAGACCAGCAGCTTGTAGTGTAATCACTTCGCAACAAAATATTACATGCGCGTATTTGCGGAACAAGGAGGAAAGTACTATAATTCACCGTTTAACATATACTTTGAAAGGAAATTGCAAGGCTGCAATCAAACAGCTATCACACGCCTCCTTCATCCCTCCATTGGTGATTATGTCATTCCACCCGGGAGCTGCCCTGTCTATCTCGATCAGATTTGACTTGTGTGATTCGTATAGGGGCGAATTGTTTGGAATATGATTATCTTCTACCCCACGTTCAACTTAGACCTGTGGATCTGTCAGAAAAGTGATATTTCATCGCATTAAGAAAGAAGTTACGTGTAGTGATTGATATCCATTCTGCTGCGGCGGAGATCGTTCTGCTCCTTATGATACGGACAACTTGACTTCGAGATCAAACGGTAGTTTCTACTGAGCCTTCAACTATCCGACCGAACTAGTCTGAATACCCACCAAAACGAGGCAACCTGTCTGCACTTCTTGTGTAGAGCACTTTTCTAGTACCAAGCAAACGTTGTGCACTGTTGTCCTGTGTGCATCACTTGTGCCCTAGCCTCAGACATCTCCTTTGCTCACTTACAAAGGGGACTTGACTACACTTCAGGATTATACCCGGTGCTCTGAGCGCACGAGGTTTCCTTCCCTCAGGGACTGTGCGCGCTTCAATGGATGTATCAGGCACTCCATTGTCCAGTGAAGGCGCGCGGCGCACTGTGCACCGGCTGAGCTCCGTGTAGGAAAGTCACATTTTTGCGTTCTCCTCGCTGCATTCCAGCTGCATCAACCATGCATCTGACTGCAGTATTCTTTCGTCTTTCCTCCCAATTCAGCGTTCACATCGTGCACTTTACGCGCTCTGTCACCTTAATGGAAAGCTCACTTCTAGCCCTCATGTGACCATAATCAGTTCGTCATTCGCCAATTTACTGACCTCCACACGGGTTTCGCTACTAAGGACACGTGCCTGGATTGACCTGAGAGTGACCGTTTAAAAAATCGTCCAGCGTTTTAGCAACCGCGAACCCCAGGAAAGCGCTGACGGTGTGCCATTTTATATCGGAGATGATCCGCCAGCCACTTGAATGTTTGAGATGAGAGGTGTTCAAGCGTCTACTACTCGCTGTTCGTACCTAGATTGCAGCTTCGGAAGCGACCTGATCCTCTTATTTCTATATGATGATCGCATGAAATAAGCTTACTGATCGAATGTAATCGCGCCAGCATCTTCGCAACATTTTGCAGCATCTAAGCCACAGTTCTGGGGTATGTCGTTCGTCTTAACTTGGATCATTCGTACCGGGGACATGTTTTAGGTTTGCTTGTTGCATCGAAAAGATAATTCATAGTTTGCTGACCAATTGTACAATATCCCTTCCTGTTTTTCTGCTCACCATCCTCCGTCCATATCCACCAGCACACGTCTGTTCAGTGAGCTACTGCGCTGACGTTCGCTACTGTTCGCTTCATTCGTACAAGTCTTCTAGTTACTCCATATTTTCGGTCCACTGACTTCGGCTGCATTTGTCATTTTATATTTTTATTCAAATACGTACCATGGTTAAGATTGGTATTCACTAGCTCAGTAAATTGGTAACCTCGGGCGAATCGGGAACTTTTCGTTGTTGTTGAAGTATCTGACGAGTAGATTCCCTCCTTTCGTTTTTCCGGCGCATTGACTTGTTCGCTGCTTCACTTTTTTCCATTTATCCTATTTTCTTATGTTGGCTCCTCGTTTTGCACAACTCGCACGGAGCTCCTAACTCCTTTCACAAGGTAAGCATGCTATGTTCCTGATTTCATGGAACACAACCCATATATTTTGTTAGCTATCTTCTAGATCGAGCTGAAAGTAGAGGCATTCAGACCGACCGATCGAGGTACAGTGAGCACGTCTCACGACTTCCTTCGTCGGTGGTGACGCTGATTCGGGATATTGGACTTTCTCACTGAAGGAGGCGAAGGACGAAACGATGATTTTGAAGGTGTCACAACACAGAGCATGGGCTTGATAGAAAAGCTCAATGGTCTCATACCTAGAAATTGCAAACTTTCGACGTTTCTCCGCGAAACTCAACGCGTAGATGGTCCATTATTCTTGAGCCAAGACGAGATATAGCAACTCTGGATTGAACACTTCTCAGAGTGGTCGCCGGTAATACTCTCCATGTTTTTAGACAAGCCCGTGAAAGAAATAGCAGCAAAAACTGTGTTCGGAGATCTGCCGCAACAGACAACCAGTAGCTTCAAGCATGGCAACCCTGGCTGCAGCACCATCTCACCGCGTTCGATACTGCACAAGGTATGACGACAAGAAACGTCAATTTGACCCGCTTTCCCTACCCGCTCAGCATGAAAACCCGCAGAATATACAGCAGATGTTATTGGTATCCAAGGGGAGATCTCATAAGGGTGTACTAGATCCTGAGAAACCCTAGCCATGTGTGCCATTCTCCTTTGATACTCTGTCAAAACACATCTTTAAGGGATCATCAGTTTAAGCTGGTCACGCAGTAGAGCTGAGTGGAATGTCGACGAAACGTTTTCTCCCTACGTGTGTCACTGCCTTGGAACGCCCTCCCGGAACACGTAATTAATGCCCCCAACTTACCCCTCTTCAAAAATATGTTGTAGGTACTTTGTCACATTTACATTAGATGATGTATCCCATGACCATCAGATGCTGGCACTAATGCACAACAAACAGTGGATGGTTTCCTAACCCTACTCACGCACGAGTTACTCCAAACCTCTTGGTGAGTCCTGGATTTCACGTATTCCTTTACTGGCACTGTATTTTAGTTTTTAATTATCACCCCAACTATTCTACGGGATATGCATTCGCTATAATACCCGTCATAAAACATTACTCCATTTCAGTGACGTATTCGTGGTCATGATAGACGTGTTGCACTTGCACCGAATCGTCAAGTCGAACTGACCATCGAGACGAGTAAATTGTGCTACTTCGCAGTAGGCTATCCTTGATGAGGACTTCGAAGTATGGTACGCCACGGTCAGATGCTGCCACGTTTTGGCTACCGCCATGTGTTTGGCGTTTGACACAGTGCAATATTTTCTCAACACGTTCCTAATCCGACAACACCAAACTCGTCGAGAAGTGGTGCGGGTATCACCGTTACTATCGCAGAAAAGCTAAACGTTGCAAACCTCCCTGCACTAGACACGGCTCAGCCGCCTCAGAGAAACCACATAATCTGCATACTAGCATGATCAAGGCGCCCACTACTAACTAAACAGAATGTCTGTTTTACCTTCAGGACCGACGTTCATGTGTCCCTTTCTTCATCGACACAGGAGCGGAAGTGGAAATCATCCATGTAAACATAAACGACAAGCACTCAAAGCCCACGTACAACCTGTGTGCGGTCAACGGTTCTCCGAAATCTTCATACGGTCAGTGCATGATAAGTCTTCGCCGAGAACTTAAGTACGTTTTCACGGTTGCGTTGGTATTCTTCGGTGTTATCGGTATCAACTTCCCCTACCATGTTGAAGTGCTCATGGATGCGGGTTGCCACGGATGTTTTGTTGGCGGTTGAAGACTTTCGTTCAGATGCCCCGATAATCAGTCCCGTTTCCCGAATCGCCGATATACCTTCAGACTATGTGAACCTACTCACCGAATATCCGCGACTGGGGCGACCAGCCGCAGAACCTCCCGTATTCACGACAGATGTCACTCACCACAGTCACACCTGGTCATCCAACGAGTCACTGACCGAGACGACTCGCTTCAGACAACCTACGTACAATCTGCGTACAATGGAACGCTGGAGACAGCCAGTGCGCCACGCTGACTCACGTTTACCTTGACGCGGGAAGCTGAAGTGACAAACACGTGACCTTAAAACAGCACGCCTACTGAGAACATGTCTCGTATGAAGAGCAAATGCGAATCATGTGCTAAAGTGCTAAAATGTGGTCCGGTGGGTACCATGTGTTTGTAATCCTATCACACTACCTGCCTTGGGACGGGAACGACAAAATCAAAACAGTACACTAACACGGCAGAGGCGTTTTGGTTCTGCCAAGTATGCAATTCTATCCCAGTTGTTAGCTATCTAGCTGTGCTACTGAAGAAGTGTGAAAGATTAACAGAAGCGGTCGAGCAACGTGAGCACCAGGGTTATACCCATGGGAGGAAATGGACCTGCATTTGTATGTGAAAATAACACCCCGAATTCCCTAGTCAGGCGGAAGAAGAGAGCAAGACGTCCCAACCTTACGACAACGACTCAACCCCCAGCAGTACCAAATCCATTCCGTCTCTCCTAGAAGTAAAGTACATTACCTGAAGCTTGCCTGCCTCAGCTTCTTGCAGCGTGTTGCACCTAAGACTTTGTTTGCTGCAAGGAAACCGTAAGCTACAGTCAACCAACCATAGTGAACAACCCGGCTACGTGCGCATTGGTTGCCGCCAAGCAAACTCCGGAAAGAGCACCAGTAACCTTTGTGCCCGGACTAGTATCGCAGCACGGATGGCACCCATCAGTGCCGTCAAAAATTCACCAAAATCACCGAATACTAAGGCTCCAAATCCAAAACCAGTAGCCACCAGGCGCAACCATGGTGCCTTAAACCTTGTGTGCACAAATGTCCCCCAAATCTAAATCCATTACAATTAAGGGTAGGTTGGAGGGCGATCGAAATAAATGGGTTCCATCTGTACGTCGATCGGTGTCCATGCTAATCCCACGACAATTAAAAGCATCTCGCGTCAGCCAAACTCGTTCCACTCCGGTGAACCCCGGTTACTCCGGGTTACACTAAACTCGGCAGACAAGACAGAGGTCGTTCTGCTGTCTCCGAATCGTCTCCGCAACGACTCAAGTGGAGTGCGCATACTACCCGAAATCCCGTGGAAAGAACGTTCAGTGGATCCCGCTAGCCGAGAGGTACAGAAAAGGTCAAGATAAGAAAACAGTGATTGCTCATGGTGTTCCTGAGCTTACTGATTCCTCTTCCGACGATGCTCAGATGCAAGACCGCGAGCAATGGCACTACATCCGGGAGGCACTTTCTCTCGAAAATGTCGTGGCCACCTCGTTGACGGCGTGCTTGTCGTGTTTCACCTTTCTAGATTTTCTTTACGGAAATCCTTGTTTGAGAACAGTAGTTGAATAACACTACATAGAAAAGTTGGCTTTGTCAGTTTTCTTGTGATCCGAAAGGACTTGGAAGTGCCAACATACTCGGAATCTCGTGTGTCTTCCTTTGTCACGGCGTGGTTGTCGTGTTTCACCGCTTGAGTTTTCCTTCTCGGAAGCCTTTTATGGAAACAGTGTTGAATAACTCTGATCAGAAAGTTTGACTTTGTGTTTCTTGTGGATCAAACGGGCTTGAATGTGTCCAGTATACCAGCGTTTGAAGATTTTAACTTGTTTACATACTGTTCGTGGTTTTCTCATCGAAATATTGCTTGGCTTCTGTTTGAAGACTTCAACACAAACGATTCTGGTTTTTATCGATAGCTCATCGATCGAGTACAAATCGGGTTGATATTCGACCGCGCGAAGCTGATCAATCCCTCGTTCCTGCAGTCTCGCCCAGCTGCAACGGAGAACAGCTTTGGAAGGTTATTCTACAGAAAAGCCTGTTTTTGTCTTCGTTGCTACTTTTATTGATCTGGTGAATCCAAATCTGTGCAAACGAATCACTCCGGGTTCTATCTGATTGCTGCTCACGTTGACTGCATTGTAGCCTACGGTACCCCGGTTCACGCTCCTATTGTCTGTTAAAGCTTTTCATTTTTCGTAATGGTAAAGATATCCGGTTCCAAGTCGCCCTCGGACTCATTAACCGATCCGCCAGCTGTTTGTGGTAAAGCGAGTTGCTCAGAACCAGTTACTGGTTCTTCGGGTGGCATGCAATGTGACCTCTGCAGTTCTTGGTTCCATGAGGCTTGCACTGGGTTGGATAGACAGCAGTATATCCTCCTACAAAACAGCGATGATTTACCTTATAATTGCCCTGGTTGTGTGAGGCACAAAGCATATCGTCTAGTCCCAAATGACGAATTTGAAACTTTGGTGAATAGAGTGGGTACCCTTCTATCTTTGTTTAGTTCTTTAGAGGGGAAGGTTGATCAAATCGTCGTAAGCCTTGAACGCGCAGACCTTCTCAGAACAAGCGTGCGTTCAGATGATTGCATAACTAGTACGGCTTCGAACGATTCATCAACTCCTGAGGTGGCTCCTGAAGATGGTAAACGTTCTGACGTTATATTGAACTCAGTTGTGAGTGGGGAAGTTGTACAGACCAGTGTATCTGTGAAGGCAAAGCGACGCAAGATAAGGAAATCCATCAGTACAACCAAACCCAATCTAAAAAATGTAAAAGTGGGCTCTGTCCATACTCCGTCCCCAAAACGAAGGTAGAAAACTCTTCCACCTCATTTCCGGAATCCTTCTCCTGTGCACCTGCTTTTCCTACTAAGGAGAATATGAACTCAACCGCTGCGCCGGCCAATGCTACGGTGACGCGTGCCGTAAATACTCCCCGTCGTAGTGACGCATTTACGGACAACAGCGTTATCTTTAGGAATATCTCGGAGTCCTCTGCGGCTCTTCCGAAATATCGCATGCTTAACGACCTTCATTGGTTCGAACTTCGCGTTTCCAAACTACTTCCACCCGGGTATCCTGGGGTAACTGTTAGAACGCTTACTAAGCTTGGTAACACATCGGGTTATAGTACTAAATGTAGACCCCCGTCTACTACACGTGCTCCTGTCTACACCGGAGGAGCGTCAAGCTCTTTTGCGCTTCGCCTTTGAACTAAAGGGTTCCGGAGTGAGTAAACAACCGGACCTACCTATAGCAGATAGGATAAAGCTTAAGGAAGCCATCAAAAACCTTAAAGAGCGTCGTGAAGCTGGCGAGGAAGGTTTATTTTTGGTGGGTTTTCGAGTGGTGAGCCGACGGTTCACTTCCACCCTACCAGAGCCCATTCTGGTAGCACACAACACCAGACTTTCCATGCCAAACGTTTTCATATAGTTCTCAGTAATGTGCGCAGCGTGCGAAACAAGATGGGTGAAGTTGGGGCCCTAATAGACAACTCCCATCCTGATGTACTCGCGTTCACTGAAATATGGTTGTCTTCTGACGTTATGGACAGTGGACTATACCTTCCGGGCTACGCAATATTGAGATCTGACCGCCCATCTGATTGCCGCGGAGGTGGAGTCGCCTTGTATATCAGATGTGGTGTAAACGTATCAAAAACACATACTTTTAACTCAGCTGATAAAACTGTTGAAGCTCTTGCAGTTGAAGTCTGTACCGAATCAACACAATTTAAAATTGTGCTGCTGTATAGGAGTCCTGATAGCGCTTCTAGGAGTTTCATTGACTTCATCCGCACTCACTCTGCGAACAGGTGCTTGATAATGGGGGACTTCAACGTCCCTGAAGTAAATTGGCATGACCTATCTTATGAGGCAGCGACAACAGGGTTGGCTGCCGAGCTTGTTGACTTGACACTGGAAGTACCCTTACACCAATTTGTCGATCGACCCACCAGGTACATAGTGGGTCATGCTCCTTCTCTGTTGGATCTAGTTTTCGCAAAGTCGGTTGACTTTGTGAGTGACCTTGAGTACGGTCCCCCTTTGGGAGCCAGTGACCATGCGTGTTTGTCACTCACTTGTGCTCTCATTAGAGACTACGATTCACGCAGGGTCCGGACTCCGAACATTTGGCACGCCGACTTTCAGTCTAGTAGAGCCAAGGCAGTGACTTCCCCATGCATCATATTGCCGGGTGATAATGTACAGACGGCTTGGGATACGTTTAAGTCTTCCCTCTTTAATATATCCCACTCCCACATCACTTTTTCGGTGAAGAAGATTACCAAAGCGAAGCCACCATGGTTGGACTCAGTCGCACACCAGCTAATGAATAGACGGGCAAGATGCTGGCGGATCTACCGGACAGTTCTCTCGGAATGTACTTTTCGGCGTTATCATGGGGCGCGAAATGCTTGCAAGAGTCATTTACGAGCTACTAGACTTAGCTATGAGATGGAGCTGGCTAACTCAGCCTCCGCAAATCCCAAAAGATTCTTCGCCTACGTCAAAAGGCGTAGTAACGTTGGCTCATCTATCCCAGTGTTATTAGACAGCGACGGCGCCACTGCCACCACTGGTCACGAAAAGCATGTCTACTCAGTGCGCAGTATGCCGGGACTTTTGTTCGGGATGAGCAATTGCCGCATGTTGACCTAGCAATGACAGTCCCACAGGACTCCTGTTTAACACACGTCACAATTTCGGAGGCAAAAGTTCTCCATCTTCTTCAAGGGGTAAATCCTGCTAAATCCGCTGGGATGGATGATATTCACCCTAAGCTTTTGTACGAACTCGCAAACGAGCTATGTGGCCCAGTGACGCGTTTGTTTCAGTTGTCGCTTCGCAGCTGTTCCTTCCCCAAGGCCGCGAAGGATGGTATCGTCTGCCCTATTTTAAAAACGGGCGACGTGCATCTCCCTGCCAATTACAGACCGGTAAATTTGACAAGCGTACTGGTCAAGGTATTGGAGAAGTTGGTCAGGGATGTGCTTGAAAACCATCTGCGGGAGTTTGGTCTGCTCAGTCCACTTCAACACGGCTTTCGCAAGGGTCATTCCTGTATGACTAATTGGTTAGTTGCACGCGAATGTTTGGCGGATGCTTTGGATCGGGGTCATGCAGTACCCTGAGATGGCCTGCAGAGAATTCGTCAACATATTTAACAAGCTCGTGGCAGAGACATCTGAAACCAAACTCTGCCGGCCTAACAGGATGAAGTCTTCCGTATGGAGCAGGACAATGCATAGCATTAAGGGACTTGGCATGGCACACCTACATAGCCTCCCCGAACGACCATACCTGGGATGTCTAGATAATACAAAGGAATCACTGTGTCAAACTCGTCCGGGAGGATAAACTGAAGAACCAACAAGGTCTAGTGGAAAAGTTTTGCTCCAATCCCAAACTGCTATACAGACACGTAAACAATTTGCACCGTGTTAAGCGCGGTATTCCTGCTCTGCACACAGCATGCGGATTAACACAAACCGCACAAGAGGCGATCAACCTTCTTGGACAACAATTTGACCATACCATCCAAAGCGTGCAATCATCATACATCCTGCCTAAGCAGATAACGCCGCTATCAGGGCTTAATCGCATATACTTTACCTCCGCAGCTGTACTGAAGAGGCTGATGTCTGCGCGAGTTCAGCTCCCCGGGTGTGGACGGCATTCGCCCGAAGGCGTTGAAAATTGCTGCCATGAGTTTGTCGGCGCCACTAACAATTTCCTTTCAACGATGTCTGAACGAGATGCACGTCCCCACGATGTGGAAGCACAGAATCATCACGCCAATCTACAAAAGTGGCAGCCGTGCTGAACCAACAAATTATCGCCCGATAACACTACTTCCTGTGATCTCCAAGGTTATGGAGTCCACTCTAGCTGAAGCTTTGATGGGGTACCTGGAGAACAACAAAATTCTCGTTCAGGAGCAGCACGGATTTCGCCAAAATCGCTCCTGTACCACTAATCTGTTGATTGCTCGTGCAAACTGGACGGAATCTGTGGACGCTGATGTAGGAGTCGACGCGGCCTACTTGGATTTCTCAAAGGCATTCGACCGTATAGACCATCACATTCTACTCCACAAACTCCAGAAATATGGAATCGGCGATCCTGTTCTGGGCTGGATAGGAGACTTTCTCGTGCAACGTCAGCTGAATGTGAGGATTAGAAGCAATCTACCGGAATCCATCGAAGTTCAGTGCGACATACCTCAAGTTTCGGTATTTTCACCCCGCCTGTTCCTGATTTTCATTAGTCATCTCGCGAGCGTGCTATCTTCTAATTGTTTGCTATTTGCTGATGACCTAAAGGTATAGCGTACTATAGCTGCAGTGGAGGAGCACACAGCGTTACAGGCGGACCTGAACAAAGCGTACACATGGTCCATCGAGAACATGCTGCACTTCAACGTCACCAAGTGAAAATTCTCAGCATACGGCTCAAGAGTATGCACAAGTATCGCCTAGGACCACAAATTCTACAGCGGGCTTCTCACGAGTGCGATCTCGGTGTGCTAGTCCATGAAGACCTCGGCTGTTTGAAGCAGACTGAAAAGGCATCTAAGAAAGCAAACAAGTATTTCGGCATGCTTCCCAGAGCTTTCGGGAGGTTTGACCCTTCAGTTTTTTCAAAAATGCTTAGTGCGTACGTGAGGCCGCACGCGGAATACGCTATTCAAGCGTGGCAACCCTGGCTCAAGCACCATCTCACCGCGTTCGATACTGCACAACGTAGGGCAACAAAGAGCGTCAGAGGTTTGATCAGCCTCCCCTACCCACTCAGGCTGAAGTCTCCCAAAGTACACAGTGAACGTTATCGACATCTAAGTGGCGATCTCATAATGGTGTTCCAGATCCTGAGAAACCCCAGCCACCCATGCCATTCCCTTCTGATACTCAGTCAAAACACCCCGCTAAGAGGTCATCAGTTTAAGTTAGTCACGCAGTACAGCTGCTTGGAATGTCCGCGAAACTTTTTCTCCCTTCGAGTGGCACAGCCTTGGAACGCCCTCCCGGAACATCTAATTAATGCACCCACCCTATCCCTTTTCAAAAATCACCTCGACGATACTCTGTCACATTTACACTAGATGATGTAGCGCATGACCACCAGATGCTGGCACTAATGCACAACAGACAGTGGATAGTGCCATAACCCTACTCGACTATGAGTCACTCCAATCGCGTTGCACGAAATTTGATAAACACTACTACTATGGAAACTGGATTTCTGTATCTCATCGACCCAAGATAGTTGCACACGAGTAAGCGTTGTCTTTGCTATCTTTTTAATTTTTTTTGCTTATTACCTGATCAATAACCACTACCCTTTTTGCTTTGTGTGTGTACCTTCTCATTTCAAACTCCTTTTATACGACAGTGCAGTTAAATCTGTAATCGCCCCAACTGACGACTCCATTATCCCTTGATCTATCTTTTTCCACGCTACACACCCTACGGGACATGTCAAGCACCTGCTATTTTACCCGTTATAAATCATTGTTCATTGTACGTCCGCGCGAACTGAATTCGATCACATGATTTAACTCGGTCTCACCAGACCGTCCAACAACCTACGGGCGTCACCTCTCAATAGTGTCTTAGAAAAGGTCATGGGGTAGTGACGTACTTCTGATGACTGTCCTGCTTTGAACACCGTTACTACGCCCGATCGCTGTGCGATACCACACACCGTTAATCGCAAAGCTACTGTGATAGATAAGAAAATATGTTTTTGCGAAATCGATTTGGTTCGCGCGTATGACCAAATTCCGGTACCAGAAGCACACATCGTCAAAATAACCGTGATGACCCTGTTTGCTTTGTTTGGGTTTCTGTGCATGCCATTTGGTCTTAGGAATGACGCATACCACGTTTCATCGACCAAGTTTGTTGCGGCTTATACTTTACTTGTGCTTATCTCGACATACTCATCGCGAGCTTCTCACGAGAAGAGTACTTGCTCCACGTGTGGATATTTTATGTTGACAAAGTAACACAAAGTAGCACAAAGTAACAAGCAACGCAAAAGTGTCCCTTTGGTGTTGATCCAGGCAATCGTCTTAGCCATGGTATCTTCCTTGTTGGTGTCGATACACTACAGGGTACAATTAAGGCCATCATTGAGTACCCTGAGTTTCATTCATTCAGACAACTCAGAAGTTCTGACAGAGTTGTCGGCTTTAACCGCCGCTTCATACCCAACTGTGCGTCGTTTGTGCAGCCCATCAAAGACCTCTGAAGGAAACACAAGAAATTAAACTTCCCTGAGTCAGTACGCACAGTGTCCAAATTTCTAAAAAAGGCAATCGTCAGTATAGTTCCTGTGGCGTTGTATGACCCGGCAGTCCAAATGTCGCTTAGCACCGATGCTTTAAAGTTGGCAGTAACAGGAAGGCGACACTTGGCCACTGCTGGTATTGTTCTTTGAATACTTGCAACCTGCCAAATCTCGTTAGGACACTCTCGCTAGAGAACTAGTAGCCATCTACCTAGCCATACATCAATTCGGAGACGTTTTAGAAGGTCGTACCTTTGCCGTATTCACCGATCACAAACCACCGACTCACGTACTTGGTTCGACAAACCGACCGATACTCTCCTAGAGACTCGCGCCACCAGACTATATTGCTCAAGTTACGGCCCATGTGACATGTCTCAAGTGTGCATAACGCCATCGCCGACACACTTTCTCAGCTCCAAGAGATCTCCGACCACATCGGCACTGTTATTGACCTGGCAGTCATGACCACCACAGAACATACTGGTCCCGAACTGGATTTATTAGGAATGTATCCCTCATTAGACATACGACCCGTTCCGCTGACATGGTTAAATGGAGCCATTCTTGGCAACACATTGCTGGGCATGCTGCATCCAGGTGTACCACTTGAATTTCGACAGATCGTGTTCGACACACGCTTGTGCGTGCTTTAAGCTTGAAACCGCAAGAATCGTTTCGCGCAACATAAGCTGCGGCGCCCGTGTTTGGTCAGCTGTTTCGCTTACTTGTGAAAGTGCGAAAAGAAAACATACACTAACAACCCACTGGGTACATTCGCAAAGTCGGGTGCAGCATTTCGCCACATGCACTTTAACCTCATATGTCCTCTACCGCCCTCGAAACGTTTACCATACTACTGTATCGTATCAACCCATTCACTAGTGGGATGGAGGACGTACCAATCACGAACTGCTCTTCCGAAACGGTAGCGAAAGCAATTTTAGAGCTCTGGGTAACTAATTTACAATAAACAAATTGGTGCTAACAAATAGAGAATGCAAATACCAAAGAAACCAAGAACAACGTCCAGCGACCTGAGGAGCCGCAGCCTCATGGTCTTTAGCGCACCTGAATCATGTGATTCCAATCCTCAGGTGCGTTTTGCAAACTCTGATTGATAGACTACTCGACCTGGATGAGGGCGGGCTCAAAGTGAAACAGATCGCTCGTCTAGGAAAGAGAACAGAGGGCAAAAGGCGATCTATGAGGGTGACTTTTGTCGAAGAAGCAAGTCCTAAGTTAATATCGTCCCGCCTTACTAGGCTGAAAGGTCTAAAGATCAACATGCGCGCTGACTTAGACCTAGCAGACATAGAGAAACTCAAGTCTGCGATGACGGCATTAAAGCGACGCACGGACGATGGAGAAACAAATCTCCGTATTGTAAATTTTCGGGTAGTTACCGGGATTCCTCCGCGAATACGGAGCAGCTGGTTTCTGATGCTTCAGGCGCGCCCGGCGGTTCCTACCGCAGCCTGCGCTTAGCCTTTACTAAAGTCTGCAGTCTGAGGAACAAGCGCGATGTGCTGTACTTATTTGTAACTTCTCAGCGACCAGACGAATTAAGCCTTGCTGAGACATGGTTAAACTCCGACATAACCGTCCAAGAAGTGGAAATCAGCGGCTACTCACGCTTCGCTGTGATAGACCCTCAAATGGTGGTGGCGTTCTGCTTTACAAAAATTCTTCTTTGTGTGGGAGACTAGTGAGCGCCTACCGAAGCGCTGATAGTCTATGTGAGCTGTTATGATGTTCGATCAACCTCAGACGCTGCGAGATGCTCGTGGGCGTGGTATATCGCAGTCCACTTAGCCGCTGCTTGGACTGGTTGCCGTATGTCTGAAACCACATGATTCGTCAGCTGTTCTCATTCATGGGCGATTTCAGTTTATCCTGAATACAGTGGCATGAGGCTGAACTTCTCCCGGCCATTGTGAAGTCGAGGGGAAGTTCACGGAGTTGATATTTGAAACCGGGGCCACACAGCACATCAACCAACGGACACGCATAACTGCACGCGCGACTTCATCGTGCTTAGACCTGCTTTTGACCAGCTGTGAGCCACGTGTGCATGACATTCAAGTCTCAGAGCCTCTGGGAGCGAGTGACCACTCGATGAGCATAGACAGCTTGGAAGTGCCGCTGCCGTATTCTCCCCGCTGGAGCCAGACTTCAACTATTGGAAGGCGCTTTAATGGTCTCACTCGAGCACCGAGCCAGGTGGACTGGTCTTTGCCAGAGGATTCGTCTATTGAAACCTGTTGGACTATCATTAAAGAGGGAGTGAAGTAGTTGTGCGCCCGATTTGTACCCCTCAAATATCGGAAAGTTGGGTCAATCAAACCAAATTGGTTCGACAAAGAGTACAGCAAACCGGCCCGATGACGACATAGAATATGGAACAAAACCGTGTTATCTGGCTCTGATGAGGACTACAAGGTGTACAAGATACAACGAAATATCTGCAACAGCGTGAAAGCAAACATTGCTGAAGCTTTGTAGGGCAGCTTGCAACCGCCTCAAAAACTGCTCCCAAGAGGATCTTCGCCTACGTGAAGCGTCGCCTGAGGCCTGTAGGCAATGTTCCAGTTTTGGAAGGCTCAGATGGACAGCCCCTAACCTCGACCACAAATCGCGCGTCCACATTGGCGGCACATTTCGCCTCCGTATTTGCAAGTGACCAGGTGTCTGTAACGAGTTCGACGAGTACCGCTCCCGCTGAACTAGACAGTCTAGACTGAGCATTGAATATGTACGCAAGCTTATAGCAAGTCTTGACGGGACGAAGCCTGTTGGCCAGATGGAATCCACCCACTGATTCTCAAGTCCCTATCGGCCATCATCTCGCCTACTGTAACTGAGCTGTTCAACAGGTCACTATCCACTGGACTATTACCGGACGACTGGAAATGCTCAGTCGTAAAGCCAATACCAAAAGGTGGTAACCCCAACAAAGTGGATAACTACCGGCCGATCTGCCTGACCGCCGTTTTGGCAAAGACGCTCGAGAAGATCGTGAAGAAGATCCTTCTGCAGCTTCTCGAGTCGAAAAGCCTTCCGACGCCCGCACAGCATGGTTTCGTGAAAGGTCGCTCGTGCGTCACCAACCTACTGTTGACGAGGCACGAATGCTTACAAGCGCTGAACCAAGGCAAATCTCTCGATGTCATTTACATTGACTTTAGTAAGCCTTTTGACAAGGTGAATCATGCAGTGCTCCTCGACAGGCTGAGGGTGTGCGGTGTTGGTGGTTCACTACACCAATGGATCAGGAATTTCCTTGTTGATCGAAAGTGGAATGTCCAGGTGGACAACCATTTAACAGACTGATATCCATCGAGCAATGGCGTGCCCCAAGGCACTGTACTGGGGCCGAGTTTGTTTCTCATTCAGGTAAATGATGTGCCTCAGCTACTCCAATCACCTTGTGTGTTGTTCGCAGATGAGTTGAAGCTGTGGAGAGTAATCCGCACACCCATTGATTGTGACCTGCTTCAGCAGGACCTCCACCGTCTCTCCACATGGTCTACAGAGGTCAGCCTTCCGATCAACCCGGTCAAGTCGTAACTCATGAGACTGGGTAAATGTGAGCACAGTCGAACCTATACAGTGGCTGGTCAACCGTTGCATCCCGCGTCTTTCGTGCGCGACCTCGGTGTACTCTCACGCTACGACCTAAAGTTCATGGACAACACGAATAGGCTTTACCAAAACAGCCTTCATGTGCTTTGGGCGCTCAGGCGCAGCTTCAGCACTTGATCCGAAAAGATTGCCACTCGCCTCCTCGTTACAATAACACGACCAATGTTAGAGTATGGCTCTCCCGCGTATTGTCCTATCACCCCAAGCGAGGTAGAAAAGATTGAGCGAGTGCAGCATGTAGCCACCAGGCTGATTCCCATCTTACGTGGTGTGCCGTACGAAGACCGGTGTAAGAAACTACGGCTGTACACCCTAGCTTATCGTTGAATGCGGGTTGACCTCAGCATGACGCACCGGATATTACAACTGGGAGATTACTCCATGTTGAGACCGCTGCTTCATCTGCGCACACCAAGCATCACACGAGGACAACGGTACAAGCTTGTCGTACCGGATTTGAAGCGGGTAGATCATCAACTCTGTTTCGAACGCAGAGTAGTGAATGTACGAAACGGCCTGCCGCAGCACGTAGTTGAGGCAAAGTCGATGTCGGAATGTAAGAAGTTCCTGGACAAATAGTTTTCCAACGCAAAATATATTGAGCGCAACACAACATAACAGGTCTTTGTCCCTGAGTAACATTAGATGCAGCCACACAGAGCAAACTCTCCTTGCTGCTTCTTGCAATAATCATTAATTAGTATCATTACTGTCTTGCCATTGTAAACACCCACTGAGGTTCACACTCTTCGATCACTTTTGTTACATTGCTTAAGAATTTAGGTTGCCACGTCCAGACAATGGCATATCATCCAGCCGCTAACGGCATGGTCGAACGATTTCGTTGCCATCTGAACGCAGCGCTCCGAGCGCATGCATGCATTTCATGTTCCGAAACGTTTTCCCTAGTCATCACAGGCTTGAGAAACTATCAAGACTGATGCAGCAGATAGATATTTGCTTTTGCCGGCTAAAAATACTGCACTCCACGAGGCGTTTTCACCGTATTTGATTTCCTCAGGTCAAAATAGTAGACATCGAACCCGGGTCCTGGGATGTTATACGAGCACTCTGCCCCTTTAGGCACCGAGTTTCTACGGGCAACGCTTGGTAATAAGGTTCAACACTGGTTTGAAGGACATTTTAAAGTATACGTCACTATGCCAGTACAGCCCGCTTACGGCTGCACTGGTTTTTCGTAGACATCTGGTAGCACCAGTACCGTTCACTTCCTCCTCTGACTAGGGAAGTTATGCCAATCGATTAGGTCGCCAAACGCGTGAGCCACTTCCAGGTTGTAAAAGACGCCGGAGTACGTGTCCGAAAAACTGACTACTGGTTGACATGTATTGCTTCGCATAGATAGTGTTGGACAGCCTCTGCAATCGCCATGCACCGTGCCGTTCAGAGTAAGCAAGCACACATAGGCATTCATAATCAACCGCGGTGCGCGACGAAAGCTAGCCACCATCGACTACCTAAAACCAGCCTTCATGGAGGAAACCACATTGCTTTCATCGCCTGGCAAGGCTAGTGTGATGTTACAAGCATGCGCCAACTTTCAGCCGTCAAGCATTCCCAAATCATACGCCGTCCCTTTTTACCGACTTCATCCGTCAAGGCATCATCGTTCACACATAACCTGTCGCTTCCCACGACCAACCATCGATAGGTTCGCAAGCCCGTTCGTCTTTTCGACCATGTAGGGTGCAAACACGTTTAGGTTTGTAAATACTGTGTATATATTTGTCGACTTTCTGGATGAATAACGTTTTGAAAACCAAAATTTTGAACCCTCCATGACACCTTTAAAGAGTCTGAAAGCCAAAAGTGATTTACGCAGATCGTTAGTACATTTTTGGGGTGTTTCTGCTTGCGTCTTCTTTTCCTTATTCCATACATGTTGCAACCCTCCAATTTGGTCGTTTCTTCGTCATCAGCAACGCGTCCGGGAAACCTCACAGTCAACACGAAAACTTGACTTGCTTCATGGGACGAGAGTGGTTTTGGCGCGGTGCGGTGAGTGCAGAAAGCATTCCCACCCGCGCCGGTTAGTACCAGCGGAGATTGAGGTCTTGTGGGCCTTCTTTCTGGACTAGCTAGCTTTTCTCTTTTCGAAAAGTCCGCTCCAGCGACTCGCCGTAATGCATCCCGTACTGCAATAAGTTAAATTGTTAACTACAAACGACACAGCTGCAGCTGATTTTCGACGAACCACCTTAAGACCCGGACATTTGCATTCATTCTTCTTCGACACGATTTTACATAATAAAAATCGACTCCCGCCATTCTCGATATCAAAGACTTCCTTTTCTCAGTCTACTAGGGGGAGCTTTGGCAACTAACTCATCGGGCTGTTGCGACGGGCGTTCGGACAAATAGATCTACTTTTCGACAGATTCTCAGTGCGTATGTTCGTCCACAAGTTGAGTACGCAATACAAGCCCGGGAGCCATGGATGAAACACGACTGCAGCAGCCTCAAGGTTGGGCGTCCAAGTACGTCATTGGAATGCGCAATCTCTCATACAAGCAGAGCCTGAAACGATTGGGGGTATTCAGCGCACGATATCTCTGATTACGAGGCGATTTGATAATGCCATATTTGATTCGGCACTACCCGTATCATGTGTAACATAATTTACTACAACTCAGCAGCAATACAAACCTGAATGGCACCTCATTGAGAAGCTTACAGAACAGTATAGCCCTCAACAGTGTTACAAGAATTACTTTGCCATTCGCGTGTGTCAACTGTGGAACGCTCTCCCTGAATCGGTCGTCTCTTCAACGACAATAGCAATATTTAAAAGTCGGTTGGATAACGCACTCATCCAATTACCCTTTTTTACTCAGAACTATGTCGCCATCCTACTTTTGGAATGGGCCTTGGACTTATTTTCTGTTACCTGTGGATGCTGTGAAAATAGGCGGATTTCAGGACTACAGCGGAACAAACGGTCAGTCCCTCTTTTCACACGTAAAGCATTAACTGTCTTATTATTTTTCTATAACCTCATCAAAGCAGTGCTCCTTAACCCGGCTAAATTCGCTGTTCCTTGCTCCCCAGACCTCACAAGGCTACGCTAACCTCTTCTCCCAGTACTCCCAGCTCGTCCATCCAATGAACGCAGCTATGCCCGAGGCATCCCGAGTCACGCACCGCATTGGGACGAATGACCCCCTCTCATCTCAAGACGTCCACGCCGACTTTTATCCGAAAAACTTAAGGTACCTATGGCCGAGTTTGAGCACATGCCCTACGGACAACCCTTGGCCCTACCCGCTACAGAAGTTTCCTAGGAAACCTGGTGACAGGCACACTTGTGGTGACTACCGCGCACGCAGTAGGTTAACTTTCCCAGATAGGTACTCCATCCCGCATATACAGGACCTAACCGCATGCCTCTCATGTAAGGCGATCTGCAGTAGGATCACCAGATAGTTGTATAAGAAAAGGACAATTTTATAACAAACGTCATCACTTCTTTCAGGTTGTTCAAAATTTTAAGCATGCCTTTCAGATTTCGCAACGCCGCACAAACCTTCCAACGCTTCAAGCAAGATGCCACTCGTGATCAACATTTCGAATATCCCTACCTCGATGACATTCTGGTTGCCAGTACGTCGGAAGTAGTGCACCTTGACAATCTCCGTACTTTCTTCGAGCGCTTGACCCAACAAAGTGCCATAGTTAACCCGACTGCGTATGAAATCGGAGAGTCAGCGGTAGAATTCTTGGGCCACCTCTTTTTATCATATTCTGTCGAAGTTCTTCCTGATAAGATCCAAGGAATAAAGGACTTCCCAGCTCCTAGATACTTCAAGCACTTTCGTAGATTCTGTGGTCCAGTCAACTGCTACCAACACTTTATACCTCGCTGTGCTCAACTCATCCCGCCCTTGAGTTACCTAATTAGAGGAAATGAACGTAAGTTTGATTTCCCAGATATAGCACACAAATATTTAATAGCTCAAGGATGTTATTTGCAAAATAGCTCTCCTCGCTTATTCCGAATCCACTGCACATCTCTCTATGACGACTAGCATCCCAGACGTCGAGGTAGGAACCGTCCTCCAACAACACGTTGGTGGGCAATGCCAACCCCTTGGGTTCTTCTCCAAAAGCCTGCAGCCCACGGAATTCCGCTACAGCACGTTTGGCAGAGAACTGCTCGCCATTTACCCAGACATTCGTCACTTGCGGCACACACTGGAAGGCCACGCTTTCACGCTCTATACTGACCATAAACTCTTCATCTTCGCCTTCAACTCTACCTCCGACAAATACTCACGCCGGGAAACAAGACATCTAGGCTTTGTCACATAGTTCACTGCTGACATACGTCATGTCTCAGGTGTCGACAACCCCGTCGCCGACGCTCTCTCACGCGACAACCTCACTCTCCAGTATTTGCCCACCGTCGACCTTACCGTTATGGCCTCAGCTCAGGCTAAACATGAAGACATACAACACACTCTGCAGTCCACTTCACTGCAAGTACAACCTGTTCCTCTCCAAACCACGGAAAGAACCACCCTCTCTGACAGTTCCACAGGTTGTCATAGACCCATCGCGCCCGTCTCCTTCAGACGCAGTGTCTTCGACACACTCCACGCGCTATCACAT
>OX104061.1:39227124-39264801 GCA_944474145.2 Dicrocoelium dendriticum
CCGAGCGGTCGCAAAAAGGTGTCCTCCTGCGTTATTTGCCCTCAAATCTTCGGGTATATTCTCACGGAGACCTACCTATTAACATTCGATTCGGCTCCGCGAGCTCCTGCTACCAGTGTGCCTCTTTGTGATCTGTCATTCGCGAATCACCAGCAAACTGTGCTTTGCAATTTCGAAGTCAACCGCAGTTGAATTTTATCGGAGAATTTATTTTTCCTCTCGTCGGAAAAGAACTCTGGTGGTCTTATTTTAAAGATCTTTTTAGGAGTCACCCGAACATCTTACTACCAATCTTTCTAGTCGCTGTATGGAGCGATAGTTGTCAATTTGGTCTGCCTTTGGTGCAGCCACTGTCGTCATTAGACAGTGTTTTCCAAGTCATCCTGCTTTGCCTCAATCCTACGCTGCATAGCTGCCTATCCACTTGCCGGTTAAATCAATAGCTCGCACGTCGCCTATCTACCCTAAGGAACGTGTGACTCATCTGGACGCGACAGGTCTGACCCCCTGACCTCAAACCAGCGCCGATCGCCGCGCAACGAAAATTGAAGCGAAGTCATACACGGTGCGTCAGTATCTCTATCCTCTTGCTACCCTTGTTGTAGTGTTCACATCCAGTTACTCCATTCCACCTTGTTAGTGGAGAATCTTTACACCACAACATGCTATGTCGATTCATAGCCGCCGTAACCGGGAAGTCCTGACGCCGGAAGGCCGACCGCTGTCATCTGCATGGCAGGTACCTGCATAGCAGTGGAGGATGCGTCGGGCTATATCGCATTTAGCTAACAATTCATGATAGTCGGATACCGTCCTCCATGGCGCAGTTGCATAAGCTGCGGGCTAGTTGGCAAGAGCCACTAGCAGTCATGGGTTCGATCCTCCGTAGAGGACCGAAGGATGCGCACCACTGATGAGCCCCAATAGGGCGAAACGGCCGTCTGGTGCTTTTCCGGATAGCTGGTCGACATATCTGAATTGTCGGCTGATTGCGACGAACAAAACTACTCACCAAAATCCTTCCATTCACAAGTAATCTTTACACCATACCACCACCATCTGCAGTCATGCCTAATTCGCTGCCCCATTACTGACCGTGATCACATATATCAGTAGAATTATTCCATTCTAAGCTAGTGGTAAGTGAGATAACTACAGCATAGATTCTGAACTCTCCTTTTCTATCTAATCCCTTTGGGAATTGGTGCAAGTCACAATAACAAATAACACGCCTCAAGTGGATATGGCCCATCCGAAAGTCAATTGTGACCTATGTGTAAAAACTGTTAAGTCTGGCCCAGTTTGCTTTAACTGTCAAAAAGCGTATCATTCTAAGTGTTTATGGATGAGTGTACTCGAAACTAGACAATACAGTAGCAAAACTGAAGCATTTTAGTTCTGCCAGTTGTGCAAATCCATCACTGTTGTTAGTTTTATAATTTTCCTAATGAAAAAGTGTGCAATGTTGGCGGAAACAGTTGAGCAACTGGTGAACGCTAGCAACGCATCTGTGAAAGTAAACAATGCTATACTTGTAAATGAAGCAGAGGACCAAGCGTCCTAACATCACCATCGCGTCTCCGTCTCCAACGGCCCCACTTGCTTCTACGTTCTCCAAGGGTGTAATAACTAGTAATTCAGGTATGAAAAGGCTAATTGCCCTGCGCGAGCATACCTCTCCCGGGGTTGATAATATTCGTCCAAAGGCGTTGAAATTGGCTGCAGTAAACCTGGCGGACCCACTCTGCAAGTTCTTCCAACAATGCCTCGATGAGATGCGGGTGCCAATAATGTGAAAGCAGGGTGTCATCACTCCCATCCATATGGGAGGAAGTCGTACAGATCCGGCCAACTATCGCCCGATAACGCTACTTCCGGTGCTCTCCAAAATCATGGAACCGAGTGTTGCCGAAGCGCTCATGAACTACTTGGAAGAACGCAATATCATAGCACAAGAACAACATAGGTTCGCAAGAACCGATCTTGCACTTCAAACTTGCTACTTGCTAGATCCAGTTGGACTGAGACCGTTGACAGCGGCGTAGGTGTTGACGCAGTATATCTGGAATTCTCAAAGGCTTTCGACCGTCTGAACCACCGTATCCTCCTTCACAAGCTGCAGTGTTGTGGAATTGGTGACCCAATCCTCGGTTGGATAGATAACTTCTTGCTTCAACGACATGTGAATGCAAGAGTTCGCGGCGTCATCTTTGACCCAATCGACGTTAAGTGCGGAGTGCCCCAGTGCTCAGTATTTAGTCCACCACTATTCCTGATTTACATAAACAATCTCGCCACAGTAATCACCTCCAACTCATTACTCTTCGCTGATGATCACAAGATATGGCGAGCCATCAAAACAAGCAGCGACAATGCAGCACTTCAGGGTGATCTTGACAGCGTCTACAAACGGTCGACTCAGAACCTGCTTCAGTTCAACGCTATGAAGTGCAAGGTGTTGAGCATACGCCATAAAGCCACTTGCGAATACAGACTGGGGGATCCAATATTGCAGCGCACTTCAGGGAATGCGATCTAGGTATGATAGTGCAAGAAGATCTGGGCTGTTCCCATCAGGCCAAGAAAGCCTCCAAAAAGACAACCAACAGCTTGGCTTATTGCGGAGGGCATTCGGGCGCTTCGATCCTTCCATCTTTTCTCAGATGCTCAACGCCTACATTCGGCCTCATTCTGAGCACGTCGTCCACGCCTGGCAGCCATGGAAAAAGCAAGATCTTACCGCTCTTGAACTGCCACAACGAAGGGCGACCACGAACGTAAAGGGCCTCATTTCAGAAAACTTGGTAAACGACCGGTTAATGTATTTGTGATGATACACAAATACATCACAAATACATTAACCGGTCGTTTACCAAGTTTTCTGAAATGATGACTTCCCGATCGGTTCCAAATATGTTTCATGATATTGAGGACGTAAAGGGCCTGTTTCATCTCCCTTACCGACTGAGGCTGAAAACCCTCTGGGTCTACAGTGGACAATATCGACGCCTGCGTGACGACTTGATAATGACTTATATGATCCTGATGAATCCAAACCATTCGTGTCGTCACCTACTAAAGCTGAATAGCAATACCACACTCAGAAGACACCAGTTAATGTTGGCCACACAATACAGCCGGTTGGAATGCCGCCGGAATTTCTTTTCCCTTCGTGTGTATCAACACTGGAACGCTCTTCCCACATATGTTGTTTCTTCCCTCACGCGAACGGTATTCAAAAGACGTCTGGATGATTCGCTTATCCACTTACATTACGCTATATAATCAGAAATGTCTACGTCAACCAAATGCGAACAAACGGTGCTCACTCTCAGCTTTTTTGCTTCACTACTTACACACTGCTGTCGTGGAATATAGTTTCGGATATATTACAACTGCATTCATCAATTACCTCAGTCCAAGAAAGCGACGCACGAGTAAGGGTTGTCGTTTCTTTTGTTCTTAAGGCATACCTTCCCCATATTACGCTACAGTAACCATTCAGTACACATTCTAAAATGTTTATATGAATAAGGGGCACCTGAATCGCTAGACGCTTAAATTGACGATTTACACTTATGTTTGCTTTCACTTTAACCATTCTACGGGATTGGTAAAGCAATCGCTTCTTTACCTGTAACATATCATTGTTCATTTTTCTTGATTACCTGCGTTAATCAGGCTCAGAAGTGACATTGTTAATACTGACAAAGAAGGTTCTCCGTCTTTTTTTGCGATAAGAAGTCTCATGCTGTCTCATAACGTCAATCACATCCATACAATAAAGCGTCAATCTATCGAGTGCTTTTATCGACTCTAGGTAAGTACTGATCAAGAGATAATCCGTTAAGTGGAAGGAAAATGCAAAGGACAACTAACCAGTACCCAACATCTTGGAAAATATTTGGAACCGATCAAGAACTCATGATTTCAGAAAGGTTTGAAAACTAACTTTAACAACGCTCAACGCTTGACCTGAGCTGGTTGGGTTCGCTCCGTCTGACGCCTCCAGCATCTTCCAAGGGGCGGGTAGGTAGTAGGACACGCACGCCCAATTATGCACGTAAAATACACCCAAACTGGGTACATAAGCACAACCAAACAGTGCTTCACCGCCATACGACCAAAGACTGTGTGCGCTCAATCCTAAGCAAGAACATGTCAGGACCCAAGTCACTTGTGAGGTAGCGACTGTGATCAGGAGGTTCTGGATCAAACACGCACGCGTTGGGCGTGATGCATCGGTGTGGACAGATGTTATCGGTTCGCATGGCATTGGTTCAGCGAGTGCGAACGGTGACAGGCTGCTCTCACTGTGTGCCACTCACGGCCTGACGATCACGAACACTCGGTTTGCACTGAGTGCGAGTGATATAGCAACTTGGACGCACCCACGGAGTGGTCACGCTCACCTGCTCGACTATGTCATCGTACGTCAGCGTGATATGCGTGAAGTGCGCATGACACGTGTACTGCGTGCAGCTGAGTGTGGCACTGATCACAAATTGGTTCGGACCAAACTGTACATATATTTTCGTAAATCGATGTATTGCACTCCCGCCGTGAATCGGCGTAAATTTAACATTCTCTCCCTCGGTACTGTGGCGAAACGGACTGAGCTGGAGAAGGCGATGGCTGCACGCCTGTGTGGTGATGTGGACTGCATGGCCACAGTGGGCGACCTGTGGCACCACATTCGCGATCAGGTGACAGCTTCTGCCGAGGAGACCATCGGGCGCACAAACTCTAAGCGGCCTGATTGCTTTGATGACAACAATGCGACGATTGGCGCATTGGTGTCGGAGAAGAATGCAGCATTTGCTGCACATGCTGCAGACCCCAGTGACTTGGGGAAGAACAGTCAGTTTCGCAAACTTCGACGGCGACTGACCCGAGAGCTCCGTCGCATTAAAAATGCATGGTGGACGGAGAAGGCGAAGCAGATGGAATACTACGCCGAACGCCGCCAACCCAAGGAATTCTTTGACTCATTGAAGGCTGTGTATGGACCGAGATTGGAGCCGCTGAGAACGCTGATTGATGGTACTTCAGGCGCTACCTGCACACGGACTGCAGACATAATGCAGATCTGACGGAAACACTTCGACTGTCTGTTGAACAACTGTTCAGAGATTGACTGGCCTACATTCATCGGCCTAAAGCAGCACGATGTGAAATCGAGTCTGGCGGACACGCCGACACTGGATGAGACGCAGAGAGCACTTGCTCAGCTGCGAAACGGCAAGTGTGCTGGGGCCGAAGTATTGAAACACGGCGGACCCGCGTTGTTGACTGCGCTGCACCACTTGGTGCAACGCGTGTGGATTGAGGAGGAGGTGCCTGCTGAGCTGAAGGATGCCCTTGTGCTACCACTGTACAAGAGTAAAGGTAGCAAGCAATGTTGCACGAATTATCGTGGCATCAACTTGCTGAGTTGTGTGGGCAAGGTGATTGCCCGAATCCTGCTCAACCGCCTCGTCAGTCAGGTAGCGGAAGATCAGTGTGGATTCCGTTCGGGTCGCAGCACTATAGATATGGTGTTTGTGGCTCGTCAGTTGCAGGAGAAGTGCAGAGAACGACACCAGCCATTGTACTCGCTTTTTGTTGATTTCACCAAGGCATTTGATACGGTGAACCGCGAGGCACTGTGGCTGGTGTTGGGTAAGTTTGGTTGCCCGCGTAAGTTTGTAAGTTTAATTGGATGTCTGCACAGTGGTATGCGAGCGAGGGTGCAGCTGAGTGGAGAGACCTCTGATGACTTTACAGTTGTCTCTGGTGTGAAGCAAGGCTGTGTCTTAGCTCCTGCCCTGTTTAATATATATCTTCATGCAATGTTGTCTTGTGCTTTTGATGCGGCTTGTGCTTACAGTGTTCGTGTGGAGCACCGTATTGATGGTGGGTTGCTGAACATCCGTCGTTTCGACATAAGCAGTACCTTCGTGACATGCCGGTCGGAAAATTTTCGTTGCTCTTGACTTTTCAAGTTTTCGGATTCAAATTTTTCCCCGCATCGGCCTGGGTACGCTCATTCAATCGGGCTCGATCAGGTCTACCCATTGCGCAAACCTTCTCTAGGCTACTAGTAACGGATCAAGGTCTAACGCCTTTTTTCAAATCTGGCGTGTTTCAGCGTTGTCGTTCGACTACGAGTGCACCACTTTTCTACCTTCATCAAGATTTTTGGAATTATCGGAAAGCTTATTTCTAGGTCTACTTCAGGAGACCTAAACCAACTCTGTCGGTAGCTGAATAAGGCGACTAGAAGCAATTACATCTTCGTACACTGCCTTGGTTGAGCAAGAGCTCTCACGCCGCATTGTGAATCGCGTTCTATCGAACGCACACAAATCTCTTTGTTTGGCCGGATTTGTCCGTGTGCGCCTGTTAGAACTTGCGGCATAACGTGACCCCACGGAGTTGACCTCAGGGATACCTGTGCACAGAGCGGTCGATCACTGGAGGACAATCAACCCTTGGCGGAATTTGGACAACTGAGCACTCTTACATCCGGTTGGTTTGTATCATTGGTTGCATCTGAAACAGTGGCCTGTTTGTTGACTTGAATAGGTAAATCACTGGACCTTAGCGACCTTTGTTACCCCAGAATTCACGCTTGGCTATAGCATATACTAGATAGCTTTTATCTTCTCATTTAAAAGATTGATGACTGCCATTAACACACGTGCAACAAGGAAAAAGCGTGTAGAAAATCGAATAATCACGGTAAATAACGTTGCTGTCACGAGTGTCTAGGAACCTGTGCCTTGTTGCACACATTCCGAGCCGCCTGGGATACAAGAGCAGGTAAATAAGTCCAAAGGACAAATGACAGAGAGTTCAGTTAGTGTCGTCGACCTTATATCTCCACTGTCAGCCAAAATAAAGACGTTGGAGAAACAGTTAGCGGAACCAAATGAGAAACTAAAGTTGTTTGACTCATTCGGAGATCTCCTAATGTCAGTTTCATACATAATTCAGTCTCCGGCTAATCCAGCGCGTATTGGTGAGGAGGTGGCTCTGTCATGTGTGGCGTATGCATTCAACGCGGATACCGAAACAACACTTATGCGGTCAGCTGAGTATAGGGAAGCGGCATGTGGGGAAACCAAAGTTACGTTACCAGGACATGATTAAAGTGAGCCTCACACGTTCTAATCTTGATTGCAGGTCATGGGAATCGAAGGTGGTTGATCAGCGTGCATGGCGCGATCTGATCACGAAGGCAGTTGCCAAGGTTCAGGAGAAAGCCCTCATGCATGCAGAGAAGAAGCGGCAGTTGCGGAAGCGGCAAGCACCGATGGGTTGTTCTCCATCGACATCGAGCGCATGGTGCTGTAGCACGTGCGGTCGCGAGTGCCTGAGTCAGGCAGGCCTAGTGAGCCAGGAGCGAGGCCACTCGGGACTACTACCGAAGCGACGACAGGTCCTGCAGAGAACGTAGGCAGCACCGGCGCAGCGTTTGTAGGTACGCTACATTCGATTTCCTAACCGCGTGCTTGCATGCTAAGTCTCTTTATTTCAGGTGGTGGGTTTTCAATTTTGTCCTAATGCTTTTCTTTCTCATATAAATGTCTACGTATCTTCTATAAACTTGCACAGGTCGCTTAAGCCAATTGTACTTAATTTCGATAACATTTTCGTGTTTGTGACATTTCCGTAAAATATAATTTCCGACCTCGTGAATTGATCTCAGATTCGTTTGCAGACAACTAATTTCATGCGCTCATTAATTTAAGATATATGTCACCGTTTCCTTATGCATTACTCGATTTATTTTATTCATTATCTTTCTCTCAAGTGATTAGCTCTTACTTGATATCCCCGGTGTGGTCGCGCTTGATGTGCATGTTGACAAGGTGTCTACCTGTCTATTACCCACTACCTCGTCCATACTGGCTCCAGGAGACAGTTGGTCGTTGCTGGAGGGGACAGGGTGCACGGTACTTGTGGCCGTGTTAGGATCAAAGAGTGGTTCCATGCACTCAGTGTGGAGCGGACTACGGTCCAGCCACCGCCTTGTGTGCGGTTGATTCCCCAAATACAGCGTGCTTGTGTTTGCCTGTGAAGGAGTGTGGGCCGGCTCTGTTGATGAAATGTGGCTCCCATCCACATGCCTCCCGGTCTTATTCCTTCGAGTTTACACTGGATATGGTGTGTGTGTTTGGTGCTGTGGGTGGTGCAGCGCAAGCCACCCATGGTCCCTCTGTAGGCGCAGGCGTCCTGTGGCTTGCCACAGTGACAGGCAAATCCGAAACCGGATGCTACCAACCGTTGATATATATATATATATATATATATATATATATATATATATATATATATATATATATATATATATATATATATATATATATATATATATATAAGAGCAACAGTTTATAAGCTGGACATTCAGCCATACAAAATCATGGTGATTTAAATAGGAACAAGAATATGCAAACGATAGGACAAGGTAATTAAGAATCAATAAGAACTTCTTTTTGTCTTTTATTCACAAGCCGTCTTTTCAATTTTTTCTTTCTATGGGGTGATTACTTTGGAATCGGGAGTTCAAGCAGACTTGAGGGCATCCTTTCCATTGCAACCGGTTTTGTGCCATTGTTCCGAATGTAGTAAGCCATCGGCATTCTTCATCTTTTGGTCCCCAACCAGGAAGTCGTACCGGATCAGCAATTGATAGACAGGATGTGAGCGATTTGATGCTTTGACGCCAGGTGGTCGGCTGACCACCACGCGGCCTCTACGAATGCAGCCCTATACTCACAAATAGGGCGCGATGTGGCAATCGCTCCTCAGGCATGCGCAGGACATGACCAAACCATCTCAACTGGCACAATAGAACAAGCGCATGGAGCGGAAGATTGGTTTTGCCAAATGCGTTGTCTGATATCATCATTGCGTACCCGATGTTGCCACCAGAAACGGACAATCCTTTGCAGACAGCCTTTGTCGAAGGTCGAAAGTCTACGCACGTCGTCGACCCGAAGCGGCCAAGCTTCGCATCCATACAAAAGTATCGAGCGAACACAAGCATTGTAAACCCTACCTTTTAGAAAAAGCGAGATGTCACGACGGTTCCAGAGGTGTTTCAAATTAGTAAAAGCCGAACGGGCTTTAGCGCTGCGGAGAGACAGCTCCTCTCCAAAGGTTTCGTCGGTAAAGATACTGCTCCAACAGTAGATAAAACTACCCACGTCCTCAAACCAAATGTTTTCGATGACGAGCTGAGGAAGAGCAGTTTGCCAATCCTGTACCGGTACTTTGCACTTTAAGGGTGCAAAGCACATACCATACTTGGACGTTTCAATCGCCAGTCGGTCAAGCAATATTTGCACCCTATGAGAGACATCACCGAGCAAGGTGATATCGTCAGCGTAATCTAAATCGGATGCACGATTAGCTGGAGGGAGCTCAATTCTAGGATTCCGAATGATCTCCAGAGCCCCCAATAGGACATCTTCGATCGCGAAATTGAAAAGAAAGGGAGACATAGAGCATCCTTGTCGCACACCACTGGTGACAGGGAAGACTGCGGTGAGCTTGCCGTAGGCTCTTACTCTGCCTGAGGTGTGGAGGTATAACGCCCGAAGAATAGCGACGTATTGTTCAGGGACTCCGTTTTTTAGTAGGCACTGCCATATGGCAGCTCGGTCTATAAAGTCGAATGCAGCCCAAATGTCCAGGAAGACGACGATGGTGAGTTCGCCATATTTGCGGCAATGTTCAAGGAGCTGACGAAGTGTGCAAATGTGATCCACGCAACCCCTACCAGGGACGGAAACCAGCCTGCTCCTCCCGATAGTGCGCTTCGCGAGTTGGCGACATCCTGCGCAACATGATGGATACCAGCAGCTTGGAGGTAACTGGTATCAGGCTGATTCCTCAATGATTGGTACATGAAGTCAGGGAGCCTTTCTTGAAGACTGAAACAGTAACTGACTCTTCCCATGAAGTGGGGACTCTTTATTCACTGCAGATGTTCAGAAATAGGGATGTTAGCGGAGTGACAATTTTCGTACCATCATATTTGCACAGTTTCGGAAGAAGCGCGTCTGAACCAGCGGCCTAAAAGCGCTTCAAGTGTCTAATCTCAAGGCGAAATTCGGCTTCAGTGAATGATTCGAGTGACACGGCCCATGGCGCACGACGGGGCGAGCTGAGTGCGGAAGTGGACGACGGGGAAGAACTGAACTGAAATTGGAAATGCGCAGCCCATCTGTCCAGCGGCTCCGCAAGCTGGTGATTTGTAATCGATCCGCCTCACATATAACCTCGCTAAGACCAGACTTTTGTGACCGCTGGACTGAATGAGCTGAAACAACCTGCGAGTATTTCCAGAGCGAGTGGCGGTTTCCATCTCCAAGTCGCGTTGAGACCAACAAGATTCACGATCAGCGCGAAGGCTCCGTTTATATTGGCGGTTGATGGCGCGGCGAAGTTCACTGTGATCGGAGTTATATGGGAGAGTTTGACGGCGGTCGAACAGTGTCAGGGAGCGCGCGGAGATCCAACTCTTTGAGGGGCGATAAGTGAATCCACAGGCTGATTGGCCAGAAGATAACATCACATTCTGCAAGAAGTTCCAATGTAGATCGACGTCAGTGGGAGTAGAACAAGCTAAGGCGTTTGCCAATAACAATTGGTAGTTCAGCTGAGTCGACGGATCGGCTGCTAACTTGTTCGTGTCAAGCTTACAATGCTTCCGTTTGGGAGGATCTCCAAAGCGCATTCAAAATTTCGCCCAAACCAGTGCGTGATCAGATTCAAGGTAAGTAGACCAAAATGATCTGTAGTCTTGTATGCTACCTCGCCACCTGGAACTGATTGCAATGTGATCTATTTGAGACCAGTCCTGCAATAGTGAAGGAGGACGCCAGGTGGTAGAACGCCTCCTCGAGTGTCTGAAGCTTGCGAGAAATAAGCCATTGTCTTCACACAAAGTAAGAAGCCTGGTCCCGTTATCGGAGCGATTCTCGTACAATTCGTGATGTGCACCTGGCAGCAGGCGACCGACGCGGGCATTGAAGTCCCCGGCGAGAATGACGACATCCGATTTGGTAGTTTTACCCAGGTGCTGATGAACTTCGGAGTAAAAAGCGTCCTTGGTCGATTCGTAGCTATAGTCGGTTTGCGCTTAGGCGGAGACCACGAACAGGTTGTGCCATTCATCGTGGTGCCTGTTGACAATGCACGAACATCTAAGTCGCACTGCACATAATCGGCTGTTGACTGGGATCCAGTCCAGCAGTGTGGCCTCGGCTTTGCTGCTTATTGCCACACCAACGCCTGCAAAACCAGCTGCAGTCGCTTCTGCGTCGCTAGAGAGACGCAGATTGTATGTGGCCCCCTGGTTCGACGGGGAAGTCAATTTGAGCACATTGATTGGGTCTTGCAATCTAGTTTCGGAAAGGCAGCATATATCAATAGCGAGCGAGTCCAGAGTGCGAACTAGACCGGCCTGTTGTCCAATCTGCTTGAGAGTTCGAACATTGAACTTTGCCAGCCGAAAGGAGAGTCGGGGTCGAAGCATACCCTCAGGCCGGGCTTTGTGGGGGCCTCGAAACCGGTGTATGGATTAGATTGAGTGTAACACTGATTAATGACGGTTAAATGGTTGGTGTGTGATGGAGACTGGTGAGAGACGACAGAGCGGGGAACAAGAGCGTAAGACGAAGTAGTAATGTGATCCATGGTTTCTGCAGCGGACACGATACTACCCGGTTACCAAAACCAAAGTAGGAAGTTGTCATAGAGGGCTTCACCTCGAGCATTTAGCCTAATAGCGTACCCGCAAGGCAGCAGGGCAAATTCAATGAATCGCGCCCATTGGGAGCAGGTGGCCGGTTTCCCGCTACATATGCCTTTCGTTTGGTAAGTCACCAAACAGAGGTCCAATCATCCCTATACTCCCAGTACAATTCTAGTTAAATACATTGATCCACTGGGGCGAAGCAAGGGTCAGTGACTTTATGTAGTGCCGAGTCACATCCGCCACGTCGCAGTGTTGTGAGACAGATATATGTGGCTTTTCATAGGGAGAACGCTTGCCAGGCGAACACTCACCACGCCTTGGAACACCGCCGCCGAACCATTTGCTAGAAACGGGTAAACCCGAACCACCCAGCTGGCACCACGAGGAGGTTGTTTGGCCAGCCAGCCAAGGTTGTTCGGTTAGCCAGCTTTATGGTAGCTATCAAATCTCCCTTTAATGGACGAGTTTGCAGTTTGAAGCTGTATATGTATAGTGAATAGTAGAAAGCGGATGGGATAACCCTTGTCAGCTCCATCACTCCGCAATAATTGAGCGATATTATACCACTGTTACGCTTTGATCTCACTGTGAAAAAATGCTATGAGGAATAATGATAATGAGCCAGGTAGACTCTAGTCCGCCCACTTAGAGAACCGTTTAGGGATGGCGCTGCACCGCGCTTATTGATGGCACTCCGCAGGGGAGTCTAGCTGCGGCCCAAGGCTCATCGTAACGGTTTGCTGAGGTCGCACACAGGCGGCGGGAATGTAGCCTGGTCAGGGCTAGTGGCTAAGCCTACTTCGAAACAGACCGAGGCTGCTCGGTGTCACCACGCAAAATACAGGCCAACCGAACGTTTAGTGGCGGACACATGGCCCAGTTACAGGTGGTCGTTAGGATGCCAACACCACATGCGAGCGGGGCGCTGCGCTGTGAGGTCACAGGTGAGCGCAGTGAGCTGACAGTCACGTGTGCACACAGTCCACACCGTCGAATTGACCGATGAAGCGGCTATATGCGCGCACACAGGATTAGTGAACATGTACGGTGACAGCGTTCCGTTGGTCGGCACTGAACAAGTTGACACATGATGCGCCTTGAAGTATGGTTCCATTTTCTGACTTGATTTTGTTTTCGATGTGTAGGATGAAATAGTTATTTTGAAATGCTATAAAGTCATCTTCAGAAATATACAAGCCAATCGTAACAGCGTGAGAGGGCGTGGTTAGTAGGACTGGCACTGTTGAATTGGATAATCTCCAACCCCTGCATCCGAGGTGTGTGGGGAAAGCCAATCACAAAGAAAATAAACAGGATATGTCTCGATTTTGCTAGGCGCATCTAACCGAGCGGGATGGCATAACATAGACTACTGTCCTAGTTTTGCAATGCAGTTCAGAAAGTTTGAGAAGCTGGCAATATCCATAAAAGTATATGTAGCCGAATGTACATGAAGTAATATGGAAATCCAAAGAGCCGTCGCGAAGTGAATTGCCTGCATGTAGAGTATACCCTCGAAAGGTTTCACTCGTAGTGTGCCGAAGTGGCGTAACAACGACTAAGCCATCACACTTTAGTGCTGTTTTGATGTAATTACATTATAGTTGATCAAAGATTTTATTGCACCATATTTAGAAGATTGTTACAACATTGATTGTAATCTGTGAGGTTTTTCAAACTAGCATTTTCAGGCTCCCTGCAAACTACGTGCCTACGTAACAACGATTCCGACCGTAAGCATGTCGGCGACACAGTGTCTTAGATGACAATATAACACAATGCCATAAAGAGAAATCCCGTCTTAGAACAGTGCACCATACTCGCGGTTCCACCCGACACACTACTAACAGAGGATGTGGATTAGAAAGCACGCAAGACAATATTTATCCGCTCTTTGCAGAAGTCGAGTTAAACTGACTCAGCTTAGCCCAATGTACCTTGATCAATGTGTGTCGATGCTTCAGTGAACTTTTATCAGCCAAATTTAAAACATAAGCTTTTCTTTGCTTTCACATGTTTCGGCAACGTATTAGGATCCGTTCCCACACATATCACCATTGAATTACTGACCTACCTTGTGTATTCCCCACCAAGAGTGGAATATCAAAACCGATTCCCTTTCCTCTAGTAAATCAGTAAGAATTGTTTAGTATATGACTAGACCACTCGCTCGATTAAAGGCGGATGAATATGTGTCAGTGAGCATTATAATCCTACCATAATCATCACATATCATTCACGCGTCGTCAGTGTGGCGGGTTGGAGAGGGCAACAACCACAGCACACAGCGTGAAGCCTGTGCATACAATTGTCTGAATCAGATGGAAAATGGGTGTTGCCCGCCCGAAAACACTGCGGGCAACATCCAATTTCCATCTGGTTCGGCTACGGTCCTAGTGATCGTAGTGACCAAGATTCACTTCATTGTGAATCACGATCCGCACTGAGATTGCGCGTCGCAATCTAGTCACCCAACATGTACTCCAATATTGACCCTCCAAATGTCTGAATGTTCACACAGCGTGGATTTCACATGACTCCTCAGTTAGTCAGTCAGTCAGAGGTCACGTGAGAACCGGGTGGTATCCAATTTCGGACGACTTGCAGCGCGATCACATGCAGTGTGATTGGATCCCACCCGGAAACACAATTGACACCGCGCGGAGTGATGTTACTGGACCAGTGATTGATAGATGGATTTCCTCGTACTTAACTGGAGGATTATCAACTTGCAGGACGACTTTGAGCCATCAACATCGTAATACGTCTGCTCGTATTTGATTGATTATCCGTGACTATTCTCAGATCTTCACGTAGCTAACTGATAGTTTTACCCTGAATTGCAGATGATGTATACTAGCGAAATGTTTATACGGTGTTGATTCGTTCCACTCGCGTTTTGAGTAAATCCCACAGATAGACAACCGCGTATATTATCTGGACCAAGTGCGTTTTGCGTTGGCTAACCATGGCGTCAAGGACGCGGCACGTGTACCAAATTATCCCAAATAGGGTTACATTCGTGTATCGAATGTGTGTTGCATACTCTACATTAACTTCTCATACTATGCCAGGTCCGATTGCGCTTGACTAAGGTGTCGATGCTATCTCTAGCGAAACGTGGCACTCTGATTCTACCCACGAGTTTCCACTGCATCTGTGCTGCGTAGATGAACTGTAGGCGGTGTAGCGTTGGCCCATGTGTGGCTGCAGGTGCCTTGTTGCTAATTGCGATCAGGGTACCAGACAACTGCAGAAACGGATGCCACCCACCGATACACTGAGTCTGTCAATCATGGATGTTTTAACTGGTTCAAATTATTCACAGATCCTGGGATTGTAGGGCCATTTACAGTGAGCTGATTCGCGTCCGCTGTCAGCCCGTTCGCATTCCCCACTTCATATTCAGATAGGGCGGCTGGGAGGACGTTTTCCATTATTCCATTTTACGCAATGGTTATACTGGTGGTGGGCGAGCCATAATGCATCGGCCATGGGAAGACGCAAGATGTCGCATTTACTGGCTGTGTTTAGTCATAGACTGCAAACGACTGTTGTCAATCGCAGAACATCAGAAGCACTGCGCTTGCTTTATCCATCCTTTCTGTTGTATGAAGTAAATGGTCAACTCAAAACCTGCCGCTCCGCCCCATCCAGTCCAGCAAATATCAAGCGATATGTCGGCGGGTATTGTAACGCTTGCATGAGATCACTCATACACCAATGCGTGACACCTTAGTATCACATTGCCAGGTTGATCCTCGTGAACCGTCAAGGAACATTGCTTTCGAGAGGCTTCTTGAAGACATATTTCGCCCCATGTTTTGCTGAATACCATGCTGCGCCGTTTGACATGAATCAGGACTGATCGAGCGGGGTAATAGGCAATAATAGTATTCTACACATCAATATCTGTGATTAAGAGAAGGCAAACTAATTTGCGCCATACCAAAGACGAGATGATTCTTTCTTGCATGCTGAATCGTCTGTTGACGAGTTCGTGTTTGTAAACCCATCCACATTAGGATCCGAGCAATCTTCTCTCTAGCCAAGAGCATACACCTGATCAGTTGGAGAACGCAACACTCTACTGCTTTCCTCACAGGTGCATTGACAGTGCTCAAAATGAGACAAAAGGAGCTGTGGTAAAGAGTATGGTGTAGAAAACAGGAGACCTTACGAAGAGTAAAGACCATCTTGAAAGACGCGGTTCAACTTCCTGACCTGATAGTATTTGCGAAAGTGGCTACATTGGTGTCGGCCTGAATTCATAAAAGCTGGCATTAGGTGAGAACTGTTGTCCGAAATGTCTGCATCTATGGGAATCTTCGTAAGCGAGGGAAGTAAGAGACTCGGCACAGTCCAGAAATCTGATCGCTCTACGACCGACGCTCAGGTAACGCAGCAGCAGCAGCAGCAGCGGCGGCAGCAGCATCTGGCACTTGTTCCACCATAGAGTGAAAATGGAAAAATACCAGAGGGATTGTCGCAACACCGGCCATACGCTAAGTGTGTTACTATTTGCCCTTGCAAAGCGAGTAGTACAGGTGGGGGTACATATGACAGCGGTGAGAAAATAGCAATTTAGCGGCTTATGCAGTGCACTAATCTTATCAACTTTATTACGGACCAAACGTTTGCAACCAAAGTACTAAGTAAGTTCAGCGAAAATGCCAGTCACCAACGAACACCGTGCGTATTTTTCGTAGAGTAGAAGTCACGATTAAACTCCACACGAAAATCTGCCTCGACGGGGAATCGAACCCCGGTCCACGAATTTTCGGTCCGCTGCTCCACCACTTACGTTACTCACAAACATCATTCAACTAATCTACCATCGCCCTTTGGACTTCGGATGGACAGTTACTTCGGTGCACTGGGAAGTGACGATTGAGTGAGCCGATCTGCAACACCAGGACAGTTACTGTGAGCGCATTGGCAATACGTCACACACCAAGCAGAAGACATGTGTTAAATTCCGCACCCAATCATCAGCCCTCGGTAGCTCAGTGGTAGAGCAGCGGACCGGAAATTCGTGGACCGGGGTTCGATTCCCCGTCGAGGCAGATTTTCGTGTGGAGTTTAATCGTGACTTCTACTCTACGAAACTTACGTTACTCACAAACATCATTCAACTAACGGTGTGTATTGACCGCGAGACTGAAACTCTGTTTGTAAAGCGGACCGGAAGTGAACGAAGCGGGCGCACAACATGGCATGGAGTGACGCGCATGGCCCAGTAACCTGAGACGCGGGCTTGCTTTCTGTCGGATACCTAAGAAACCAAGTGAACCGTAAGTCGCGGTTGCAACTTTCGAGTATTATGTGGACTCCACAGTGAATCCCAATGTTGTTGGTGTGCGTGGACGGCCGAATTGAAAGAATATTGACCCACAAAAGCGGTGTGGTATCCAAAATGTGTTATGCAAGATTGGCGCAAAACACGCACCACTTATGCGCGCCCAGTAAGGGGAAGCGTGACCGACTTCAAGCAGATACCAATGTGGCTGCTCAGCCAGACTGACGATCTGAACCCAATCCCCACTGAGACTAGTTTCTTGGCTAAAGTGATCAGGAACGTTGTCGTCCCAACTGAAGTGGTCAAGTTTCCAACTCGAGTTGTGCGGGCAGTCTGATCCAGGATTCCCACAAAATTTGGTGCAGATGATGTCGTGGAGCGTTGCGTACATCTGGACTGTGATGAACACCGTGAAAGTGAAGAATACCTTCGAAGGACTGAGCTATTACTCCGCGGATTCCTATCGAATGAAGACTTGTGGCATATCTGTTCATGTATATGCCTAACTGCGTCATCCGCGGCGCGCAAAATGACGAATACGTAACTGTGCATATCGGTGAGGACCACGTGCCCATTCGAGGATTCGAAGATGCACAGCGGTGAGAAATAGCAAGGTCATTATTTAGGGCCAGGGTGCACAGAGGTACACTGTGAACGTAGTTATTGTGCAAACCATGGACACTGACGTTAGCATTAGCGTTTCGACAAATACCCGTCCCTGAAAGTGCACATGAAACGTCGAGCAATCCTAGTGGGTGCACCTGGTGAGAAGCACTGATACACGCTAATTGGTGCTCGGTAATTCCTCTCTGTGAGACAACAGAGAGTTCGATGAACTGAAACCCCCGAGGTTGCGTATATCAGGCAACCCTTATGCCAGTATTGTTTTCCACACGTACAGTCCTCAACTGATGGTATATCTATGTATTTATATCTAGCAATTATCCAGAATATAGATATCGAACCAACGAACACCATAAAACAAATCTGCATAATAAGTACAATGATCACGACATGGAAAATAGATAAAGGAAGGTTTTCTGTTGGTATTTTTCACACGTCGTTTGGTCATTCTTGTCAGTTTAGTGATTACGGTTTTGACCAGTACAATCAATGCATAGATTTGTGCAAACCTTCCAGTGGCCCTGATTACGCGTAATAACCACAAGTGTTTTCAAACAGCGATGTTCTACATCTCCGACTCCCCAGCCCAGAAGACGTGGGTGACCGAGAGCTGGTAGACTAAAAGTCACCGCGCGATTTCTTCCAGTGCGACCTTATGCGAACGAATAGAGCGCGTCATGGTAAACGCTCGCACGGCATGTGTAGGACGTGACGCAGCCACTTAAGTTGGCGCAGCGATATTAGTTTATCAAGAGAAAGGCCCGTATTAACCAAGAACGCGACGCCTAACGTCGACGTCGCTAATGGAACAATGGTATGTTACGGGTAAAAATAAGCTTTGCTTAACGAGTCCTGTAGGATGGAAATTCTTGCGAAAATCAATTGCATGATACAGTGAAAAGCGTTGTGGTGGACTCACCATGGACTTATGTGAAATAGCGGAGATGTTCGCGTATTAAACGTATAAATCCATAAATCCATTGGTTAGGCGTTTGATAAGACAACGTTGGATTGCGTTTTATAGCCCCCGGCTAACAAGTCATAAAATGAAATGTAAGCGAGACAATGCATCGTCAACACGTTCTTTAAATATCGCCAAATTGGGAGCAGAGACGACATAATTAGGGAGGGCGTTCCAGGGCTGGCACACACGGAGGGAAAAGAAATTTCTACGGCATTCAAGCCGGCTATACTGAATTGTCAGTTTCAGAGGGTGATCTCTTAGTTTAGTGTTGTGGTTCACTTCCAGCAGCGGACGACAAATGTGGTTTGGGTTCTTCAGAATCTGGTAGGCCATTATGAGATCCCCCTGCAAAAGCCGATATCGACTGCCATACATTCTTAGAGATTTCACTCAAAGCTGATAGGGCAGATGAAAGAGTCCCCTGACATTCTTGCTTGCCCTTCGTTGAGGAGTCTCGAGAGCAGCAAGATCCGGTTTCTGCCACGGCTGCCAACGTCTTAACAGCATATTCCACGTGAGGTCGCACGTAGGTGTTAAGCATTTGGGGAAAGATTGAGGGTTCAAACCGACCGAAGGCCGAAGTGTTGATTTCCGGTTCTCGTCGCCTTCTGCTTGGTTTGAACACCCGAGATCTTCCTGTACCAATACACCCAGGTCACGCTCCTGATAGACCTTCTCCAAGGCGCGGTCACAAAACTTGTAAGCGCTCACCAACTGGTGACGCAGATGCATCACCTTGCACTTAGCTATGTTCAATTTAAGCATGTTCCTCTTTGACCATTCGTAAATGCACTCTAGGTCATGTTGGAGCAGATCGTGATCTGGCTTGTTACTAAACGCCCGCCATAGCTTAACGTCATCGGCGGAAAGCAGGAAATTTGAGGAGATAACTGATGCCAGGTCGTTTATAAACACCAGGAATAAGCGCGGTCCCAGTACTGAGCCTTGTGAAACACCACATTCCACCTCAATTGAGTTAGAAAGTGATCCCCTAACACGTACTTGGAGCTTCCATTGGTGAAGAAAGCTGCCAATCCAACCAAGTACAGGATCTCCGATTCCGTAACTCCGTAGCCGTTGAAGTAGGATGCAGTGATCAAGGCGGTCGAAAGGTTTGGAGATGTCCAGATAAATGACTTCAACTCCGGATCCCATAATCGACCACTTCCGTCCAACTACCTCGTGCAATCAGTAGGTTGGTGGTGCATGACCGGTGTTGACGGAAGCCATGCTGTTCCGGTACCAAAATGTTGCATTTTTCCAGGTAGTCCATTAAACCCTCAGCGACGACTGCTTCAATCACCTTCGCGAGCACAGGGAGGAGAGTCACTGGACGGTATTTTGCAGGATCGGAACGGCTACCGCCTTTAAAAATAGGGGTGATAATGCCACACTTCCACATAGTGGGGACTTGTTGTTCATCAAAGCACCTTTGGAACAACAATGGAACAATGGTATATGACGGGTAAAAAAGCATACACTCAACGAGTTCCGCAGGTTGGCAATAGAAATACTAACAAATTGGCAAACCACATAAGTTGTTGAAGTAAGGAGCGTCAGTGAGATAAAAGGTAGAAGTATAACAGTTTTAGGGGGATAAAGTGGTACGACGCAAAATTGGCTAAGAAATTGTTATCGTTGGTGATGGTAGCAAATAAAAATGGAGTACTCACCGGTTCGCACAGATTTACCACCTTGAATTTGGGGTATAAATCCAAAGAGGCTGGTCAGCCTAAATATATACAAGCGTTTTCGTGCATAAAACAAAGCGCAGGGCGCTCAGTGCGACGTCCAATCGTTTTTAAACGTATCTAATGTGGGGGCACAACAACTGAGTTTGGAAGGGTGTTCCAGGGCCCGCAGACCCGGAGGGAGAAATAGGTTCTCCGACAGTCTAGACGACTGTACTGTTGGCTCAGCTTTAAACTGTTACCGCGAAGGTTAGTGTTCGGGCTGAGCTTCAAGAGGTGGCGGCATACGTGACTTGGATCGCTCAATATCTGGTACACTAGTATGAGGTCTCCACGAAGTCGCCGGTACCGTCCGCTGAACACTCCGAGTATCTCCAGTCGTTCCTGGTAAGGAGTGTGGCGCAAGCCCTTGACGATTTTCGTTGCTCGACGCTGTGGGGGTCTCAAGCGCTGCAAGGTCACGTTTCAGCCAAGGTTGCCAGGCCTGGATTGCATATTCGACGTGAGGACGCACGTAGGCATTCAGCATCAAAAAGAAGATGGATGGATCCAAAATTCCGAATGCTCTTCGCAGGAGTCCAACGTGCTGGTTGCCCCTTTTAGAAGCGGAATCTGACTGTTTGGAACACCCGAGGTCTTCCTGTACCAGCACACCCAAGTCGCGTTCCTGAGTGGTGGTCTTCAGATCGTGTGCCCCAAGCTTTGGAAGAATTGTGACAGTGGTTCAGCTATCTTGTTAGCCACAGCCTTCAGTGCCTTCGGGCGGATGTTGTCTGCTCCCGGAGAACTATGCTCACGCAGTGAGAGGTACTTCCTTAGCACAATTGATGGGTTGAAAATTACATTTGTAAACAATGGGGGCGATAATGTGCATGAAGTTATGAGACAAGTAGAGGGTGCGAGTTCAAAAATTGGGGCGTATAGAAGCTGCAGGGCATTAGCTGCTTCTGCGGCGCTTTGTACTCTACCGCCTGTCGTGAAAAGTGGAGGGATTCCATGCTTCACTTTACGAAGCTTATTGACATGCTTATACAGCAGTTTGTTGTTTGCTATGAATTTTTCGGCTAGACACTGTTGATAAGTTACATTGTCCTCACGGACAATTGCAATGCAGTGGTTGCGATGGGTCAAGAAATTGCCCCAAGTCTCTGAGTCGGGGTTAATATTGTAAGCACGCCATGCTGCATCCCTTATCGCCAGGCATTTTCGAGTCCTGCTCCTTAGAATTGAAAGCATTTTTGAGGGACGAATGAGCTTGGTCTCTGATGCTCTGTTGACGATGTAGCTGAGTCTATTAACGAACTCTGCCCAAACGTTGTCAAGGGGACTTTTGTTTGAGCATTCTCAAGCAGCTGCGTCGGCGAGTTCTTTTAATACGCGGTGGCGTGTGATTGTATGAGTTAGTTCCGAGTGTTCAGATAGATACTCTGCATAACACATATAGTTGAACGTTATTACTATATGGTCACTGAGACCTCTAATGGACTGTCCATCAATAACTTGTCAACCATGAGCTCTTCACTCGTGAGCACAAGGTCCAATATGAACGGTTTGTTTGCTGTCCTGAATCTAGTGGGCGTGGTGACATGATTGTACAAAGGAATATTAGCGATAAGTTCTTGCAATTCTGCTTTGTACTGCTCACTGGGCTATGCCAAAACCTCCAGATTGTGTAGATTGAAGTCCCCGGAGATGAGAATGTGGCTGTACCTAGTGCGTGTTACTCTGTTCAGGCCACGGATCAAGCAGGAATCCATTTCCGGAGTGGACGTTGAGGGGCGGTAAACGACAGCTACGAGACATGCGTCGTTGTGTTTTAGTCGGAGACGGCACCAGAGTGAGTTGGTAACGTGTGTTTCCAGATCATCAACTATTGTAAGTTGTAGAGGGCTGCGGTAGTAGAATAGGACCCAACCTCCTCTGCTGCGGCTGTCTTTCCGGATGGGTGACATTCCGGCTATCTCAACCTCAGCATCAGTCATCTCTTGGGGTAACCAAGTTTCGGTAATAGAAATTAGGTCCCAAGCATTCGCAACATGAAGTAGTCGAAGTTCAGTAATTTTACTGAGGATCCCTTGGGCGTTAGTGTACATACATGGAAGTTTCTCAGATTTAAGCAATGTTTCGGAGGTTGTACAACTCATACGTGAAGTTTCGTCGACCAGTGAGTGGCCGGCGACTAATCGTGTTTTTTTATGTGTACTTGGTGAAATGTTTAACGTTTTATTCACCGTCCGTGTTGTTAGTCCTGTGTCTAATCTTTGGCGTACAGTGTAAGGTGTCTGGTCAAAATCATCTTCTTCAGGTTGTATGCGCTCATTCGGCACACTACTGGTGCATTGTTCTTTCATAGATCCCATCGCGTTTGGTTCTTTGAGTGGCATATCATCTCTAGGAGGCATATCACTGATTGTCTTCAGCCGAACCTCAGATGGTAGCCTGCAACGGAACATGTACCAGCCTTTTAGCATCCGTGCTACCATGTGTTTTAACTGAAGGACCACCTTCAACACTCTCGGACCACTTCCTTTGTAGTTCGGTGAGGTACGCAGTCGTGACACGGATTTCTTTAACACATCATCCAAGCAGAGTGTTTCACGAATATAACACCATTGTTCTTTATCATGGGTTGTTACATCATGTTAATCACATGCGTCAGTTTCAGGAACCCCGTGAAGAAGTATGGTTCTGGTTGAAATTTCCTTCCGGTAGTCCTCTAACGCTCGCCCCATGAGATGTCGGGAAAGATACGGATGGAGCAGCGTTCATTTCTGAGACTACCTGTCGACAGTAGTACTGATTCTACTTCAGTGATGGAGTTCAGCACAACGTGCAGAAGTCTCGGCTCTCCGAAATGTTTAGTTGGGGTGTCGTGTAATACACACTACGTCTACAGGTTTCAGTACAATTCCGATTAGATTACTAATAAGGTCATCCAACTGCCTGCATCTCATCGATGTCGACTTTGATTCTGGGATATTGGAGCACAGTACGCTCAGTACTGGTAGGTGTTTCTTTACACCTTTCGACATGTCGCGGTTAGTGATTGAAGTACTCAGTGATATACCGCAGCAAACCGGTGGTGTTTGCACTAGGAAAACTCCGCTACGCTCCTCAGTTTCCGATCCAGTTGGGGGTGATGTTAATTTTAAATGACGTATCTTCTTGGAGGCAACCGTAACCCAGCTTTCGCTCGGACCGGCTTGCTCTTTTCTACGCACTCCGTCTGGAGATTGGAAGTAGGCTTACGTGTAGTTACTCCGATCGAACTGGGAACCGCTTTAGTCAAATGTGAGCTACGTCTGGTACTGGGACAGCTGTTGATGTTCTGGACTCTAGTTGTCGTGTTGCTTACGGTGTTATTAACCGTTCTTCGCGGGTTAGGAGCAGCAACCAAGGGGGGTGATTGGGTTGCACAGTCCGCTATGCCTACCACAACCGTAGTGATTTTGGTGGTCACCATTTCCTCAAACTTGGCTAGTAGCTGGTCATACTTCTGAGATAATAGGAGCACGGTTTTTATCAGTGGGATCGATGTGCATTCCACACAGAACCATAGCGAGTCTGGTTTGTTTAATAACTTGACCTGACTAGGTTTAACTCGGAGGCATCTCGCATGGAAGAAGTTGCAACAGTTACGGCACAAAATACCCCCATTAACAAGTTTGGAACATGATCCACATAGGTCTTTAGTCGGTGGCACACTGGGCATCACGCTTGTTGAGCAAATGTTACGAACCATTTGAATGACTCACCCTCTATGGTTAAAAGTCGTTCTTTCTATTGGCGTTGTCGGTATGGTCACAGTGTTCACGTTGCAGTTGTGTGCTTGTAGACTGTCGTCTCTGGCGTGCCAGTCGAACGTGTCAGTTTGAACGTGGGGCAGAATACATCAAGGTGCGATTGAGATTTCTCGTGATTAAGCCTATGGATCTTTCCGGGTGAATTTGCTTTGAGACCTGTAACTGCACCAAGCAATGTTGGATTTGAACGAGTGACAGTTGTTGTTAAAATGGTCTACCGAGTGAGACCAAACAACGTCTCCGATGTTTGGAGTAAGGCAAATTTTGGCGCTTGGATATCAGCGAAACACTGCCCGGACTTTAGAAATCAGGGGAAATGTAGAATGCACTGGAGTATAATCAGGAAACTGGTATCACAAAATAGAGCTTGTAAAAGCACGATGAATAAGTATGGATCCAAAGGTATGCGATAAAATGTCGCTGAACCACAGTTAAAAAACCACTAGTGCACAAGTAAGCGATTAGCACGCAACTTCTCTCAAGGTGGTGTTCCCCCCACACACGAGCTATCCTCCGTAGACTACCATTCTCAGAGGCCGAAATCTGACGCAAATCGTTTACCCGAATGGAGCAGAACTTATTTTCGTAAAACAGGACTGCGCGAACAGGGGTATTGTGACCCCACCCTTTACCAAGAGTAAAAAGTCATAAGGACGCCACAGATCAGCGAAAGCTGATTGGGCTTTGACAATACGGAGAGAAATCTCTGTACCAATGGTGCCATCAGAAAAGACGCACCTCCCAAGCTAGATGAAGCTATCCACTTGTTCCAACTTCACGCATTAAAGTATCAACACGGGGTGGCTGGATACCGATCCTGGAGTGGGACCTTAGATTTCGATGAGCCATGGGTCATGCCATAGTTGGTTGCTTCAAAACCAAGGGATTTAGAACAACCTGAATGATCTGTCGGTCGTCACCAAGCAAGGCAATATCATCAGCATAATTTAAGTCAGCAGCACGGTTGCCTGGAAGAAGCCCTATGCCAGAACGCTGGAGAACTTCCAGTGTTTAATAAGACATCCTCAATCGCAAAGTTGGAGAGAAAAGGGGACATGGGGCATTCCTGTCGCACAGCGCTAGTGATGATGAAAGTTGAAGAGAGTTGACCATAAGCTCTCACACTACCAGAGACATTATGGCCCAAATCGCGAAGTATGGCAGTACACTTTTCGGGTACGCCATTCTTTTGCAGACAACGCCGTAAAGGAGGCCGATGCATTGAGTAGAAGGCAGCTCGTGTGTCCAAAGAGACGACAATGGTATCCTGGCAATAAAGTTGGCGCTGTTCGTGGGGTTGGCAGAGCTTAAGCGCGTGATCTACACGCCGTCGACCGGGGCGAAAGCCAGCTTGTTCTTCACGGGAGTGTAGTTCTCGAATTGATGTTATTCTGCGTAGTAGAATGGATGTTAGAAGTGAAGTTAGAGGTGAAGGATAATAGACTGATTCCTCTGCAGTTGGCGCTTAAGGTACGAGCGCTTTTTTGAAGAAAAGTACGATAATCGACTCGCTCTAAGTGGGTGGAACCATTTCTTCACACCAGATCTTGGAGAACAGAGCTGCTACCTGGTTGACAATTGCCTCTCCATCGTACTTGAACAGCTCCGGAGGAAATCTCTCTGAGTCAGCAGCCTTTCATCGCTTCAAGTGACGAAGCTCAAGACAGACCTCCATTTCGGTGGGTGGTTCCAGTGAAACGTTCCAAGGTGCACAGTTTGGTCTCCATGTTTTATAGGAGGACGGTGAAAGCTAACTGAATTGAAAGTGGAAGTGTTCAGCCCAGCGGTCCATGCGCCTACGCCAATTAGTGATCCATCAACTTCCCAATTAGCTTCAGTGACGCCAGGTCCTCCGTGGCCGGTGGTCCGAAAGATTTGGAAAAACTTGCGAAAATTTCCAGCGAGAGCTGCTGTTTCCATCTCCGGAGTGCGCTGAGACCAAGTTTCGCGATGGCTAAGTAGGTTTTACTGGAATTGTTGGTTGAGGTTGCGGCGGACTTCATCGCAGCTTGAATCAGCTAGGATAGCTCGGCGACAGTCAAACAATTCCAACGAGCGTGCAGAGATCCAGTCTCTTTAGAAGACCCCAACGGTTGCACAGTCTGATTGGCCGAAAGAAAGCAGCGTCTTCTGTAGGCACTTCTAGGGATGTTTGACATCTGTAGGTAGAGAACTAGTGAGCGCATCTCATAAGAGAACTGATTGGTCAGTTGATTGGAAAGGTTAGCTAGCATATTGATATCCAACGTATGGTGCTTAGGTTTCGAAAAACCACCAAAGCACATGCAGGTGTTCGTACAGACCAGAGCGTGATCTGAGTCGAGGTGGGGGGAGCAAATCGATTTACAGTCTCGTACACTATCCTGCCATCTGAAACTGCTTGCTGTGTGATTAATTTGTGACCACACTTGTATTGGTGAAAGGGGACACCAAGTGACGGCACGTCTCCTCATAGGATTGAAGTTCGTGCTCGCGAGAAAGTGCCTGTTGTCCTCACATAACGTGAGAAGCTTCTCACCGCTTTCAGAGAGACTCTCATCAGGAGTGTGACGGCCACCGAGATGATTTTCACATAGCAGCAAGTGACCGACCCGTGTATTGACATCTGCTGCAAGGACAACCACATCAGATTTTGCGGCTTTGCTCAACAGTTGATGGAGTCTGTGAGAAATGTCGTCCCCAACCGACGCACAACTGCAGTCATTTGGAGCGTAGGCCAATACCACAATTAAATTACGTCTCTCTGTACGATGCCTATTGATTCTGCATTAGCCTTGAAGTCGAAGCGCTCACAATCCTCTGTCGATCGGGAAGCAGTCGAGCAACGAGGCCTCAGCTTAGTCATACAACGTAATGCCAACACCAGTCAAACCAGCGGCAGCATCCTTTGTGTCATCAGACAAATGCAAGGAATACTTGCTTCCGAGATCAGTAGGTGACGTCAATGCAACTACGGTGCAGCGATCCTGTAACCGAATCACAGAAAGGCAAGGAAAATCAATAGCGAGGGACTTAAAGTTGCACGCCAGACCGATTTACTGTCCGACCTGCATAAGACTGTTAGGTCAGACCAAAGTCAAATGCGAACAGAAACGAAACAAATTGACTTGTTCGGGAAGGTAAGTGCGCAATTTCCCCAAGTAACCGTGTGCCTTGTATCAGAACAGTCTCAGTTACAAGCAGACTAGAGTTTTTCTGTGTTGCAGAACATTTGTTACTAACGCTTGTTTCACACCACTCACACGTCCCGTGATTCTTTGAGATCGCTAAATTCAAATTAGCACTCAACCGTGATTTGAACTGTAATCAGAGTATTTGCATACCCGCATCGGCCCGTGCAGCGTTTCGCAAATATAATTCTTGTCCGGTGCGTTGTCTTTTGATTAGCGTGGCGCAATCTAAGAAGCTGCTAAGTCGACCCCTGCGAACACAACAAAGGGTTCTAAAATTGAAGCCTGCCAGTTGAAACAGAGAAGAAGGCCGGAGAATGGCCACTGGTCGGACCCCTAGGAATTGGGCGATTGGTGACACAACCGCCGCACAGATAACATCGCTGACACTAGACATTTTGTGACCGCTGGACTGAATGAACTGAAACAAAATGCGAGTGTTTCCAGAGGGCAGCGGTTTCCATCAGGGCATGTTGAGACCACCAGGTTTCACGATCACCGCGAAGGCTTCGTTTTATTTGGCGGTTGATGGCGCGGCGAATTTCATTGTAATCGGAGTTGCATGGGAGAGTTTGATGGCGATCGAACAGTTTCAGAGAGCACGCAGAGGTCCAACTCTGAGGGGAGATAAGTGAAACCGCAGGCTGATTGGTCAGATAACATCACATTCTGCAAAATGTTCCAATGTAGATCGATGTCAGTGGAAGGGGTACAAGCTAAGGCGTTTGCCAATAGCAATCTGTAGTTCAGCTGAGTCCACGGATCGGCTGCTAACTTGTTCGTGTCAAGCTTACAATGCTTCCGTTTGGGAGGATCTCCAAAGCGCATGCAAAATTTCGCCCAAACCAGTGCGTGATCAGATTCAAGGTAAGTAGACCAAAAGGATCTCTAGTCTTGTATGCTACCTCGCCATCTGGAAGTGATTGCAATGTGATCTAGTTGAGACCAGTCCTGCAATAGTGAAGGAGGACGCCAGGTGGTAGAACGCCTCCTCGAGTGTCTGAACTTGTGAGAAATAAGCCATTGTCTTCACAGGAAGTAAGAAGCCTGGTCGCGTTATCGGAGCGATTCTTGTGCAGTTCGTGATGTGCACCTGGCAGCAGGCGACCGAGGCGGGCATTGAAGTCCCCGGCGAGAATGACGACATCCTATTTGGTAGTTTTACCCAGGTGCTGATGAACTTCGGAGTAAAAAGCGTCCTCGGTCGATTCGTAGCTATAGTCGGTGGGCGCGTAGGCGGAGACCACGAATAGGTTGTGCCATTCATCGTGGTGCTTGTTGACAATGCACGAACATTTAAGTCGCACTGCACATAATCGGCTGTTGACTGGGATCCAGTCCAGCAGTGTGGCCTCGGCTTTGCTTCTTATTTGATGTACTTATGAGTAGGGGATTTTGATGTTATTATGTGAGGTCCATCGCAGCCAGTTTCCAAATCAGATAGTCGTCCACATGCCCGGAAAGCACTAGACTGCAGTTACAGCCTGTTGGGCATCGCCAGTAGTGCGCATCCATCGGATCCATCAGGATTCGAACCCATGACCACCAGTGGCTTGAACCGCCAGTCAGCAGCTTATGCCACTGGGCCACGGAAGACAGCTTCGGACCGTCATGATATACAAGCTAACTGCGATATAGCGCAACCCAACAGGCTGAAACTGCAGTCTAGTGCTTTTCCGGGCATGTGGACGACTATCTGATTTGGAAACTGGCTGCGATGGACCTCACATAATTTGCTGCTTATAGCCATACCAACGCCTGCAAAACCAGCTGCAGTCGCTTCTGCGTCGCTAGAGAGATGCAGATTGTATGTGGCCCCCTGGTTCGTCGGCGAAGTCAATTTGAGCACATTGATTAGGTCTTGCAATCTAGTTTCGGAAAGGCAGCATATATCAATAGCGAGCGAGTCCAGAGTGCGAACTAGACCGGCCTGTTGTCCAATCTGCTTGAGAGTTCGAACATTGAACTTTGCCAGCCGAAAGGAGAGTCGGGGTCGAAGCATACCCTCAGGCCGGGCTTTGTGGGGGCCTCGAAACCGGTGTATGGATTAGATTGAGTGTAACACTGATTAATGACGGATAAATGGTTGGCGTGTGATGGAGACTGGTGAGAGACGACAGAGCGGGGAACAAGAGCGTAAGACGAAGTAGTAATGTGATCCATGGTTTCTGCAGTGAGCACGATACTACCCGGTTACCAAAACCAAAGTAGGAAGTTGTCATAGAGGGCTTCACCCCGAGCATTTAGCCTAATAGCGTACCCGCAAGGCAGCAGGGCAAATTCAATGAATCGCGCCCATTGGGAGCCGGTGGCAGATTTCCCGCTACATATGGCTTTCGTTTGGTAAGTCACCAAACAGGGGTCCAATCATCCCAATACTGTCAGTACAAGACTGGTGAAATACAATGATCCACTGGGGTGAAGCAAGGGGCAGTGACTTTATTTAGTGGCGAGTCACATCCGCCACGTCGCAGTGTTGTTAGACAGATATATGTGGCTTTTCATAGGGAGAACGCTTGCCAGGCGAACACTCACCACGCCTTGGAACACCGCCGCCGAACCATTTGCTAGAACCGGGTAAACCCGAACCACCCAGCTGGCACTGCGAGGAGGTTGTTTGGCTAGCCAGCCAAGGTTGTTCGGTTAGCCAGCTTTATGGTAGCTATCAAATCTCCCTTGAATGGACGAGTTTGCAGTTTGAAGCTGTATATGTATAGTGAATAGTAGAAAGCGGATGGGATAACCCTTGTCAGCTTCGTCGATTCACAATAGTTGAGCGATACTATACCACTGTTAACCTTGAATGTCACCGTGAGAAAATGCTATGTGGAATAATGATAATGAGCCAGGTAGACTCTAGTTCGCCCACTTAGAGAACCGTTTAGGGATGACGCTGCACCGCGCTTATTGATGGCACTCCGCAGGGGAGTCTAGCTGCGGCCCAAGGCTCATCGTAACGGCTTGCTGAGGTCACACACAGGCAGCGGGAATGTAGCCTGGTCAGGGCTAGTGGCTAAGCCTACTTCGAAACAGACCGAGGCTGCTCGGTGTCACCACACAAAATACAGGCCAACCGAACACGTAATGGCGGACACATGGCCCAGTTACAGGTGGTCGTTAGGATGCCAACACCACATGCGAGCGGGACGCTGTGCTGTGAGGTCACAGGTGAGCTCAATGAGCTGCAGTCACGTGTGCACGCAGTCCACACCGTCAAATTGACCGAGGAAGCGGCTATATGCGCGCGCACAGATTTAGTGAGCATGTACGGTGACAGCGTTCCGTTGGTCAGTACTGAACAAGTTGACACGTGATGCGCCCTGAAGTATGGCTCCATTTTCTAACTTACCTTTGTTTTCGACGTGTAGGATGAAATAGTTATTTTGAAATGCTATAAAGTCATCTTCAGAAATATGCAATCCAATCGTAACAACGTGAGAGGGCATGGTTAGTAGGGGTGGCACAGTTGAATTGTATAATATCCAACCCCCTGGATCTGAGGTGTTTGGGGAAAGCCAATCACAAATAAAATAAACAGGATATTTCTCGATATTGCTGGGCGCAGTCTAACCGCGCGGGATGGCATAACATAGACTGCTGTCCTAGTTTTGCAATGCAGTTCAGAAAGTTTGAGAAGCTGGCAATAAGTATAAAAGTATATATATGTAGCCGAATGTACATGAAGTAATATGGAAATCCAAAGAGCCGTCGCTAAGGGAATTGGTTGCGTGTAGAGTATACCCTCGAAAGGTTTCACTCGTAGTGTGCCGAAGTGGCGTAACAACGACTAAGCCATCACACTTTCAGTGCTGTTTTGATGTGAATACATTATAGCTGATCAAAGATGTTACTGCACCATATTTAGAAGATTGTTGCAATATTGATTGTAATCTGTGAGGTTTTTCAAACTAGAATTTGCGAGCTCCCTGCAAACTACGTGCCTACGTAACAGCGATTCTGACCGTAAGCATGTCGGCGACACAGTGTCTTAGAGGACAATATACCACAACGCTATAAAGAGAATTCCCGTCTTAGAACAGTGCGCAATACTCGCGGTTTCACCCGACATACTACTAACAGAGGATGTGGATTAGAAAGCACGCAAGACAATATTTATCCGCTCTTTGCAGAAGTCGAGTTAAACTGACTCAGCTTAGCCCAATGTACCTTGATCAATGTGTGTCGATGCTTCAGTGAACTTTTATCAGCCAAATTTCCATCAACAAATATAAGCTTTTCTTTGCTTTCACATGTCTCGGCAACGTATTAGGATCCGTTCCTCACGCATATCACCATTGAATTACTGACCGACCTTGTGTATTCCCCACCAAGAGTGGGAGGTCAAAACCGATTCCCTTTCCTCTAGTAAATCAGTAAGAATTGTTTAGTATATGACTAGACCACTCGCTCGATTAAAGGCGGGTGAATATGCGTCAGTGAGGATTATACTCCTACCAGAATCATTAGATATCATTCACCCGTCGTCAGAGTGTGGCGGGTTGGAGAGAGCAACAAGCACAGCACACAACGTGAAGCCTGTGCATACAAGTGTCTGAATCAGATAGAAAATGGGTGTTGTCCGCCCGAAAACATTGCGGGCAACATCCAATTTCAATCTGGTCCCGCTACGGTCCTAGTGATCGTAGTGACCAACATTCACTTCAATGTGAATCACGATGCGCATTGAGATTGCGTGTCGCAATCTAGTCACACAACGTGCACTCCAATATTGACCCTCCAAGTGTGTGAATGTTCACACAGCGTGGATTTCACATGACCCCTCAGTCAGTCAGTCAGTCAGAGGTCGTGTGAGAAGCGAGTGGTATCCAATTCCGGACGGTTTGCAGCGCGATCACATGCAGTGTTATTGGATCCCACCTGGAAACACAATTGACACCGCGCGGAGTGATGGTACTGGACCATTGATTGATAAATGGATTTCCTCGTACTTAACTGGAGGATTGTCAACCTGCACGACGACTTTGAGCCATCAACATCGTAATACGTCTGCTCGTATTTGATAGATTATCCGTGGCTATTCTCAAATCTTCAATTATCCAATTGATAGTTTTGCTCTGAATTGCAGATGACATTTACGAGCGAAATGTTTATACGGTGTTGATTCGTTCCACTCGCGTTTTGAGTAAATCCCACAGATAGATAACTGCGTATATTATCTGGATCAAGTGAGTTTTGCGTTGGCTAACCATGGCGTCAATGACGCGGCACGTGTACCTAATTTTCCGGAATAGGTTTAAATTCGTGTATCGAATGTGTGTTGCAAACTCGACATTAACTTCTCATACTATGCCTGGTCCGATTGCGCTTGACTAAAGTGTCGGAGGGGCTTGGTAGGTCGATGCTAACTCAATCAAAACTTGGTACTCTGATTCTTCCCACGGGTGTGGTGTAGCACACACCGGTGTTTGTTTGTAAACAAGTTTCACAGATGACTGCGTCTTCCACCCCGAATGCGCAGCCAATAAAGCGAAATGACTTTCCATACAAACAGCCAGCTTCGTCAATCGCCCGCCACCACATGGCTGACGATCATTATGTAGACCCTGTACGAGTCTTCCATGTTTTCTAGACCACAGTGAACCCCATAACTTTCTGATATGCTGATGCCGTGGCCATCAAACAACTTGACCCAAATCTGTGAGTGCAGGAAAATGAATTTGTGACCCTTGTTCATCCGTGATAGCCGGGAACAGATGACATCGTGTGGGTGTGTGGGTGTGTTCACTTTGGTTGATTTGTAATTTCAGCTACCCTCATTTCATGATGCAATAAATTTGCACATCTGTAGTACGCACTAGAAAATATGCAGAGAAAATTTGCCGGAATGATATCCTAAGGCATACTTGTGTTAACTTTAATGCTAAGAGTTTCCATGGAGTCTAAATTTTCAAGTAGCAAAGGCATTTATAAATCAGTGTTGCTCAGTACGGCTGTCCCGCTATCCTGATCACCGATCGAGGGTCCCAGTTCACATCTACTTTTGCTGCGCTGCTAAAGGAATAAGCTTGTCGCCACCTACCGACGACTGCGTATCATCCGGCCGCTAACGGCATGATGGAGCGTTTTCACCGCCAGCCGAACAACGAACAATGGTAGGTTACAGGTAAAAAAACGATTGCTTTACAAGTCCCCTAAGATGGTTGAAGTGAACGCAAACATAAGTGTAAATCGTCAATTTAAGCGTCTAGCCGAACAGCCTCCTCGTGGTGCCAGCTGGGAGGTTCGGGTAAATCCTGTTCCAGCAAATGGTTAGGCGGCAGTGTTCCAGGATGTGGTGTGATTTCGCCTGTCAAGCGTTCTCCCTATAAAATCCACAAGTATCAGTTTAACAACACTGTGACGTGGCGGATGTGACTCGCCACTAAATAAAGTCACTGCCTCTTCCCTTTTCCGGAGGATCATTCACACATCACGAACGTCATCCGATTCAAAGCGTTCCATTGAATCTCACCTTTGTTGGCGAACACAACGGACGAAAGCACACACAGTCACATTTACCTACGCACACCACATGACTTCTTCCAAATACACAGTTAAACATAGTTTTACATATCAACACACACATAAGTTCCTATGCTATTGGTCAAAATGTACTAATTTGTGCAATTGCCTATCATACATGTCAGTAATACCATGATCACGCCCTTGATGGTGTGCCTCACAATGGCGAGAATAAACTACTTATTTAGTTACTTATTTATAAACTTTTAGAATGTGTACTGAATGGCTACTGTAGAGTAATATGGGGAAGTAATATGGGGAAGGTATGTCTTAAGAACAAAAGAAACGACAACGCTTACTCGTGCGCCTCTTTCTTAGACTGAGGTAACTGATGAATGCAGTTGTAATATATCCGAAACTATATTCCACAACAGCAGTGTGTAAGTAGTGAAGCAAAAGAGCTGAGAATGGGCACCGTTTGTTCGCATTTGGTTGACGTAGACATCTCTGATTATTTAGCGTAATGTAAGTGGATAAGCAAATCATCCAGACGTCTTTTGAATACTGTTCGCGTGGGGGAAGATAAAACGTATGTGGGAAGAGCGTTCCAGTGTTGAAGCACATGAAGGGAAAAGAAATTCCGGCGGCATTCCAACCGGCTGCATTGTGTGGCCAGCATTAACTGGTGTCTTCTGAGTGTGGTATTGCTATTCAGCTTTAGTAGGTGACGACACGAATGGTTTGGATTCATCAGGATCACATAAGTCATTATCAAGTCGTCACGCAGGCGTCGATATTGGCTACTGTAGACCCAGAGGGTTTTCAGCCTCAGTCGGTAAGGGAGAGGAAACAGGCCCTTTACGTTCTTGGTCGCCCTTCGTTGTGGCAGTTCAAGAGCTGGAAGGTCTTGCTTTTTCCATGGCTGCCAGGCGTGGATGGCGTACTCAGAATGAGGCCGAATGTAGGCGTTGAGCATCTGAGAAAAGATGGAAGGATCGAAGCGCCCGAATGCCCTCCGCAAAAGGCCAAGGTGTTGGTTAGATTTTTCGGAGAATTTCTCGGCCTGACGGGAACAGCCCAGATTTTCCTGCACTATCACGCCTAGAGCGCATTCCCTTGAAGTGCGCTGAAATATTGGATCCCCCAGTCTGTATTCGCATGTGACTTTATGGCATATGCTCAACATCTTGCACTTCATAGCGTTGAACTGAAGCAGGTTCTGAGTCGACCATTCGTAGATCTGTCAAGATCATCCTGAGGTGCTGCATTGTTGCTGGTTGTTTTGATGGCTCGCCATATCCTGAGACCATCAGCGAAGAGTAAGGAGTTAGAGGTGATTACTGTCGCGTGATTGTTTATGTAAATCAGGAATAGTGGTGGACTAAATACTGAGCCCTGGGGCACTCCGCACTTAACGCGATTGTTTCAGAGATGACGCCGCGAACTCTTGCATTCACATGTCGTTGAAGCAAGAAGTTACCTATTCAACCGAGGATTGGGTCACCAATTCCACAACACTGCAGCTTGTGAAGGAGGATACGGTGGTTCAGACGGTCAAAGGCCTTTGAGAAGTCTAGGTATACTGCGTCAACACCTACGCCGCTGTCAACGGTCTCAGTCCAACTGGATCTAGCAAGTAGCAAGTTTGAAGTGAAAGATCGGTTCTCGTGAAATTTAGGTTGTTCTTGTGCTATGATGTTGCGTTCCTCCAAGAAGTTCATGAGCGCTTCGGCAACACTCGGTTCCATGATTTTGGAGAGCACCGGAAGTAGCGTTATCGGGCGATAGTTGGCCGGATCTGTACGACTTCCTTCCATATGGATGGGAGTGATGATGCCCTGCTTCCACATTGTTGGCACCCCGCATCTCATCGAGGCATCGTTGGAAGAACTTGCAGAGTGTGTCCGCCAGGTTTACTGCAGCCAATTTCAACGCATTTGGACGAATATTATCAACGCCGGGAGAGGTATGCTCGCGCAGGGCAATTGGCCTTTTCATAACATCCGCATTTGTAAACACAATGTGGCTAAGTCCTGGTGGTGGTACAACCTGGGGGAACAGTGTATGCGGCGATGTCGTGCTCTGGAAGTTCGGGGCGAATTGTTGACCTAGGGCGTTGGCCGCCTCGGTTGCGGTTTGTGCGAGTCCACATAAGGTGTGTAAGGCAGGAATTCCTCGCTGCACTTTGAGGAGCTTGTTAACGTGTCTGTACAGGAGCTTGGGGTTTGAAAGGAATTTCTCAGCTAGATTCGGTTGGTGCTGTATTTTACCTTCGCGTACTAGGTATACGCAGTGATTCTTTTGGTTAGTGTAGGCATCCCATATTTCGGCACTCGATGACTCCTTGTATCTGCGCGAGAGTAAGTTCCTCGTAACCATACATTTGCGTGTCCTGCTGCGTATGAATGATTTTACTGTCTTTGCTCGCAAAGGTCTTTTCCTAGAAGCACTATTTACTAACGTGTTGAACTGGTGAGCAAATTCAAACCAGGCGACATCGGGGGACCGCTCTGCTAAAAATGCCCAGTTTGTAGCATTTACAAGTTTGATTAGAGCGCCGTAATGAGCTGACACTCCTCTGTGTTTTCTGAGGAATACTCAGCACAACAGATGTACTTGAACAGGAGTGTTGCACGGTCGCTACGGCCTAAAGGACTCTCTATCGATACCGTTTCGATCCTAAACTCCTCATTAGTGAATACAAGATCCAGGACACCCGGTTTGTTTCCCATACTGGATCTTGTGGAAGATGTGATGTGATTGTAGAGTGGTAGCCCACTAATTATCTCCTGTATTTCCATTTTGAACTGTTCGTTGATACAGGCTGGTGTTTCTATCGTATGAATATTGAAGACATCAACCAGGAGAATGTGGCTGTACGACTGCGACAGAATGGTCTTCATTGTGGAGGCTATGCGGTTGTCCATTTCCAAAGTAGCCGACAGCGGGCGATACATCACGTCCAACAAACATGCGTCCCCACGGCTCAGGTGAAGACGACATCAAAGCGCGTCGACAATCTGAACCTTTGGGTCATCGATGAGATCAATGTGTAGTTCGCCGTGATAATCCACCACCTTCTCTACTTGGTCGATCGTTGCGTAGAATAGACATCCCAGGTAGTGCGATTTCTGCAGCAGTGATCGCTTCATTCAACCAGGTCTCGGTTATCATAACGTGGTCCCTTGACATCGAGGCCTGAAGCAGGCGAAGCTCCGTCAGTTTGCTTAAAAGACCTTGTGCGTTGGTATAAAAACAGGTGAGTGATTCATAGGTTAGAAGGTTGTTTGTGGATGTAGACAACAGGTTTGAGACTTGGCCGACCCTCTTGAGGTCGGCTGCCACTAGTTTTTTGGAATTATCTTAGGCTCGCGAGAATGATTTTGAATGATTCTCTGCACCGTGTGATCAGGTTCATGATGATCCTGATGGTCACTCCCCTCCTGCAGTGTCTCGCCGGATACTATGACGGCAGTCAGATCAGTCTCTGTGGTGGACTCTGCAACAACGGTTGTTCCCACTGAGTTGGTTCTCTCCATGGAGTAACCAGTAGTATCTGGTCGTAAACCTGCTGCTTTTAGTCGAATTTCTGTTGGTAGGATGTTCCGGAAGTTACCCCAGTTCTCTAGAACTGTCTGTAAAGTTAACTCAGATGGTAAGACCAACTTCAGCAACCTAGGACCACACCCTTTGTAATTTGGTGACACGAGAATCCTGGTCAGGGAGGTAGCAATGACATTTTCTAAAGACAGCGCCTCACGAATGTATCTCCATTGCTGCAGGTCATGTGCCTGAACTTCTTCAGGAGATAAAGCTTGAGACTCAGGTACGCCATGAATAATGACGGTTTGCAGCGCGTGTTTTCTACCTTTATGTTGAGTGTTCATATCTTTTGAACCTTCTTTCCACGGA
>OX104061.1:39265295-39452278 GCA_944474145.2 Dicrocoelium dendriticum
CACGTGGAAGTACTATAGTTGGCTTAAAAGGGGACGTATGCTCGCAAAATAAGTGGTAGGCATTTAGGCGTCAGTAGCTGAAGCGTGAGTATGTACAATGCGGAAAAAAGTATAACGCCGGTAACTGTACCTGCCTCTATCAACGTTGGTTATCTAGACCATGTATGTTCTCAGCCACTGGCATCAGGATTACTTCAAGGTCAGGTTCAAAGATTTGTTGAACATGCCTTCAGTACAAATTTGTGGTTATCCTCTGTTGTTCCCATATTGTGTGTTTCATCATGGGTACAAGGTTAGGGTATTTGGTTGGCTGCACTGACGTTGTGGACCGGCGGTTATGGAGCCCAACCTGAGCGCACACGTGTGTCATCATTACGGTGGTTAATGAGGGGTACGTGTAATGTCAACCGGCTCCATGAACGTTGGTTGCTGTTTCCATGTAAGTGTTTATGCGGATGCACAAACACCGGTACCATTTAAACAGCGGTACATGCTTACAAAAGCGTTGCCGAGGGGCATAGGTAGGTGGTACACCAGTGTTATAAGAACGGCAAGTGTCAAATCTGCTCCATAGATACTGCATGCTTCCGCCATGAATACGGACAATGGGAATATACCTGCGATCTGGGAGGTTATCATCCCGAAGCTGTAAGCCATTGAGTTTGGCTACAACGGTGGTTCAAGAAGCATGGTCGGTATTCCGTTTGTACATGATATGGATGTAACAAATACGCGTGTGACACGCAGGTTGATGTTGTGAATCATGGAATGCGAACTGTTCACATCCCTTTGGCTGCATAATCTCTGAAATGTGGCATGAAATGCAACGCGGACGTCTGTACCGATTCCAAATATTCGCTACATTATGAGGAGCGGTTTCTACGCTCTAGACCCACAACGCGCAAGCACTGAGGAACGGTGAATGGTAAATGGTGATTCGAACAAACATAGGGAAGAAATACGTGCGCCCCTCACAGCAAATGAACTTACGTTATCAAGTTACACTCATGTTTCCCCAAAGTGGGTTGCGTATGGGGCAACATAAATGACCATTGGATGAATATCTAAAAGGGAAGCAGTGAATGGGAATGGTAATAAGCACGTGAGGAGGTACCAACAGCACTGAAAGCGCTTAGTACATCGCGGCCAGGACAGCGAGGTGATATGGTAAGGAAGGTGCAATGTAATACGATGGTTAGGAATGTTGTTGACGATTACGGGCCCACCCACTGAACCAACCGCCAGGTGGTGCGTTGCATGCAAGCCGATGAGTAAATACCCGGGGCTCGTAATGAGGCACCAGAAGGGGATTGGACAGAGGGTGGCCCTAAAAAGGGCCGTGGGGTCGTTCACAAAGGTATAGGAAAGCGGACGTATTCATCATTGCGGACTCACCAGGAGCAGGACTTGCCAGGGGGTAGTTGTGCGAAATCAATACCAGTGGTGTTGCAAACGGATTCAGATACGAAGCACAGAAGTATGGGCAAGTGTCATGGGACTGAGAAGGTAATCATTGCAGTAGGGTACCTTACGTGATATCTGAAAGGCGCAGCGGTTGAGCAGACTGGGTACGGTGATTGACTTGCCGGCGACATGCTGGGCGAGGTACTCATTTGGGAGATGTAAAACGCAGGACACTAAAGCTAGGGTGCAGAGAAGACGCATGTTACTGATAGCTATATGTTAATAACGCAATGACGTACTGACGCGGCGTTCAGACTGCAGTCATGTGGACAATCACATGGGTGGCGCACTGGCGGCCAGTAGGCGGTCCGGAGGCATAGTGCTAAAAGGTGTGTGTTTATCAAATCGCCACATACTGACTCGGTTCCCAAAGTCACCACTGCAACACCCACCAAACATAAATGTTCATTGCCAGCGTCGCTACGTGCTGTAACCTATTTCATAGCTTTCTTAAGCTTTCTCCTATCTGCTAAACGTACCACAGGTTGTATACGAACTCCGGAGGCCTTTAGATGCAAGCCGAAGCGCAAAGGTGAAACCACTGAAGGTCGTCAAGCATGCCTTACTCCCATAGAGTCCCAGAGGACTCCGACATATTCCGGACGATAACAGTGCTGTCCGCAAATGAATCACTACGACGAGGGGTGTTTACGGCACTCCTCAAGGTACCAGTGGCCTGCGCAGCGCTTGAGATCGTACTCTCCTTAGTACGAACAGCAGGTGCACGGGAGAAGGGTTTCGGCCATGACGTGCACGGGTTATATGCAATTCCTTAGGTGGAGGGAGTTTCAACAGAGCGCACGGTTACATCTCTTAGCTTGGGTTCGCTTGCAGTGACGCATTTCTTTATATTGAGTCCCGTTGTCTCATCGGATGCACTGGTCTGTGCAAGTTCGCTAGTCAGACAAACCGTTCCATATAACGTCTGCATGTTCACCATGTGCAAGCGCGACATCAGAGTTAATCAACAGTGACAAAGCTACGTTTATAAATGGTGATATCCAACTACTGTTATGAAACAACCCATGGCTCTCTTTCGTCATCCGTCCTCGTTCCCTCTGGTATGCCTCAACGTTGGGACCCTCATGCAGACTGCACAGCAATCCGGTCTACCGCGCACTCTACACTGCCTAGACTTTGATGTCTGCTGCTTTCCAGAAACCCCATGGCAACAACCCATCAGTGTACTTACATGGATATCCCCCACTGACTACCAAGCTAGGTATCACCAACGTCTTTCTGGAGATACGGAAGCAGCTTCAGCGGGTCTGGCTGATGCAGGTTTAGCACTAAGTGACAACGCCGAGGCGGCGCTACTGACTGCGCCAATGAGGTCCGCTCCTAGCCATATCAGCAAATGTGTCGAACGAAACGTGTTCATCGACTTTCGGACAGCAGGTCCCCAGATTGTGAGGAGGGCTGCAGGAAGATCATCTTGTCCCGCGGCTTTATTTAACTTTAACAGCCCGATCTCATGTCCCACTTCCGAGCTAGTGGGTATATCTAAAGGGACATCCCAGGGAGTGGGGCAATCAGTGGCCGGCGAGAAATGTAACCATTCCGAACGAATACATTGCCTTTCAAAGTGCTCAGGCGCACGCTGTAAGCGTTTGAATAAGTTGTGGATAGACTGTTCACTGTAGTCAAGTATACCTTCCAAGGGGTTACCAAGGGCACCGGCCATTTGCATCTAAGTTACACGATTAGATCACCATGATTCGCGGTCTCTCTTCACGCTAGCACGGAGTTCCCCCGGCGCTCGTTGCGACTTTCATTGTGTTCGCTTCGAGCCCCAATATGCCAGCGAGCATGGATAAGTTCCAGAGACTGTGAATAGACCCAATGTTGATGTTGGCGATTAGGCACAACACATGAGGATTTTCCTGCTGCTAGTAAGGTATGGGGAATATGAGACCAGAATATGAGACTCTGCACGTATTTACCTGTATGACCTATGCATTGAGGCTGCGCCGGTGTCACACTTCCATTAGTGAGTGCGATGTGGGCAGCAGAGAACTCGGTGAGGTATGCCTTAAATTTCTCCAAGGCTGTCTCTACGATGTCAGTCACCGTCATCGCACAACGCAAAACAGAAGCTTTTTCTCGCATTGCGTGAAACTGTGCCCGCAAAATATTTGGACATGCCTCAGCGGTAGCTTGATGACACTTTCTTACAGCACTTAGTTACAACACATCGTAGGTAATATCACTTACGAAATCCTGTGACTTCGCAAAAGTGAGATCCAAGGTAGCCGGAATTTGGTTGCGCATATATGTAGTCGGGAGGTCCACGAGATGATCCAAAGGCAGTAGCAATGTTAGCTCAAGGAGGTCCGAACCGAAAGTGCCCACCGCCGAACTGCAAGATAGACCAGCCCAGCAGACTTCAGGGAGGTTGACGTCACCCAGTATTAGACACCTATTGGCAGCGTTAGTACGAATAAATTCAATAACCTCCCTGGAGATACTACCAGGACTTCCATATACCACTATAACTGTAAACTGAGCAGAGGAAGTGCACACACTAACGGAGAGGGCTTCAACAGTTTGATCCGGCGACAGGTCCTCAACACATCGAGATTACAACTCACAAAAAGAGGGACGCCCCCACCTTGACGGCCAACGGATCGATCGCAACTAAGCAGTGCGTAGCCAGGAAAAGATGCTTCACCGCGTGTGATAACCAGGGACAGCCAAGTGTTGGTGGTAGCAACTATGTCGGGACGAGATTTGTGTACAGGTAGACCCACCTCGTGTATCTTATTCCTTAGGCTGCGCACATTACGAAGCACTATCCGAAGGAACTCGGCACGAACAGTCCTGGGTCGTACGCTACCAGGATAGGTTCTGGTAGGGTAGAATTTGACTTCCGACTGACCACCTGAAAACCCACCAGACGAAGGACTTGCTCACCAGCCGCCCGCCTGCTCTAGAGGCTTTTCATGGCCTCCAGGATCGGGACCCAATTATGAGGCGTGCCAAAGGCATAACACACTATAAGACGGCTCGCAAACGGATTCAGTGGAAGTAAGGTGTTCAGCATGGTATTGATTCCCATGTTTAATATTATAAGCATTCAACTGAAAAAAGAGCAAAAGCGGCGTGTGAAAACAAAATAAAATCGTTCCCTTCAACTTCTTATCAAATTGTTCCACTCCTCCTACGGTATATTAGTTGCAGTGTGATGCCTACCTTCAACTGGCCTGCCACCATGATTACGACGGCATGCATATTGCCTATCTGCTGATCTCCATGGTTTTATGCAGCCTCTGTGTCCAGTTAGTAGGCTGCTGAGATTACTGAATTACCAACCGTCTCTCATAACACTTTCTCGTACCGCTGATCCCGCTGATAAAGTAGACTGAGTTTCACTAGATAAAATGCACCTTACATCAACCATACATCCATCGGTACTCCCTGAATCCTTCCTCGAAAGTTACGGCAATTTTTGCTGGCGGGATTAGGCTCCACCTTATCCACAAGGCAGTCTCCTCTGAGCTATGTCACCTGTTTCTGGACAGGTGCTGTGCCAATTACATATACTGATTGATGTTTATCACATCAGGTGAACCTTTTCCTTTGCTTCCATGGTTCCTCTTACCACATGTTCCCATGTAAAGGCATTTCAAACCCATGGTGCCGTTAATCGTGTGAGGCACTTTGACCACCGTCGCCTTACCTCCGCTGCTTGTAGCCTAGTTCATGCGGTTGTCTTGATTTCATGAACCTTTTGCATGTTTACTTTCGCACCTTGGACCAAAACTTATCTTATTAGTTAGCGTACGCAACACATTCATACAGCGCAACAGATTGAGGTTGAAAACATGTGTCAATAGCTGCGATACACATCACCGACTCAATCTTCCGACGTATTCATAGCAAGCAAACGCATCAGTTTACAACAAACTCACGTCCATGTGATTATCAACTTACCGTGTAACACGGGGATGTGAAATGTCACGAAGCACAGCATGGGAACAATTCCTGACGTATCTCCTTCTGTGTGCAACGGTATACCAGACCCGCTGCGTGGTAAAAGTCATCATGACCTATACCGCTGCTCCCTCCGCACCGCTGCAAATGGGAATAACTGCGTACAAATGTTTAACATGATTAGGTGAGCAACCTACCCATCTTATTCACCTGTGTAGGGGCCACGTTCATGCTGTAACGCATATGTCCTGCACGTAATCATTAACATAATGGGTAACCGATACTTCACATGTGGCGATGAGGCGCAAACACTCCTTCCCCGGGAATTCATTGCACAATGACATGCAATCGTCAACATTACGTACGGATAGTGTACTTCAGTGGATATCAATCCCCGAACTGCGCATTACCGCGGCAACGCTTCACTGCAAGGTGGCGTAATTAGAAATGTTGGTTAACGTACAGCTTACCAAAGGACTGCCATTCACAAGCATCTTCACGCACCGCCTTAGCCTTCCATTCAGCGCTCACAGTGCAGGCAGGTATACTCCTCTTCCCCGTTGTATGCCGCGCAACTTTGATGGAACCAACCTTGGCATACGTCACACATAGCCCACTTAACTTCATTATCCACCGTTGCGTTATCCTCTTCCTTTAGACATAGTGCGCATAGGTCTAATACCGAGGGATCCGGTATCCTGCGCCTCCTTTTTTCCGCTTTAGAACGAGCAGAGGTGGTGGTTTCGAGACGCCGAAATTTCGAAACACGTGCACAGATGTATTGAGCAGTAATCTCCGTCACTCGCAGTTTCAGTGGAGATTTCCGTTTCCTGGAGCCGCACCATGCAGGTTTCCCATTCCCTCTGCTGTCCTCCCCTGAATATATAACCGCCCGCGCGTCATGTACACCATCGTTGGCCCGCACGGAGCTTGTGGTCGGCACGCTGTCCCCATCAGTTGCCAGTCCACATACCGCTGTTCTGCGGCACGAGCGTCCCAATAATCGATCGTGCCAGTCTTCCACGTCCAAAGGAATAGGGTCACTACAGTGCAGCATGGTGCAGTAAAGGGATACATCACTATCCTCCGCCATCCACTCCGCCAGCCTCTTAAGACTCCTCAGTACCTTGTCGTGCCGCGCCGATCCAAGGCTGCAGACCTGCGTTTTCAGTTCCGCCATCACCTCCTCCGTCTTGCGAAGTTTCGTCGCCCTGTCCACTGCGCGTACCTCAAGGACATCTCCCGCATCAACGAAGGTCACATCCCTTAATCCTGCAGCCTCCGGAGAGCAGTCAACCGGCCGACGGCATGGAGCATTCCATCTGCAAGCTTCAACAATACCGGCAATAGGCTTCCCTTTCATGGCGGTGACATGGCACATGTGCGCACATGGCATGCGCCATGGTAGGTGAAATTCACATTCGAAACCGTCATCCGTCACGTTATACCGCCGCCTCTTGGAACCACGGGTGCATTCCACCACCCAGTGCCTGCCTGCATCATGCATTGACCTTATCCCCGCATTCCTCCAGTGTGTCATCATCTGCTTACGAGCGTATGGAAGAAACCGAGTCAAGATGGGGGTTGCAAGAGACAGCTCCACAGGTGGAACGTACGGCGTCGCCCTGTGTCTCTTAATCGCCGGTTGCCGGTCTTGCATCAAAGAAGAAACTCTCTCAATAATCACCGTGAATAACGATCGTAGGGATGATTGCTCAGTCAACTGCTTCTTCAGATGTTTATTTTCATTTTCCACTCTGTTCGTCGTTGCTCAACCAAACAAACATACCGCGCGCTGACGATGAGCCGCCCATGCGGATGCCCATGGAAGCCAGGTACGCCGAAGGTAACGGTACATTTCTGCACTCTTGCCTGCAAGCGCTCGTAGAATGCCGCTGAAATGTCCAGCATCACGGGTGTAAACCAACAACATCAGCCATTGCCGAAGGAGGTTTCGCACACCGGGATTTAAACCAACAACTTGTGCACACCGTCGTTACATATCCCTCAGGACGTGAAAACGGCAAAATACCACCGCCGCGTTCGGATACGCCGACGTCAGCGCGCCAACTTGCGCCATGCACTTGTCCATAACAAGAGTTTGCACTGACGATATGCAGGGCAACATTTCTTTCATCGATTCCACCGCCAGTCTGTAGCTGGAGGCCGTCTCATTCGGCAACAATGCGTAAAAAAATGAATACGCCAGACCCGTTACATCTATTAACATACAGTGCCACAGTATGTACCCCCATAGTTCAACTGGTGCGTGGCATCCGCCAACAACACCTCACAGTAACGGGCAGCTATGTATTCCATACAAGACGGCACGAAAAATACATATTTCACTAACGTTCCTTCCCTCACTATCCGACATGTGCCATTCTTCTCAAGCATATCCGTCACCTAGCACACCTCCCCCGCCTGCTGCTTACGGTGACGCCTTGTCACCGTCTTTATATCGTCTACTGTCAACACTCGCCCATGCTTCCGGTTCATGTACCGACGAATCTCACGCGTACTTCTAAACACTGACATAAGGCTCACAATCTCCTCCTCCTCAGCCTCCGTCAAGTGCCGATTCTGGGGATATGGCCACGGAATACCCAAATGGAAATCATGATTATGCTGCAGCTCCACTTCACCACGCCCATAATAATCACCCCTCAATACTATGGAGAACCTTGCTTTGCAGCCCAGCATTCTATAACTATTTGGTCATGTTACAGCATTATCAATAACACACGTACCGTTTACCACGAACGTTCCGACGATTACCATGCACACACTGGTAATGCACATATTGATATGGATACCCCTCTGGCAAATCAACCCCCGTCATGCGTTTGTACCGAGTTCGAGTAACGACTGACCGCTTATAAAACGCAGTCGCAGTATCCTGCTGAAATCTCTTCACATCCTGCTCCATGTCGGCAAATTTCCGCGAATACAATCTCACCAACCGATTAAACGTAGCAAGATCGACCACCATGATGACAGCATCCTACTTGAACAACAACAGCGGTGTTGAAATTCACATGCTCTTCTATTACCACGTACCTTAACTCATTATACCTTAACTTATTATACATCTTACAACATCAATAAGCGGCATAGTCCACTTTTGGCACGGCGTACCATACCACTCTCACCCAATTACGCACATAACACTTTGGTTAGAATCCCGGTCCGTCGTTGACGAATAATACCCTGGATGAACGACGCGACACGGAAGGAACATTCACGGGGATTTATCCTACGGTTTCAGTCCCACTTGAACTTTAACTACGGTGCATACCGCATTGTTGGATTTTTCCTCTGGAACACCACTCACGAGAGAGATCTCGGGGTTAGCGTGACTTCTGACCTAAGAACAACGCAGGAATCTTGAAGTAGGTAGTCACTGGAAGGATACTGGTGGGTGCCTTAAGTAGATCATTCGCTCAAATGACTACTGAGATTTTTCGACCTCTTTTCACTTCGTCCGTCCGTCCAGTCTTAGAATATGGCCTACCAGCTATCCATCTGTTTTCAAAGTTTGCATGCGCTCTGCTGGAAAAGGTTCAGAGACGTGCATCGAAAGCTGTTCTGGGGCTTCGTGATGTCCCGTACTCCATTCGACTCCAGCAGTTAAATCTGTTTCCCCTCGAGCTCCGCCGTCACCATTGATATTTTGTAGCGCCTTGGCGAATGCTACACAAGTAAACCGTAGCCCAGTAAGACAGAAGACGGCAAGATATAAAGAATGTCTTGAGAAAATAGATATGTACAATAGCTATGTAAATATAGCTTGAGGACAGTGGGAGAGTGGTGAAGCGGAGTTACCCCAAGTCGGAGTACAACAGCCGGCAGCGTGCGGGCAAAATGGCGGACCAGGTTCAGAATTGCAGTCCAGTATATATAGGCTTGGGATGGGTGCAAAGTAAAACAAAATGTGTACCAGTCTGGATGTGATGTTTGATGGAGTAAAATGTCATGGTCACTACCCTGGTCTCCCCCTAGAAGGCCGAGGGACGAGGACTTCGATTGCTGTTGGCTTGCAGATGTATAAAGGCAGAATCACAGGAGTTCGGTTGTATTTGGATTATTTAATCTTCTTGTGGATTGGGATGCATCGTCGGTGGGCCGTCCCACCGGACTACAAAAAGCTGGCTAATCCAGTAAAAGGGCCGGTAGGACCTTTCACCGCTGCTGAAGGACGGTGCGCTTGGGAGAGGTCACTCCCCCCACCGCATTCCAATCCACTGCCACAACGAAGCTGAAATCCTGTTCGTACCGGCGAGCCGTGGGGGACCAAAAACAACGAGCCCAGCACACGAGCAGCCAAAGCCAGGAAGGCGAGCCAGACAAACGACCTGAGCGAGCCAAATTGGGCCAAGCAGACCACGATCCAAAGGTCGACGTGGGCGGGCGAGACGACAAAGCGTTGGGGGTAGACCAAAGCATCCGAACGACCAAAACAATTGAAAGACAACAGCCAACCGTTGAACGGACGGACCCAAACGTGCCAGCCTCATGACTTTATTTGATAGATGGGAACAAAACTCGGGGACAGATTCCGATATGTACTCTGCTAACGGAAAAGCATAATACAAACGATGAGAGAAAATGAAAAAGATTCATGAGGTGTGGATGAGTTCGAAAAAATCGGAGAAACGAACAGGTTTACGAACTTTTCTACCGTGACTGGTATTAGTTTGAGGCGAATCGGGTGACTGGGATTGTGATGGAGCTGAAAAGGTGGGCGTCGATACAGGTGGCTCTGTAGATGGAACAAACTGTTGTTCATCAATGAACGCAGGCTTGACGCGATCTATCGAGACTGTATCACTTTTACCCCCACGGTCAATCACCAAAGTTTTTAAAAACCGTTGGATAACACGGTATGGACCTGTGTAAGGTGCGGAGAGAGGCTGTCTCACTTGGTCGACACGTAAGAATACGTGAGAACATGTAGAAAGGTCTTTCGGAACGTGCACTGGAGTGCGTTGTTCCCTGGGTCTCGCGGGATGCAGCTGACGCATGTGGTGCGTCAGACGAGCTATGTAGCTCTTGTAGTTCCATGCCCGCTCCGGGGTTGGGGAGACTAATTGTCCAGGGAGACGCAATGTGCAGCCATAGACGAGTTCAGCCGGAGCAGCGTTAATGTCGGTTTTGACAGTATTTCGTAAGCCAAGCAAAACGGCGGGAAGCGCTTCGTACCAGTCTGCGTTATCATGTGCACATAGTGCAGCTTTCAGCTGGCGGTGAAAAAGCTCAACCATGCCGTTGGCGGCAGTGTGGAATGCAGTCGTTTGGACGTGACGGCAGCCGAGAGTCTGAAGAAGGTGAGCAAATGTGCCTGCGAAGTGCGAACGTCGATCAGTTGTCACAACGGCAGGACAACCAAAGTATGAGACCCATCGCTCTAAAAAGTCGCGAGCGACAGTGTCTGATGAGCAATCTGGCATTGGAATGGCATCAGGCCATCTTGTAAAGCGGTCTATACAAGTCAGCAAGTACACGCATCCTTTAGATGGGGGCAGTGGCCCAACAAGGTCAACATGAATATGGTGAAAACGGGCATCAGGAAGTGGGAATGAACCAAGCGGACTTTTCGTGTGTCGATGAACCTTAGACTGTTGGCAACTAAGGCACGTACGAGCCCACTGTCTAACGTCCCGGTTGACGTTGCGCCACACGAAGCGTTGTGTGACGAGCTTAACTGTGGCATGAATGCCTGGATGTGATAAACTGTGAAGAATGTCAAACACAGTGCGTCGGAAAGCTTGGGGAACCACTGGTCGTGGTGAATTTTGCGAAACGTCGCAAAGTATGGTTCCATCCGAAGTAGGCAGTGGAACTGGTCGTATGCGCAAGGAGCTAGAATTACGAAGCTGATCAAGCTCCGGGTCGGTCAGTTGAGCGGCAGCCATTGCCGTTAGATGGATACCTTCAGCGGAAGTGATGGAGCTGACGCGAGAAAGAGCATCAGCGACGGAGTTCTGCACACCCGAGACGTGCCGTATGTCTGACATAAACTGTGAGACATAGTCCAGGTGGCGTATCTCTCTCGGAGAGTATCGGTCGGATGACGAGTCGAGGGCGTAAACTAAAGGCTTGTGGTCAGTAAAGACGGTAAAGCTTCTGTCCTCTAGAAAAGGACGAAAATGACGGATGGCGAGGTAAACAGCCAGAAGTTCTTTCCCGAAGGTGCTGTAACGTGTCTCCGCTGGCTGCAACCGTTTCGAAAAGAAACCCAAAGGTTGCTATGTATTGTCGACAGCCTGCTGAAGAGCAGCACCAACGGCCTCGTCTGAGGCATCAGTGACGAGAGAAATTGGAGCAGATGGTACGGGATGTGCTAAGAGAGCAGCATTAGCGATTGTGTCTTTAAGGTTTGAGAAGGCTAATCGCGCGGACTTGGTAAAAACAAACGAACGTTGATTGCCCCGAAGCAAGTTAGTCAAGGGCTGCATCATCCTAGCACAACACGGAATAAAGCGTCTATAGTAGTTAACTATCCCAAGGAAACTTTTAAGCTGTTTAAATGATGTAGGTTTAGGGAAATCTTTGATGGCGGTTACCTTTTGAGACAGTGGTTCAATACCTGTAGCTGAGATGCGGTGACCTAGGAACTCGATCGACGATTTTCCTAGTTCGCACTTGCTAGGGTTCAAGGTAACGCCTCGATCAGATAGACGTTGGAATAGAGTACGCAGATGCTCTAAGTGTTGCGACTTAGAGGCGCTAGCTACTAGGATGTCATCCACGTAAGGATATGCGAAGTCCAGACCACGAGTAACGTCATGGATGAACCGCTGGAATGTTTGAGCAGCGTTCCTTAACCCGAAAGGCATTCGAAGGAACTCGAATAAACCAAAGGATGTTATAACTGCCGTTTTGGGGATATCGCAGTCCTCTACAGGAATCTGGTGATATGCTCGCGTCAGGTCTATCTTACTAAACACTGACTTACCACCGAGACTACTTGTAAGGTCCTGGATGTGCGGTATAGGGTACCTATCTGCAACTGTGCACTTGTTCAGCGCCCGGTAGTCTCCGCATGGCCGCCAGTGGCCGCCTTTCTTGGGCACCATGTGGAGAGGTGAGGCCCACTGACTTTCGGAAGGACGGATGATACCAAGTTCGGGCATGTGCTCGAATTCCGCCTTAGCGGCTTTTAGCTTATCAAGGGCGAGACGTCGTGGCCGTGCAGAAACCGGTGGGCCACGGGTTCGTATATGGTGCGTAACGCTAGATGCGACCGGAAGCGTAGCGTCAGCTGGGTGGACCAGCTGCGGAAACTGTCTGAACAGTTCTAAAAATTCCTTATCAGCTTCGGGCTGAATGTAAATGGGAGTGACAGAAACACAAGATGTGCGAACTCCACATGTGAAACTCTGGGTCTTTATGTCAACGAGTTTGCGATGACCCGTATCGACGAGAAGATCGAAGTGTTGAAGGAAGTCGATACCCAATATAGCAAACGGAATAGCAGCGATGGTGAAAATCCATCGAAAGGAACGTCGTAGTCCGAGGTCAATGGTAAGAGAGCGCTGACCGAAAACTCGGATAGCAGTGCCGTTAGCGGCACGCAAGTTGGTTGTCTGTGGCTTAGTCGCGTCGCCTGGAACCGGTGGGATCACGTTAACTTCCGCCCCGGTATCAACCAAGAACATGATCCCAGTGTTCCTGTCAACGATATTGAAGAGGCGATTTGGACGACTTCGGCCGACGGCGTTCGTCGCTAATACGTGTCGGCCTGTCCTTTTTCTCCTTACGGGAAATGAGCATGGTTTTATACAATTTCTAGCGGACCTTCCAAAACGTGTGTGATAACGGCAAATTGGGCGCCGTTTTCGTCTTCAAGATGGGCTAGGGGAACGGGATGGAGAATCTCGTTGGTGCCGATGTAACTTTAAGCTTTGAACTTCTTGCCGTAGCGCGGCTATCTCTGCTAAGAGCTCACCAGTCGAAGGTGGAGTAGCGGTGCCGATGGTTTGGACCGAAGGGTCAACAGTAAAACCTACGTCAGGTGAGCGAAGAGAACTAGACGACGGACACGGTGGTCCGGTGAAACGATCCATCCTGTCATCAGCAATATCTGCAATGTCTGACAAAGGCTGCGATTTCGCAAGCGATAGCATAGCTTGTACGTTTTCAGGCGAACGCTGAAGCCATAACTCTCGAAGCAGCGACTCGTCCATATGCAATCCTTGAAGAAGACCACGCATCGCTAGCAATAGCGCGGATGGCTTACTAGAACCTAGCTGTAGACCAGTAAAAAGTTTATGCTGGCGGGACTTCACTGAGGGAGTAACACGCTTTATTACCGCGTTCTTGAGAGAATTATAGCGGTCAGGAGGACAAGATGTAATAATAAGATCACGTAGTGCTAAAGTAATATCAGTCGGCAGGCGTGTTAGCAAGTGATTAAACTTTGCAGTCATTGGTAACATGCTTAGAAGTAAATTCAGCTTCTAAAATCATGAACCACAAAACGGGATCCTTTTCAATAAAGGGTGGAACTACGAGAGATAATGCTTGCACAGACTGTGAATCTTCACACATTTTAGAAACTGAGGCCATGGCTTGCGTGGAAAAAACCAAAGAAATGGAACGAACTCACCGGAATGCGATTGGGGTCACCAATTATGTAGCGCCTTGGCGAATGCTACACAAGTAAACCGTAGCCCAGTAAGACAGAAGACGGCAAGATATAAAGAATGTCTTGAGAAAATAGATATGTACAATAGCTATGTAAATATAGCTTGAGGACAGTGGGAGAGAGTGGTGAAGCAGAGTTACCCCAAGTCGGAGTACAACAGCCGGCAGCGTGCGGGCAAAATGGCGGACCAGGATCAAAATTGCAGTCCAGTATATATAGGCTTGGGATGGGTGCAAAGTAAAACAAAATGTGTACCAGTCTGGATGTGATGTTTGATGGAGTAAAATGTCATGGTCACTACAATTTCATCTACAGTAGGCGCATCCTCCGAGGGGAACTTGGAAGTGAGTTACAACAATTCTTCCTGCCCAACACTGACTGTTTCACACGAGGCCACACATGGAAAATATTTAGGCAAATAAGACGGAATTCGTATGGATGTCACCCTATCCACTAGAGTGGTGAATGATTGGAACAGCCTACCGGAAGAAATTGCAGTCAAGCCATCCGAGGAATGTTTCAAGCGGCTGCTAGACAAACATTCGCATCTTCACCCGCAAGATCCCAGCATCCTCAGCGAATGTTTGTCTAGCAGCCGCTTGAAACATTCCTCGGATGGCGTGACTGCAATTTCTTCCGGTAGGCTTTTCCAAGCATTCACCACTCTAGTGGATAGGGTGACATCCATGCGAATTCCGTCTTATTTGCCTAAATATTTTTCATGTGTGGCCTCGTGTGAAACGGGACCAGGATTCTCACATCTGGCGGGAACGGGTTTGCTGGCCGAGATCAACCGGCACAGCCGGGAGTATAATGGTAGCGTAGGATACTGATATGTAGTTAAATGATTTGTAAACATTATAAAGAAACCAGTAGCGGCTGTATAAGGGAATCAAGGTGCTGTAGCTTTTATAGTACCATAGTTTACCGTAACCTTGGTACCAGCTGCCCGAAGTTTCAAATTTCATAAATGGGTCTAAATTGGACCTAAGTTATTGGATAAGTAAATAGTGCAATCAGCTAGCCAGAAAATGCAGAATAGACACTTTAAGGTAGTATCTAAATAGTGATACACTTAAATTGAAGTGGAAATGAATATTTTGCTTACCTCATGTGCTCCTATGTGATTTCTTTTTTGGAGAAACGTCTGGGCACAATGGTTGGCTTACTTCGAGAAATAGGTGGAAAAGAACGGAAATGACTGTGAGAATAACATGTAAATAACGGGGTAAACGGATGTGGCGCGAATAGGCAAATAACCATGCGATATGCGCATACCTATTTACATATGAGACTTGTTACTGAATGCGTATTTTTAAAGGAAAAGTAACGCGAAAGCGTCAGTTGCATATACGAATGCCTGAGGAGCAGTTAGTTAAGTGAGCTAAAGTGAAGGAGAAGTGAAGGTGCATGTCGGTCCCTAGTCAATATGTGGTGGATAAATGCGCATAGCGGCGGAATGGGCTTTCATAGGGTACACAAATGGTTGATGAAACCTTTAAATATATATATATAACGTTGCAAAATTAGAATGCATATATTTGTAATTAAATATATGCATTCACTTTCAGACTGCATTATGTATGCATAAATGTACGCATCATTAACCTCAATCCCATATATATATATAGATATAGGTTAATAACGCGTACATTTATGTATACGGAATGTTGTCCGAAAGGTAATGCATATATTTCATTACAAATATATGCATTCCCAATTTTGCAACTTCAAAGTGATTAGAAATGGTCTTGCTCCTCCAATCTAAGTGCGCTTATATCCTTATGTAGAAACACATTTGTATGCGTGTTACGGTAAAACTGATCATCAGTTCTATGACATTTAAGGGGACGACACGTTATTAGTCCCCACTATGATTACCTAATGCAAATCCCCGCAACTGGACGTCAGTGGACCAACGTATACATTCTTTTCATTACAGAGATAGAAGTGACCTTTTCCGTACGTAAATGAGTAACTAATTAAGTACGTGCCTGTCAGTTTTCATGGAGTTTAACCGGTATCTCTAATGGTGCATATCAAGGTGTCAGGAGTAAAGTAAGTAGGTTACGCATTTCATTAATAAGCTAATACCGTTTTATGATTAATACTAAGGAAAAGTTATCACACCTAGTATATGCAGAAGTTATGGGAAGCATAGGGAATAATAGGATGGCAAAACGAAGAAGGAAAAAATCAAGGAACATTTTGCGATGTTTTCACACAAGTAGCCCACATATGTACGCAAGACTATAGGTAGGTTTATGTTCCTGCAAACGTGACGGGTACGCAGTAAGGCCGTATGATTGCCTCACGCGTGGCATTTGTTTGTTCAATGAACCGCCCTCCAGTGTTGGCCGCGATTGGTTGCACGAGCAATGCATGGAAAAGTATCATGTGTTCTATAGCAGCGGTGTCATAAAGATCATTATACAGGTAGATATTTTTGACTTCACTGCGGTAAAGGAACGGCGCCTAGTAAGCCTATGTATATTCTACAGAGAATCCTAATTATGACCTACAGCGACAGTTATGTGATCTGCGCCAGGATGCTACATGAACGGCCTTCACTTATGCTAATTGGGTTCCATGATATTTGCAGCCATATGGGCTCTAGGGAGGCCTCAAATACTTGCTGCGCATGTCTTGAGGGCTAGTTATTAGTAGTGCTATATTGGTCGCAGAGCATTGGTGTCCTTATTGAACGCAGCATAATCGCCGTCGTTGGAACGAGTATCCTTAAATACGGGCGGGTACGAATACCGTAATGGCCCAGCAGCGGCGGTATAGTAAGCACTGCTAACGAATGAAAAGGGAATGCATCTGCACGCCCATATAAGTCTCATAGAGGGCATTATTTTTGCCAGGAGGGAAGCCACAGTGGTAACCTTAGGCATTGAGACAAAATGGACGTAAGTAATGGGCTCTGTCAACGCTACTGATATGACTGGGAGTCACATGGTTTTTAATTTCTTTCCTTCATTGCATGCAACTACGTAATGGTCATTGGTTGCACTAAACCTTGTTTGGGCTCCTGTGCTCATGAATCACTTCATGGCAAATTTACCCCCCACTTTTATCTTGACGCAACAGTTTTTGCGCGCCACAGCGCCATCATGGTCCTTGGTCTGACTATTATCTGACAATATGCTCGCTCATATGAACTACATCTTTTCGTTTATTCCTTTCATTGTACCGAAATGTTTTAATATTCTAAAGATGCTATGCTTGTATGCATATTTGATCATGCCTTTTAGAGGTGTGTCTCGTTTTACAGAGTATATACCATTTATTTATTTATTTATTTATGCTGAGTAATCGTGATAATGTGGAAATGGTAACGAAAAAGAGACACAAATGGTGCGCTGACGTCTGTACCGATTCCGAATATTCACGTCATCATGGGGAGCGCGTGAGGCGCTCTTGACCCAAAACGTGCGAACACTGAGGAATGGTAAATGAAAATTTATTCCGTAGACAAACATGAAAGCAATATGCATGGATGTATCGCGGGGTTAACTTACTCAATCACATGGAAGCGATGTAGCGCACCTCCCGATAGTGGAGTGTATGGTTCACGTCATCAACGTCTTAGACAAAATTACCGGGAAATGAAAGATAACGTAGTTCGGTGGTAAACGTTTGATAATTCTTCATTGCGGTGCCACCCATCAACGGGCGACTGACCCATCGAAGGTACAAATTGCACCATTGATAAATTTTTGGTCTGCCATTGTCACCTACCTTGTCTAGAAGTTGATTTTGGAAATAGCATAGTGAGCACAGCTGTCACATCGGAACCACAGTAATGCTGTGGTTTGCAGACAGGCGGATGAGATAAACTACACCAGCGGCCGCAGACTGCAAACAAAAATGTTAGCGCTAAACAACATGCTTACCGGCTGCTGTGAGAATGCACTGCACACCTCTTGTATCGTTGCTCAAGGTTAATATGCAATGCTGGATGTCAATAAAAATGAAGTTTGGTCTCCGTTTGCAGTATTGAGTCACTGCAGCGTAAGTGAAGATAACTTACCCGTTACTGCATCGGTTATCTCCTGTTCGGTTTTTGCTTTACAACTGTTTAGTAAAGACCAATGCATGGCGCTATAAATGATAAGTCGTAGCTAAAATGTTTGTTAGTGCAGCGGAAAAGCGGGAATGTAGCTGCTGCGCTGTCGGAAAATCAATCGATAGGTTACGACAGCACTCGCACACAGTATTAAAGTGGACTGTCCAGTACGTTGTTCGGTGGATGCTTACGGATCCACGTAATGCATCTATGTCCCAGTGTTCCAACCGTTGAAAGCCGTGGGGTGTATAGATGGTGCTTGCAGAGGGGAAACGCAAGGCTAAAGAACAGACAATGGACCTGAGAAGGGCCGTGAGGTCGTTCACGCAGACATGGATAATGACAATCAGTTCGACTTCGGAAAATCACGTGCAATAAATACTTACTATCGGGGAGCCAAGGAAACTGAACCACATAGCGATCACATAAGTGACAAGAGCTATGAAATCGGCGTACATACATTGAAATCGCTTGCCTGTTTAAAGCGTAGGCCGCAGTGTTACCGAGGACGCTGGGTACGGCAGTGGCATTCAACGGATCCGGGAATTGTTACAGTTTCTGTTGTTAGGTAAGTGAATGAAAGAAACACACTTACCTGTCACCATGATGACAGACGTTAAGGCTAGTTGCGATGTCGCCGGAGGCTGCTACACAACAGGGCGACGTGGGGAGGACGTGGTGAGTAGGTTCAATGGGCTGAAAACAGAGTGTATGCATTTAGGGCACCTGCCTGTGAAAATCTGTGGCGTCAGTGTGACTGCGGACGCTGGGTAAGGCCCAGCGGAGCGGATCAGCTGGAAAAGCTTGACGTAATTGCCTATCGCTCCAGCCTGCTACATTCCTTGGGCCCTGCGGTGAACCAGGCTTCTTTGTCAGCACCTACGCAATGTTTTACTTCCCACCTAATAGGCCGACTGGTCACTTTGTGCTCATAGCCAGCTTGCAGGTTGCTTCTAGATTCCAACAGGTCCACCGACCTCTCGGATATAGTGACTGGTGCCATGACCGTTAAAAGTGCCACAACCAGGTGCTCCGGCATCCTGCATGGCGGCGGAAGTGCTATGCCACTGAAGGTCAGTGTCATAAAAACGAGACCGCAAAAGTTCGGTATGCAGTGTGGCTTGATAGGCTTGCCTGAGCTAGGGGAGAAAAAGTTTTAGTTACCAATCGGAGGGGAACCCTGGTGCACCTCCCGGTAAAGTTCATGGAGAAATGACAGCGTACCAAGACATGATGGTAGTGGACACAGGTACTCCAGTACGACCGGCAATGCTGGATGGAAGCACGCCATCTTTAACTTAAGGGTATGTGGTCAACTTGGGCCCATCGCTAGCCAGATACAGGAGGACGCCAGGTGGCACTTCGCAGTCTACTGCGGCGTAAAGCATTGCTGCTAAGAAACAACGTTGTCCGCACAAAATTGTAGAAGACGCTCGGCATTGTCAGGCCGTTCGCTTTCATTCCCAGTGCCTATGCATAGTAGCGTACCACAACGCTCCGTTCTGGGACCGGAATCGTTCAAGATTTATCAGTGATCTACCCAGTATGCTACAAACCGACTGTCTGATCTATGCAGACGACCTCAACTTATGGTCAGAAGTGTCCAGCCTCGAAGACTCCGACCGATTAAACGAAACGCGTGATCTGCCACACTCTGGGTCTTTCAAGTAGGGTTTGCCGGTCAGCAAAGCTAAGTGCTCAGCCCTTTCTATAAGTGTTGCTAAACCACTGAGCATGTATCACACTGGCGGGTACGTACTCAAGGTTGCCACAAAGAAAAAGGACCTGGGCAAAAAAACTTCTTCTGATCTCGAAACGACCCTTGACACGTTAAAGAGAACTGCGGTGGCGAACAACATGTTTGGCTTCATAAGGATATCATTCTCTAAAAGGACTCCGCACTTATTTACACTTATCTTCTGGGAAACGAGCTAAGGCAGTTTTTCAGCTAAGACTTGGCAGCTGGTCTCGAGGTCACAGCTGGAAGCTGTTTAAACCGAGGAGGTTCAATGTCCGCTCAGATGTTACGCTCTCTATTCGAGTAATTGATGACCGGAACCGACTGCCGAACCCGAGTGTCAATGATCTTTAATACACAATGAAGTTCAAGTTCAAGTTGGACCGGAACAGTAGGAAAATGCCGCGATTGTTCCACCTTGGAAAACGTCGTTGATCCAACAGGAAACCGGTGCCTTGATGTGCCAAAGGAGAGCTAAATCAACGCACACGCACCACATGGTCAACCAACCAATGCCCAGGTGCCCTGCACTAGCAGTCCACGCTGTGCCGGCCAAGTGAAAAATAAAACAAAAGAGTAGTATCAGTAAAGGAAACAGAGTGGACAAACTTATGGAATATAGCAGGCAATATTAAGATGTAAGTTAAAATGAGTTAAAGAAGCGTAGGCCGTAGTAAACGCAGGAAAGTTTAAGACATGAAGGGAAAAACTTTAAACTGCAGACTGAGGGCATTAAGTCGATGCTTGAACGCTTTCACCGTCGGCGCCATCACGACGTCTGCAGGCAATGCATTCCAATAAGCCGTAACCCTGCGCGATAACCATAAAGCTGCCCAAACCCGGTCAGATCAGGGTTCGTGCAACTGTACTGGATGGCCACGAAGGGTTGGCAGTCGTGGTGGGCGAAACAGTCCAGTCAAAAGCTGGATTAACCTGACCCATCAATATGCAATATGTAAGGGGCAAGTTGCCCCGAAGCCGCCTGTCATGCATGGAAAACATATCCATAGCCTCTCCGGGTACGTCAGATTCTTTAATTCGTACACCATTTTCGTCACTGACCGCAGGACCACTTCAATTGCCATCTTATCACGAACCAGATACGGTGGACAAGCCTGGACGCAGTATTCCAAGTGCGGCCCTACAAAAGCCGAAAACAGTCTAACGAACATTTCGGTGGTCATGATCCCGAATTACCTGCGGATCATCCACAACATGTTGAAATCTTTGCGAGCAGCTGTCGTCTGGCGTTCACTGGACTTAAAGTCGGATGACAGCAAAACACCGAGGTCAGATTGGAGTTGAACTCGCAGTACCTCTTGGCCGCCAAGCAAATAATGCGTCGGCGGGTCATCCGGACCAACGCGTAAAACAGAACATTTCGCTAAATTACCGGACAACTGCCACAACATTGACCAGTCCCAAAGTCTATCCACAGCCCCCTGTAGGGTCAGTAGACCAATGGGCTCGTCTATCGTGAACCGGAGCTTCAAGTCATCCGCAGACATTAGGGATGGCACACCCAATTCATCACGTAGGTCGTTAACGTTTAAAGTGAAGAGAAGGGGGCTAGGAACCGGACCAAGCGGAACGCCACTGAGAACACATTGGCGGAAGGACAGGATTGAATCCACCCGCACACACATTTCCCTTCCGATTAGGAAAGCTGAAATCAGTCGTAAGACTGGTCCGAAAATACCACAGGAATTCAGCTTGTACAAAAGGCGAGAATGTGTAACGGTGTCGAAAGCTTTGGATAAGTCAATAAGCAGAACGTCCACTGCCTTCCCGCAATCAACGGATTGGGCCCAGTGTACACGAGCGCTTAACAAGGTAGTAAGGCAAGAATAGCCCTTAGGAAACCGTGCTGTGAAGAATTAAGCAACTCAAACGCTTTCAAGTGTCCTTCCAGAGTGTCCATCATCAGCTTTTCCAATACTTCGACCAGCACGCTGGTTAAACTGACCGTTCTAAAGTTATCAGGGAGGTGCTTATCACGTTTCTTAAAAATGGGACAAACAATAGCCTCCTTCCAGTCCTTGGGTAGAGAGCAGCCTCGTAGCGACTTCACAACAAGTTACGTAATCGGACGGCAAAGTTCATCAGCTACTCTTACAACCGTTTGGGATGAATAGAATCTCCACCGGCAGCTTTACTGGGATTTAAATGCCTCAGAAGCCGGAGCACTTGAGCCACGGTTCTAGAAACCTCCTCCAAGTGGGAGCCCACAGCAACTTTTGCCTGGAGACTGATTTGCGGCGTCTATGACTCTGGAACATAAACCCCAGCATACTGTTCTCTGAGCAAACAAGCTTTTTCGTGATCCGTGACAACAGCAGTGCCGTCCGGGCCAAACAACACTGGGATGCACGAATCCATGTCGCTTCGCCTTTTGACATAAGCGAAGAAGCGTTTCGGGTTTGATGAGGCTATACGAGCAAGCTGTACTTCATGGCTGGCTAGCCAAACAACCTCCTCGTGGTGCCAGCTGGCTGGTTCGGGTTTAACCGTTTCTAGCAAATAGTTCGGCGGCAGTATTCCAGGACGTGGTGGGTCTTCGCCCGGCAAGCGTTCTCCCTATAAAAAGCCACGAATATCTGCTTATCAACACTGCGACGTGGCGGATGCGACTCGCCACAAAATAAAGTCACTGGCCCTTGGATATCCGGAAAGTGCTATCCAACCCACGGACGTCAATCGCTTATTCTCACATTCCCGACGGTAACAAACAGTCAAAAATTCTGCGGCACATGCAAAAATACAAGCTACATTCATAGACAATTGCATACATATATACACCCATACACTTACATTCACTGTTATGCCAAATATGTACTCTTTATTCATCTTGATCACACTATGCTACCTAAACATGATCATGCTTGTTCAGGTGTGCCTCGCATGGTCGAGAATAAAAGTTTATTTCTTTACTTCTTTATTTATTTAGACGAGCACCCCGTAGATTCTGCCTGCAGGCATTTCGAACCTCATGATATCGCTTGAAGGTGCATAATCAAGGAGCAGATAAATAGGTCCACCAACATCTTGCACGTCTGTTGAGTTGTTTGTGTACAGCAGAATCAAACCAGGGTGGCTTTGCCCTAGTTGTATTTCTGCCAGATAATGGTATATGGGAGAGAGAAAGCTCACTGAAGCATGATTTAAATCTGTCCCAGACCGTTTGAATGTCGTCACTTTCCAAAATGACACAAGGCGACTTTGCGACTTGGCTTTCATTATCTGACAGTCCGCGCGCCATATATTTGGAACTCGGTCGGGATGACCATTAGTCTGACGACTAAGGGCGCACTTAACTGAGACATGCGTGGTCCCTAGCACCGAGAGGTAATTTGTATACAATATCCGTGACAAAATCAATGAATTTAGAGAAGATCAAATCCAAGAGGGACGGATTTGTACCTATCATGAATCTAGCAGGCCGATCGACAAATTGGTGCAGGGAAGCATGCAAGGCCAGCTCGAGAAGCTCGGTAGCCAAACACCTTGCAAAAGCGTCGCAGAAAAATTCTGCCAGTCAACGTCGGTAAGATTGAAGTCCCCATCACTGAACACCTATTTGCAGAATGCTCGCGGATAAAATCAGCTAGCCCCTTAGAAACGCTGTCGGGACTTCTATAGCCCAGCAAAACTTTGAATCCGGCGGAGGCAATACACAAGTTAACCGCGAGTGCCTCAACATCACCATGTGGTGATCTGAAACTATACGTCTTAAAGACAGTAAGTGCGGAGTTAACGTACAAAGCAACGCCACCTCCGCGCCGATCAGAGGTGCGGTCACCTCTCAGCAGTGCGTAGCCTGGCAAGCACACTTCCAGTGGACAACCACGTTACAGTGAATGCGTGAACGTCTGGACGGCAGTCGTCCACGAAGCAGCCCACTTCGCACAGCTTGTATCGCAGGTTACGCACATTGCTTAAGATCACCTGAAGGGATCTGACATTGTGAGTCCGGGATCGTGCGCCACCGAAACCGGCTCTGCTAGGGCGGAAGTGGACCGCCGGCGCACCACCCGAAAACTCACCAAGCGGAGGCCCTTTTTCTCTGATTCACGACGGGCTTTAAGATCCTTCACAGCTTCCCACAGGTTAAGCCTATTCGCCAAAAGGAGGTCTATATGCACAATGTCACCAGTGCCCTTGAGCTTAAAGGCGAAACGCAGAAGTGCTTGGCGCTCCTTCGGAGTGCACAGAACAATTCACAAAAACCGAGGGCGAGACTTGTCAGCTAGCAAGTTACCGAGTCTGGTTAGTTTGCGCACAGTCACGCCGGGGAAGCCGGGAGGCAGGATTTCGGTAACGCATATTCCAAACCACTAAAGGTCATCTAGCATACGGTCTTGGGAGAACAGCAAAAGACTCAGTATCGTTTCTGAGAATAACACTGCCGTCTGTATACTTGTCTCAGCGACGCGGCCTATTTACCAAACGATCCACTGGACGTCGGTGGCTTCAGTTTAGTGTCCGTTTTTATAGACTCTAATGTCGTAGATGTTTCCAGTTGCATCGATTCCGTAGTAGTGGAATTTGAGGCGGAAAGGGCGCCCGACGGATCTCTCAAGTACGCCTTGGGTTTTGCTGCTTCTTTACCCCTTTTTCGCCTTCCTTTGACAAGGGCAGAGACCTGCTGCTCTCCTTTGCTAATAGCCGAATCAAACACGCTGTCTGAGGGTTCGTTACTAACAGGTAAACTGACATTCGACAATGAACAAATAGATGCAGGCTCTGACAACTTGCCAGTGTCTTCTGGCAAGTTGAACACGGACAGCAGGGAAATCCCTCTTTCTCCCGTGTCTCCGTCAACCGCCTGTTCTGTGGATAAAGCCATGGCTCCCCAAAATGGAAACCATGACAATGACACAAATGCAATTCCCCTCGTTCGTAAAATTCAACATTCAAATTGAAACAGAAATGGGCTCAGCAATCAGCATCCTGTAACGGTGTAGCACCTTTTATAACATGAAATAGCAACTTACAGTTTCCCAAGAACGTTGCTACGCCTGCCATGAACACGGATACTACACGTACCGGTACGGGTAATCATTTGGCAACCCCTTCCACATTTGCCGTTCATAATGCTGTGGAATCACAGCCGTAGGCTTGCAAAAAGCTGTGGCAGTTGCAAATTTCGTTACATCGGATTCAACCTCATCAAGTTTCCGATAATAGTACGCACCAAAAGGCAGAATCTTTCAGATTCATCCACCATGATGACAGTTATAAATGTGGCGCCAAGTGATTTCCAATACTCCTGTGGTCCATCACAACAACTAACTATGAGAACCACGTTAGCCGTCTTCAATAAAAAACATACACCAGGTTAACATGTGTATGCTATATATATATATGCAAACCGCCATTTAATGGCAACCTCTCCAGTTGGCCTAGCATACCTACGGAACCGAACCCGCCGCTAGGCAAATCTCAGATGTGAGAGTCCCGGTCCGGATCTTGCGGCTGTCACTGTAATTGTGACGAACCCTCGAGGAACGTCGTAATGCAACGACACGCCGGACCGGGATTCTAACCAAAGTGTTTTGTTGATAATTTGGTGAGGGTGGTTTGGTACGCCATGCTACATGTGGACTATGTTGCTTATTGATGTTGTGTGGTGTATAATGAAGAGTTTCAGGAGCATTTATGGTACGTGGTAATATTAAAGTTTGTAGATTTTAACACTGTTGTTGTTCAAGTAGCTAACGAAGCGCAGTTATGAGCCGCGGCGTGTCGTTGGAAGCTGCCATCATGGTGGACGATCTTCCTTCGTTTAATCGTTTGGTGAAATTATATATTTGCGAACATTTGCGGACATGGAACAGGATGTGAAGAAATTTCAGCAGGCTACTGCGACGGCTCTTTATAAGCGGTCAGTGGTTACTTGAACTCGGTACAAAATTTACTAAATTTACTAAATTTACTAAATCGTGTCTCTGTGAGTACTACGCGGTAACTCGATTTTTTGGCGTGCCATTCTGATCGAGCTTTTCAGCTGAAATAACGTGGAAAACAGTGTTTGAATAAACACTTGAAACGAAATTTGACTTTTGTCAAATTTTCTCTGATCCAAGATATCTTGGATCTATTAAATTGATACTGGCCAAACCCTGCTAGCAAATACGGAGGTATACGAAGCTTTTTCTTAGTCATACGTGTCCGGACACAGTACGAAGGTATACGAAGGTTTTATGAAGGTAAACTGAGATTTCGTTTCGTAAAAGCTTAGTGTTTGCCGCTGAGTGACACGAGGAATACGAAGGTGGTTGTCCGCCAATGGCTTGTACAGTTTATGGTGCGCACGTGGTTGCGTACGGCATACGCAACCAATCACATGACAGACGGACCGCACTTACGGAGGTAAACGAAGCTTTTTCTCCGTCAATACGAAGCGCAGCCTTCGTAATGACGAGGCGAATACGAAGGTTTCCATTAGTCAATACGAAGGTTTTTCTTAGTAAATACGCAGGCTGCTCTTCGTAAATACGAAGCAATACGGAGGTTTTTCTTAGTATATACGAAGGTTTTTCCTAGTAAATACGAAGGCTGCGCTCCGTAATTACGAAGCATTACGGAGATGTTTCTTAGTATGTACGAACGTCGTTCCCCGTATTGACGAACCAATACGAAGGTTTTCCTTAGTAAATACGAAGGCTTTCGCGAAGCTTACAGGAAGAGGTTTCCCATTATGGCCTAGGCGAAATGCTTCTAACTAATCGTTATGAAGCTATTAGTGTCTAACGGTTCCCATCAATAACCTACCGGGAACGGTCGTACGTTTGCCGTGCACTGCCCAGTGAACGTTATAAAAATGGAGACGCACAATAAATGATAACAATACATAAGCAGACTGCTGTGAAGAGTACAGTGTCCACTTACCCATTGCGTATTTGCAGCCGAATTTCCCTTCTCCCCGTCCGACTAGGTAACGAAATGACCAGGGAGCAAATACCGATTTGGTGAGGCATTCAATCCCACACCATTGCCAACGCTGGCAGACATGTTAATGGAAGTGGGAACGAGCGTAGGTTTTCAGTTACTGCGAAATATGAAACCGCGCAACGGAGTTCTCTCTGGCTTTTGATAAATAAAAGAGCATGGCCTGCAGTGCCTTCCTTCCATTCACACAGTAGTCCGAAGCCATAGTCACAATACGCGCCGAGACGGTGACATGGTATGCTATACGCGGAAATCCCGGACAACAATTGAAGCACACCAGCCGACTTCCTTGAGGTAGTACTTAGCAACGTACGTAGCCTAAGGAATAAGGTGCACGAGTTGGGGCTACTTGTAGACGAATCTCGTCCCGACATACTTGCTTTCACTGAGACGTGGTTGTCTCCGGATATCGCGGACGGTGAGGTATATTTACCTGGCTACGCGCTGCTTAGAACTGATCGCTCCTTTGGTCGCCAAGGCGGTGGTGGCGTTGTACTGTATGTGAGCTGTAACTTAGAGGTGTTGAGGACTTGCACATTCCAGTCGTCGGATCAGACTGTTGAAGCCCTATCGGCTGTTTTGTGCACTTCCTCTACCCAGTTGACAGTTATAGTGATATACAGAAGTCCTGGAATTTCCTCCAGGGGGATACTTGATTTTATTCGCACTCAGTCTGCGAATAAGTGTTTAGTTCTAGGGGATTTCAACCTCCCGGAAGTCTGTTGGGCCGATCTTTCTTGCAATTCGGCATTAGGAACATTCGGTGCAGACTTCCTTGAACTGACTCTCCAAGTGCCTTTGCACCAGTTCGTTGACTTTACCACTAGGTATATGGACAACCAAATACCATCTACTTTGGATTTGGTTATCGCTAAGTCCCTGGACTTCGTGACTGACGTTTCATGCGGTGCGCCTCTAGGGTCTAGCGATCAAGCATGCATATCCTTTCGATGTGCTCTTTCAAGGCACCAAGAGACCGCTGTTGAATTACTTCCGAATATTTGGCGGGCGGACTTTAGCGCAATGCGAACTAAGGCTTCAGTTCTGAAGTGTGAGATCTCGATGGCTGACGCTGTCCAGTTAGCCTGGGATAAATTTAAGGCATACCTTACGGAGGTTTCCACTCCCTATATTCTACACATGAGGAAAAGAGGGTTAAGGGCACAGCCTTCATGGATAGATACCACAGGCAAGTACCTACTCAAGAAACGGTCTAGATGCTGGCGAACCTACCAAGCAACTCCTTCAGCCGGTACCTATGATAGTTATCGAGAGAATAGAAATAAAGGTAAGCAACATCTCAGAACTGCTCGTCTCCAATACGAGCAGGGTTTAGCGGACTCGGCCGCAGCTAATCCCAAGAAGTTTTTTGCTTACGTTAAAAGACGCAGCGGGGCAAAACTGTCTATACCAGCTTCATTGCGAGCAGACGGGACCCATGCGCAAACCAACTATGAAAAGGCATGTATACTTAGTGATCAGTATACTGGGGTCTCTGCTCGGGAGACATCTTTACCGCAGGTTGAATTGGTTTCAAGAGTTTCGGAGGGTTATTGCTTAGATGAATTTAGCATAACGGAGACTCAGGTCTTCGAGCTACTGCAAGGCATTAATCCCTCTAAAGCTTCCGGTCCTGATTCAATTCATCCGAAGCTGTTGCATGAAATGGCCACTGAGCTGAGTGGTCCGCTCACGTGCGTATTTTTAATTTAGCTGTACAGCTGCAGCCTACCTTCGGAATGGAAGGAGACGATCATCTGTCCGATTTTTAAGGGCGGTGACAGCGCTCTACCCGCGAACTACCGGCCTGTCAGTTTGACAAGCGTAGTAGTCAAGTTGTTCGAGAAGCTGATAAGGGATTCAGTGGATAACCACCTGAATCGGTTCAACATTCTCAGTGTTGCACAACATGGATTCCGCAAAGGATTTTCATGTCAGACTAATTTACTTGTAGCTCGTGAAAGCTGGGCCGAAGCGGTAGACAGTGGCCACGCTGTAGACGTGCTATTCGTAGATTTTTCGAAAGCTTTTGACACTGTTCCACATCTTCGGCTCTCACTAAAGTTGAGATCTTACGGGATATCCGGTCGCGCCATTCAATGGGTGTCTGCCTTCCTTGAGGGGAGGGAACAGTGCGTACGGGTGGGGCGTAGCCTTTCGCTCAGGCAAGCTGTCCTTAGTGGCGTTCCGCAGGGCTCGGTATTGGGGCCATTGTTGTTCGCGATCTATGTAAATGACTTGCCGGGAGAGCTAGGGGTGTCATCATTAATGTTTGTTGACGACCTTAAGCTCTGGAATATTGTGGATATCCCGGGGGGTCCTGAGGCAATTCAGCGTGCCTTGGATAGGCTCTGAGAATGGTCTACTTTATGGTTGGTGCCCATAAATAGGGCCAAATGCTCTGTCCTCCGAATCGGAGCTGCAAATCCTCCCACCCGATATGTTGTCGGCGGTGGTGAACTCCCTGTTGTCACTCAGCAGGTAGGAGTCGTACACGCATCAGCACTTCATTCTGGAGACAACTGGAAGAAGGCTGCTTGTCGAGGGTTTCGTATGATGTGGTTTATCCGCCGTCCTTCGGAAACTTAACGGCCAAGTTGTTTGTGAAGCTATTTTCGGCATTCGTCCGACCCAACCTGGAATATTGTATTCAGGCTTGTCCACCATGTCTTAACCGAGACAAAATGGACTTGGAGAGGGTGTTACGAGTGGGCACTCGGTTAGTGCAGGGTCTACGGGGACAGACGTATCCTGAAAGCTTGTTCAGTTTGGGTATGTACTCCATGCATTACCGAAGGATAAGGGGGGACCTGATTCTCACTTATCGTATTTTGACGGGTAAGATTGGCCCGGACTTGTCAGGGCTTTTTAGTCCCGCTACGTTACCTAGTCTCCGCGGTCACCCACTATAATTGCATAAACCACGGTCTGATAGGATTAGGACGGAAACTCGTCTATCGCGCCGAGTTATAGATCGCTGGAATTCTCTTCCAGATCATGTGGTTAGGGAACCTACAGTTAAGGGTTTTGCGCGCCAGCTCGATGCTCTTGGGTGGCAACAGCAAACCTTTCCTTTTTCCTAGCCGACTCACCTTCACTTTTCAGTTCTTTTTTTATTGACTCAAATATCTTGGTATTCCACTTGCTTAGCTCTTACCACTTTCTCTTTTGCCTTCTGCGTTTACTTTTTTCTCTTTCTTACTTCACGTAACCGACCCAGCAGGGACTGCTAGGGCAGGATACGTGGGCATTAATTGGTTGGACAGGGTGTGATGCGGTCTTTGTTTTAGGTCCATCAGTATTTCAAAGTTCGCTAACTCCTGGTTCAACGACCCGCCGAAGAAGGAACACTCACGGGATAATCCTATCGTTCCAGTCCTGCTTGAACTTGAACTCAACTTTACCTCCCTATAAATATACTAAGTGCATTCCATTTTGTTATTAAAACCTTATTAATTATTTCTTAACGCTCGCCATTGCCTAATGGATACATGCTGTTCCATTTAACATCGGCCGGTAACCAAAATTCCGCCCTTGGTTGGTGCCACGTAGTGGCAACCGTAGAACTGCAAGAAATATGGGCAATGAAAAAATAAGTGGCCTCAATTTTACGGCATAAAATACGACTATGTCTGGTATTTTCCAAAAAATCGCTAATATTTCTGCACATGATGTCAGTTGCTACTTTAAGTGAGGTCAAATGAAAAAGGTCGTATTTAGCTGTTATTTCGGATTGCAACCATGGAGGCTGACTTCAGGAGCACCTTTGTTGGGCATTCGTTTCATAGCTTTGATGAATTCTATTCGCTTTTTACCTCATTTATGCATCGGAACAACGTCAATTTTGTTTGCTGTAGCAGCAAAAGAAGCAAGTATCATAGCGTGTGGTATGAGCGCATCGTTTATAAACGCGTGCGCTGTAAGCGCCGGAAAACAAGGAGCAAAGGAATACGGTGAGTCTAGTATGTGGTTTATGATGTTGTTAACCGTCAAATTTAGTTCCAGAGACACCGATTGCAGTGCTCGTGTCAATGTTGCTCGGGATGGCCGTAGGCTAAATGTGCTAACGTTCCAGCTCTCCCACAACCATAGATATGACATCGACTGCACAAATGGCACATGCACTTGCGCATTTTACGGGCACATGTTGGTACCGTGCGTCCATATATTGATGTTATATAAGGAGAATCAATATCCGGCGGGTAGAACAACGATTATGTTTCATTCCCTTTTTAGAAAGCATACCTATCCGTAGTCGATGGTTAGCGAATTACAACATGCCGGAGGATTCCATGTTGCTTCGGACTTTGAAGGTAGCCACCTCAAGGCAGCCGAGTTCCAACGCAGCAAAACTGCTTGCTCGGCTTAAGTGCCTGGAAGACGTGAACCCCCGGTGCAGTATCCGGGTTTATCGATAGCCTCATTCAACAAACTGATGAGCTCATAGACGCAGCACCAGGTGCGCCCGTCGTAAGTGATAAGCCACACTGCCAATCATCGCGTAAGCAACCGCGGTGGCACAAAGCCGGTAAGTTGACTACATTTGCTTCGCTTGTGATGAACCGGTTGCAGGTACGGGCGTTCATTGCGTGCACAACGGGCAACTGTACCACCGTAAATGCTTGGTGGAGAACAAAACCGACGGTTGCAAAGTTTGCTTCAGTGACAGCAGCGGTTCCACTTCCCAAAAAAGCCGTCACATAGTAATAACATACGTGAGTTGGATTCAAGTAATTTAGTTTCAGCTATGCGCCGTACACCATCTCCGAATATAACCACATCATTTACCCCATCTACTTCTCCGACGTACGAAGGCAAGCGCTTTGACATAGCTTTTCACCTCCGCTCAGACACTTCGGATGGTTGTGACGCGGTACCATGTTGCAGCTATGTATATGTGTCACATAGTACGGACAACGCACCCGCTATGCCTATACGCTTACCAAATGAGACGAACACCTCGGCGGAGCTGCAGCCTATCTGCAAACCTGCGTTTGAGTAAGTCATAATATTTTGTCACCTCCATCTTCAGTGTAGATTTGGATTCCACTGCAAACGAACCCTTTGCTGGAAAGACAACCGTTTTAAGAAGCACTTTCATGATCTGCTTGCCAGACAGTAAGTTCTGTGCCATTGTCATTAAACCACTGCAGCCGATGATTACGACTTTGCCTAACTGCGTGAAGACCAGCCTGTGAGAACGCAAACTTGGCCCTTTTTAGGGCCACCTCCTGTTTCGTTGCCGTGTGTTTCCCTCTTGCCAACCCGGCGCAACTGCTCGGTTGACGGCATTGATTGGAACATTCGGTAAATGAATCGGACGGTGGCTCTATAATCCTCGCAGGAAGGGCCTAATTGTTGTTTAACTGGGACTCCAAGCCCATGCATTCCGTGTTCACTATGCTTTCCTTTAGGTACATTACTTTTACCCCACTCCTTAGTGATCCGCTATGTTGACGTGACGCATATGACGTGTCCGGCACATTTGCGTGAGCACTTTGAATGGGTCTGAACGACAACGTTCCCGGAAATGTTATCTGTGCCCATACCTTTCTTGACAATTCCGTAATCATTTGCATTTAACCATAGCCACATCGTCCCAGTACTGTTAAAGAGCTAGCTATGGATACCTCCTGATGGTGCTCTTGCAATGAGCTTTTGGCCCCCTGCCTGGACAGGTAAAAGAAGGCATATGTAGGTTACTGTATCACCAGGGCATCAGATCTGTGATGATATGTATAGAGGCTCCGATACCTACCTTCTTGGTGATACTGCTACGAGACCTACGTAGGCTACTGTTGCACCAGTGCAACTGGTCTGTGACGATATGTATAGAGGCTCCGAGACCTCCACCATTGATGCTAGTGCTAAGAGACCTATGAAGGCTAGTATACAACCAGTGCATCAGGTCTGTGGTTATATGTATAGAGGCTCCGAGACCTCCGCCATTGATGCTAGTGATAAGAGACCTATGTAGGCTAGTATACAACCAGTGCCTCAGGTCTGTGATTGTATGTATAGAGGCACCGAGACCTCCGCCATTGCTGCTAGTGCTAAGAGACCTATGTAGGCACGTACATCACCAGTGCCTCAGGTCTGTGATGATGTGTATAGAGGCTCCGATACCTACCTTCTTGGTGATACTGCTACGAGACCTACGTAGGCTACTGTTGCACCAGTGCAACTGGTCTGTGCTGATATGTATAGAGTCGCCGAGACCTACGCCATTGCTGCTAGTGCTAAGAGACCTATCTTGCCTAGTGTATCGCCATTGCAACAGGTCTGTGCTGATATGCATAGAGGCTCCGAGAATTACATTCTTGGTTATAGCGCTAAGAAACCTATTTGCCTTGTGAAGCCCTAGTGCTAACAAGCTTCCGAATTTCCGTTTACATCCTGACAACTGGTTCATCACATCTCACATGCCCTCCACTAGGCTTTTGATGCCATGTGACCAATAAACATCTCACATGCCAACATGTTCATTCCTTCATCACATGCTTGAAGTGACTGTGGACTTGCATTGTTAGCATTACACTGAACACGTGGGCATAGGTCTGATTGCAAAACTAGTGGGGCCCTATGGACTGCGGTGTGCACTTCCTCTACTCAGTTTAGTTGTTTTGTCATAATGAGTATATTCTTACTGAGGATGGCAATAGGTGTCCATTTAATACCCGGTGACGTTACTCCACATGAATTCAGCTACGCTGCTGACAATAATATAAGGAGCACACGGACGCATCCTCCTTGGATAGATCTTACCGGTAAATACCTGCTCACGAAGCGCTCTAAGTACTGCCGAATTTACCAGACGGCTTCATTGGATCATTGGATCATTGGATTGTAGAGAGAAGAAGGAAAGTCCTTTGTCAGCTCCTTCACTTCCCGATCATTGCGTGGATGCCGTGAGTCGCTACGAGACGGTATTCCACAAGGGGCCGTAACAGCTACGGAACCTACCAGGCGGTTGGCAATAAATGTAAGCTAAATAACAGCATGGCTCCCACGACACGCATCAACCCCAGTATGGTAGGAGATTGATGGGGCTGAGAAGGGATTTCCCTCCTGTTCTCTACAACTCAGTGAACTTAATGAAAGAACTCGGAATCTTCTCTGTATGTGTGTATGTAATCTCAACAGTCTAGCAACTAGACATAGAGCCATGTCTAGTCTATGTACCGCATGAGCGAGTACGAAGCCCTTGCACCCAGAATTCAAACCCAGGGCGCCTGGCTGGCGATCCTGCACGCTAACACTACGTCATGCTAATTTTTACCACATCCGTTACACGTTAACTGAAAAACAGTTCCTACGGCGGCTATTGCGTCGTCTATTACCGCATGGCTGCTTTACCATAGCAACACTCAGAATCCCATTGATCGTTGGTGGCTGTGTAGCCTGTCCGCGGGCGTCACGGTAGCACGTTGACAGGTAAGAGGTCGATCGTTTTCGCTTCCTTTTATCCTTATCTCTCTATTTCACTCCGACACTTTCCCCTCCCTCTTCAGTGCTTCCTTAGCTATCTCTACATCAGCCTCTTACTAGACGGTTGACCATCTAGCTATCTACGAGGTATTTATTTTACATTGCAGCCTGTCGCACTAATTGGACACGCAAGAGCTCAGAACGCCGGACCGAAGGAATACATATTTGGCGACCCTGCCAGTTCACGACAGCAGTCCACGAAGCTAGATTGTAGCCCTTGAGGCAATAATTAACTTTTTTCTATCGTGCTGCTTGTCATTGAATCTCCCGAGCCTAATATACCGCGCTCAATACCTCTTGCAGGTGGCTAAATTGATGCCGGTATGGGTCATTATGAGCGCTGAGGACGGCGCCTGCTGTGAGCGGGGATAATGTAGCCGGTCCGCGGGCGTCACGATAACACCTTAACAGGTAAGAGGTCGATCGCCTTCGCTTCCTGTTATGCTTATCTCCTTATCCCACTCCGGCACTTTCCCTTCTCTCTTCATTGCTTCCTTAGCTGCCTCCTTTATATCGGCCTCTTACTAGGCGGTTGAGCATCCAGTCGTTTATTTTGCATTACAGCTTGTCTCATTACTTAGACACGGAAGAGCTCAGAACGCCGGATTGAAGCAATGTTACAGCTGTAGCGCGTCAGTGTCGCAGTAGCAACTCAACATGTAAGTGGTAGTCGAGCATGTCCTATATTGTGATCGTCGATTCCTCTTCTCTTTACCTTCCCATTTCGTCTTCCATGTCGTTGGAGTAGCAACCCATCATGCGCTTTCACGCCCTCCATCTAGTCGCCTCGCGCTCTGTCCTCTCTCGGCAGCTGTGACTACCGCCAAGCTAGCCACGAGAAATGACACAAGCACACCGTTCATCCATCTCCGACACATACTACGTGGTTTTCCAGCCGCCTACGAATTATCTTTGCCTTTCAGCCCTCCCCCTTGGTTTAATACGACCCACGTACGCGGAAGCTCTCGGAACCCGCAACCCGACGCATATTGCATATTTGGCGACCCTGCCGGCTCCCAAGCCCAGTCTCTGAAGCAGCCCTTCGACCGTTATAGCGATCAGTAGTATTCTCACTCGGTATCGTTCTAGCATATCACAGCATTCATCAGTCCTCTGTGTCAGAAGGTCGACACGGGTTGGATTCTGTAGCCGCTGGGGACAACGCCTCATAAAAGGGGGGGGATAATGTAGCGCGCCAGTGTCGCCATAGCAAGCTAACAAGTAAGTTGTCGCCGAACGTAGTCTATGTTGTGAGCGTCATTTCCTCTTCTTTTTACCTTCCCATTTCGTCTTCCATGTCGTTGGAGTGGCAACCCATCGTGCGCTTTCATGTCCTCCATCTAGTCGCCTCGCGCTCTGTCCTCTATCGGCAGCTGTGACAGTACCGCCCACCTAGCCACGAGAAATGACACAAGCACACCATTCATCCATCTCCGACACTTACTAGGTGGTTTTCCAGCCGCCTACGAATTACCTTTGCCTTTCAGCCCTCCCCCTTGGTCTAATACGACCCACGTACACCGAACACACGGAAGCTCTCGGAACCCTCAACCGGACGCATATTAAAGTGGCGCATTCCACGGTCCAGTACATCTGCGGATCATCATCCTCATTGTTGCGAACGTCTTCAAACCTTCAGCGCAATGTAAGCATGCTACCAGCAAAGCGCGGAATGAATTGTTTCGCCTCAAACACATCTTTATGCAGCACTAGAGCTGAAGTTTTTCTTCCCTTTTACGAATCGGTGGTAAGACCTCATCTAGAATACTGTGTACAGACTTCGGCACCGTACCACCGGAAAGACGTAGCCCGTATAGAAAAAGTACAACAACTGGCTACTAGGATGTTTGAGGATCTATATAACAAGCCGTACGCTTAACGCCTAAGGAGCTTAGATCTGTATTCAGTGGAACGGCGCAGACTGAGAGGGGATTGAATAGTGGCCTTTAAAATCATGAAGAGTTTTAATGGTATCCAGTATACTGAACTGTTTGAGCTAGCTGGGTCAGATCACCTGCGAGGACACCAACTGAAACTACAGCATCAGACATCTAGGCTGGATGTCAGGGCGAAATTCTTTGTGAATCATGTAGTCAATAGCTGGGATAAGCTACCTCCAGCATGAATAGAATGCAGCACCGTAGCGGCCTTTAAAAGAGGTCTAGCTAGGTGTTGACCTGAACTGTTTCTAGAATTATTGTACTTTTATTGTATCATGTCGCTGTGATCTCTTACTGCTTGACAGTACAGCAAGTGATTTTCTTTTTGCTTCAATCGCTTGCAGAAGTCGCGGAATCAAATCCGAAGTCGTAGTACCCGGGGCTTTTGTTTGCTTACCGGTGCAAGAAACCGGACGCTCGTTAGGCGGAGACCTGTATCGTCCTTGGAACCTGACCATGGATGTATTTATAGGTCCCTTACTCACCTTCGACTTCTGGAATTGGTAGCTTGACTACCAAGGTTAGTGGTTCCCCATAGATCTGGCCGGCATGTCAGGTGGTTTGCAGTCGCGTGTAAACTTAGAGCATTCTAGAACGTTCGAAATCGCTGCGATTATCGTTAATAATCGATTAATCGCTAAAATAATGGGTTTTCCGGGAAATTCTTACTTTCTCCTGGACAATGTAACTGTACCAGACAGGTATCCGGTACCACATTCACGACTTTTCTATCGGCTTAGACGGTAAAGCAATTTTCTCTGAGATTGACCCGATCTGGGCATATTACCAAATCCGTGTCGCTCCTGATGACATTCTCAAGACAGCTATAACGACCCCTTCGATCTTTTCGAGTTTGTGCGTATGCCTCTTGGATTACAAAACACAGCACAAACGTTTCAACGATTCATCGACCAAGTTCTTTGTGGAATTGATTTTGTTTTTGCCTATATCAGAAACATCTATTTCATGTTCGCCAAATCTTTGAGCGTTTCGATCATTATGGGTCACGATCAACGTGGACAAATGTGTCTTTAACCAGTCCAATGTTGATTTTGTAGGTCATCAAATCGATCGCAACGGCATCGGTCCACTCCCGGAGAAAACAAAGGCAATCACAGTATCCGATGCTGCAGTCCTACAAAAGCCTGCGCCTTTTCCTCAGTATGGTGAATTATTACGGCTGCTTTACACCTGATTGCTTTAAACTGCTTCAAACTTTAACCGACTTTCTTAAAGAAAAGACACCGAAATTTAAACCCATGAAAGAAGCATTATGCTTTCGACAATATTAAACAAAAATTCGAGCGTCGTCAAACATTTGGCCGGCCAACGATCGTTGTCTTCTTCGACATACGAGCCGCGTTTGACTCATTCGACAGAGCTGCTCTCTGGGGTTGTCTGCTGAGAAGGGGAGTGCCCAAGAAGTACGTCACCTTACTTCAAGCCATCTACTCAAACGTCGAGCCGCGTGCGGCGGACTTTCGCCCCCCCCCTTAGTATCACCAGTGGCGTGAGACATGGTTGCCAAGCATCCCCCGTCTTGTTCATTTTCGCTATGGACAAAATTCTGGAGAACTGCAAGCCGAGCGGTGTCGAGCTGCTTCCGGGGGATCGAATTCGGGATTTGGAGTATGCAGACAACATTGTCATAATCTGCTATTCTTCGCAAGCCGCCCAAAATGTCCTGTGTAGGTTGGAGGCGTCTGTTTCCCAGTTTGGAACGACCTTCGCACCATCGAAGTGTAAGGTCTTCCTGCAGGACTGCCAAGGCGCTGCTCCTACCCTTACCCTTTCAGGTCATTTCTTGGAACTGGTAGACAAGTTCCTTTACCTCGGAAGCTGTCTCAGCGCTAATGGTTTAACGGATGAGGTCTCTTTGCGCATCTCCAAGGCTCGGATTGCTTTTGCCAATCTCCGCCATCACTCGCATCGAGGCGATCTGAGTCTATCTCTGAAGCGCCGAGTATACAATGGCACAGTGACAGCGGTTCTGCTCTATGACTGCGAGACAGCCTGTTCGCGCAAAGGATGTTAAGAGGCTGTCAGTTTTTGATCACCGCTGCCGTCGAAACATTGCTGGTGTAAGATGGCAACATCACACTAGTAATGATGTTCGATGGAGGATTTCCACATCAGACAGACTTTGCCAGCCACTGAGCAGCATAATTTCTCTTCGCAGACTTCAGTGGCTTCGGCATGTTTTTCGCACGCATACTCATCGCTTACCTCACCGTGCTTCGCGCGCGCAGAAGTCGGCTGGAAGCGAAAACAAGGAGGCCAATGTATGACTTGGTCCAGGAGCATGAAGGAGCTGACGTCAAAGTTAGCCCTTGTCGGACGCTGTCGGCTCCCTGGCTGAAGTGGGAAGGATCCGGAACACGCAGTGCTGGAAACAATCTCGGATATGGCGAGAAATCGTGCGCAATGGTGGACTTGTTGTGACTCTCTATTCCCATGAACACCGTTTTCCCCTCATCTCCCTTCGTTTGTTTATTCTATTTTCCATACATTGACACTATGCCAATTGTACTATTGGTGTGTTGAATATATGGTTGGCGGCATCCGGTTTCGGATTTGCCTGTCACTGTTGCCAGCCACAGGACGCCTGCGCCTACAGATGGACCATGGGTGGCTTGCGTTGCACTACCCACAGCTCCAACCACACACCCCATATCCAGAGTAAACCCGAAGGAATAAGACCGGGAGGCATGTGGATGGGAGCCACGTTTTATCAACGGAGCCGGCCCACACTCCTTCACAGGCAAACACAAGCACGCTGTAGTTTGGAATCAATCGCACACAAGGCGGTGGTTGGACCGTAGTCCGCTCCACACTGAGTGCATGGAACCACTCTTCGAGCCTAGCACGACCACAAGGACTGTGCACCCCGTACCCTCCAGCAACAACCAACTGTCTCCTGGAGCGAGCATGGACGAGGCAGTGGATAATAGACAAATAGGCACCTTGTCAACATGCACATCAAGCGCAGCCACACCGGGGATATCAACCAACAGCCAATCACTTGAGAGAAGGATAATCAAGAAAATAAATCGAGTAATGCATTAAGAAACGGTGACATAACTCTTAAATTAGTGAGCATATGAAATAAGTTGTTTACCAACGAATACGAGGTAAGTTCACGAGGTCAGAAAGTTTATTTTACGGAAATGCTACAAACACGAAAATGTTATCGAAATAACTACAAGTGGCTTAAGCGACGTGTGCAAGTGTATAGAAGAGAGTACAAGTAGGCATTTATATGGGAAAGAAAAGCATTAGGACAAAGTTAAAAAACCATCACCTGAAATAAATAGACTTAGCATGCAAGCACGCTGTTAGTAAATCGAATGCAGCGTACCTACAAACTGCGCCGGTTCTGCCTACGTTCTCTGCAGGACCCGTCGTCGCTTCGGTAGTGGTCCCGAGTGGCCTCGATCATGGCTCACTAGGCCTGCCTGACTCAGGCACTCGCGACCGCATGTGCTACAGCACCATGTGCTCGATGTCGATGGAGTACAACCCATCGGTGCTTTCGCAATTGCCGCTTCTTCTCTGCATGTATGAGGTCTTTTTTCTGCACTTCGGCAACTGCCTTCATGATTAGATCGCGCCATGCACGCCGATCAACCGCCTTTGATTCCCATGACCTGCAATCAAGATTAGAACGTGAGAGGCTCACTTTGATCATGTCCTGGTAACGTAACTTTGGTTTCCCCACATACCGCTTCCCAATACTCAGCTGACCGTATAAGAGTTGTTTCGGTATCCGCGTTGTATCCATACGCCACACATGACCGAGCCACCTCAGGTGTCTCAGTAAAAGTATGCAGTCCACTGCATACATCCCACTTCGGCGCAACACTTCCGTGTCAGCAATTCTGTCGACTCAACTGATGCGCAAAATTCGTCGCAGACACTGCTGATGGAACCGCTCGAGATATCGCACATCCCGCCGGCACATCGTCCACGTTTCACTGCCGTATAGAAAAACGGACAGCACCATGGATTTGTACACCATCAGCTTCGGGCCAATGGTAAGCTGATGGTTGTTCCACACTCGGTACTCTAGCTTCCCGAATGCCGCCGCTGCCTTAGAGACGCGGATACGAAGCTCACCGTGAAGCTGCTGATCAGTCAACATCACACTCCCAAGGTAGCAGAAGCGGGAGGTGGTTTCCAATACTTCAGCACCAATGCTGATTCGCGGCAATATTGAAGATTGCACCTCCGGTGAAGGCTGAAAGAGACAGACAGTTTTGCTTGCGTTGATGATGAGCCCGAATTTGGCCGCTGTCGAAGCCAGAGCACTAGTCATGTGCTGCAACTCATCCGCGCTGTGTGAAAACAACGCACAGTCGTCAGCAAACAGCAACATACGGATAGTTGTCTCACAGACTAGAGTTCTCGCACCGAAACGACGGATGTTCAGCAACCCACCATCAATACGGTGCTCCACACGAACAACGTAAGCACAAGCGGCATCAAAAGCACAATACATCATTGCATGAAGATACATATTAAACAGAGCAGGAGCTAAGACACACCCTTGCTTCACACCAGAGACAACTGCAAAGTCATCCGAGGTCTCTCCACTCAGCTGCACCCTCGCTCGCATACCACTGTGCAGACATTCAATTAAACTTACAAACTTACGTTGGCAACCAAACTTACCCAACACCAGCCACAATGCCTCGCGGTTCACCGTATCAAATGCCTTGGTGAAATCAACAAAAAGCGAGTACAAAGGCTGGTGTCGTTCTCTGCACTTCTCCTGCAACTGTCGAGCCGCAAACACCATATCTATAGTGCTGCGACCCGAACGGAATCCACATTGCTCTTCCGCCACGTTTGGTTCCACAACCTGACTGACGAGGCGATTGAGCAGGATTCGGGCAATCACCTTGCCCACATAACTCAGCAAGTTGATGCCACGATAATTCGTGCAACATTGCTTGCTACCTTTGCCTTTGTACAGTGGTAGCACAAGGGCATCCTTCAGCTCAGGAGGCACCTCCTCCTCAATCCACACGCGTTGCACCAAGTGGTGCAGCGCAGTCAACAACGCGGGTCCGCCGTGTTTCAATACTTCAGGTGGGATCCCGTCACCTCCGGCACATTTGCCGTTTCGCAGCTGAGCAAGTGCTCTCTGCGTCTCATCCAGTCTCGGCGTATCCGCCAGATCCGCCTTCACATCGTGCTGCTTCAGGCCATTCAATGTAGGCCAGTCGATCTCTGAACGGTTGTTCAAGAGACATTCAAAGTGTTTCCGCCAGACCTGCATTATGTCTGCAGTCTGGGAGCAGGTAGCGCCTGAACTACCATCGATCAGTGTCCTCAGCGGCTCCAATCTCGGTCCATACACCGCCTTCAAGGAGTCAAAGAATTCCTTGTGTTGGCGGCGTTCAGCGTAACATTCCATCTGCTTCACCTTCTCCGTCCACCATGCATTTTTAATGCGACGGAGCTCTCGGGTCAGTCGCCGTCGAAGTTTGCGAAACTGACTATTCTTCCCCAAGTCAATGGGGTCTGCAACATGTACAGCAAATGCTGCATTCTTCTCCGACACCAATGCGCTAATCGCCGCATTGTTCTCATCATACCAATCAGGCGGCTTGCAGTTTGCGCGCCCCATGGTCTGCTCGGCAGCAGCTATCGTCTGGTCGCGAATGTGGTGCCACAGGTCGCCCACTGTGGCTATGCAGTCCACATCACACAGGTGTGCAGCCATTGCCTTCTCCAGCTCAGTACGTTTCGCCACCGTACCGAGGGAGAGAATGTTAAATTTACACCGGTTCACGGCGGGAGTGCAATACATAGATTTACGAAAATATATGTACAGTTTGGTCCGCACCAATTTGTGATCGGTGCCACACTCAGCTCCACGCAGTACACATGTCTTGCGCACTTCACGCATATCACGCTGACGTACGATGACATAGTCGAGCAGGTGAGCGCGACCACTCCGTGGGTGCGTCCAAGTTGCTATATCACTCGCACTCAGTGCAAACCGAGTGTTCGTGATCGTCAGGCCGTGAGTGGCACATTATGAAAGCAGCCTGTCACCGTTCGTAATCGCTGAACCAATGCCATGCGAACCGATAACATCTGTCCACACCGATGCATCACGCCCAACGCGCGCGTTGAAATCACCCCGCAGAAGTAGTCGGTCGCTCCTCGGGATAGATCATATCACGGAGGATAGCTGAGTGTAGAATTGATCACTCGTGTCATCAGGATAACACATGGTCGGACCGTATGTTCTTATAAAGGTGGCAAACTTACCTCTTCCGAGTCGTAGGCGAACAGTCATCAGTCGCGCGTTGGTGCTTGTTGGTTCACCCACCAGCTAGCCATGGAGGCGATCGGATATTGCAAATCCGACCCCATGATCACGTGGTGCTGAGGCGGAGTTGCCCACCCAGTAGAATGTGTAGCCGGCACCTGCTTCATGCAACTTACCTTGCTCAGCGAGCCGGGTTTCACTGAGCGCCGCAATATCGATGTGGTAACGCGCCCGTTCCATCGCGACCAGTGCAATGCGTCGCTCCGGGCGCTCACTCGAGTTCCGGTCCAGTAGTGTGCGCACGTTCCAGAACCCGATGCTGAGTGCTTTGCGTGCAGTCATACTATTGCATTGGTGAGCAATCGTACGCGAGGTGGGCGTTGTGCTTCGGAGGTTTGCTTGAGGGACTCTACCCGGAGCCTTTGGCTCAATAGCCTGACCCACAAGGCAGTGGGTGGTTTGGAGGTTTGCTTGAGGTACTCCGCCCGGAGTCTTTGGCTCAATAACCTGATCCACAAGGCAGTGGGGAGCAGATCCAGCTCGGGAATGTGATTGCAGAGACAGATTGGGATCTGCTTGACAGCCGTCACACGCAGCCTTTGAGGTTCTGGAACAATTATCATATGTTTTGCAACCGTAATTGGATACGCACCTACGACCACGGCCAGACGCAGGTGGGTTTTTGGCGGGTTTGCACCAATTTGACCAAGGGCTGCCTGGCTTGAGGCGGGCAGTAGCAAACCATTGAACACCCGGAGGTGCCCTCCCACCGTCAGAGACAATGCGTGGCGCTCGTGCCCTACACCAATCGAGCTGTGAGCTTATAACTCGTAGACCCGTTGTCTCCTATGGCTAGATTTCACGGGAAGAGGGCCATCGACCACTTTCTAACCTCCGAAGAGGATGGACTAGGATACTGCCAGGGCGCCCACACCTGACAGGAGAACGACTCGGGTTCTCAGCCAAAGCCTTCGATTAAGTATACACCCGAAAGGCAGCGGGTCTAGCACATGGTCAATTCACTGACTCATGCGGATTGGTGTCCTGGATCTTAGCAGGGAGAAGGGCGAAACCCAAATCCCACCCAGCGGTCGCCACAAGGAGGTGCCCAGGACATGAGCCAATGGCACAACAGTAGCAGCAGTGGGTAGACCATCTGTCCGGATCTAGCCACCACCAGCCTCAGCACACCATAGGCTGTTGTTGTTTAATATATATATATATATAAATATATATATATATATTTAAAACCCAGAACTCATCTTTACTTACTGCGAAATGTCGTTTAGTACCACTCCCCATACTGACTCTTCGGAAAATTTCGTTTTTTTCCCTACCCGCTTTTGACCTTAACAATGCCCATGTCTGGTTTTTACGGATAGAAGCTCTTTTTCCTTGTCGTAGGATTGCTTCACTAAGTTCTATGTTTTCCTACCGTACATCTCACATACAGACGCCGATGTGGTAGACCTGCTCGACCCTGTTCCTACCGATCCCCCTACGATAAAGCTTCCGATGTGGCCAGACTTCATCAACTTCTCTCCGGTTGAACTGGGTGGTCGTTCACCTTCGCAGCTCCTCCGTTATATGCGCTCACTGGTGAGCTCCTTTAAGGTTAGCGACAGCGTCCTACGTCAGTTATGCCTCAAACGTCTCCCATCCAACACTACGGCGATTCTCGCTGTATCCGCCGACGATTTGTCGCTTGACAAACTTATATTCTGCTATAGCAGAAAGGGCTGACAAGGTTCACGAGTGTTTCATCGTCCAGTCTGTTACGATGTTACCACCCTACCTGAGACTACCGCGACAAATGATCCCATTGAATCGATTTGTCAGAGATTGTCCATACTCGGACTCGCCGTTAAGACAGGATGTTGCCCCCGCAGTCGAAGTTTTAGATCCACTTCGAGAAGCAGAAACAGACACTCTAGGAACACTAGACAGCACATTTGCTATTCTCATCGACTCCTTGGTGATGCCGCTAATGTTGTCCTGGCTGCACGCATCCGAAAACCTTCCCCAAAGCTCAATTGGGGAACGCACCAACCAGCCAGTACTGACGACGACTTCGGCTGGCCGATCTTCTAGTCGCCTGCTTTTTGTCCATGATTTCACAACCAACCTTTCATTGTTGGTTGACACTGGAGCCGAGATCAGCGTTCTGCATCGTGGAATGGAGAGACGCTACCTCTTTCCCACAGGCCCTCTCCAGGCGGCTAATAACACAAAAATCCGGATCTACGGTCAGAAACTGCTGACTCTGGATCTTGATCTCCGCCGAACATTTTCTTCGTCTTTCTGATCGCAGATGTGCAACGCTCCATCATCGGTGTCTATTTCCTCACCAAATTTATTCTTATTGTCGACTTATGCAACAGGGAACTTCGTGATAGTATTATCTCCCTCTCCGGGCAGAGCCACTTCGATCAGCTCAATCGGACTTCGAATGACTCTACCCACTAATTCTGTGTTCATTGAGCTACTCCAACAGTTCCCCGCGTTGTATCTGCCGGCCAATAATTGTCCCGAACCTAAACACGAGATCGTGCACCACATCATCACTTATGGACCACCGATCACGTCTCGACTTCGCCAACTTCCATCCGCCAAAGCCAAAGCCGAGTTTGAGTACATGCTCCGTCTTGGTAGGGACCGTCGAGTGTGCCACCAGCGTGATTTTAAATACGGACTTTTATATACAGACAAGAAATAACATTTAGGTGCTAGTGTAACTACAATTACTAGAGCAAGGAGGTACTAAGTAACGCATATGAAAGGCAAATTTGACAGCTTCAGACCTTAAAACGGCTTCGCCTTACCGTATTGCACCACGCTTCCACATTAACCAGTTATAACTGACCATTATGTAGCACGGTATCTTGTCCGTCTGGGCAACTGACTTCTGTGTTCTCTAGCTATATGCGGTTAGACTGTGTTATGCTGTAATGTCAACAGTGTTCCTGAAGGATCTTCAAAATGCAGAAGAATGGAGTGTTTAATGGTTGTTTCCTGAAGGTGCAGAGGCGCGGTTCCAAATTTCTATCGGAACTTCGAGATCTTCCCTACACTCTGACCTAAGACTTTGAACCTGTTCTCCATGGAATATCGCCGCCGTCGCCGAGATCTCTGCACCAGATGCATCCTAAGGGGAGAGCTTGGAAGTGACCTGCATCTGTTCCTCCATCTAAGTGTGGGCAGCTCGACACGTGGCCACAAATGGAAATTATTTAAGCCGGGGACACTTCGCGCCCGTTCGCAAGCTGCCCTCTCTTCCAGAGTGGTAAATGGTTGAAACAGTCTGCCGAAACACATCATTGACTCGCAGACAGAGGAAAGTTTCAAGCTATTGTTAGACACCCATCTAACGCACATGACAGGGTCCTGCTGCTCTTACTTCAAAGGTGATGATCTCCGAAGGAGTTACGTTTCCCGACAGCAAGCGTCCATCTTGTGATTATTCGGAACCGATGGAGCTGACAAGGGATCTTCCTCCTGCTCTCAATCTTCCAATGTAATGAACCGGTGAAGTTCAAGTTCAATTGCGACTGGAACGATAGGATTATCCCTTGAATGTTCCTTCTTCAGCGGGTCGTTGCACCAGGAGTTGGCAAACTTTGAAATACTGATGGACATAAAGCAAAGACAGCCTCACACCCTGTCTAACCATTTAAATCCCACGTATCCTGCCCTATTAGTCCCTGCTGGGCCGATTAAGTGAATGTCAGACTGCTTTTGCGCAAACTGGGCACGGTCGAGCACTAACGGTGTACCAACTTTATCTTGCCAAAGAAACCCCGCGACATTCCTTTTGGCCAGACGGTCCGCACATTGTCACAGATTTTTGGCGAACAGTCCTTGCCGTTCAACACCCGGTTCCAAACGGGATGCCGATGATTACATCACGTATGCGGGCATCATCAATCGGAACTGCGAACCATTCCAACTTGACTCCCTCACAGAAGACCAATTCAAATGCCTGATTTTCATTTCTGGCCTCTAGTCCGTCCACAACACCGACATCCCAACGCGCCTTCTGTCCAAGTTGCAGCAGGACAGCACGATCACACTCCAGAACTTGGCGCAGGAGTGTCAAATGCTGATCAATCTAGAACATGACTGCGATGATCCAGCATTTCCCCTCGCCTGGTCTGGTCCAGGCACTCGCAGCACCGATGCCGCAATCTACTGGGCGGCTTACCCAGACCGATAGAGCAAAGTCTCCACTCTATCCGTGCCGATTTTGTGCTGCCTGGCATTTCCACTGAGACTGCAACTTCCGCCAGCACCGGTGCCAACGTTGTGGCAGGGTGGGGCACCGTGATTGCTACTGCAATCCTACGACGCACAGGGGGGCCAAACCTGGGCTGGCCCCCACAGGCAGCTCCGCCCAATCCAAGGGGAGTCAAACCTAGCCTGACCCCCACCCGCAGTCAAACGAATAGGTCACGATCCAGACGCAAGCCCAAAACTGGTCCGGTTGGCAGCTCCATGAACTTGCTGGCCAGTTTCCAAGTAAACGCTGACCGCAGAAAGTTGCTCGACGTCCTGCTCAATGGGCAGGCTGTTCGATTGCAGTTGGACACTGCTTCGGACATCACGATCATCTCCGATAAACTCTGGCCATCCTTTGACAAATCACCAATCGACTCAACCCTTCAATCCGCCACCAGCGCCTGTAGTGGCCGCGTGCAGCTAACTGGACAGCTGCAGTGCTCCGGCTGCTTTCGAGGCGTCACATTCGACTGGATCTGCTGCATCACAAAGGCGAAGCTCAACCTGCTTGAGCTCGATTGGCTCGACCACCTTGGCTTGACCGATCTACCACCTCGGGCCATTTGCAGCGTCGTACAATCTCCGGAAGTACCAATTGACCAAACCGACGACATCACCAGACAGTTCGCTCAAGTGTTCCAGGATGGTCTTGGCTGCTGTATATGCACTCGCGCCGTGTTACAGCTCGCTCCCGGAGCTCAACCGGTATTCCGTCCAAAAGGCCGGTCCCTTACGCAGCCTTACCATTGGTCGATGCTGAACTCAAACCATTGGAAGATGTGGGTGTCATGGTACCCGTGTCCTACTCTACCTGGGTAGACCCGATCGTTGTGGTCAAGAAACCGAATGGATCCCTCCGTATCTGTACCGATTTATCTACTGGCCTCAATGCTGCGCTAGAGCCAAACTGCTACCCACTGCCATCTGCAACCAACCTGTTCACGATGCTAAATGGTGGCACTTGCTTCGCCAAAATTGACCTTACAGATGCCTACCTACAGATCGAAGTTGCTCCCTAGTCGCAACCGCTTCTGACTGTCAACACACACCGCGGTCTTCTCCAATACACCAGACTGCCGTTTGGTGTCGAGACCGCCCCAGCTCTGTTCCAGCAGACAATAGATGCTATGGTACCTGGCCCATCGCAATGAGGCTGGACCTTACCGTGGTGCGATGGTTTGTGTGCCTCAGTGATCCATTGAGCTATACTGGGTGGTGCATTTTTGCACCTTCAGAGCCACTCATACCAGATTGGTCAATGGTTAGAGGCCAGACAAACTCAGCCTCCTGGTCCTCCAGGTTGGGGGTTGGAATGAGGGTGGCTCCTTATTCCTTAAAACGGACTCCTTGTAGCCCAATGCCAAACCCGCTGCCTTGCGGTCAGGTTTTTGAACCAAAGGCTTTGGTTGAGAACCCTAATCGTTCTCCTGTCTAGGCCTGGGCAACCTGACAGTATCCTGCCCACGCAATACAATGAATCACACTTCAAACAAATTTCTGATGCTCTGGCCACCGCAGAGGATAATCAACGGTGCCCTATCTGCTGCATCGGGCAGGGTGGATAGGGGTTTGGATGCTACTGCTCAAGCCTTCCCGTCTTCTTATTCCCCCTCTTGCGCTTTTTCACCCTTATCGTCCCGTTCCAGCTTCACTTTTATCCCCCCTGTTTTCAACCCCCCAATTCTCGGCCCTCCCCCACCTTGCTTCAATAGTCGCTTGTCTTTTAGTTTCAACTCACATGTGAACGCGGAGCGTCATTCCTGCCCTGTCAACAGGCCCATGTCCAAGCAAGCGGTCAAGCCCAGTTCATCGGCTTCCATTTGGAGCCCTCGATCCTCCTTCAGATTGGCATGCCTCAATGTTCGCACATTGCTTCAGATCGGTCAACAGGCAGCACTTGCTCGAACATTAGAGACCCTATCGATCGATATCTGCTGCTTATCGGAGACCCGCCTGCAAGACTCGAGCTCTGTGCTCACTCTGCGATCCCCTTCAGGTGACACTAGCAGCACTTTCTCGTTGCGCCTATCCGGTGACGATGCAGCTTCGAGCACCGGCCAAGCCGGTGTTGGTATTGCCCTGAGTCCCCGGGCTGAAGCTACTCTGGTTGATTGGATTCCAATCAGTAGCCGGATGTGTGCGGTCCGATTGGCTGGCTCGTTCAAAGCTTCGAAGTCACGTGGGACTAACAGGTGTCTATTCGTTATCGCTGCCTATGCACCGACAAACTGTAGCGATGACTCGGTAAAAGACGACTTCTATCGTCAACTGAACGAGCTCCTTAGCCACAGAAGAAGCTCGGACACTGTAGTGCTGGCTGGGGATCTGAACGCTCAAGTTGGAAAATTATCCACAGATGAGCTGCATCTGGGCGGCCAACATGGTATAGGCTCCCGTAATGATAACGGTGAGCGGTTACTTCATTTGTGTGAGGATGCTCGCTTATTTCTTGCGAGCACTAATTTCCGACACAGCACCCGCCGGAGGGTGACTTGGCGCCCACCAGCCTCGAACCAGCTATGGACGCAAATCGATCACATTGCGATAAGTTACCGATGGAGAGGCTGCGTCCAGAACTGTCGCTCGATTTGGAGCACAGGTGTGGACACCGACCATGCACTTGTATGTGCTGACATGCGGATGCGTTTTGGCGGACGCCCACGACGACGTTGTGAGCGCATTGACACCAGCCAACTGGCGAAGCCAGCTGTTCTGAATGCGTATCAAAGTACGCTGTCATGCGAGTTGGATAAACGCTCACTGGATGCAATTGAAGGTCACTGGTCTCATATTCACCAGACCTTACTAGCAGCAGGAAAATCCTCATGTGGTATGTCTAATCGCCAACATGGACATTGGGTCTCTTCACAGTCTCTGGAACTTATGGATGCTCGCCGGCATATTCCGGCTGGAAGCGAACACAATGAAACTCGCAAAGAGCTCCGGGCAAAACTCCGTGCTAGCCTGAAGAGAGACCGCGAATCCTGGTGGTCTAATCGTGCAACAGAGATGGAAATGGCCGCTGCCCTTGGTAACCATCGTAAGTTATTCCGTCTGATACGGGAAACGGGCAGCAGGAGACCTGGTGTTAGTGAAACTATACGTGACGAGAGTGGACAGCCTATCCACAACTTATCAAAACGCTTAGAGCGTTGGGCTGAGCACTTTAAAAGGCAATTTAATCGGTCGGAATGGTTAGATTTCTCGCCGGCCACTGATCGCCCCACTCCCTGGGCTGTCCCTTTGGATCCACCCTCTCGCTCAGAAGTCGAACGTGAGATCGGACTGTTGAAGTTAAATAAAGCCGCGGGACCAGATGATCTTCCTCCAGCCCTCTTCAAATTCGGGGGACCTGCTCTTATGGATGATTTACACGAGTTACTAGTCAAACTGTGGGAGCAGGAAACTGTCCCAACCGATTGGAGCCGCTCCGTCATAGTCCCAATTTTCAAAGGAGGCTCACGATCGGAATGCGGCAGCCATAGAGGAATCAGTCTGATCTCCATCGCCTCCAAATTGTTTGCCTCTGTCATCCTTCACAGACTGACTGGCACTCGTGAAAGCCAGATTCGTGAAGAGCAAGCTGGATTTCGTCGAGGTCGTGGCTGCATTGACCACATCTTCACCTTGCGTCAGTTGTTGGAGCACCGCCACATATATTGGCGGCCCACCATTGTCGTGTTCCTCGATATCAAAGGTGCATTCGATTCGGTGGATAGACATGCACTTTGGGACTGTCTACTCAGGAAAGGTGTGCCCGAGAAATATGTGAATATTATCCGAGCATTATATGCGCGTAGCTCGGGCAGAGTGAGGGCTTACGGCAAGCTGTCGTCGCCCTTTAATATCTCCAGCGGCGTGAGACAAGGATGCCCGCTGTCACCTTTCCTCTTCAACTTCGCTGTTGACGAAGTCATGGAAATCGCGTTTACAGGACACGACTTAGAAGGTGTGGAGCTACTCCCAGGAGAACGACTTCTTGACTTAGAGTATGCTGATGATATTGCCCTAATCTGTGACAGCTCACAAATGTGCCAAGCGGCACTGGACAGATTAGCACTAGCTGTCCGTCACTTCGGGCTTTGCTTCGCACCCTCGAAGTGCAAAGCGTTCCTCCAAGATTGGTCTGGACCGCCCCCTACGCTGACCCTTGGTGGGGATCAGCTAGAAGTCGTTCAAAAATTCAACTACCTGGGAAGTTGTATCAGCGCCCGTGGGATTGAAGATGAGATCACGAACCGTATAGCAAAAGCTCGGGGCGCTTTTGCTAACCTTCGCCACTTATGGCGCCGGCGCGACATCACTCTTGCCCTGAAGGGTAGAGTGTACAATGCAGCAGTACGTTCGACCCTACTGTACGGTTGTGAAACCTGGCCGCTTAAAGCAGCGGACCTGAAGAGGCTAGTTACGTTCGACCACCGGTGCCTTCGTAATTTAGCTCACATCTGGTGGGAACACCGCGTGAGCAACGAGCGTGTTCGACGCCTTGTTTATGGCACAGGAAAAGGAACTGAACCGCTCAGCACCGTTATTTCACGCACCAGGCTCCGATGGCTCGGCCACGTGTTACGCATGCCAGCCCACCGACTCCCGCGACGTGCGTTGTTTGCGCGCCGGGGGTGTGGATGGAAGAAGAGGAGGGGTGGCCAAGCGATGACTTGGTCGGAGGAATGAAGGCCCTCACTTCTGAGCTGGCCTCGGTTGGAGCGTCTCGGCTCCCTGGTTGGGGTCCGAAAGACGATGAACACGTTTGGTTGGACACACTTGCTGATATGGCTAGGAGCCGACCTCAGTGGCGTTCGTGCTGTGAGTTTCTTTGTCCCACCCCATCCCTCTTAGCCTCCCCCTCCAACCACGATCTCATTATTTAACCTTATATAATTTTGCATAGTAATTTTTTTTGATGCATAGTAGCCGGCTGGTAGCTTACCGGAACGATGCCCATCCGTTACCGGTAGCTCAGCCGGTTTGCCCCAGCTGAATTCTTTTTTTTCTTTTTTCTGTGTATTGCGGCACAGTAGCTGAGGTGTTCCCCACCTCTAGCTAACGTGTATGATGATGATGGTGATGATGATACCTGGCATTCCAGGTGCGGCCGCATACTTGGATGATCTCATTATTTTGAACAACGAAATGAGAAGACGAATATTGGCAGATGCTAGCATTTCGTACTATCTCGTCAGTACCAATACAATACCAAGGAAATCCTTTTATATGTCTTACGGGGCACGATCAAGCCAATCAAATTTAGGGTGGTATTCATTGTTGTTGTTGTTGTTGTTGTTGTTGTTGTTGTTGTTGTTGTTGGAATTAGGTCCACAGCAACCGCAGGTTGACAATTAATTGCTTTTGGACACACAAAGCTGGTCTAATTCGGCTTATCGCGACGGCCTCGGCAAATCGTAAAAGGCGTGCATTAGTATGACGTAACAAGATGCGGAACGCCGATAAGGGATTAACCCCAAGATGTGCCTGCCTATGGAGGACGCTGACGGCTTACGCGAGCACGTATCATCGGAGGTGGATTGAGTAACTTCGCGCTTAACCCAGTTTGCTAAGTGTTCCTTCACTTTGGATTCTAAAACCCTTTCGGTCCTCCCCATGTAACTGATGCTGCCGTCACACACGAATTGGTAGACGCAATGTGATTTGGCGCTGACGGGTTCGTCTTCCTTTACTGAAGGTAACGGCAACTTTCACGTTCTGTTGATAATTACCGCCTCTGCAGCACAGCCGGGGTCTGCACATTTGGTTTGCAACCATAAGGTCACCGGTTCGAATCCGCGTAGGAGTGGGCGTCCTCTCGGTATACTCAGCCCGCGCGCGATTAGTGGTGGTCGCGCGGCAGCGAAGCGCCGTTACGGCGTACAGCTGACATTATTTATTATTTTATTTTATTATTTTCCGCAGCACTGTACGTAGGCTGAATGGCCGAGACAATGCGTTTGGTTATCCTTCTTGCTGCGGTGTCACCCTTGAATGGTACCTCGATGTACACCTTTTTCTTAGGGGCAGTCAACACCAACTCCTTTGACGGTCTAACTTAGCTATGTTTGTCTATGAATCGCTTTGGGTAGCCATTCTCCATAAGCGTTTTAGTGATCAGCTCAAACTCCTCAGGCAGACAGTCCTTGGAGCAGATACGTCTGGCCCGAATGAATAATGTTTTTACCAACGCGCACTTGTGTGCCATCGGTGAGAAGCTAGTGAAGTGTAGGTATTAACCGGACCACTTTGGCTTCCGGTATACAGATCGCTTAATTAGCCCATTATCCCTGCGACTCATGAGAATGTCGAGATACGGAAGACGCCCATTCGATTCGAATTCAAAAGTCACCTTCAGGTTGGCGGGAACATTATTAAGTTGGTCTACTAATTGTTCGATTTGCATCTTCGTGGAATCGAAAACAAGGATATTATCTACATATCGTTTGTAATACGGCAGCTGAGAAATCTGTCCACTTAGTTTCCTCTCAAGCATCAGCATGAAAAAATCAGCTCAACGGACTGCCCATAGCCACTCCATTAATTTGGTGATATGAGGTGTGCTGGAATCGGAAAGCGACATTCTCCGTGCAAAGTAACAGGTACTGTCTCAGGAGGTCTGCCGGTATTGGTAGACAGTAATTCTCTTCTCTCAGGTGGTAAATGTAATCAACTGTCTCTAGCAAAGGGACATTAGTAAATAATGACTGGACGTCCACTGAACCCATAACCTTGCCGGCTAGGCTGATGTTGTCTGTCTTTGATTATTTCAAAGCGCGAAGTTACTCAATCCACCTCCGATGATACGTGCTCGCGTAAGCCGCCAGCGTCCTCCATAGGCAGGCACATCTTGGGGTGAATCCCTTATCGGCGTTCCGCATCTTGTTACGTCATACTAATGCACGCCTTTTACGATTTGCCGAGGCCGTCGCGATAAGCCGAATTAGACCAGCTTTGTGTGTCCAAAAGCCATTAGTTGTCAACCTGCGGTTGCCGTGGACCTAATTCCAACAACAACAACAACAACAACAACAACAACAACAACAACAACAACAACAACAACAACAACAACAACAACAACAACAACAACAACAACAACAACAACAATGACTACCACCATAAATTTGATTGGCTTGACTGTGCCCTATAAGACATATAAAAGGATTTCCTTGGTATTGTATTGGTACTGACGAGATAATACGAAATGCTGGCATCTGCCAATATTCGTCATCTCATTTCGTTGTTCGAACTACTGAAGGGAACTAACTGTTAAATCTCGTTATTGGCCGCACCGCAGAAGAACTGCGAGAACGTCTCGTCTCTGTCTTTGAACGAATCCAGAATTATGGCTTCCGCCTGAGGGCTGATAAAGGTCAATTCTTCCTTCGGTCGATCAAGTATCTCGGTTTTGTCTTCCATGCTAATGGCCGTCATTCTGACCCCGAAAACCTTAGAGCCGTACAACAGATGCCGTCCCCCAAAGCTGTTCCTCAGCTTCGATCATTCTTTGGCCTCATCAGTTACTTCAGTGCTTTCTTACCATCGCTACATAATGTACGGGCCCCGCTCAACCGAATGTTGCAAAAGTCGTTCCTTAGCACTGGTCCCCCGCATGCTAGAAGGCTTTCCTGCGCTTGAAAACTGTGCTCAGTTCTGACTTACTACTGATGCATTACGACCCATCCTTACCCATTTCGGTCGCTGCTGACTCCTCCAATCATGGAATCGGAGCAGTTCTATCGCTTCCCTTATAGTTCTGAGAAACCTGTCATGCACGCTTCACGCACGCTGACGTCCGCAGAGAAGAACTACGGTCAGATAGAGAAGATAACTTTGACTATCATCTTTGCTGTCAAAAAGTTTCACAAAATGCTTTGTGGTCAACATTTCACCTTACTGACCGACCACAAGTCACTGCTGTCAATTTTTGATTCCAAGAAGGGCATTCCTGCATACTCAGTCAGTCGGCTTCAACGATGGGCCGTTATCCTTCTTGGGTACGATTTCGAAATCCGCTTCTGCCGCACTCAGGATTTCGGTCAAGCTGATGGTCTCTTTCGCCTAATCCCCAAGCACGCTGCAAACGAAGACACGGTAATCGCCGCTGTCGCCGTCGAAGAAAATGTTCGTCATCAGCTTTCAAACACTATTTTCAGCCTCCCTGTCACAGCCGCCGATATGCGTCACACAACCGCACAGGACCCTGTCCTCCGTCAAGCTACCGCTTACGTTCAAACAAGCTGGTCTAACACTGCACTATCTGGAGAAATCAAGCATCTCTTTCAGCTTCGAGAATCTCTGTACTTGATTCTTGTCTCATGACTGCCGATCAAGTTATCCTCCCTGACTGTCTTCGACAAGTTGTCCTCCGTCAGTTCCATTCTGCACACCCTGGTATTAACAGAATGAAGGCAATCGCTTGCAGCTTCGTCTATTGGCCCGGCATTGATAGCCACATTTAAGACAGGGTTCGCCGTTGCTCTTGATGTCAACACACCGCCATCCTCCAGTCCCCTGGAAATCACCGGAAAAACTGGTCCCGTATACACATCGACTATGTTGGTCTAATCGATGGCCTGTCCTATCTGGTCTTGGTTGATGTCTACTCCAAATTGCCTGAAGTTGTGCCCATTAAACCCCGACCACAACGACAACGGTAACTTGTCTCCAACAAACCTGCAGCCAACACGGACTCCGATATTCTGCTGTCCGATAACGGGTCACAGTTCACGTCATCACTGTTTGAAGACTTCTGCCGCCGTCACTGTATCCAGCACCGAACACCGCTCTACCACCCATAGTCCAACGGCCAAGCGGAACGATTCGTCGACACTTTCAAAAGAGCGCTCTTGAAACCAGATGGGAGGAGACCGTGGAAACCATTACCCAGGCCTTCCTGTTCGTCTACAGAACCACACCAAATCCAGCAGCTCTAGGAGGAGAATCTCCAGCCGAAGCATTGATGGGCAGGAAACTGCGCACCACATACGAAGCATTAGTTCCAACCAAAGTGTCAGATTTTCACGTTTTCTCGCTATTCCGAATTAAACACCCACAAATTTCTCCGCAAAAGTTCTAGCCCAGCCGAAGAAAAAATTAAAAGTCCAACGACCTTGATCACCGAAAACGGGTTAACGAAAACGCTGCCAACGTAGGTAAAAATGCCGCCAAAACGCTGTACCACTACGCCAGATCTGCGCCAAATATATAGGGGCTCAATGGTCTTCGGCTTCTAGAAAACGAGGGTCAACTGGTAAAATCAGTGGCCTCCCTTCCAAAACTCCGTATGCTGGCGATCACGTGAAGGAATAGAAGGTTCCGGAATTTTCGAGCTCAATGCACGATCGAAGATAATTGATTAATTGCTAAAATAATGGTTTTCCTTTATGTTTTTACCTTTTGCCGGATACAAAGAGCCACCGGTGAAAACCGAAGCCCTCACCAGTCGCAGGGGCTTCGCTGTTGGAGCTTCTGTCTTCGCTCGTGACTACCGGGCTGGTTACCCTCACTGGATCGAAGCTATAGTAAGGGGCTATCGTTTTAGTATGCTGCATGATGTCGCTGTGGGAGAAGACACATGGGTTCGCTACAAAAACCATCTTCGACTGCGACGCGGAACACTTACCGAACAATCGAAGTCTGTAACACAAATACCGCTGCACATACTATTGGATACTTCCGGAATCGCTGCGCAGCAACCGGGGTCTAATTAAGTCGTGTATCCGACGACAAACCCAACCGGACCTCACCGCAGGTCGCAACGCATCCATCGAAAGACCGAAAGACTGCAGATCGACCCGCAGCTAAAACGGTGTGCTCAAACTTGAAGGGGGATGTTATGGGAACCCAACGTTCCCATAATGATCACAACTCCATTCAGACAAGTGCAAATGTACTTGATTCAGTCAAGTGCACACGTTTTCAACCAGCCTTCTAACTCGTGAGACATTCACATGTCGATTAGCCTTTGTACCTGAGAAAACATTCCTGTTTCCGGCAACCCCCACAATCATGAAACATTCATGACACATTTTTTAAACCTAAGAAACGTTCATTGTCCCCGTCCAACCTGCGCATCTACCAACATTTACGACTCGACATGACGCCAATTCACTTGCTTATGTCTTGCTCCTAGAGCCTGCTTACCCAAACCATTTTATGTGACAATTCACATATCTTACAATCGCGGTATAATTGAAAGGTTGGAGTGCGCCGTAATCGTCTTGAGCCTGGCCAGTAAAAGTGCCAACACGAAGGGCTTGTCTTTGTCTTGTTATCTGACGTTGGGTAGCTGCTTATGAAATTGCCTTCGATCTAGGAGGCCATCCAACTCGCGTTTAGAAATCGTCTTGCGGCTAAGTCCACGAGTCGTACAACTTCGAATTTTGTCGGTTACCATGCCTTGTGTGAAATAGCTCCAAGACACATTCGTTCGACTAGGAGAGTTGATACTAGATTGTCAGAGGGTGTCGTAACCAAGAGGAGTACATAACACAATTTGACAGCGATTTCCTCCGACAAAATGCAGAATGTCCGCTTCAGTGATCAAAGCATGTGGAGACTGGAACAGTAAACTTTGTGTGTATTATCCGTGGACTTTAAATTCCGCCTGTATAATACACCGAGATCCTTCACCGTTGTAGCAGGGTGTAATTCTTGACCACGGACATAATATGTTCCATCACTACAGTGCTTGCCAATGCTGAGCAACTGGGATGTTTCAGGGTTCAACTGGAGACAGTTAGTCGATGCTCACGAAGATAATTCGTCGAGATTTTGCTGCAGTAAATGCTGATCTTCAGGTGTCGATATTACTTTCTATACCTATAAATCATCGGCAACTAGCTCACACGTGGATTTCAAATGCCATGGCAAATCATTGATGTGAAACAAAAATAGGATTGGGCCAAGTACTGTTCCTTGTGGCACACCACTGGAGGCAGTAAACCATTGTGTTCGGTAGTTATTAACCTGGACATACCATAGTCATTGGGACAAAAATGACCTGATTACTTCCAATAACATACCCCCAACACCGTAAGCAGAGTTTAGATAGTAAGATATTGTGACTCACTTTATCAAACGCTTTGCTGAAGTCGACCAACAAAGAATCAACATTCTTGCCTTCATTGGCTGCTTCAATCCAACAGTAACGGGACGTCAGGAGATTGGTGGTTTAAGATCGTCCTCGCAATAAACCGTGCTGAAATACAGTGAGCAAATTGTGTGAATCTGCAAACTGAAGTAGTGCTCGTTTGACAACTTTCTCCAAGACTTTGACTAATATGGGTGTCAGGCGAATTGACCTGTAACTCTCCATTTTGTTTTTACTGCCGCCTTTAGGGAACCGTCGTATGATTGCCTGCTTCCACTCTCGCGGGACGTTTCCTTGCGTTGAGGAGGCATTAAAAAATTCAGTCATGACTAGTGTAATAATGGGCGTCAACTTTTTGGAAGCAGTGGAGGTAAACCATTTGGTACAAGTGTTTTGTTGCAGTTCAAATTGACTACTAACGTCCTGACTTCATCCATTGAGCAAACCACAGTATAGCTCTTTTTCCAGAAATATTGTAAACTTATTAATGCTCGTTGCAGAGCACTCATGAAGGATGAAAGTATAAGATTGCTCCTTTTTGTTACTTTTTTGCAGAAGCAAGAGATGCAATTGAAACTCGAAGTACCGGAGCCCTTGTTTGCTTACCGGTGCAAGAAGTAGGACGCTCGTTAGGCGGAAGCCTATACTGTTCTGGGAACCTGACCTGACGTAACGACGCAGATGCAACGCAATGCTCCGACGAGCGAAAGCAAAACACAGAGGCAACAGGAACGTTTATTCAGCAGCGGAACATAGCAAAAAAAGTGACCATGCAAGTTCATGCAAACAGCATTACAGTTTGTGTATGGGTCCAACAGTGACCAACTAATTTTGGTACTTCGAAGAGCCAATCATTGATCAATGATTGTCGGGTTCATCGGGACCTGCAAGAGTACGAGAAAGAAGACATTGATAGTAGCGGTTTATTCAAAGCCATCGATGCAGTTTCTGTTCCGTCACACTACCCCTCATTCCGCGAAGGCACTGTCCTCAGTTCCTTAACTTCAAGATCAACAGCCTTCCTGCCTTCAGGGGTTACGTCCACAGTTTGCTCAACCATCAGCAGGCATCCAGGCGGAACAATGTTTTCTGTCTCCATTTGACTTGAAGGCGTTTCCATCGGCTTTAGCTGATTGTAATGGACAGTTAAAGCATCAGCGTTCGGGTTAGAAACACACCGAATAGTGTACACTGTGGGAAATCGAACAAACACTATTTCCTACGGCCCTTGCCGGCGGCGGTGAAATTTGCCTGATGTGCCCGCGGATGGTTTCGGTCGGTGCAACCACATACGATCGCCAACATGGTATTTATAGGTCCATTACTATGCCCGTGGTAGCATACTTTTTGTTGATGCTATGCTTTTCTCACGTGCCCTTGTACACTCCAAAATGCTGACCTAAATCATTCACGCAATTTCCGTACGTAGTCCGAAAGAGAAGATGCCTCTGCTGGAGGAGTTGGTGACCTCAATTCTAGGGGTAGGCGAAATTCCTGACCATGCATTAAATACGCCGGCGAGTATCCTGTTGTCGTATGTGCGGACGCCCGATACGCCACCATACATTGTGGCAATATCTCTTCTCATCGGTCACATTGGTGTCGCCCTAGGAAACCTTGGAGAATCCCCTTAATCGTACGATTAGTGCGTTTAACAGGTCCATTGCCCTATGGATGGTATGGTGTAGTGCGTGTTAATATAACAGCTGTCAGCCAACAGATCTGCACTATTTTACTTTCAAAGGCAGCGCCTTGATCGGAATGAAGTGATAAAGCTGTGCCGTAGCGAGATACCCACTCGTTGACGAATGTGCAGACAACCGACTGTTTTATGGGCACAACTTCACACCACTTCGTGAAATAGTCCACCAAAACTAGGATGTGATGGTTCCCATTCCTTGTTACTGGGATAGGACCCGTAAGATCAACGCCAACGCTTGAGCCAGGGGATTGGTGACTACTGGCATCAACAGGGCTCGAGGTGAATGGTTGCTTGGTTTGATAGCAACCCAAACCTCACACTCGTTACACAGCTTTACTTCGTCCGTATGAATGCTAAGCCACCAATAGCGCTGACGTACGGACGCCTCATTCTTTAGCTGCCCAGTGTGGCCCAACTGATGTTGAATCCTTTGCAGCAAACCGATCACTTTCGTCATCTGTGTAACCAACTTATGCCATGACTTGTCCATACGGCATGAAATCTCGTCAACGGATTTTAGACCACTCCAGTGTCTCCAAAGTGCTCACTCTTCCGATGACCGCGATTATATCACAGTGCCGGAAGGTTTGGAAGAACCTTCAAGTTGGCACTTGTAAATGTTAGCGATATACGGGTCTTCTGCGTGTTCTTGAGCCCACATTGAACAGTTGTCAACATCCACCAAGGCTGCATTCATCTCATCAATTGTTGTCACCCTTGAGAGTGCGTCTACGTTGGTTTGTCGCTTTCCTGGTCGATACTCACAATTGGAGTCATATTCATGTAGTTGTTACTGCCAACATGCGACCTGACCATCAGGGTCACGCAAATTTCGAAGCCACTGGACGGACTTTTGGTCTATACGAACAACAAATGGTTTCCCCAATAGATACGGTCGAAAATGTTTCAAAAGCTTAACAAGAGCCAGAATTTCGCGTCTTGTCGTGCTATACCTCCTTTCACGTTTATCTAGCCACCGACTTGCATAAGCGATTACTATTTCACCCGTTGGTGTTCTTTGCGATAGCACAGCCCCGACCGTGTCATCACTAGTATCTATGTCTAGCACGAATAGACCAGCCTTTTCAGAGACATCAGGAAGTGCCAGAACTGGCTTTTACGAATGATATTCCTTCAATGTCACGAGCGATCGGTAACATTCTTCTGTCTAGACAAAATGGCGGCCTTTTTCACTCGATCGATGTAAAAATGCTGAAGCGGTAACAAACTAGTGGATAAACTTCCGGTAGTACGATGCAAGCCCCAGGAAGCTTCCTAACTGCTCAACATCTCGAGGTTGTGGCCACTCCTTTATCTAGTCACATTTGTCTGCAATGGTGCGGATACCCTCGAGTGTGATTGTGGCCCTAAAAACAACCTGATTATTAGAAACTTAGCTTTACCCCTGCCTGACGCAACCTCGCGAAAACCATGCGCAGCCGACAATTGTGTTCTTCGCTTGAACTCCTTTGGCTTATGATACCGTCCAAATAAATAAGACGCTCGTATGTCACAAGTCCCTCCAACACCTTTTGTATTACCCACTGAAACATCGCTGGGGCATCGGTCAACCCAAAAGACATCGTCTCGAACTCATACAAGCCAGAAGGTATGATAAAAGCTGTTTTTTCCCGGTCAGTGGACCGGACCTCCACTTGCCACTAACCCGCGGCCAGGCCTAACGTAGAAAACCGCCGTGCACCGTGGAGGGCATCAATGCGAGGGAGCGGGAAGGAGTCCTTACGTATCACCTCGTTTAGCTTTCGGTTGTATACACCTAGTCGCTAACTCCCATGCTTCTCTAACAAGAATGATTGGGGAAGCTCATGGTGGTGTGCATGGGCGAATAACTTGCTTATCGAGCCTGTCTCCAATCCACTTGTCTAATTGAGGCTGGTAATTTATGGGTAGTCTCCGGACGGATTGACGAATAGATGATGATTCCCTGTGTCGATCTCATGCTGAATGACACTAGTGCGGTCTAATTGTTCGCTGCTAAAAAGGTCCTTATATTTATGGAGAAGGGAGTAGGGGTGAGTTTTCTGCCCTTCAAATGTAGTCTTATCAAGGCGTAGTAGTCCGATAACTTCAGACTCAAACTGGGATTGTTCCGGAAAAGAAGTCTATAATGAGCAATAATGTCGCGTGTCAGCAATAGTCTTTGTGCTGTCATCAGTGGGTTTAAGCAGTATCGTCGAGCCTGATAGATAGATAACATTTGCATGTTGTGTCAAAAAATCAACACCTAAAATTACGTCCCAGCCCAAGTTCCAACAGACTGCAAACTGGTGGATAGCAGTCACATTTTCCAAACGAATCTGGGCCGTTAAACTAAATTCAACAGGCAACTCGGCTTCAGTAACCGTGACTATCCGAGGCTGTGTTTTGACAATTGCGAGGCAATTCGGAAGACATTTAGCTATTTCAAGTCGTAGAAGGGAGCAAGATGCTCCATTATCAATCGAAAAGCGAACATGGAACCCGTTCACAGTTTCCGTTGCAGTTAATTTGTTGGATACCGAATTACGAACAAAGGCCGACATTAAAAATTAGACCCACCTCGAGGTCTTCGTGGCCTGATTGGTGGATTAATGTCCACAATGTTGAGCACGCTTTCCGAACCTCTGACAATACCAGCAATGTTGATTCGCCTGTTCACGCGCGATCGGGGCTCGCTCGATCTTGGTAGCCTGTGTAGAGGCGCTTTTGATCGCTGAGCATGTCTCTTGATCCAAGTCGTTAATATTTAGCAACTGCATGGCTTTGTGCATCCGAGCTTTGTCTAGGGCTTCGGTAAAGGGGAATGGAAGGCCTCACATGTTCGCTTCTAAGTTATACGTCTCGTAGTCCCATGCGAAACCGGGAGCACAACCATTTTCTCTCTTCTTTGTTGAGAGGTCTGTGAATGCTTGAAGTGATAATTCGCTTCAGACCCTAAAAAAACATCCACAGGTTCACCTGGTAGTTGTCGGCGATTGGCGAACTGCTCCATAAAGACAGCTGTGGGTCCGGTTTTCGCGAATAGACTGCGCAAATGGGCCCATATCTTTGAGTGGGGTGCGAAAGGGGATATTCCTGTCGTTCGAACTAGCTGGACCGACTGTTCACCGAGAAAACTCAAAATAACAATACTTGGATTTTGCACTTGACTTTCCGACAACTAAATGGAAACTTGTAATTCCCAGTCATCATAATCGTTATCGGGGTGAAACAACGGGAAGTTTTTGTGCGATACGAGAATCAGAACAACAAACTACAGCACTATGCTGTGATTTCACTTGCGGGGGGCTATCAGAATTTTCACACATGACACTCTGCCCGCCACGCCAATTGTAATGTAATTCCGACGATAGAAGCACAGGTAGGCGAACGCTGAAAACAGACCACGGGGTAAATACGCAGTGTTATTCGGCCAAGTTAACACCGCTGACGTAACGACGCAAACAAGCAACGCAAAGCTCCGACGCATGAAGGCAAGACACACGGAGGCAACAGGAACATTTATTCAACAGCGAAACAGAGCGGGGGAAAGGGACCATGCAAGTTCATGCAAACAGCATTATAGTTTGTGTACGGATCCAACAGTGGACAGCTAATTTCGGCTCTTCGAAGAGCCAATCAATGATTGTCGGGTTCATTGGGACCTGCAAGAGTACAAGAAAAAAGACATTGATAGTAGCGGTTTATTCAGACATCGATGCGGTTTCTGTTTCGTTACGTGGCCTGAACCGGTTGGCACTCGGGTTGCGTGAAACAGTCCTTTTGAATCGGGACCAATTTGACCCATTAGTATGTGATATGTGAGGTCCAAGTCGCGCTGAAGCCGCCTGTACTGCATGGGAAACATATCTAACTTACGTTGCCTCAGGGTATGCCAGCTTCTTTTACCCATATGGGTTAAAGAAGCCGACCTACCTTGAGACGAAAATGTTGCATATGCACCATTTTATTTTCCATTGGAGTTGCACCCGCGGCATTTTGTTGCCACCGAACGGATACCGCGTCGGTGGGTCATTTGCTTTTACGCGTAGTACTGAACATTTCGTGAGATTCATGGGCGATTGCTACAAAAGGACCAGTCCCAAAGTTTATCCAGAGCCCTTTGTAGACTTAGTGGACCAGTTAGATCGTTTACTGTGAACTAGCATTTCATGTCATCGTAAACGTTAGGGATGGCACTCCCAGCTCATCAGGTAAGTCGTTAACGTATAGGAAGCGAAGGGGGCCAATGACTGAACCTTGCGGGACCCCACTGAGAACGCATTGTCGAAAAGACAGGCCGGAACCCACACGAACGCTTATCTCCCTTCCGATTAGGAAAGCTGAAATCAATCGTAAGACAAGTCCAGAGCTACCATAAAATTACAGCTTGTACATAAGGCGCGAATGCGGAACGAAGTCAAAAGATTTGGAAATGGCAATGAACATAATGTCCACTACCTTCCCTCGCTCGACAGCTTCGGCCCAATGTTCTCCAATTACCAACAAATTAGTAAGGCAAGAGTAACCATTAAGAAAACCGTGTAGAGAAAGCTTGAACAACCGAAACACTCCTAAATGTATTCCGAGAGCATCTCACACAAGCTTTTCCAAGCGTGCTTGACCAGCACGCTGGTCAAACTGACCGGTCTATCGTTTTCAGCTAGGTGCTTGTCACCTTTTGTAATAATGGGATATACACTATACGGTGGGCATGGTCTTTAAATCGGCCGTGCCGTTGTCACTGAACATCACTTTTACAATATCGCTATGAATACATTAGTGTTCTCAGAATATTTCAGCCTGGATATTTTCAAGGTCACTGCTGCTGCCTGTGTAATCCTTGCGAAATATTTAAGATACTGCGCACGTGAAGATGGACGGTCCCGATTGTAAGTCTAGCTTGCACTGCTGGCTTTAAATTATTTTGTCCGGAACTATTTAATTGTTGCTCCTTTACACTGATCGTTTATTTAAGTGACACTTCTACACAGTGTCCTATTATCCATTCCTACAAATTTATTTTTGATAATGTAAGTTTAGCTCATCCGTTGTCGATATTGTAAAGTGCTGCAATGTACCCATCTGGATACATAAAGCTTTATTTGACTTTACTTCTTCCAGTCCGTGGGTAGAGAGTAGCTGCGTAGGTACTTCTCAAACAGATGCGTCATCGGAGAGCAAAGTTCATCAGCCAACTCGTATAAGAGTTTAGGGTGAATATCAACCAACCCAGTAGCTTTATTAGGATTTGGTACCCGCAGAAGTTGGCGCACTTGAGCATCTAATGTGGAAACCTCCTCCAGGAAGAGCCCTCAGGAACTTTTGCCTGCAGACTGATATGCGGCATCTGAGACTCTCGAACATACACGCTTGCATACTGTTCACCGAGTAGACATGCTTTGTCTAAATCTGTGACAGCAGAAAAGCCCTCAGGGCCAAACAACACCGGAAAGAACGAGTTTATGTCGCCTCACTTAGTGACATAAGCGAAAAAGCAAGAACCCCCAATCCTACTCGGATTCAAACCGGTGACCTTATGGCTGCAAACCAGGCGCGCAGATCTCTCGGCCACCGGTGGTCGCTAGCACCGACAGGTGAGTTGTATACAATGTCCGTGACAAATTTAACGGATTTCGCAAAGATAAAGTCCGAGAGGGACGGGTTTTGTTTCATCATGAATCTAGTGGGCCGATCGATGCAGGGGAGTATGCAAGCTTAGATCGAGAACCTCAGTAGCAAATCACCTTAAAACAGCATCGCAGGAAAAATTCCGCCAGTCAGCGTCTGGGAAAATACAGCCCCTCATCCCTAAATACCTATTCGTCGGATGTTCATGGTTAAAATCAAGATCCCTAACGACACTATCGGCTCCTATAGACCAGTAGAACTTGAAATTTCGCGGATGCATTACACGAAACTACGAATGCTTCAACAGAACCGTCTGGTGAGCAGAAAGTATACATTTTAAAGATAGTATGGGTGGAATTGACATACAAAGCAACGCCATCTCCGCCACGATCAGAGTTGTGGTCACACGTCGGTAGTTCGTAACCTGGTAGGCACGCTTCACTGTACGTTACGTCGGTGGACTACCGCGTTTCAGTGAATGCGAGAACATCTGGACGGCAGTAGTTGACGAGGGCGCCCGACTTCGCTCGGCTTGTTTTTCAGGTTACGCACATTACTGAAGATCACCTGTAGGGATTTAGCATCGTGAGCCCAAGATCGTCCACCACCAGAACCGGTTCGGGCAGGGTGCAAGCGAACCGCCGGCTCACCACTCGAAAACTAACTAAGTGCAGACCCTTATCTCCTGCTTCACGGCGGGCTTTAAAATCTCGCACAGCCTCCCGTAATTTCAGCCTCTCCGCCAAAGGAAGATCTGGGTGCACAATGACACCAGTGCCCTTAAGCTTGAAGGCAAAACGTAGAAGAACTTAACGCTTCTCCGGAGTGGACAGAATAACACACAACAACCGAGAGCGAGATACAGACTTATCAGCCGGCAAGTTACCGAGTCCGGTAAGTTTTCGCACAGTCACGCCGGGAATGCCTGATGGCATGAGTTTGGTAACGCGTATACTAAACCATTGTGGGTCATCCACCATATGTTCTTTTGCAAGGACAGCAGATGACGCAGTGGCATTCCTGAAAATAGCACTGCAGTCAGTATACGAGCGTCCGCGACGCCGAGTATTTACCGAACGCTCCGTGGACGTTGGGTGTTTCGGTTTAGCCTCCGGTTTTACAGACTCCAACATCGTAGACAACTGCACCTGTGACCAGACCGCAATAGTAGCAATTGTGGGAAAAAGCGATAGGGCACCCGACGGACCTCTTACATCTGCCTTGGGTTTTGCCACCTTCTTAACCCTCTTCCGCTTTCCTTTAACAAGAGCAGAAACCCGCTTGTCACTCTGGCTAACTGAAAAATTAAACACGCTGTCTGAGAATTCGTAGCTAATAGTGTCCCTATTAATTGGTGTACTGCCAGTAGAGTGTGAGCAAACAGACGCCGGGTCTTGCAATTTGCAAGTATCTTCCACTGTCTCCTGACGGAGAAGACCTGAGTGGTCCAGACACTTCACTATCCAGTCAACTTCCCTATCTAGCAAACACATCAGAGACGTCAGGCTTTTCAGAGAAAAGTGGCTGCTCTTTTCTGGCCTGCAACGCTCAGTCGTACGCATGGTATGCTCTCGCTACCAGCCATAAGGGCATACTGCATCGGATCCAAGCCAGTGCAGTCTTTATGTAGCCAACGGCTACAGATACCGCATTACATACCCCAGACGAATCTGTAACCGCTTCCAGACACCACGCTTTGCCACCTATAATCAACGAGTCGTCGGAAGGAGGACACGGCAACTTTGGACAGCACTCGACAACCATCTCGACAGAAAGCAGTCAGAAAATGGAGTACATGTAAGAGATAAGCAACAAAGATGTGAACCGGTTTACGGTGACTAGCTACGCCATCGACGACTTCACCAGTCGGAAAGACCAAGTGTGACACGTACGTATTAAAATGGACTCATCAACTCGTAACAGGCGTCACAAAGTCGACGTGAACTCTAAGGATGTGACAACAGGTTTTTGCGAAAGAGCAGAGGCACCAAGACCATGAAAACCGATGATCCGCAAAGAGGAAATCACAGGAAGTCATCCAAATAAATCCGCCTTTGCTAAATGAATAGCGGCACGCAAGCGGTGCGCGGTAGCTGGATAACATCCAGCCACAATGGGTCAGAAAACACATGTTTATTTGCGGGAAAATTCACCAAAAGCAGGTTTCCAGCGATGTTTTTGCCACGAGACTCAGCGACAGGACAGTGGAAGCGTTTAATTGCACATCGAAAAAGACGCTCGTCTTGATGACAGTAATGCAAAAGCTGTTGTAACAGAGTAGAGTTTTCACACTGTGCCTCTATGGAATATGTTTTCAAGTCAGTTTTGAGGGCAAAAATTGCAGGAAAGAAATTTCTGCAAAATTCTAAACCGCGTTCAACAATAACATGCGAATGTTGCTGAAGCCAGCTAAATTCATTTCCATTCTTAAGTCTCTACCGTAACTCCCTAGACCGTACAAGGGTCTACGGTAAACTCTGCTGAGTTCCTCAACATAAGTGGGGTTCGCCAGGGTTGTCCTATATCTTCCTTCCTTTTCAACTTTGTTATTGAAATGATCATGAGTGACTCCTTTCTTTCAGACTCTACCGGAGTGGAAGTTCTGCCAGGTACCGACTGACATACCTGGAGTATGGGGACAACATAGCTCTTCTTGGGTCCGACGCATTGGCTATGCAAATACTGCTGGATAAACTGACGCGTGGCGCCGCACGCTTCGGTATGTGCTTTGCATGTTCAAAGTGCATAGTATTGCTTCAGAACTGGACCGACACACCTCCAGTTCTACTATATAGCACCGAACGACCACCGGAAGTGGTGGATCGGTCCACTGACCTTGGTAGCTGTGTCACCTCTGGTGGTCAAGTTACTGAGGAAGTTACTTCGTGTATCAGGAAGATCAGTGTGGGTTTCCAAAAACTCAACCATCTATGGAGACGGCGGGATACTCAGCCTGTTATTGAAAGTAGGGTGTATAACGCTGCGGTAGGCCTGTCTTACTGTATGGATCAGAGACCTGGGCATTTCGTGGCTAAGACATTAAACGCTTTGCCATTTTTGACCGCCGGTACTTTCGGACCATTGCTCACCTCTGGTGGGAACACTGGATGAGCAATGCTGAGGTCCACCAGTTGCTTTTTTGGAAGAGGCTTTCTGGTGCCTCACTGGATTGTTTGCTGAATCTTAATCGCCGACGTTGGCTAAGCTATGTCTTACGTATGTCCGTTTACCGGTTTCCTCGGCGTGCATTATACACCGTGGCTGCACCACTTGGATGAAACCGCGTGGTGGCCAGTCCATGACGTGGCATAGAAGATTGAAGAAACTGACTGAGAGACTTAGTCAGGCTGGTGCGTGCCGTCTTCGTGGAAGCGGGCCTCGGGATTGTCCACACCAATGGTTTGAGACGGCATCTGACATAGTGTAGTCGCATAGTCTGTGTTGTTCCTGCATTCGGTTTCTTACATCTGGTTGTTACTTTTGGTTCCGTTCTGGTTAGTTTAACGCACTTCCTTCTTGCTTCCATTTTCGTTTCATTCTATTTGCCTTTAGCCTCACTGTCTTGCCGTTGTTATTTAGTTATTCTTGCGATGTGCGTCGTGGAAACTGGATCCACCGCACTTCGTTGCTCGGATCATAGTTGCGCAACTGAACTGAACTGCGTCCAAACGTTTCCGCTTATCCTCGTTCAGGACAACATGGAGCTAGGGAGGATCGTGATTGGGTACATGGTTGATTGAGGGGTTAGGGGCAGATCTACCCCGGACGTCTACTTAGTTTGGGAATGCATTCAATACATTAGGGCGGAAATTTGGCTGTCACGCTGACTCATCGAGCGCTGGAACATGCTTTCTGAAATTGTTATCAGTGGATCTACGGTTTAGGGAGTTGAGCCCCAACTTTACGCAACGCAAAACCTTTCTCTTTTTCTGACTAATTCGCTTCTTCGTACTTTTCTTTTCTCTACTTTCCTTCATGTATTGGTATTATCCATTTATTTTAAGTGAACTTCCTTCTGTACCTTCGCTTTCCCTTGCTTACTCCACGTGACTGCTAGAGTATTAATTGGTTGACTAGAGCGTGATACAGGTGTATCGTTTTAGATCCATCAAAATCTCCTAGTATCTCATCATTTCCTGGCTTAACGTTCCGCTCAAAAAAGAACACTCACGGGATTCTCCTATCGTTCTAGTCCCACCTGAATTTGAACTTGAAGAGTCGCCGCTAACGATAGGATAAACTGTGCCACAAGAATATCCTCTCGAATGAGGCCTCCAAAAGTAGGCGCGAACACTGTTCTTACCTTTTTGTTTGCTGGCGGGGCCTTTAAATCGGCTGTGCCGTTGTCACTGTACATCCTTTTTACAATATTGCCATAGATACATTAGTTTTCTTAGCATATTTCAACGTTGATTTTAGTAAAGCTATTTCCAACATCACCATTGCTGTCCTTTACGTAGTCTTTGATAACAATTCTAGCTGTTGCGCACATGAAGATGGATGGTCCCGATTGAAAATCTAGCTTGCAACGCTTGCTGTAGAATATTTTGTTCAGAACTATTTCGTTGTTGCTCTTTTTCACTGAGCGTATATTCAAATGACACTACTACACAGTGTCCTTTTATCCATTCCTACAAACTTAGTTCTGACGTACTTTTAGCTCATCCGTTGACGATATTGTAAAGTGCTGGAAATGTACACATCTGGATACCTAAAGCTTATTTTGAAAAGATGAATATACGGCAACTACCATTGAAAGTCTGACTTGTGAGGAACTTTGGTCGAGTCGATTTTGATCATTTGCAGGACAGGACCCTTCAGCTCCTTTGGGTTCCTGCTCAAGTACAGGTCACGTTGGAACAAACGTAGGTGTTAGGAGGGGCACCTCCCAACGAATGGATCAGTGAACCCAAATGATGTGCATGGCTGGATGCTAAACTTGTGCGTCCGTCTGGCGTAGTTATTGATTGATAATTTGGATTCTGTGTTCATGTGACCTCGGTGCCTCATACGTCCTCTTGCTGTTTTTTTTGAGACTGACTGTTACGCAAATAACCATCTTATTACACCTCTCCGTTTTTTGTTTTCGTCTGGCTTAATAACTGGCGACGGAGGGCATGCTTGTATGTGGCCACGTGTAATTGCTAGACAAGCTCGCCCTTTTGCGCCCCGAAAGAAACAGGAATAAATCCCAGTCGTGTCTGCAAGGAACCGCTCGGATGTTTAGGAGACGTAATGCTTGGTGGAAAAGCTTCCAGGAATCCCGGGACTTAAGACAATGCCTACACTATAAACGATGACGGAATAAACCAGTCGAATTGCATAGGTGATCCAAATATCGCTATGCACCCATATTTGCTCGGAATGAAAAAAGAAATCCGGTTGCATTATAGTAACTTAACTAATGAACATGGTAGTCAGATTGTAAAAGATGCAGCTAAGACGGTTGTTATTGTGTGTCCTTCAGAACTTACACTGTTCAATCTTCTCGCAGTTGCGCATCTCATGCGAAAGTTACAGGCAATACGTTTTATTCACTGCTTCAGAAATCTATGAGGTGTTGGGTGGTTTAAATTCCTATAAATCGGTAGGCTTGCAATCGTCAAACCGCTTGCTGATATTATCCAGTGTCCCATCTTGGACCTTTGTAACAGCCCTCTTCCGTAAGGCAGGCTGTCACAGTGCTGGAAAGAGGTAACTATTGTAGCAATTCCTAAGGGGAGCTCCAAGCCTGTACCACTCAATCGTAGGTCTGTACGTCTCACAAGCGTACTGCTTAAGTGCCTGTAAAAGCATATTAGGATCGGAACAGCCATATGGCTTCATTAGAAAAAGTCGTCCTACAAATTTTATTTTTGACGAAATAACTCGCTACCTTGATATCGGGCTTCCTGCCGTCTCTACTTCAATAAAGCTTTTGACTGTTAATCATTGAGTTGACTTGGTTTGGACTGAATCCCCAGGTAATGAATCGGATGTCAGATTTTCTCTTTGGGAGAACTTCTTATGTCAGGATTGACGAGGCCAGATCTAGTATAGGCACTGCTCACAACGGGGTATAAATTATCCCGTTTCACTCCCTGAGGAACGGACTTCTTGAACCTGTGACATTTATGGCGCCAGAAAGCCGTTTCCTAGGTCTGAAAGGCCTTGTGTGCAAGGAAACAGTGAGGACGTCCTACTCAATGTTAGTGAGATTTGGCCCATTCGATCTGAGGATCTGAAGGGCTTTCAAGTTTGATCATCGTTGTCTGCGCAATTTTGCTGATATCGAACGGCACCTATGTGTTCGCAAAGATGATATACGTAGGCGAGTGTTAGGCGGTGATTATCAGGGTAACGGTTACCACTTACTAAGTTGCGTTGGCCTGAGCACGTGCTGCGTGTGCCCGGTTACCTCATGTGCGCAACCACATAAGTCGTCCGCAATTCCTACTTATGGGCGATTACAACCTTCCTTGAATACGGTGGCCCGAGGTCGAGGTTCTCCCCAGCCACGGCGAAATCGGGACTAAGTTTGCGGAGATGATGTCTGAAACTGTGGTCAAACAGCACATCAATCAGCCGACGCGCATTATCGCGCGCTCTACTCCATCGTACCTGGACTTGTTGCTGACCAGCTATAAGCAACGTGTGCATGACATTCAGGTCTTGGATTTCCTGGTAGCGATTGACCACTTGATGGTCATGGCGAGCTTAGAGTTGCCACTACCGTTAACTCCTCCGCTGAAACTAGACTTCAACCACTGGAAGGCGGACTTCAATGACCACTCCAGCCGCCGGCACGATGGACTGGTTGGTAACACAGGATTCATCAGTTGAAGCCTGTTGGTCTATCATAAAAGTGGGAGTAAAATCATTGTGCGCCCGATTTGTGCCCCTCAAATATAGGAAAGCTGGACCAGTCAAGCCACCCTGGTTTGACAAGGAATATGGCAAACTGGCTCGGCGGCAACGCCGGCTATGGAATTAGTTCGTGCAATCTGACTCTGCGGAAGATTGCGAGGCATACAAAAAGCAAAGAAATGCCGGCAAGGCGCGAAAACGAGCAACCGCCGATGCTTCGAAGAGTTGCTTGCAGCTGCAGCAAAAAAAGCTCCCAGGAGGATTTTTGCATACGTGAAGCGACGCGCGAAGAGGACATATGATGCGCCTGTGTTGGACGGCTCGGACGCACAGCCCCTAGTTTCCAGTACTGCGCATGCTTCCGCATTGGCGGCGCACTTCGCTTCCGTTTTTGCAAATAACCAGGCATCCGTACCGAGTTTGCCGCATATCGCCCCTACCGAGCTGAACGGTCTGGATTGCAGCGTTGAGGATGTACCCAAATTGCTCGCCCCGCAGGGCACAGTCCTTGGGCCCATTTTTTCCTGATCTACATCAACGATTTGCCCCAGCTTCTCAGTTCAGCTTCCGCGTTGTTTGCAGATGACATTAAGGTATGGAGGATAATTGAGGCGCCCGACGACTGCGACCTGCTTCAGCGTGACCTTGACTGCCTCTATGGGGTCAGTAAACGTCAACATGATCAACCCAGTCAAGTCGGTATTCATGAGCCTGAGCAAGGGTGGTGATGACCGAAACTGCAATCTGGCCGGTCAACAGTTACACCCATTGCCATCCTTGAAAGATCTCGGCGTGCTCTCACGCTGCGAGTTGAAATCCGCTGAAAACACAAACACAACAGAATGCTCATAATTTGGGCGCTCAAACGCAGCTTCTGCGTTTGGTCGGAAGAGGTTACCACATGCCTCTTCTCTTCTATTATCAGACCAATGCTAGAGTACAGCTCACGCGCCTACTGTCCGCTCATCCGGGCCGAGGTGCAAAAGATTGAGCGGGTACAGCATGTGGCCACAAAGCTCATCCCCGGTTTACGAGGTGTGCCATATGAAGACCGGTGCAAAAGACTAGGGTTGTACACCCTGTCTTATCGTGGAATGCGGGTTAACCTCATCATGACGCACCGAATATTACGTCTGGGTGATTACCCCATGTTGAGACCGTTGCTTCATCTGCGTACACCAAGCAGCACACGAGGACACCGGTACAAACTTGTCGTACGGGATTTGAAGCGGGTCACTCACCAACTCTGCTTCGAGCGGAGGGTGGTGAATACTTGGAACAACCTGCCTGCAGAGATAGTCGATGCAAAGTTGCTATCGATGTTTAAGAAATTCCTAGACTTGCACTTTGCCGATTTGGGATTTCAAAGATAAGAATCATCATACTACGTAGATTTGCTTAAAATATATTAGATGTAGCTGCATTCGATGTAGTTGCATATTCTCAGAATTCATTATTCGCCACTTACCCATGAGGGCCTTGTTTTGTTTTCCGGTTCAGGCGCCAGCTCTCCCCAATCTGCTTCTTCAACTCAATAAAATTTTAAGTTGGAAGTGTTCGATGTGCGTTCCCTAATGCAGATTAGGTTTCAAGCCGGTCTTGCACGCACCCTGAACTTTCTTGCAATAGATGTCTGTTGCTTATCTGAAACCTGACTCCATGATCCCTACATGGTCTACCAACCGTCTTCACACATTTACACATACACCTGTTTCCTTCTTCAACTTTCTGTAGACTCCAAGTCCACTAATAACGTCGACGCGACATCGCTCTCGCCCTAAAGGATAGAGTGTACAATGCAGCGATACGTTCGACCCTACTGTACGGTTGTGAAACCTGGCCCCTTAGATCAGCGGACATAAAGGAGCTAGTTACGTTCGACCACCGGTGCCTTCGCAATTTAGCTCACATCTGGTGGGAACACCGCCTGAGCAACGAACGTGTTCGACGCCTTGTTTACGGCACAGGAAAAGGAAATGAACAGCTTAGCACCATTATTTCACGCACCAGGCTCCGATGGCTCGGTCACGTGTTACGCATGCCAGCCCACTGGCTCCCGCGACGTGCGTTGTTTGCGCGCCGGGAGTGTGGATGAAAGAAGAGGAAAGGTGGCCAAGCAATGACTTGGTCGAGAGGAATGAAGGCCCTCACTTCGAAGCTGGCCTCAGTTGGAGCGTCTCGGCTCCCTGGTTGGGGTCCGAGAGACGATGAACACGTTTGGCTGGATACACTTGTTGATATGGCTAGGAGCCGACCTCAGTGGCGTTCGTGCTGTTTCTTTGTCCCACCCCATCCCTCTTAGCCTCCCCCTTCAACCACGATCTTATTATTCAACATTTTATAATTTTGCATTGTAAATTCTTTTTTTCTGCTGCATAGTAGCCGGCAGGTAGCTTACCGGAACGATGCCCATCCGTTACCGGTAGCTCAGCTGGCTTGCACCTGTAGCATTTTATTCCCTTTTTTCTTTTATGTATTGCGGCACAGTAGCTGAGGTGTTTCCCACTTCTAGCTAACGTGTATAGTGTGTGTGTGTGTGTGCAGTTGGGCGAGCTGGTGTTGGAATTGTCCTTAGTGCCAGAGCCAAAGCCATCCTTCTTGTATGAGTTCTCGTCGACAGTCGCCTCTGCACTATGAGGCTCCAAGACTCGTCCAAAGTTAACAAGCATCGAGTTGACAAAAGCGCTTTTTTGTTATCTCTGCCTATGTACTCCTTGGCCGTAGCCCGGATACAGTCAAAGATCTATTCTATCGGAATCTTCATTAACCGCTTCTAAGGGCCCACAGAAAGGACATCATTGTTATGGCGGGTGATTGCGGCGCGCTTGTTAATCTCTTACTGCCAAGCGAGCGTCATCTAATAAGTCCGCATGGATAGTATAACCTTCGCTTGGATATTGGAGAAAGGCTGTTCATCCTATGTGCCGATCACCAACTTTACCTATCCGACATGAACTTCACCACCCAAGATGTTGCTGCGCTACTTGGCGTGAATTTGAATGGGAGCCACGTTTCGTCAACGGCACAACAGCAGCATTCCTGTCTATCTATGTAGGGAATCATGCGTATCAGACGCTCCATCGTCGCAGCATTAGTCGGGTTGGTCAGGTCTCCCTAAGTCGTCGGTGACGTGACAGTGTCAACTTGCATCCAATCTGTCTATGCGCTAGTACGTGCGACGGTATGTATGCGCTTCGGTGCCTCGCATGGGATTAAACAAACTCGTTTAAACACTGGTGAATTGGAATATCTCGCTGCTCAAATGAAATATCCACGGGGGTCGTGACAATCTTACTTATCTCCCTCCCCTGGACGTTGCCCAGCATTGGCTACTCTTACAACTGGTTATGTTTTCTGCGAATCTATCTGTGGTCTTGTTCATTCGGCAGCTAAACGTTGACTCTTGGCGATATCCTTGGATTTAATTGACCGTCGACGGTCTATTCTCGGCAATGAAAAGCAAGTCTTTGACCTGATCGTGAATCCTGGTGGTATAAACGAGCCACGGAAATTGAAGCTTGGGACACCTGCAGATTATGTTATCAGATCCACTGGATGCTAACCACATGCCGTCAGGGAGACAATCTGCGCGTTGGACGGTGCGAGGATCACTAACCTACGCATGCTTCTGGCTCGCTGGGCAGATCACTTGCTCTTCACTTTAATTGTCTATTTCAATCACCGATGACATCCTCTTTGCTGTCGTATGGTGCATTGTCAGTGTGCACAGATCCTGCCACTGAGGCAGTTTCGGAGGGCAATCTAGACTCCGAAACGACAAAAAGCTCCAGGCCCTGACGGTCTTCCTTCGGCCCTATTCAAAGATGGAAGGAATACAGTTAGTGAACTTCTCTCGCTTTTCACACATGTGTGGGTTGATGCGAGAGTTCCCAACCGTTGATGCGAGTCTGTCGTGGTCTCTATTTGCATGAAAGGCTCCCGTAGCGATTATACCAACTACCGCGAAATATCCATTTTGGCGGTCACGTCTACAGTTTTTTGTGTCCATATTTCTCCACAGGCTTTCAGCTACAAGAGAGAATTTGTATCGCATGTGTGAAGCACTAAAAAGCATGCCATTTTCCTTTGTTTCCTGAGCAAACTTTTTTGCATTCCATCACAGCCATGGTTCTGTTGGCACATTTATCCATTCACGGTCTGACGATCATGTACACTCGGTTTGCACTGATTGCGAGTGATGTAGCAACTTGGACGCACCCAAGGAGTGGTCACGCTCATCTGCTCGACTATATCATCGTACATCAGCGTGATATGCATGAAGTGCGCATGACACGTCTACTGCGTGGATCTGGGTGTGGCACTGATCCCCATTTGGTGCAAATCAAACGGTTCACCTATTTTCGTAAATCTATGTATTGCACTCCTGCTGTGAACCGAAACGTATTGAGCTGGAGAAGGCGATGGCTGCACGCCTGTGTGATGTGGAATGCATAGCCACAGTGGGCGATCTGTGGCACCACATTCGCGCCCAGGTGACAGCTACTGCCGAAGAGATCATTGAGCACGCAAACTGTAGGCGGCCCGCCTGGTTTGATGAGAACAATGCAACAATTGTGAGAAGAATGCAGCATTTGCTGCACATGTGGCAGACCCCAGTGTCTGGGGGAAGAGGAGTCAGTTTCGCATAATTCGACCGTGACTGACTCGAGAGCTCCGTCGCATTAAAATGCATGGTGGACGGAGAAGGCAAAGCAGATGGAATGCTACGTCGAACGCCGCCAACACAAGGAATTCTTTGACTCCTTGAAGGCGGTGTATGAACTGAGGTTGGAGCTGCTGATGACGCTAATGGATTGTAGTTCAGGCGCTACCTGCACATTGACTACGGACGTAATGCAGATCTGGAGGAAACACTTCGAATGTCTCTTGAACAACCGTCCAGAGATCGACTGGCCTACATTGAACGGCCTGAAGCAACACGAGGTGAGATGAGTTTGGCGTACATGCGGACACTGAATGAGACGTTGACAGCACTTGCTTAGTTGCGAAACGGCAAGTGTGCTGGGGTCGATGGAATCCCGCCTGTAGTATTGAAACACGGCGGATCCGCTTCGACTGCGGCCAACTTCGGGCTCACCATCAACACAAGCAAGACTTTATCTTTTGCAGCATTCACCTGGAATTGAGGCTATGGGCCTGCTACGAATCCAGATTGCCAACGAAGTCTTAGAATCCACTTCGAGATTTCGCTAACTTGGTTACCTAATAACAACCGACCAGCAGTTGACGAGCGTGCTGCGCAGCTGCATATCGAAGGCGGGAGCTGTTTTTGGCAAGCCGGAATGCCGCGTGTGGAACAACCACCAACTCACTATTGGGACGAAGCTGCTGGTATATAAGTCTATGGTGCTGTCCGTTCCACTATACGGCAGCGAAACGTGGACGCTTTATCGGAAGGATGTCCGATATCTGGAGCGCTCCCGTCAACAGTGTCTGCGCCGTATTATGCGCGTCGCTTGGAGTGACCGAGTTTCAGACATGGAGGTCCTACGACGCAGTGAACTGTATACTTTTGCTTAGGCACTTGAGGTGGTCCGGACATGTTCGCCGCATGGATTGGACCCGGACACCGAAACAGCTGCTTTATGGCCAACTGAGTGCAGGGAAACGGCACGTGGGGAAAACCGAAGTTACGATACCAGGACATGATCTAAGTGAGCCTATCCCGTTCTGCTGTTGATTGCAGATCATGGGAATCGAAGGTGGTTGGTCGGTGTGCATGGCGCGACCTAATCACGAAGGCAGTTGCCGAGGTGCGAGAAAAAGCCTTCATACATGCAGAGAAGAAGCGGCAAGTGCGAAAGCGACAGGCACCGATGAGCTGTGCTCCATCGACCTCGAGCGCTTGGTACTGTAGCACATGCGGTTGCGAGTGCCTGAGTCAGACTGGTTTAGTGAGCCACGAACGAGGCCACTCAGGACCAGCATCGAAACGATGACGGGTGCTGCTGTGAAGGTAAGCAAAACCGGCGCAGCCTTGGTAATTACGCTGCTTTCGATTTACTAACCGCGTGCTTGTCTGCTGAGTTTGTTTATTTCAAGTGGTTGGTTTGTTACCTTTTCATAGTGTTGTTTTCTTACCTCATTTTAATGTGTACCTTCATGATCTATTAACTTGCACATTTTGCTTAAATTCAGGATGGTTAACTTCGCTTATTTTTTCTTCTTCTTACATCTGTGTCTGGATTTCAATTTTCCACCATCCTAAATCTATTGCAGCTATTTTGATAATCCATTTATTTCATATGCTAATTTAGTGGCATTTCCGTACGGTGTATTCCATCTATTTTATTCGACATTTCATTTCCTGTGATTGGCTGTTGCCGGATATCCCTGGTGTGGCTGCGCTTGATGTGCATGTTGACAAGGTGCCTACCTGTCTTTTACCAACTACCTTGTCTATACTGGCTCCGTCATCATCACCATCAGCAGCAGCAGCAGCAGCAGTAGTAGTAGTACATCAGTCATTTGAACTGATGCTTCGCTGCCATACGACTCTGATGACTTATAGAATACATAATAATAAGAGGGAGAGAAGGGGGACTTACTTGAAAATTGGAATGCCGTAAGCAGATATTCAGGGTGAATATCTTTTGTAAACAACGTACTGTCAAACAGTTGGCTCTCGTGCGTAGATGAGACTGCATCGGGGACACAGCTTCCTTGCGGCTTTCACTGCCACGCGTCATAATCAGCCATTATCTCGCAGATAACTCAGCACCAAACAGGCAATCCGATTAGGAGACGGCAGCAGACGTGCCACTGGTGTCAGTTGCAAGCCATGTCCTGCAAAATCTCGAGCCAAGCACAAGGCGAGTCACGTGGACTCCAGTCCGGAAGGCGAGACGGACCAACGGCTGCCAGTTTGCTCGTCAGTGACTTCATTTCCCGCTGCCAAGTCAGTTTCTGTTCACCTCGAGCTTTGCGCCACCTTACACCTGACAGACTAAACAAGACGCTCCTAGGTAAGCGGTGACCAGGCATACGTAGCACGTGTCCAAGCCAATGCAACTTATTCAGTGCTATCTGTTGTTCTAAGGAGCTGGCATGATTATCACTACCTGGTACTCGCCTATGCACATCATCGTTGCGGACACGTTGATGCCAACCGACATTAGCATTACTTCGCAGACAACGGTGATCAATGGCTTGGTGTCTCAGATCTTCAGACCGAAGGGGCCAAGTCTCACTCCCATAGAGCGGGACGACCCTCACTATGTCCTTGTATACACGGCCTTTGAGACGGAGAGGAACTCTTCTGTCACCAAAGATGCTGCAGGTTCAAGGAGACGGTCCTGACCTTTACAATACGTGAAATGACTTCAGTTTCTATGTGCCCATCGTTGCTGATGTAGTTGCCAAGGTAAGTGAATCGATCGGCCACCTCGAGTTCCTTGTTATCAATGGTCTATGGGTTATCAATTGGCCGGTGGTCCTGCATCAACACTTTGCAGGTGCGAAGTGCATACTGAATAATGGGACCGCCTTAGAGAGGCTATTCAGTGCTGATTGTGCTGCCCCAACATCGTCAAAAAACAATATCATATCGTCCTCATAATCAAGATCAACTAACCTTTCAACAGGCAGGATCTCAACACATACACCATGAAATTCCGCAAGGGAATACTCCATGATGGAGCCCACACGAAACTGAACAAAAATGGGGAAATCAGACAACTCTGACAAATGCCATTTGTGCTCTGAAATCTATCCTACAGGTCATCGTTTCTTGCATGTCGGTCGTGTACCACTAATCCCCTGACTTCCTGGAACATTTAAATTGATGCGGTCAAAGAATGCAAGGACTTTGGTACCTTGCTGATCGACGTTAGCAAAGCGTACGGTGGAGTGAATCAGCATCTTACTATCCAACAATTCTGTGTGAGTAACGACACGGATGATTGCCTATGGATTCAGTCCTTTTCATACGAGTGACAGTAGTGCATCCAAGTCATTAACCACCAAACGCGATGGTTTACTGCTTTGTTTGTGTGCCATAGCATACAGCGCTTGGCTGAATGCTGTTCTTGTTTCGCATCAATGACCTGTCAGGTTTGAAATCTACTTAGTGCTTTCGTCGAAGATTTAAAACTCTGGAGGAAAATATCGACCTCGGTCGATCAGAGTTTATTCCAATGTGATCTCAACGAATTCTACTCATTGACACCAATTAACTAACCCCGGTTTACCCGGAAAGTCCGAATTACTCACCATAGTCAAGTGATCTCGTGACAGAAGGTACGATGTCTGTGGTCGACGGCCATCCCAGTGGGATTTGAAGTCATTGGACAATGCACACGAAGTCTATTGTTCCAACCTCTGCATGCTTTGATAACTGGAGCAAACCTTCCACGTTTGGTCCGAGGAAACTACGATCCGGCTATGCGTAGCCTTGGTGCGCTCGCTGTTAGAATACGGTGCAACGGTCTACTATCACGGCACAAAGGGTGAGGTGAAACGATTAGGGAAAGGCAGCGCCTAGCCGCTCGCTTGATTTGGACGCTGCGTGCCTTAACCCCCCTACAGAGGTACCATAAATTGCGACTTCTCACATTGGTATACAGGAGGTTAAGGATTAATCTCATTACAACGTTCAGAATTTTTCGTCTGGGCTGTATGTCCTTCACTACAGATACCTCGATCACCTGAGCTCATGTTTGTAAACTGCAAATTCAGCGCACAGATCACATTTCTCTTCTACATTTTTTTATGTTGCGTTATACATTTTTGGAACTGGCAGTTCAGTCCTGTTATTTTCACAGACTGCGGTGTTTCAAACACCAAATTGACATTTTGTAGACCCTTGTTTCAATGCAGATGCTATATTCGACTGCTCTCGTCGCGTGGTTTTGTTATGGCTACACTGGAAGCCTTGGAGAAAAGTTCTCGGGGCTTTTTAATCCACAATTTATGTAGGCAAAAAAGGCATCAGCAATACGCCGACGTATCGCTGCCGCGCAACATCCACCGGTCGCATGTGAGCTAGAATACTGTGAGCGTCGCCCGGTCCGTACTTGGCTTGAACCCGCGCATTCGGATCACAAGGCGGGGTTGTGATCCTTAAGGCATTCGATTGGACACGATCCACGCATGCCCACAAACTGATTTCCATTTAAGCCTTGTATTATCGACTCTAGGATGGCTTAACTCTGGATGAAAGACAGTCACTGACCCAGCAATGGGAACTAAACCGATTAACCACCAGACTTAGTGCTTTTGACCCAACACATCATCTGTACTGAGGTCCACGCTACTTCCCTTGTGCTTCCCTCGAGGCACTACGTGATATATCACGCATCATCGCCAGTCTCCTGTCTGCTGCTGTCTCTTATCCCATGGGCTGACAATGAATAAGACGCTAAGAAGTGGAAAGTTCAAAGATACTATCTTCGCCCTGTAACTGTTATTCTTTTACGGTTCTTGCCAAGTATCGGTTCTCAGATGACATTTCGTTGCTATGTTTGATCCTCTGCTTTCTCTTTTTACCGGTACCATATTTGCCTGTTTACTGTTGTATGAAAACGCGTCAATTGAAGTAATACTGTCGATGTTGAGAATATTCTTCAACTCTGTATGTACATTTTCCTTGATTTTAGTTGTAATGTCGAAAAATACGGGAGACACTAAATTTCGCAAGGTGGATGTGGATCAGTACGGTGAATCAAATTTTCAAGATGAACAAACTGAGGACACTTTCTCGCCCAAATTCAGTGAAGCCGACGTTAAGTCATGCATTGAAAAGTATTTGGTCTACGATCTCCTATGACCACATTTGTTTAGAGGAAGGTATGTGGAAGGTCTTACATTAGTTTTGCAAAACGCCCCAATAAACTCGAAAGATCAGGCTTTGAAGGATATTGCATTCCGACTAGTGATGCGTTTGTTGCCCCAGATTAAAGCGCAGGCAATTGATGATTTTATCGCCGGATTGGATTCCCCAAAGGTGGATCTTTTAATGAAATACATTTACCGTGGATTTGAGCAGTCTCAGGACGGTATTTATGCAACTCTGTTGACATGGCACGAAAAGGTTTGTTAAGAGGTCTCTTGCATACTTAGATGAACAGTTTCCAATTCTGTTGGCGAATTTTGTTTCTAAGAGGCGACATTAGAAGGATGTATCCAGGTTTTTGATATTAAATCTATACAGGACCTTGCTTATTCTCGCAGGAACTAGTCTGACTTTCAGTAATTTCATACACGAGGCTTATCTTTCTGAAGTGCTTTACACACAAAACGGCACGGTATTTCATTTTGCTCTTTCACATTATTCGACTTATCCCGTCTACATTGGTCACAGCTATTTGTGTTACAAGGTTCTGTTTTCTTAACCAATCTTTTTTTTAGTTAGTTTAAGTGAAAAATTTCGTGTGCTGTTTGCTTACACCACTGGACTGCAGGACCGGTTTCGTTAGTCTCTCTTCTTCTTGGATGAAGACGGCAGATTTTCAAGGCAATTCATCGCCGGAACTGATATTGCATGTTCCAATGTACCTGCACAATGGGTACGCTCCAAGCGTAATAGTATCTTACTGACAATCGGTATGAGCGCTTAGTGCGTGGTCCAAAGGAACATTGGTGTAGGCATATACAGGCAGAAATCGCTGTCCAGACTACAGCCCGCCTTGCTCTCTCTACCTTAAGAGTGTAAGAAAGGACAAAACTAATCTTGTAGGGCAAGCGAAGCTCTGAACGACAAACTACCCATCCTAAGTGGATGGAACCCACCGTGTGGTTGTATTGCGGCACGAAATTTCTATATGGATTTCGGTTTACTTTGAAGTAGACCTCGGTCATTCCGAGGGTTTCGTCCTCCTTTGGGCTCATTAAGTGAAGATAGCTGGAGCTGAAAGTGAAGCGGTTAAGGGCCAACGCCTTGATAACTAGGACACTGAGTTCCTTGAATAACCATTGAATGAGATGAAATCTTTTCCTCACCCCAAGTCTTGCAGAACTGAGTTACTGATTGGTTGATGCTTGAACAACTGTGGATGAAGTCTATCTGAGCCAGCAGTCTTGAAAGTGTCGATGTACATAGCAAGCCTCCGCTTCCGTGGGCGGTTCCAGTGCTGCATCTCGTTGCAAGCGCACTTAGGAGCCAATCTACTTGAGACGAAGTACCCAGCCCATTGCAGATTAATGACTAATGATCCGTCGTTCTCCAAAGCAACCCCGTGGACACAATTTCATCTGTGGCTAGTGGGCTGAATGACCTGAAAGTGGCTGCGAAAGTTTACCGGGGAAGTTACATTCCTCATTTCTGATGCACACTGAAACCACCAAGTTTCACGATCACCGCACAGGCTTTACTTGAGTTTATGATAGACTTTGTAGTATTTCAATTCACTCGGAATTAACTGGAATATTTCGACAATGGTCAAAGAATTCATTGGCGTGAGAAATGACCTGGCTTCTCAGAGGATGACAAGTTATTCTACAGATTGCTTGGTCAGAAGATCGTGTCGCTTTTTGCGGAATATTGAGGGACACTCGACATTTTGAGGTGAAATATTGGTGAACATATCTAATGTATGAGCTTGAAAACTTAGTCGAGTGGCGGAGCCATCTCTTCTGTAAGTCTTATATCTAGTTCGTCGTAGTTCTTTCTCAGTCAGTCAGACTCCTACACGCCTGGAAAAGCACTAAACGGCCGTTTCGATCTGGGTCTCGTCAGTGGTGCCCATTCCTCATATCCCTGCCGGATTTAGACCCTACAACATTTGGGTGGCAACAGGTTGTATCACTAAGCCATGGGTGACGGCAGCGGACCTGCATGACTGACAGTTGACTTACGATATAGCGCGGCTCTTCCTCCTCTGGTGCTTTTCCAGCCGTGTGGGAGACTACTTGACTGAGAGGGACTGTGACGAACTACATCTAAACTTACACCCAAGTCCCAACTATTCATTGTCTTTAAGTATCAAACACGGTTTCTAGGATCTTCCGAAGCGCATGCCAATGTGTACAGACCATGGCCTGACCTGAGTTGACGTAGGTGGGTTACTTAGACCTACAACCCCATATGCTGCATCACCAACTGGAGATGATTGCAATACCTTCGGTTTATGGCCAAGTCTTCTTTGGCGAAGAGGGATGCCGGATTGTGGGATATATACTGCTATGTTTGTAGTTTGTGCTTCAGAGATACAAAGGTTATCTACACAAAACGGGAGAAGTTTCTTCGTTTCTATACCTTTTTACACGCATATTAGCGTATTGTACCAAGCTTTTAGCGTGGTTCATTTTCGAAATAGCGTGCGGTACTTTCAAGTTAGCGAGGCTGAGAACGCCGATTTGGCGTCCTTGACACTCTCATTGGTTATGGGACGTAAACCAATGGGACACCGGTTAGAAGCTGCCAGCATAAGAGACAGACAGTCCAATGAAAGTGGTCGAGCACCACCTTCTGTTCCGCCTTGATGCCCCTCTGGAGTAAACCTCGATGATTGGTCTGCAACCTGAAATCGACCAATAGGCAAATTGTGATGCGTGTCAAAGGAGGAGATGCTAGCTACCACATTATCCAAAGCTTAAGACTTAACCAGTGTGGACAGACATACTAACCAGCACATGAAGCGGTCTATGGCGATCACTGGCGGCTACCTAATGGTGGCTTATTCAGCGGCCTAACCATGGTGGCGTAGACAGGCAACCATCTAACTGGTATTCCACAGTGCAACATTGGCTGCTAGGTGGTTAGACAATTGTGTGCGAATGTCATTGCAACGATCCTGGGGGACATAGTTCCCACAGAAGTTAGTAGACCAACCTGAAGCTGAACAACGACAATTCTAAGGTTGCTTAATTCGATCACAGTTGATGACTCAACAAAAAATGATAGGATTGCAATTGTGGCGTTGACACGACGTCAGTGAGTGTTCGTTTGTCTCCATACCCATGGGCGAAAGGTTAATCAGTTGTCGCTTCAGTGTCTCTATGTATGGCGTTATGTAAAGGTCATAGGAACCTATGAATTCTTAGGATAATTAGGTTTCACTTCCATATGGTCGCCCATGGTGACGTAGACAGAGAATAATCTCACTGGTATTCCGCACGTCAGCAATGGCTGCTAGGTAGTTATACAATTTTGTGCGATTGTTATTGCGACGATCATGGGGACATTGTTCCCATTGAAGTTAATAGACCAATCTGAAGCTGAACAACGGAAATTCTATGTTTGCTTACTTCTATCACAGTTGTTGGCTCAACAAAATGTGAGAGGATTCCAAGTGTGGCGTTGACACGACGTTAATGAGTGTTCGTTTGTCTCCTAACCCATGGGAGAATTTGTTAGTCAGTTACCACTTCAGTGCCTACATGTATCGCGTTATGTAAAGGTCATAGGAACCTATGTATTCTTAGGGTAATTAGACTTCACTTCCATATGATCGCCCATACGTGTTGAGACGCTTTAACAAGTGGCTCTCCAAATGGAACCATTATAAGCACAGTCAATGCAGATGGAACCTCCCTATTACGTCAATGGACTGGCATGCTCTCCTCAAGGAATCGGTATTACTCAACAAAGTAACACTTAAAGGGGTCACAATGACTACGGTGTTTATACATGCCATATCGTCCTGCTAGAAAGAACGCAAGACTTATAATTAGTGGCGACGCAGGCATGTTACTCTGCTACTTCAGGTGAGTACTTGGAACAGATAAACACTGTTGTCTCACCCACAGGCGTTCCTACAATGTGTTTGCAATCATTTACAAAGGCAACCGCGCCCACTAAGCCTGCTATGGATCACTGTTTCAGCTAGTCTTAGAAGCATTCATGTATGCACGCCGTGACACAGGTTGTTAGCGACTTAGCAACTACTGGGAAACATTTTGTCATTGGGAAGTAGGTAATTCCCGAGACGTTGTTGAAGGAGGAAAATTTCTCCAAACTCTATGCTTACTATGCGTATGCAATGCTCGTAGGCACCTCATATCAGGGCCGTAGGGTCACTTGAGTTTTAAAGCTTATCAATCACTTCGAAGTGATGGGTAAATATCATGTTGAAACGCAGGATTGACATGCATCTTACGACCTTAACATAACGGCAGGACAATGGGTCTTGTAGCGGTAACTGATTACCGAAGTGGCCCACAGGTGTGGCGACGAACACTCACTAATGTCGTGTCACCGCCACACTAGGAACCCTGCTCTCTGGAACAATGGCTACAGATCCAATGATGATCTTACCTACACAGCGAACTTGATCTTAGTATACAATGCGCCGACTACATAAGCAATACCTATCTACGCTATTCACAGGAGTGTACGGCCAACTGAAAAAACACAGCACGAGAAATTTGTAGTTGTAAAGCTTTTTAAAAATTCTATTTGCCAAGTTCTAGCTTTACCTCCTTTATAAGAATTATTGCATTGTTTCCGATTACCTCACACTGCTTTAACAACCACACGCACATCCTAAGGTAAGTCGCACACCTATCGATTCTCCAGATTGCTCGCAGGGGCACGATTACACTATGCATCACGTGTGGCCAGATAGGCTAGCGAGCAAAGTAGGTAACTTGCATTCAACCGGTAAGCCTACAAAGGTTCTCTTCCAACAGGGTTGCAGCCAATCCGCTTCCTATCACTACTCAATTAGTTGTCATCACGCTCGTGTAAACCTTCAAAGCCCCTCTTACAACAGGCTGAAAACGTTACAACCTCAAAAAGCCACCAATCCGATTCTTAATACCACTCACAGATTTCCTGTCGCCCCCGTGCTGGTGATAGCTCCTTACGCCAGATTGGCAGCATGACCAATCACGTACTATGTCTCCCATTGGCTGATCATCCTCGACACGATGACGAAGTCGCTGGTTACCCATTACTATTGATCACTTGCTGTAATGTTACCTGTTCTTTGGCCTAGTAAACTCCCCGTGTGATCTGGACCACATTGGTCCGCTGCGTATCAGGCGATGCACTTTGGGGTCGAGTCTGTGGCCACACTGTGGCCACTAACAAGTGTGACACTGTGCGCGCGTGCAGTCGTATGGACGCTTTCAATCATGTCGATTGGACGGTCTGAATCCAGAGAGAACGCCTCGGCTTTCATTCAGGCGCGCAATGGTGCGGCGCAGAATGTGATGGTACTTTTAAACAAGAGCATATTTTGGAACGATTGTTTTGTTTAAAACAACCTACAGGCTGGTAGTGGGCTTGCAACTTCGCTGTACCATTCACTCCGTTTGTCGGTCGCCTGTCTGTTGATCGCAATCGGTGTATCAGCACACTTCAATGGTGTCGAGGATGATCAGCCAATGGGAGACATAGTACGTGATTGGTCATGCTGCCAATCTGGCGTAAGGAGCTATCACCAGCACGGGGCGACAGGAAATCTGTGAGTGGTATTAAGAATCGGATTGGTGGCTTTTTGAGGTTGTAACGTTTTCAGCCTGTTGTAAGAGGGGCTTTGAAGGCTTACACGAGCATGATGACAACTAATTGAGTAGTGATAGGAAGCGGATTGGCTGCAACCCTGTTGGAAGAGAACCTTTGTAGGCTTACCGGTTGAATGCAAGTTACCTACTTTGCTCGCTAGCCTATCTGGCCACACGTGATGCATAGTGTAATCGTGCCCCTGCGAGCAATCTGGAGAATCGATAGGTGTGCGACTTACCTTAGGATGTGCGTGTGGTTGTTAAAGCAGTGTGAGGTAATCGGAAACAATGCAATAATTCTTATAAAGGAGGTAAAGCTAGAACTTGGCAAATAGAATTTTTAAAAAGCTTTACAGCTACAAATTTCTCGTGCTGTGTTTTTTCAGTTGGCCGTACACTCCTGTGAATAGCGTAGATAGGTATTGCTTATGTAGTCGGCGCATTGTATACTAAGATCAAGTTCGCTGTGTAGGTAAGATCATCATTGGATCTGTAGCCATTGTTCCAGAGAGCAGGGTTCCTAGTGTGGCGGTGACACGACATTAGTGAGTGTTCGTCGCCACACCTGTGGGCCACTTCGGTAATCAGTTACCGCTACAAGACCCATTGTCCTGCCGTTATGTTAAGGTCGTAAGATGCATGTCAATCCTGCGTTTCAACATGATATTTACACTTCAATTCCAAGTGATTGATAAGCTTTAAAACTCAAGTGAACCTGCGGCCCTGATATGAGGTGCCTACGAGCATTGCATACGCATAGTAAGCATAGAGTTTGGAGAAATTTTCCTCCTTCAACAACGTCTCGGGAATTACCTACTTCCCAATGACAAAATGTTTCCCAGTAGTTGCTAAGTCGCTAACAACCTGTGTCACGGCGTGCATACATGAATGCTTCTAAGACTAGCTGAAACAGTGATCCATAGCAGGCTTAGTGGGCGCGGTTGCCTTTGTAAATGATTGCAAACACATTGTAGGAACGCCCGTGGGTGAGACAACAGTGTTTATCTGTTCCAAGTACTCACCTGAAGTAGCAGAGTAACATGCCTGCGTCGCCACTAATCATAAGTCTTGCGTTCTTTCTAGCAGGACGATATGGCATGTATAAACACCGTAGTCATTGTGGCCCCTTTAAGTGTTGCTTTGTTGAGTAATGCCGATTCCTTGAGGAGAGCATGCCAGTCCATTGACGTAATAGGGAGGTTCCATCTGCATTGACTGTGCTTATAATGGTTCCATTTGGAGAGCCACTTGTTAAAGCGTCTCAACACGTATGGGCGATCATATGGAAGTGAAGTCTAATTACCCTAAGAATACATAGGTTCCTATGACCTTTACATAACGCGATACATGTAGGCACTGAAGTGGTAACTGACTAACAAATTCTCCCATGGGTTAGGAGACAAACGAACACTCATTAACGTCGTGTCAACGCCACACTTGGAATCCTCTCACATTTTGTTGAGCCAACAACTGTGATAGAAGTAAGCAAACATAGAATTTCCGTTGTTCAGCTTCAGATTGGTCTATTAACTTCAATGGGAACAATGTCCCCATGATCGTCGCAATAACAATCGCACAAAATTGTATAACTACCTAGCAGCCATTGCTGACGTGCGGAATACCAGTGAGATTATTCTCTGTCTACGTCACCATGAGCGACCATATGGAAGTGAAACCTAATTATCCTAAGAATTCATAGGTTCCTATGACCTTTACATAACGCCATACATAGAGACACTGAAGCGACAACTGATTAACCTTTCGCCCATGGGTATGGAGACAAACGAACACTCACTGACGTCGTGTCAACGCCACAATTGCAATCCTATCATTTTTTGTTGAGTCATCAACTGTGATCGAATTAAGCAACCTTAGAATTGTCGTTGTTCAGCTTCAGGTTGGTCTACTAACTTCTGTGGGAACTATGTCCCCCAGGATCGTTACAATGACATTCGCACACAATTGTCTAACCACCTAGCAGCCAATGTTGCACTGTGGAATACCAGTTAGATGGTTGCCTGTCTACGCCACCATGGTTAGGCCGCTGAATAAGCCACCATTAGGTAGCCGCCAGTGATCGCCATAGACCGCTTCATGTGCTGGTTAGTATGTCTGTCCACACTGGTTAAGTCTTAAGCTTTGGATAATGTGGTAGCTAGCATCTCCTCCTTTGACACGCATCACAATTTGCCTATTGGTCGGTTTCAGGTTGCAGACCAATCATCGAGGTTTACTCGAGGGGCATCGAGGTTTACTCCAGAGGGGCATCAAGGCAGAACAGAAGGTGGTGCTCGACCACTTTCATTGGACTGTCTGTCTCTTATGCTGGCAGCTTCTAACCGGTGTCCCATTGGTTTACGTCCCATAACCAATGAGAGTGTCAAGGACGCCAAATCGGCGTTCTCAGCCTCGCTAACTTGAAAGTACCGCACGCTATTTCGAAAATGAACCACGCTAAAAGCTTGGTACAATACGCTAATATGCGTGTAAAAAGGTATAGAGCGACACGCATCAAGAATCAGTACCGTCATCGAGAGGTGGCAGCAGGCAACAAACCCATGAAGTCTTTAGCGAAGACAACGACATCTGCTTTTTTAGCTCTACCCAAAAGGGAGTGGAGTCCGTTATAAAAGTCATCCTTAACCGATGCACAGCTGCAACCGCTAAATGAAAACCAATCTGCGTTCATCTCCACTATGTTTGTTAACCCTTTTTGAGCCCTAAAACAGGGCTACATACCACCGGATGTCAGTGGTGAACAAATCTGACAGCGCGCTTCAGATTAACCACTCAGTCCAATGCCATCATCAGCCAAATCGAATGCGGCTGCTTCTGTGTCACTAATGATATACAGATATTTTGTTCAAACATCATCGGAGTTTTATAATCGGGTCCCAGAAACGCAGTAAACCTCCAAATTGAAAGACCCACGATCGATTTACTGTTTAAGTTTAAGCGGGTTTATGTAGTGGAAGCTGAAATCGCACTGAAAATCGTATCATAAGGTGGTAAACTGGCCGGATTCTTTAGACGTCGCCGAATAATATCGGCCTAAGAAATTTATCAAAATAAGGCATGCGTGAGTATGCACGTAAACAGGAGCCGTGGTAGGTGTCGTTTTAGTTTTGGCTTAAGTTTCTATTATTGTTTTTATTGTTGTTTCGCGTATTGGCAGTAGCAGTAGTGGATGTGTTTATACTACCGGCTGTTCAAACCCGAGTGCAAAGTTCATTTTGGTGATACCAATCCCAGTCTGTGCTCCAATAGCACACCAGATAGACAGTGAAGTAATATCAGGAAATCGCGCCCATTTGCATTCCGTGACTGATTTTTCAATTCACATGACTAGTTTTGGTTGGTTGCCAAACAGCGGCTTAATCTTCGCTGTTGTCTCGGATTCAGTTGGCTGAAATATGACGTCCCACCAGAATGATGCAAGGGACGGTAATTTTGCTAGTGGCGACTCACATCCGCCACGTCACAGCTTTGCAAATAAACACCTGTGGCTTTACATTGAGAACACGCTGGTAAGGAGAAAACGAGTCAGTGAACCATCCACTGTAAAGGACTAATCCCCAACCACGAATCTGACGCTACGTGGAGGATTTTCAACGAATTTGTCCATAGCCAATACCCCATAAGCGAAGTCTACTCTCATGTTTGGCTTCTCTTCCGTCTGTGCTTATCATAGCTACTTTGCCTTGTCTCCCCCTTTAACGCATGGTACTCCATAAAAGTTTCCCTATACTGCATGGCCGAGCTTGCAACGTCCTAACTCCAAAAGTGACGCTGTCTTTTCAGCGGTGCTGACAATGTTTGCGACACAGAGCGTTTGAAGACACACGACTGTCCACCGGGGATTGTTGTAGCATGCTATTCCTCCGAGTATTGGGACCCTAAAGCACAAAGTTCTATGCGTGAACACGCGCAGTCATTTGCCTACTGATGTTGAAGTAACATACTTGCTTTCGCGCTACATATGCTTGATACATGGGCCGGGTCGGTAAAATATACGCCCAATATGCAGTATGCCCGATACCCCACTCAATCCGATTGTGAGCCTCCGTTGCTCAGATTGAAGTGACCGTTATGGACTAGAATGTAACCGAACACGACGGATGAGAAAAATATGAGCTCCGAAGGAATAGTGAAATGAATTTCGGAAAAGTTATGATAAACACCAATTCAGTGAGAGGACATTGTAAAATCTTCGAGGAAAGCTCATTATAGGGGGAGGCCAGAATATAAAACAATTGTGTACAGCCGAAGAACCGAGTCTCCAATAAAATTGATTCATCACGTGACGTGTACAACTGCCTCTCCATTGGCCGACCGAAACCTAACTGCCTACCCCTGCTGCTGATCTAGCTGTCCTGGAATACGAGCATATAAATGTTCATGGTTTTTCACACTACTTGTGTCCATTTCGGTAGCTAATATTCCAGCACGCTTTTTCATCAAGGCTTTGATTTGTGATTTGACCTGGGATTGGAACTTGGCAAGAACAAGATAAATTCTATCGGAATCACATAGCAATGGAAGATCTAATAGTGTCGTTCCCCCTGATTTCCTGATTAAAACCAGACAATAAGCAGGGCCTCAAGCCTCACGGTTACGCAGAGTGTATGATCGTTTTCTGAGTTGTTTCTCAAAAAAGTGCGAAGGCTCAGGTGGACAGAAGATATCGGTTTGCGACCTAAAGGTCTGTGATATGTGTGACCGTGTCGGTTGGGAAGTCTTTGAGTTAGAATAGTAGGGTCATTTAACATGCACAGTCTTGGTGGTATCAAGTCGCGTATTGATGCGCTATCTTCACTCCCATCCGGGAAACATATGTTAACATGCCGAGGGTTACAATTCGTTAGCTCGACCTTGTCTACCAACGGCCCATAGGTTTAAATTTTTACTTTAGGACGCATTAGAACTGGCTATGGTGCAAGCAGCCAACTCAGCAGCGGGATTCTCTATTTTTACTCACGACTGAACGGGAAAAGCATTTTATTGGAGTGGGCGTTTATGGTGGTACAAAGAAGGGAACGAATAGAACGTCACGCAATGCGCTTCCCCCCTGAATTATCTCGACGCTCTTAGATGCATGTGAAAGAGCAGTGGATTTCCAGATGACACCCTTTTATGCGTTCTACCAGTTCATTAGCTTGTAGGTTGCACGTTGCTGTCCGGCTGACAGCGAACGCTTCTAATTTAGTCAACGACACATTTCCTTTGAAACACGAACGATGCAGCGCGATCAAAACGCCTATATAGCAGAATACCGAAGACCGCATTCAATTGGCTTAAGTCGCTAATCGCAGTTGATGCGATCTTGTCGTAGCGTTTAAACGTGAAGGAAAAGTTGGAGTATTCGTCAATGATTGTGAAAATATAGTTCTTGTGTGTCCCCGATGGCAAGTGTTCTTTGAAATATATGTTTAATCTGTCAAAAAGATGCGTGGCCTGGATGATTGTTCTCGACGATTTGCAAATTTGGGCTTTCGTTTCTGCATATGTGCTGCAGTCCTTCACTTCATGGACTGAAAGATAGATGCCGTGAGCCAACCAGATGAAACTTTCTATTGACTTTCGGATGGCACAGAGTACCGTATAGTTCCTGGAGTGCCATTGTGTGTGACTGCGATGAGTCGCATGTGCGGGATAAAGCTTCGGCAACCACATTATCACTTCCGCTTTGATAAACCACGCCATAATAGCATAAGAGTTCAAGTCACAAGTGTCGTATTTTACACTCTTGATCTTGCTTTTCTGATCGAGGTTAGCTTTCAGTCTATGATGATCAGCTATCCTAATCCATGGCACCGTGGCATAAGCTACCCGCTACTTGTTACACTGTTCATGGATTCGGTTCCCTGTAGGGGACCGAAAGAATGGGCACCGCTGACGAGCTCTAATAAGGATGATTGATCGTCTGGGGCCTTTCCAGATTGACAGTCGATTTTGCTGACTTGTAAGCTAACTGCGGCAAACTACACCAAGTCGTGCAGCCTTGAACTGCCGTATCGCCTGGCGGTCAGCAGGGCTGTTCAATCCGGAGACCAACACATCCTTCGCGGCTGCCCAGTCCAGCTTGACGGGGCCTCTCCGCGCTGCTTTCAGAACTGCCTTCGTCCTTCCCTTGAGGAGACTCCGCAGGGCCACCAGCTTCGCCCGGTCGTTCTTGATTAAATCTCTCCGCCTCATCCTCGAAGTTCTCCAAGAAGCTCCTCATCCTCTTCTTCAAACGCTTCCGACCAGGGGATCTTCATGACGCATCTTGGTTGCTTCCGGCACCAATTCAAGAGGCTTTAGATGAGTTTGTTCTATCCGATAAAGTCATGTCCACATTGGATGTACAATCGCTTTTCACCAATATTCCGCTACATGAAACAGTTGACTACGTGTGTGAAATAGCAGAGTACTCGGATTTTATTCTTCCAATGCCAGTCGAATTATTAAAAGACAGCTTACTACTATGCCCTGAGAACATCGGTTTCCAATTCCAAAACTCCCTATCGCCAGATAGATGGGGTGGCGATGGCTAGTCCGCTGGGCTCAATGCTAGCAGATTTTTTCATGTCGATGATTGAAAAGAAGTTGAGTGTGGAAATATCGCTTCTTTCCTACTATAAGCGGCATGTGGATGATATTTTATTGTTTAGCCCATCAGAGGATCACATTGCGCGTCTGGTCTGTCGCCTGAATAACGTGCATACGAATCTGAAAGTAACCAGCGAAACAGAGAAAGCAACTGCCTCCCATATCTGCACGTGTTGATTTGCCGAAGAGCAGATGGGTCCATCAAAAGAGAGGTTTACCGAAAACCGACTTGGTCAGGGCAGTACCTGCACTTTACCAGCTTCTCCCCAATGCGGTACAAGCGGACCTTAGTCAAGACCCTATTCAACTTTGCAAAGAAAATATGCACTACCGACAGTTTAGATGATGATGTAAACTCGCTCAAGGATACGCTGTTGCAAAATGGCTATCTAAGTAGATTCATCGACAAACATAGTCAGGCGAGGGTGCCGGGACAGAAGGTTTCGACAGTGTTTAAAAAGATCTACATGGAGCTACCATTTAAGGGAGATTTTGCCAATATGAGGACAATGAAGCGCATAACTTCCGCAGTCCAGAGGAATTATTATGCTACCGAAACTGTCCTTATCAACCGCACTAATCGAATGCCTGTTACCCCAATGACGGAAAGACAACCTATTGGCGCCAACTCACATTGTATTTACCACTTTACTTGTAGTTGTGATATACACTGCATCGGCCGTACCAATAGATCATTGAACTCCAGGATAAGGGAACATGTACCTAAATGGTTGCAGCCTCAAATTACCCAGTCGTCGGTTGCTCATACCATCTGTTCATGTAAACCACCTGCTTCATCCATAGGTAGGCATTTACTGGCCACCTGTCACCAGTTTGATCCGACCGAAATGTTTCCAATCGTATTAAGACATGCTGACGCCCGTCTCCTACGTTTTGCAGAGGCAGTCGCGATCAGCCATATCAAACCCGCACTGTGTGTGCAGAAACAGCTGTTCGTAAGCCTACGGCTACCCTGGGCGTAGGGGTGTCGCCTGCCCCTCTACACTGTTCTAACTTGTTCCGGTCTCACTCTACCTGCCGTCGTATATCTTCGTTATTGTGTTGGCACTGAAACAATACGAAATGTTGACATTTGCCAGTGTTCGTCCTCTTACGGCATTAACCCACCTAAGAATCCGAGGTGCGAGCGGCATTATTTCCGGTGACAAACATAGCTAATACTGGGTGCATCCGTTTCGACAAACGAAGTATCCTCTCATCTTCGGCATCCCTGCTGGAGGTTGCGCGGCGCCGGTTTCCTACAGTGCCTAGGGCTTGTTTGGTGTGCATTGCTTGTGCGTCCCTTCCTCATACGCATACAGCTGCGGTTGTAAAGTATTCCTCTCCTTTAGGGGAGTCATTACGGCCTGCTGTTGGCTGGTTGCCGTTTCGCATCCTGGCACTTCTACGCTACTGATAACTAATGCAGTAGTGTATGCCTTTAGTCCACCACAGTTACACTATCGTTCATGGGTTCGGTTCCCTGAAAGGGACCGAAAGAATGCGCACCGCTGACGAGCTCTACTAAGGATGATCGATCCTCTGGTGCCTTTCCGGATTGGCAATCAACCTTTCTGGCTTGTAATCTAGCTGCAATAAAGTAACTAGATCCTACTGAATGTACCCATAAACGACTTTTGTTCGTGTTTCCCGCCGATCCACGGTGTTTGGGGCAGAATTATCCATTTACTGTGACGAAATCTTTGGTACATCCCACCAGGTTTGTATCTAAGGGGATTGTGATAGTTACTGTAGCCATTCTGATTAATAGTGCACGCGACGGCAGGTTTGTGCGCTCTAGTTTTCATTACCATACGTAGTTCTTGTCCACATCTCGGTAGTTGTAGTGTGGACTTATGCAACGTCTATCCAGTACAGAATGTTTCGAGTCCTTCAGGTTTCTTAGTTGGTTGCATTAATTCTCTTTCGTTATCATTGTTTTTTTCATTGAATGACATACTACATCACGCATTCTCCCTTTTTCGCACCGTCTCAGGTCTACAATCGCGGAAAGTCTGGCTGCATCATTCGGGTGCTGACGGACCGAAGGCGCATTTGAGCACTGTAGATTTCCTTCTGTGCTTTCAACAATCATCATCTTTTCTAATAACTTTCTTCTCCTTGAATGATACTTGTGATGTTCTTGTCCATTTACCTTCACAGTATGCAAACCCATCATGTGTGATCCAGCAGTGTCATCTTTTTCTCTCGCGGATTGCACCATAACCACGATGTGTTGGGTCAACGCAAATCTATTTTCTCACAGAAATGCTATCTTGTTTGTTCGCATGAGTCAGTTTGGCAAAATTTCCAGCCGGACTGCTGTGTTTCCCTTGAAATTTGTACTCAACTTTAAATATCTGCTTCGCCGCTTTGATAATGCTTGTTTCGATCTTCTATCCACGGACACTGACTGGACCCCGGCGCTAGCGTTGCATTTCTTCTATACCGGTTTTACATCACTCCTACAAGCCCCAGTGACTCCATTTGTATCTGACTCCTTGATAAAGTTATCTTTTATGGCTCTACCATTAAGGTCGAGATAGTGAGTCTGTTACAGAGGAATGCGCGTCTCCACAAGACTGCGTAACACGAAACCATAGACACGCGTCGATGTGAGCGCGCATGTCCGTACTGCCTCCGCGTCATGAGAATTCATTCATTCCGATACTCCCTCCGCTTTTTGCTTGTCCCCAGCACTTTCCCTGTGACATACTCGCATTATGCATATTTATTTGTTCACGCCTTGCTTAACCTACACCGATTGTTCTATATGAAAGCTCACATGCCTTCAGTCTCGGTTGTGTAACACTGCTTTTGCTAGGTCGTAAAAGCACTGCCTGTGTGTGGAGTTTGGGTGCATCACTGGTGAGCGTTTGAGCCACTCCCACATGAACAAATCCCACCAGACATTGCCGTCCGTTTTGGGTGTAGGATTTGCAGGGACCGTGTCTTTGGTTCCCATTGAACGAATCCTTACAATCAGGCCGTTATAACAAAGAGGTGGCGGGATGTGTTTCCAACTGTGAAAATTGTGTACCACGCGCTACAGCAGCAACTCAACTTGATGATCACTTTAACTGATAAACTCTCCAGTGCTTCCAATTAGTCAGGTCTCACTGACGGTTTTCAATCGTTATGCGATCCCAGCGCCTTCGTGATCTTCGATTCTTGGTATAAGCCATACAGGGACCTGGACCAGCCAGGATGACGCGTGGTAGGTCCAGCTACTTCTCCGCATATTGCACACTATCGAGCATCGTTTCTATACCAAATGCGTCTTGCGGAAAAGCCCTCAGGACGTTAACTTCAGCAAGACGTATTTGGCAGCCCCCACTGTTCAACACCCGGCTTCAATACTTCCAGCCGCCCAAGTATGATGCTAACAACTTCATCACGTACGCGGGCATCGCTGCTCGTGAATACAGACGATTCCAACTTGGATCCCTAAAAAAGATCAGTTCAAGTGACTGGCCTTCACTTAGCCCAAGGTGCCGATATCTGGGCGAGTCTCCTACTCGAAATGCAGTAGGACTACAGTCACACTTCCGAAAGTGGCTGAGGAGTGTCAGGTGCGCTCATCAACCTAAAGCATGGCGTCGCGATTATCCATAACGCTTCCGCATATAGTCTGGTCCATGCGGTCGCGGCATTCAAGCCGCAGTCCCGTGCGGCCTTACCAACTCAACGGGGCGAAGTCCTCACTTTCTTCGGGCAGATTCCGTGGTGCCTGACGTCTCCACCGAGATTACCGATGTCAACAATGTGGCTGAGTGGAGCATCCTTCTGGCTATTACAAACCTCCATATAAAGGGGATCAAACCTGGCCTGGACTCCACCCGCAATCCAGAGATGAGAATCCGATCCATGACAAATCCAAAAATAGACACGGTTGGTAGCTCCATGAGCCCGGTGGCCATATTTTAAGTCAACGCTACTGACAGCAGTAAGTTCGCTGACATCTTGATCAGTAGTCAGTCTGTACGACGGCAGTTGTACAATGTCTCGGTGAATCTCTGGCGACACATTGACAGGCTAATGTTCGCGTCGACCTCCCAATCCGCCACCAGGGCTTGTGGAAGTCGCGTGCAGTGAACCAAACAACTATGCTGCTCCGTCTTCTTTCGGAATGCCACTTTCAACTAGATCTCCAAGATGAAATTCCATTCACTTAGTAGTATCGATTTGTTCGAAACTCTCGGCTCGGCCGATCTGCCTCTTCTGGCCATCTACGACACTGTACGAACTCCGACATTACCGATTAACGAAACAAATGACCACCAGACACCCCCCCCCCCCATTATCCCAGGATGATCTTGGCCTGTGTGCTCACACAGACCGTGTTGCAGTTTGCATCCGCGATTCAACTGATATTCCGTCACATAAAATCTTCTCCTACCATTGTGCGATACCGGGTTCAAACGAGCGGAAGACGGGTGTCCTACTACCTGATCCTATTTCGGCTTATCAGTACCGGTTGATGCGGTCAAGAAATCGAATGCATCTTTCCGCATATGTTCTGACTTCTCCCATGGCCTCACTCCTGCATTAGAGCCGAACTACTACCCACTACTGGCTCCAGCTGACCTCTTTACAATGCCCAATGGTTGCACGTGTCGCGCTAAGCTCGACCTAGCGGACGCCTACTTACAGGTAGAACTTGGCCTTGACAGCTGACGATCAACGCACACCATGTTCTGCTACAGTCTACTAGGTTGCTGTTTAGTGTCAAGACCGCCCCAACCCTTCTCCAGCAAACGATGAACGCAATGATCTCACTTTCCGGGTACGGCAACTTACCTGAACTATCTTCTCACCGTTGGTTGAACTCCAGACGAACTGCGCGAGCGCCTGGTCGCAGGTTTTCAACGTATCTGGCGGTGCCTTCAAATTCGGTCGTTGCTGCTCTCATTGGATTATTTTACACCACGGACTGCGCATTCTGTATTTTATTTTTAACTTTGGAGCAAATTGTTTTTCTCTGTTCAGCTCTCAAGGTCAACCATTTGAAAACGTTACATGCCATTTCCTTAAGTCCGTGCCTTATCAAATACGGCCATAAAGTCAGGAACTCTTACAAACGTATTACGAATAAATGTCTTGGGAAAAAGCGCAAGCATCGGGCTGGCTGACAATCTGGCTTCAGTCGTTGTTCTGTCGACAAAGCGCAAGTCCCACTGATACCTTCCATTAATGTTCGCTCGCTCCTTGGTAACATCAGTGAACTCAGTGCCATTATGCGGCGAAATGAGTATGTTAATACAGGAATCATACTATTACCAGAAAGCTGGTTGCATGCTGATGTGGAAAATGGGGTAATTCAACTCGTTGGTTATTTTCCCATCAGGTCTGACCTCCCCGGTTTCGTGGTGTTGGCATTATAACTTATGTTAATCAACGTTGGTGCAACGCAGCAGTCATAATATTTACGTGATAAAACATTTCTAAAAGCTGCGATTTAGTTGAGTGCAAATCGAAGTTCCTAAGTGGCTTTCGATCAGTCATCGTTGGAAACGTATGCATTGCTACTGACACATCCGCATCCAAGTTAAAACTTTTTGAAGACCAACTTTCTTCAACGCTACTGCTTACATTAGATTGTTCCATCTGGATTGTTGCTAGCGGCTTCAATACAAAGGATACATTCTTGAAAACACTTGACCTGGTAGGCCTAGTGAGTGTTTCGACCAGACAAGATGCTCAGTTGGACGCTGCATTCACAAATAAAAGCAGCTATTTGCCATACAAAAGCGGGCTCTTTTAAGCAGCTCAGACCATTGTATTTTAAAACTGTCCAGTTTTCTACAGGTCTAAATTTTTGACGCTGACCAGACGGCCTTACAGGGTTATCAAGCGGCGCAATTGCCCCTTGGAAAATATCACGAGGCTCCAGGCGATGTTTTCTTTAACTGATTTTTCGGTTCTCCACGACGTGAACCTGTCGCTCGAATGTGGCCATCTTACAGACTACATCAAATATTGCTCTGACGTGTTGCCCCGTTGAAACGATCTATCTAAGAGCAGATAGATTTTCCTCACCACTACTAAAACGACTTCGAAGGATGAAAGAATGGGGGTACAAGTGCAAGAATACTACCCGTATCAAAAGCCTAACCACGGCAATTAAATCCGAGGTATAAAAAAACTAAACCAATTATACATCGAAGCAGTTCTAGGCAATCATAACTGTCACGATTTATGGGGGCATCTGAGGCAGCTCTGTGGTAAGAGCGTTCGCAGCCGGAGAGGTGAAGAGGATGTGGATAAACTGAATTCGGAGTTTCGTTCCGCCTCACTAAGCTCATCTTCCTTGTCCTTGTTCATTAGCTCAAGTCCAGCCGCGCCCTTCGATCAAAGCAACGTCCACAAGAAACTCAAAAGATTAAAAGCCCGGATGCTATCTCAACATTAGCTTTGTAGGAGTGTGCTGATTCTCTCACATTGCCTCTAACAGACCTCTTTAACAAATGCATCACTACGAGTGTGATCCCGGACATTTGGAGAGCGGCCAGTATTACTCCAGTACCAAAAACTGGATCTCAAAAGTACCGCCCAATTGCGTGTACGTCTGTGCTCCTAAAAGTTTGCGAAAGATTGTTAATTCCGCGGATTTCTTCAGCCGCTCCTGAAGACGATATCTACCAGTTTGCGTATAGACTCCAGCGCTCCACATTGGATGCAGGGTCATATGTTGTTCATACTATAGCCTCTGCATTAGATCAAAAATGTAAGTCCGTACGGCTTTCTGGATTATTCCAATACCTTTGGAAGCCTGGATAGGTCAAGATTACTAAACCTGCTATCCGTAAATGAAGTCCACCCTGGTGTATATGATCTGTTACGTGACTATTTTACAGATCGTAATCACTTCACCAATTTGAATGGTAAGAAATCCTCTGTCCTCCGTGCCGACTGTGGTGTTCTACAGGGAGTGATCCTATCACCTTTTCTATTTTCCTTGTATCTTGAGCATCTTCCTATACAAACCACGTTTATAGGGTGTAAATATACTGATGACGTTGTGCTGGGATGTATGTCCCTTACTAACCGGGATTCCTCATCACTTCAACATTGGGTTGGAAGATTTAGTGGAATGGTCTTCATCCAGATCTCTTACGCTTAGTTATTCTAAATGCAGAGATGTAATATTTTCTGTTCTACGTAGCGATAAGTTGCAGTCCCTCATAGCTTTCTCCCCACGCTTACTGGGAATGAAAATCCCATACCCAGCTCTTCCACCGCCAAGTATCGGCGTTTTTTCATCCCAGAATCTTTCTTGTTCCGCGCACGTCTATACAACTTTTCAAAACGTCAGAAACCTTTCTTTTTATGCCCTCAGACTTAAGGTGCTTTCAGTACCTCATACTTTAATATTCAGGTTTGTGACCTCTTGTATTATTCCTCATTGGCTATACTGCTCTCCTGTCATTTTCCCAGGACTACTTCAGAAAGACTACATCTTATTGGTGCGGTCTATAAAACACATTGTCTAGAGATTCTTTAGTTGATTTGATTATTTCTAGACATCTGGATGCCTGCAACGATTTTTCTTCTAAGCTGCTAACTGATCGATTTCATCCATTTCACAATGATCTTTCCAAAACGCTGTGCTACCAGTTGTGCTTTGGAAATCTATTTCCAATTCGCCATCTTCGCGCATTCCTAGGAAATGTACTTTGACTTCGATTTCACTATCGGGAAACATTCCTTCATCCACTGTAAAGGGTATTAGCATCCAGGCATGTAACTGGCGCTTTTCAAATCAGGAAAATATTTGCTGATAAAATGAACCATTGATGACATCTGGCAAGCTATATCATATGTGAAGGTGCATTTTTTTATTTCTTCCAATGAACACCATTGTTAGTTCTGACAACCTCGACACGCCATCGCCACTAGCTCTGCGTTGGTAAAGCCATTTGCATCTCCGTAGTCTGGAATCAGTCACGGAGGTGACTGGTCAGATGAGACTGAGGTAGGGAACTGGGAGCTCGCAGCCCCATTGAAGAATGAATGAAAACAGAGAGCGCATCAGAGATATGACTGGGTCAGAACGAGAAAATGTTTATACGTAAAGAACGCAATTATCACCGTGGCTCTCGAGACAATGGGGACAAAGTGTTCAGTCTTCTGAGCGAGGATCGATAACTTCACAATGGTCTGAGAGCAGGAGACTCTTCAGAAGAGACTGGGTTAGTCGGCGCATTGAAATTGAGTCGTACAGTTAAGATGGGACGACAAATATAGGCGGTCAACATTAATGGATAGGTTATGGATATTAGAGGCTATATGAATACGCGTGTGAAAGTGCTGCGCCTTGTGAGGGAAATTGTATGTTGATTATGCACAACCTGGAACGTTTACATCTCCGCAGTCTGGAAGTAGTGAGACAGAATATTGGTCAGATGAGACTAGAACAGGGCATTGGGTGCTGGCTATCCGAGTGAAGAATAAATGAAAACAGAGACAGCGATAGGGAATGGAGCAGATCGGGACAGAAAAAGGTTTATGGACAAAGAACGCAAATTTCAGTGTGGCTCTCGAGGTAATGGGGACAGAGCATCCAGTCTTCCGAAAATGGCCGGTAAGATCTCAATAGTCTGTGAGAAGTCGGAGAGAAGGAGAGCGTTCAGACGAGACTGCATTAGTCGGTGCACTGAGATTGAGTCGTGCAACTGTGGAAAAACAATAGGGTAGGTCAGCAGAAATGGCAAGCTTAGGAATGGAAGGAACTATATTAATAACGAGTGTTCAAGTTATGCGGAGCCTAGAACGTTTACCTCTCGGTAGTCTGGAAGCAGTCAGTGAGGAGACTGGTCAGATGGGACTAAGTAAAGGCAGGGCACTGAACGTTGGTTGTCCGATTGAAGAAGGAATGAATACACTGAACACAGCAAGGAAATGCCAGGTTCGGGATGGAAAATAATTTACTGATAAGGTTTGGGAAAGACAACGCGGTCCTCATGTAAAGGGGGATAGAGCGTTCGATATTCCGAACATTGGTCAGGGACTTCACATTAGTCTGAGAGAAGTCGGAGAGCAATAGACCGATCCGACGAGACATAGTTACTCGGCGCGTTGAGACAGTCGTACGGTTAAGGTTTGAAGACGAAAAAGAAGGGTCAGCAGCAATGGACAGGTTAGGGAAGGAAAAGACACATATTAAAGCTTAAGCAAATCCAGCATGCTCTCAAGGTGTGGGAAACGTGGCATTGAGTCTGCACATCCTAGACCGTTTTCATCTCGGTAGATATGAATGCAGTCAGAGAGAAGGAGACTGGTCAAATGAGACAAGGTCATGACACGGCACTGAGAGTTGGCAGTCCTATTGAAGAAAAATGTAAGCAAACAGCTCGATAAGGAGAGGACAGTGTTCGGGTGAAAAGGGCTTTATTGCTGCTGGTTGAAGAAGCTGATCTGGCTCTCGGCACATTAAGATTATTCCGCACAATTAAGGTGATTTTGTAGGAAAGTCTATATATGATCGGGGCCGTTCTCCCAGAGATTCTTCTCGGGCATACAAGTGCTACTTTCTAGACAATTGTCTCTTTATGACCGTGGGGAATTGCGTGATACTATCAGATGCACTGACGACTTTGTTAGCTTATGCCATACGTACGCATATCTATGGGGGAAGAAGTTATAATCTATGGAGCTTACATTACTGCCCACTGCTTGCGCAGCTCCGTTGAAGTTGCATGAACAAATTGTGGCCTGAATATCGTCAAGTCGCCTTACTCATTTGCGATGATACCAAAGTGCAAATTTAGGCCAGCGAAATTAGGCTGGTTTTGGTGGATTCATGATAGCTTACACTGGTCCAATAGTCGAGCAACTGAATAGGTTCGCCCACACACCTACATACGTGAAAGCCCATAGAGCGACAGGGGACAACTGGGTCACTGGTTCTGATCGAGACAACTGGTGCCTATGATCAAGAGCAGGGATTGCACAAGCGCCCACTGCTTATGCAGTTATGTCGCATTCACCTGAGCGCTATGTAGTCCGAATATGGTACAGTCAGCTTACTACGTTGACATTAAAACGTTACAACTGTTAAAGGATGAAGCTATAATCGTTTCGATGGATTTATAATAGCCAACAGGGAGTGCACTGCATTGGTTCGCCCACCCACCCACAGGAAATAGGCAAAAGCTCATAAAGCGACACGGGCCAATTAGGTCGCCGATTTTGCTCGAGGTGAACAGTGCCAATGATCAAGGGCAGGGCTTTCAAATTCGCCCACTGCTTGCACAGTTCCGTTGCATTCGCGCTAGCACAATGTAGCCTGAACATCGTCCAGCCGTTTTAATCCCCTTTTCGATAACGAGTTATAGCAGTAGGCCAATAAAACTATGCTGTATTTGGTGGAGTCACGATGACCTGTACTGATTCAATAAGCAAGCAGCTGAATTGGCTGGCCCACACAAAATACACCGAGGCCCATGGAGTGAAAGGGGACAACTGGATCTTTGCTTATATGCTTCATCAGTGACGATCCATGTGATGGAATTGACCAAGGTCTAATACAGTGGGAATGGCGGTCCACATTGAGATGTCGTCTCGTAATCAATTCTCAAAACGAATGCTTCACAAGGACTCCCAATTCTAGGTAATATTTGCTTAAGTCATGATAGACTACGGGATTGAAAAGTCTGACTTCAATAGTTACATAGCTACACAGGTCTATGTGTAAACTCAGAAGCACATACATTGCCAGAACACAGAGGAGGAGATAGGGGATACGTATTCACCGCCTTTGATGGAGGAGATCGAGATTCACGATCAAAATAAGATTTTGCAGTGGCACCCGCTGGTTACACAATTCGGTTGCCTGAGCATGACTACAACGTAATCTGAAAATCATCTAGTCGCTTCACACCACATTTCTTGCAAGCGAATTGCTGGTTTTCTGCATAAAATCCAATATGTCCAAAGTGGTCTGCAAAATGTCCATTGTGGTTTGGAAGCTCCGTTTTATTTCACGAAACGTCCAAAGTGGTTTGCAAAATCTTCAATTTAATGTGAAAATGGTATATCTGGCAACCGATGTTCGAGAGCAGAAACTTGTCATCCAACAATGTAAGAAGTTAAAATTATCATCTCCCTCTGCAGCTGTAAATTTGGCGTGCATTTCAGTACGTTGGAGAATAACATTAATATAGGCGTACTTCCATAACATATATCACTGTGCTGGCCCTTGTGGACTTTTTGTTTACTGCATGTTTGTCTGGCATCGATTCCCTTGACCTTACTTTGATCCGCAACAAATTTCGTTCATTTAGTTGTCATTTATTCATTTCTGATAAGCGATTGCCTTTGTATATACGGTGCAGTTTTATTAAATGTTTTGCATTTCAAGTTTAGAATTATGAGGTTTGCACTACGTCTAAATTATTAATATCGACTAGTCAAACAAGGTAAACTTATTCATTTGAGGCGAATTCATTAAAACATTTCTATTGGTTGTTCTTCGTCGCTTGCTTTTATCGAAGGAGCTCCTGCCAACAAAACTATGAGGTGATTATCTCTCTCACCTCATGTAACGTACGGTCAATTTCATATGGACATCAGAACAAATGTTAGCGAACAAGCTCGTTTTCAGTGGTTCCTCATCAAGCGAATACATCACAAATTAAGGACACGAACGTAAACATAAGATAAGGGTACAGGTTCAAAAGCCCGGTGGTCTGATTGACCAACCTAGGCCTTACGGCGATGCTGACCTAGGTGCGCACAAGAAATTTCTTCAGGCACTATACTCTGGTTCTCTGGAACACGGACACAGTGTGGACAACGCCCTACACACACAAACACTCTGGATCGCTGTGGGGCCAAGCACCTAACTTGGTCATTCAGACTATCAGTTTTGAACCTGTACCCCCATCTGATGTTTACGTTCATGTAATTCATTTGTGATGTATTAGCCTGATGAAGAACCACTGAAAATGAGCCTGTTCGCTAACATTTGTACTGATGTCTAGTCCCGGGATATCTTATGTTGAAACAGACCAAGGATTTTTATGTGGGTCAACCCATTAAGTAACTTAACAGTGCCATCACTGAAATAATATATTTCACAATGTGATTACACAAGTTCGGTATGCATAGTCAGGATAATACGGCAACCTCATCACCCCATGCTTCGCATCGATCGTGAGACCAGAGCACAGCCAAAACTGTTCCTGATAAGATGAGGATTCCCAGGGGCCAAAACAAGGCGTTGTATAGGGTGGCCTGCGCATAGAATTTGTGCATTATAGCTTCATTCACGTGATCATGGTGTGTATAACATGTGAAAACGCCGAGCCGTTGTACGAGATTGTGGAAGCGTTCAACGGCGTCCCTGTTGGCCATGTTCTGCCGGTGACACGAACTGGTGGCGCACTAGATGGGGATAGAGTGAAAAATGACCTGATCACATGCGATGAACGGTTAACTCACTTGATCCAATTTATCATCACTGGTATGTTCAAGCGTAAACACAGATGGGGTTAGCAATCGGGTTATGCGCCTACTGGTTTATATGGGATATTTTCTGGGTTGGGTGGATCTAATCATGCTCGAGTAAATCCGCTTCGAAAATTAAAAGCGATAAAATAATTTTTGTGCATGTGGAGCCCAACAATGGTTCCATCGAGCGACTGTAATTCTATCTGCAACATTCATTTGCACTGAGCAACATCGTGAAGAAATGAGATTACAAGAACAGTCAACAACAGATGACCATCGCTACAACACTATTGTGAGCACTATCCACAATACTGTTGTTTGATCATTATTGATTCGACAGATTGCTACCGACTATTTTGGAAGAGTAGAATTTCATTTTTGCCTGAATTCTGTCAAATCTGCGAAAGCCGACTTAATAAGCACCGCAATAGCACAACTTTGAAACCGGCTCTCACTTGTTATCATTCGCAAGTGTGACCGCCTTTCAAATCGCGCAAACAAGGTAACTTTTGATGACTAAACTGTGTAACAAAGTCGCGCTTCCCAAACTGCAAACTATGGCGCAAATGCCACAAATATCTCATCGCACATGGGAATTGCACACTAAAAGAAGTGAGATTTTAGAGGTTGACCAGCTGCTTTTAGGCAATTCGCTCTATGTACTCGAAGCTCAGTATCTCTTCAGCAATTGATAATTTCATTACACGTAACTAGCAGTCAGTTGCTCCAGTCACGTCTTTTGTTGCTAACCTCTATCGGTGTCCTTCTTTATTTAGTCCTTGTCTCTTCTAACTGTTCAATTAACTCCGGGTTTAGTGTCCCTGAGGACATTCTCCGTGTATGTTACGGTGATCTAGTGTCTGGATAACTCTACAATTTTATCGTAGGACTTCCTCTCCGATTCCTTCAGTCCTCCTGTTCCCACCTACATATATACCTTACTAAGCAGAAATTTCCCATTTTGCTACAACTCTAATCTAACTACACCTATGCTTGAGCTGTCTTACCAAGTCCTAATAATTCCTATCCAAATAATTATCGATCAGCTACCTGCAGTTGTATTCACTGTAAACCTTTACATTAAGTGCATTGTAGCTGAAAAGGTCGAACTACCAGAGGAATCACGACTGGGTATTCTTTTACCGATCTACTGACTGAAGGGATGTAGTTGTTGCAGACTGATTATCCGACGAGTTCTTTACTTAAGCAACGTTAAAGACACCATAGGCCTACTTGTAAGCTCTGAGGCTAGCTTTATTTTCCGACCACATCTTAGTCAGGTCTATGAAAGTATTCATCTTCCTCAAACAGCTGAAATTCTACGATGTTATATATGCAAGTTATTGTAAGCTGTGTGGATCTTGTATTATGGCATACGATGTAGACAAGTTCGAAAGGCCGCTGCTCACACTCTCACGGTGTTTTCTTGTCGACCAAATACAGAATGTCTTCCAATTTGAATGGACGTGTTGTTGGGATTGAGAAGTACAAACACACACACACACGAGTGCATTTCGACGAACGACAAGCTACATGCTGCTGAGGATCGGCCAGTTCTGGTTATAACGGAGAAGTGACATTGCTGTAATGATATAGCTAACATTTCACCCTGGACACTGTGTATGGCAAGCCAGCTTGAAGTCAAAAATAACATGGAATTAACGTCACCAAGCTTAACTTCGTTTGATACGATGTAATATTAGGCTCCAACTTAGAAAAACGGTTTTCGGTGCAGGTAAATCCAAGGTCAGCATGATTCAAATTAAATTGGTCAGAAGCGGAACTACATCCTCAAAATAAACGTATCACTAAGGTGGAGTATCCGGCGACACATTATTGAGTTAACACAGACAATGTTAATTAGGTTTACTAAGAGTTACACAACATGACACATTTTTAGGCGGCAGACAAATCTTTGATATTGCTCGGCTGATGTGCTATGACAAATGCGTTCAACAAGGATAGTCGTATCTGTGACATTTAGCCCAGTTTCCTCACCTTCATAGCGTACCTGACAGTGCAAGATGAGTCGCGCTATATCGCAGTTGAAAAATAGTGATGGCGGCCCGCTACCGGCATCCATGTGTCAGTGGCATAAGTCACTGACTGGTAAGAGTAAGTACAGGAATTCGGATCCGACCCAATAGAAGGAAGAGGTCATCTAGTGCTTTCCTGGTTATGTGGTGGCTGTCTGGCTAAGTTTAGTTGCGCTAATTCTTCTCAAACCACGAATAATTCGCCTCCTACTCTTCTAAAAATCAGTGTCTTGCCACATCATTCTCTGGTTACTGGTATCATGTAGGTTGAACTAAGTGCCTTTGGAAATTTGTTTCTTGTCAGAAACTTCTGAGAAATGCAAACATTTAAGCGGATTAGTAGAAGGAATGTATTCTGCGGAGAAACGCTTACTCCAGGGATTTAAGAATACCGTACACCATGTATGAGCTACCTAGTAAAACTCAAAGCAGTGCGACATGTACATAGTAGAAACTTGTTGTTGGAAAATCTAGGAAATGAGATGTATACAACATTCTTCGTTACCTTTGCACCAAAGTTGCGAAAGAGAAAAATTACGTGGTTCCTAGGGTCATTTGTTTCGTCATTTGAACGAACGTCGCAAAAATCAATGCACTGCGTTCATTCCGGCTGTACAGTTAGTCTGGCGGCAGAAGGCAGATGACCGAGTTCATGTACCTACCGTGGCTCGCTTATGGTGAACACCGGTCATTCACGGTTGCGGTCCCTGCTGTATCAAGAAAGCCACAGAACAGGTAAAAATGTATCTCGTAAAATAACCAAGTACAACTGAGTCTCAATCCCTCGTTAAACGGAGAGTCAAACGACAGACACACGACCAATGTTAAGGTAGGAATGAGTCAGCTAGCCAATCAATGAGATTGAGCCAATCGATCTTGTTCACATTGTTACCACATTATTGTTCCCCTTCCGAAATGCCGCCTCAACCTGGTTTGTAGCGATCCATAGGTTTCACCGTTCTTGCGGACCGACGCAGCTGACGTCGTGGTAATGGTAACTCAGCCGGGTCTTCACGCACAGATCGGTCGGGCTGGTTCGTGAGCTGTGTGGTGTAGACGCGCGTTGAAAATTAGACCGTTCTCTAATTGATATGTGCCCGAGCCAAGCGTACGGTCAATGCGCACTGGAGCTGAAAGCGAAGGTGTGCCTTTCTTTGTCACCCTGCTTTTGACGCGAATGTATGTGCCGGGCTGCATTGGTATCAATGCTTTAGCGTAGGGATTTTGGTAAGATGCTATGCGATTTGAAACTTCGGCATCTCTCGCTAATAAAAGGTTATGTGCAGCATTTAACTTTGTGCGTAAGGGCCTTGCTAGCATTAGCTCCGCTGGCGTTCTTTCGGTGGCTCTGTGGTCACATGTTCTGTAGGAAAATACCGCGGTTAAAACTGATTTCTCCCAGTCCGAACCTCATATGTGTATGGCTTGTATAGCTTCTTTTAGAGACCGGTTTAAACGCTCGAGCATGCCGTCGGCTACAGGATTGTAGGGCGCAGTTCTGGAGTTCTTAATGTTATGGCAATATAGAAAATCTGCGAATTCGCGGCTACAAAATTGTGGTCCGTTATCCGTCACTATTTCATGCGGTAAACCGAAACGACTGAACAAGTGTTTAAGCCAACGTAACACAACCGAAGTAGTTACTTGGTCGCACGTGTGTACTTCAGGCCATCTACTGTACAAACTTGTAGCAACAAGTAGATTTCGCTTATTCGTAGGAGCAGTAGCGAAAAGGCCCGTAATATCAATGGCGAATTTGGTCCATGGTTTTATCGGGTAAGCAATTGGCTGTGTCGGGGCTTTAACGGGCAAAAAACTTTTGTCCGCTAATCGGCAATCATTGCAATTTACCACAAATGTCTCAATACTAGATGCCATTCGTGGCCACCAGAAATAGAGTCTCACTCGATTTTTGATCCGAACTATACCTGGATGTCCCTTATGTGCGCAAGCTGTTATCTTGGCTATCAACTGGGGCGGAGCTACAAACACCGAATCATGCATCAGGCAGCCATCTACCACTGATAGTTTATGTCGGATTGCATAATACGGAATGAACTCACCGGGGATTTCCTTATTCTTGGTCCAGCCCTGCTGCACATATTCAATGATCTCATGCAGTAAAAGATCGTTGGCATTTTCCCTTCGTAGTTCCTCGATCGTCAAGGCAGACAGCTTAGCTCCGAGACTGGAAACTAGTACCGCATCTCTGAGTCTCTCTTTTTCATCTAACCCCACGAGTAAGCGAGATGGGCCGTCAGCAATCTGATTTTGCAAACCTGACCGGCACACAATTTCAAAATCGTAGTTAAGGAGGCTGGCATACCAGCGATCGACTCGCATTGGGCGAGATCCTTTAGATCCATTGCTGAGAAGAGCTGTTAGGGCTGAATGATCAGTACGCAGAATAAAATGATGACCGAATAGAAATAAATGCCACTTTTCACAGGCCCACAAACATGCAAGAGCTTCTTTTTCCCCAACTGAATAATGACGTTCGGAATCTGATAGCTTTCGTGATGCGTAGGCAATAACTTTCTCCTCTCCGTTTTGTATTTGTGAGAGGACAGCTCCGAGACCGACATCAGACGCGTCAGTGGACACAAAGGTGCGGCAAGATTCATCAAAAATGGCAACTAAGGGAGCAGACGCAACTCTCCTTTTCAGTTCATCAAAGGCATTTTGATGATTGCTGCTCCAAACGAACGACGATCCTTTCTTGTTAGCTGTCCTAATGGGTCTGCCACAGTCGCAAAATCCGGCAGGTAGCGCAGGTTATAACAGCACATTGCCAAAAAGGACTTTAGTTCTGTCGAGTTTTTGGGTGTTGGCACTTCCGAGATGGCCCTGATTTTTTCATCACTTGGTTGAATGCCGCTGCGTGAAATGACGTGTCCCAAAAACTGAATTTCTGGTGCATTGAAGAGACATTTTGCATTCAGACGCAAATTGAGATCACTGAGTAGCTTTTCGTCATGTTCTTTTAGTGAGCGGCTGAAAACACACGTATCATGTATGTGGGCAACCTGCCCATCGATACGTGCCAGGGCGTGAGTCATGAACTTTTGCCAGACGGCGGGCGCGGAACTCAAACCCATGGGTAAGACTTTGTACTGAAATAGTCCATCAGGAGCAAGGAAGGCAGTTAGGTGTTTGGAATCATCTGCCAACGGCATATGGAAAACGGCTCGGAAAAAACAATTGCCCCAGCTAAACGTACAGTGAGTTCATCCTTAGATGGCAAAACAAGGCACTCTGTGACTTGCTGTTTGTTCAGGGTCTGCACATCTGACAGGAGAACGACTCGGATCCTCAGCCAAAGCCTTCGATTAAATGTGCACCCGAAAGGGAGCGGGTCTAGCACATGGTCAGTTCACTGACTCATGCAGATTGGTGTCCTCTAGCTTAGCAGGGAGAACGGCGTAACCGAACTCCCACCAAGCGGTCGCCACGAGCAGGCGTCCAGGACATGACCTAATGGCACAAAAGTAGCAGCAGTGGGTGGACCATCTGTCAGCGTTTAGCCACCACCAGCCTCAGCGCACCATAGGTCCTCCCGCCTCACCAGGTATAGTAACCAATAAACAATTATCCAAACTCCGTTGTGTGCAACCTCACCTATGCCATCTTCGAAAGGCGCTTTACTATCTCGCTCAGTTCCCTAAATTTGCTTACATTAACAAATACTCTGGGGTATATTACGGCTCACTAGCTTACCGGAATTAGAATCTAGTATGACACATCTTAGGTAATGCAGACGAGAGAACAATCCGGTTGTTGTTTGTAATATACATTAACCATAACAATTTGTTATTTCATCTTGGATAATCCCATCTCACTCTCACAATCCTACATCTACATGCCAGTACTCAGCCGCTTCATCGATATGTGTTTTACTTGGCTCAGTTGTGTGGCATTTGAATTTACAATTCCTTCCAATACAAGCCTACGGGACATGTTAAACCTATGCTTATTTTACCCGTCATAAAACATTTTTCTTTTGGCCGACTTCTTTGGACTGCAGTAGGGCTTGATGAGAACTAATGGTTGCAAGTCACCTGCGTTAGGCTGGACGTCGCAACATCGCTTACAACCTCTAGCGTTTCATCAATGACATACGCCACTGTGTAGTGTATAGAAGGTTGTAAACAATGAACAGTCGTTAGTTAATCATCGTTGTCCTGCTTTAAAGCTCATAAATACCTATAAAATACCTATATTGGTGACGGGTTACAGCTTCCAGATTATAAAAGACGTTACCTATGCAAAGCAAATTGCCACCAACTGACTGCCATAATAGAATGATCCGCATGACGGACTGGGCTGAGCCTTCATGGCCCATAATACATGTTCAAAAGCAGCTCTAAAATGAACAAAACATTTGATATACAGGTGATGGCTCATATGCTACTGTGCCACACCGACACACGGCCAGTTATTGCATGGAAGTGCGAGCGAAACCTTTCGAGGGAATACCTTGCATGGAAGCAGGTCCCCTGGGGATGGTTCCACGAGTGGCCGTATTACTTTAACTGGACATCAGTTTAAATCTGCTTACGTTATTGTTCCTGCTTTTTAATTTCTTTAATGCCTTAATCCTGCCAATTAGTTTAGTACCTGTTTTGGACCCATTGTAAAAAGCGTGAACAAATTGATTATTTTTTTGCGATCCTGTTGTACACATTGATCAGACCACATAGTTGGACTGCACCTCGAAACACCAAGGAATATAACATTTATTTATTTATTCATTTATTTATTTGTGTGACCACCTCATCGTTGGTTAAGCCACAAACAGTTATTTGACCTTTTGATAAGGCTTTGTGGACATTTTTCGATCACCCATCCACCGTACAACCAGAAATTTTCTTCATTCTAGTGAAAGCTAAATGTTAACCTGTTTCCGACCTGTTCCTTCGTCGGGTTCCCAGAGTTCAGACATGTACACTTTCCAACCCATTTTAACCCTTGAGCTGGAGACAGACAGTGGTGAAAGATCATCAACTGCAACTTTACGCGGCTCATCGTCCCCTTCCAGTCATGTAACTATAAGCTATACCGTCCTGACATTACAAACCAGACTATACTAGCACTAATCCTTAAAGAGCTCCAGGCGCATATCTTCTACTTGGAGAGACTGGCATCATCCCGTTTCATATTTGTTGCTGGCAAGACTGCGCATCTGATGTAAGACGGGATGCTGTCTTATCGTACTCTCGAGTGCACTGAATTTGTCGCTACTGCGCTTTATTTGTAAGGGCCTCACTTAGATTGAAAATTGCCCCTCGCTAAAGCCGTTCCACATAACACTCATACATAGTCACCAGTGCCAGCCGCATCTTCAGCAGCTCCAATTTGGTGAAAATAGTACTAGGTATCCCATCTATAACTAAGCAAACTAAATATGCGAAAACACGAGTGGCCCCCTACTGCATAATCTTTTAACCCGTTGATTCAAGCTGTGAGAAAATAAGTGTATGCGACATATTATGTCCATTTCAAATATATGCTTTAAGTACTATGGCGGGGCATGACTTTCATACATGTGTTGGGCTGTCTTAACCCGATCAGGCTGAGGAGCTTCGGTGGAGGGATCCATGGTTGCGAATGAACGTAACATTATCCTCACACCCATCACTGACAGGGGCCTACGTGGGTGATCGTGTAACGCGGACCACTTGCGAACGTTCCATACACTACTTGATGTGACGCTTTGACAAGTGACACCACTAACCCTATGCTTACATCCCATCCATCGCGATTAGCTGCCCTATTTGCTATAAGTGCTATACTAATTATCGACTGGTTCACTCAGCCTGACGAATCTTTCTTGTCAAACTATATTACTATACTACTACCACTATACTATACTAATATACTACACCACTATGCTATAAGACTATACTAATTCTATACTAATCAGTTGTTTTCAAATCTTTCAGAAACACTGTGAGTTGCTTATCGGACGGAATCTTGCTGGAAACTTGCTGATTAAAATCATATTGAGCAAGCCAATATTCAGACTTGATGCTACCCTGTTTTCATTCCACAATACCAACAAGTATCACTGCCGGATTACAGGAGATGGAAACCCTGGCAATATCAACGGCGGCCACTTCGCTGACTGTGTGTGTGTGCGCGCGCGTGAGTGCGAATCACTTCTCACATAACGTATGCCCATTTAGATTTGTTTTTCTATGTGCTTAAAACCTTATTCCGACAACTGGACCAATACGAATAACAATTTTATGAGCATATCCATCTTTGTCCATCTCCTTATAAATAAAATTTGAGCACGCGAAATATCCCTGTTGCTTTAGTAGAACTATTGTCCGCTGCAATCAGAGAGCAAATTGTGTCGTTCACAGACGTCATTACTTGACAGAACGAAATGTGGTAATTCCGCCGGTTTGAACTAACTGTGAGGACTAGAATCACCTGTTATCTTCAAACGTTCTAATAAATTCTGACAGTGTGAATTGCTGAGTAAACAAGTGGGTGTGCGCGTAATCAGTCAATGAGGGCAATTGGTTTTCATCGATTACGCTACGGTGGATAATCGTGTGTTCGCTTCCTTTTAGAAGAACGGCTAGTGAACGGTATCCAGTAATGCATGGAAGCAAAAAAAATTTTCGGATTCTTTACCGGTGTGTGTTTGCTTCTCATTCGTCGCGACTGTAATAAAGATGTTTTGAAGTAATATTATTATTACCAGAGTACTGTTTTCGAAGCAAACGACGGGCAAGGTAATGACTGATACCGGACGCTTGCTTGAATGGATTGTACATGACGTGTTGGCCTGGCGTTTGCTTCACTACAGATAATTCTCAAGTGTGCATTGAAAATCGATGATTCCAAAACGTAGCTAATTACGTAACATAGACGCCAGCGAATCTAAGCACAATAAAATGCTAGCTCGCATTATTATCCCAGTGTTTGTCTTTCCGTTAGTTCTAACACAATCCAGAAGTTGGGCCATCCGGATTAATCGTCAGCATCGCGTTCAGGATGCCCCCACCTTATTTTCGGTATCATGTAGGTTGCGTATGCACGGCATAAACGGAGACTAACTTTGCTGAATATCACAGCATGGAGATAAAAAGCTGTTTTCATTGTTGCGTTTGAAGAAGAATTACCAAGTTCACATAAATCATAGATTTTTAGCAATATCAAAGATGGTTTCGTGAGCACTAAACTACCTAAAAATCAATGCCACACCGTGATACCCGGCTAGTTGGTTGTCGGTCACAAGCTGCTTTCTACCACGGAAACGAACTCGCCCATTAAACTATCACCAGTTTCACTATTGACAATAATTTTAGACAGCGTATAACAAAATAGCTGACTATTACACACAGTTGGGAAAAGCGAAAACGTTCAACTTTGGTGGATTCATTACAAGGTTAATTACCTTTTAAATGTTAGCGATTTTGCTTACGAAGTAGATTAGTACTTAACAAAAACGCCGGAGAGTACTTCACAGTCAACTGCAGGGCACATCCCTGAGATTTGTTGAGGCAACAACTCTCTGCTACCTAAGTTCATCTGATTGTATTACGGAGCTTGATCAGCCGTGGCCTGCACGAGGACAAGTAATCACTCTGGCCATACACAACCCACGCTGTGTGACCTCAATGGAACCTTTCGTATCGGCGTTATTATTGTCCTCGTCCGGACACGTGAACTTAAGTGTTGATAACTAAAGCGCAAAACACTGTTGGCTAAGCGAGAATATTTGTTCCTTCGAAAAATTCACCGAATCCCGCACCCAATAAATGGCGCTGTCCTTATAGTTTATATCGATGTTGCAACCCCTTATACCCATTAGGTTGATAAATTTAACTAGATGCAACAGCCTAGCTATACAGCTCTCGTTTTCTGGACATGGCTTTCCTAGTAACACTCTGTCAAATTTCAAAGTTCGCATTTTTTCATTTTTCGAGATAAATTGCAACCTATGATCAAAGTATATATTTTTCTAAATGGTAGTGTAGATCAAAAAAAGTGAACAGGTGCCTCGCCTTGTCTAAGAAATGCATGTTTCTAACTGAACTAAAGCGCAAAAATTGCTAACCTCACAGTGAACAATGAACGATGATTTATAACGGGTAAAAAAGCAGGTGCTTGACATGTCCCGTTGGGTGTTTAGCGTGACAAAAAGAAGATAGCGAAGGGATAATGGAGTCGCCAATTCGGGCGCTTACAGATGTAACTGCACTGTCGTATAAATGGAGTTTGAAATAAGAATGTACGCATACAAAGCAACAGGGGAGTGGTTATTGTTCACATCGTAGGCGAGAAAAATAAAAAAGATAGCAAGGACAACGCTTACTCATGTACAACTATCTTGGGTCGACGGGATACAGAAATCCAACTTCTATAGTAGTAGCGTTTATCAAATTACGTGCAAGACGTTTAGAGTGACTCATTCTCGAGTAGCGTTATGGCACTATCCCGTCTGTTGTGCATTAGTGCCAGCATCTGGTGGTCATGGACTATAGCACGTAGTGTAAATGTGACAGGGTATCGTCAAGGCGTTTTTTGAAAAGGGATAGGATGGGTGCATTAATTACATGTTCCGGGAGGGCGTTCCAAGGCTGTGCCACTCGAAGGGAGAAATAGTTTCGCCGACATTCCAGGCGGCTGTACTGCGTGACTACCTTAAACTGATGACCTCTTAGCGAGGTGTTTTGACTGAGTGTTAGAAGGGAATGGCATGGGTGGTTGGGGTTTCTCAGGATCTGGTACACTATTATGAGATCGCCCCTTAGACGCCGATAACATCCACTGTATATTTTGAGGGTCTTCAGCCTGAATGGATAGGGGGGGCTGATCAAACTTCTGACGCTCTTCGTTGCCCTACGTTGTACAGTATCGAGCGCGGTGAGATGGTGCTTGAGCCAGGGTTGCCACGCTTGGATAGCGTATTCCGCGTGCGGCCTCACGTACGCACAGTGAATCCTTCCGCCTCCAATCTTGCCATACGTCAGAGGAAATCGACTTTTGTCCACGGAGCGGTTTAACTCCGACAGCTCTGACTTAACCTTTACGCATAAATTCGTTCTGCAGATCCCGTCTCACAGATGTGTTAAATACACAAAATCTCGTCTGAATGTCCAGTTTGATGCAATTGTTTTGTGCATAAAGAAGATTATTGACTTGACTTGAGTGTGATGCGCAGTTCCATTGCTGGCCACGAGTCGCACTGAAGGGAACCATGCCCAATTTTACCATAAACACCTGAATAGAACACTTCTGCAGATTCAAGGTTCAACCTCTCAGTCTTTATTAGTGGCGATTTTGTGATACCCATATAGCAACAGAAAGGTGGAAAAGCAAAAATAAGCCGTCGAGCATGTATTACTTGAGCAGGGGCATGTTTATCACGGCGGAAATGGTGGACAACACTTACAACCGATAAGACAGATTAGTGGCGTTGCAACTGTTCTTGCCGTTCGCGGCGGTGGTAAAGTTTTCACCCGGACTGAGAGCAGAATTGGCATATGAATACCATACAATGGGCCCAGGGTAAAGCACACATTAGTTTTCGATGAAATGGATAAGCGTTTGGCAAAAGTGACCACTATGGGACAAGTGAGGGGATTGCTAGGATGAATGTTTGCATAGGTATGACAGCACGAACGCTTTGTTGATTATACAGAGTATTATTAAAATATTCAGGGCTCATCTTTTCCGGATATATGGTCTTTTATAGTTGGTATCGAATAATAGACAGTACACAAAATGCCGCCCCTGTCGCATACCGCCCGTCGCGGACGACTCCCCGCTCCTATGTTACGCGTTTGAGACTGGTTTGTTCTTGTCACGTTCATCACGCATCTAAGCTGTAATCAAAATCCGTGTTCCTAACTGGGACCGTCAATAGCTCTACTCCAAGTAACGAACAGTTAAGGTACCCAGACTGACGGCAAAAGATAACTTACACAAGCTAGTGGTCGCAGCTTACTTGGTGTTACAGACATTCGGCCATAAGTCACGAAGGAAATCATGTAACGCATGTTATGCTAACGAACATCATTAAATGTCGTATGCGCTGCTGTCGGGACAACTGCAACTTTGTACTAATTGGTGTTGCCAAATAATCTGTACGAAGCAACCGAAGTTATAATACAGCTAATCCAGTGTCTTATGATTCCAATCTTCTGCGCATGTCCTGTGTGGAGTAAATTCCACTAACACATGACTACAAGTCTGAAGCCGGCGAAGTCGTGATCCCGCTTCTTCTCTAAGCGCTCCGCACACATCTTGCTCTTTTATGCTGTGATCTTTTACCCTGGGAACCAAGCGGAGCTGGCGTGGTTGTAAAAGATAGCGGAAATTGTCACTTAATACTTCATCTTCGCTATAATACTACGTCAGCTTAACCCCCACTGAAGCAAGACAATAAATGACAATAATAAAATACATTACTTTGATTAATCGGTGTACAAACATTGTCGTTAGATGCATAGCAATTGGAGACACTTACCGCATACCTAAGACGAGCGGCACAATGGCAGCCAAACACCATATTCTCAGCGCTTCAAAGACGTTGCATTCACACATGAATGAACTTCATTGGTGTCAACCACCTCAGCAATAATGGGAAACGCGTAGCAAATAACCACTATATGCCTTTTCCTAGTCACATGTATTGAAAGCGCTTTCGAATTCTTTCCTATGGAAATTATGTTCCTTCACAGATCTCTCAACATGGTCCTTGACGCCAGCAATTTGCATTCAGAGTGTGCAATCGCTCCTACAGACTACCAACTGTAGGTTGAGTGTTTAATCCCAAATCATCCCATAGTATTTGACTACACAAAGTGGGATGATTGTACTTGATTCTGGATTTTTCACTCAACAAATAACATTTTAGGGGCGTTCCCGTCCGTGGGATACAACTTGATAACATTAAGGACCATCTTGTGTGCTCTATGTGGAACCATGATTTCCTTAAGAAAGAATTTGAAAGCGCTGGGGAATAAATTGACTGGGAAAAGATATAGTTAGTCACTTGCGAATCAAATCCTGCTCTTTTACACTGATTCCAGTGAAGTTTGGCTAGTCCGAAAGATATCCATCATTTAGTATCATTGTCATGTGGTCAAACGAAGTTTACGTATTGTTGGGACATTGGTTCATTTTCCATGGCGCAAAATTTCGATAAGCTGTTCCCGGGGATTTTGTATCTATCGCTATCAACCGAAGTTCAGTTAGTTGGATCAGTAAGGCATTTCCTCCGCTGATGTAGAATGTCACATGGTAGCCTCGGTTTTCCGAACCACATAAGCTTGCATATTACACCTCAGACTGGTAACAGTCGACATTGTTACGCTCTCTACACTCCAATACTCGGCCACGCCCCATTGTGCCGATTCGTTATCTGTCAACGGTCGAGTGAGGAACTACGGCCTTGAGGTCTGCGACACGGCGTAAACTCCCACAGACTATCGGCCAACTATGCTCTTAATGAACAACAATTGTACCTGGTATTCGTTTGCGTTATCTAATGTTTCCTCCAACTGAAACTTGGCAATTGTTCACGCAACTAGCTGCTGACAAAACTGAGATAGATGAAACTAGAAGATCGCAAATGACAGCGCTTACTTCTGGCGTACTAGCGAAAAACATCAATGCATCTGCGGCACTGTTCCTAAAAATATCGCATGCTGTCAAGATTTGCGGCAGCCAATACTCTTGTTAAACGCATGTCTTTAACTAAGTGTCGCTTACGAATGAAATCCAACAGAAAAGGATATGTGTGAAGATCAACTTTGCCCTTCGAAATGACATCGGTCTACAGATAAACGAAAGAAAAAGCATAGTGCTCTGTTTCGACTGTTTTTAATGCACCATGATTGATACGGCAATTATATGCCTTAGAAAACTAGCGGAGAAATCAGTCCGTTGTTCTTGTGGCGGCCTATACGTAGCTGATGGTACTCCATTATTTACAAGAGGTGATGAGTATCTCATGTATCAGTGTTCTAATGAACGTTTTATGGGGTTTCTATGCAGAAGCTAACTAAATAAAGTCCAATCCGTATGAAATACCACTTAATATTTTGTCTATCGAATCAGTACTCACCCCAAGTGTGTGGTAGTATTGATAAGTTGCAATATTTTCAAACAGACTAGCAGTGTGGGTTTTGTTGCGTTTTGCATAGGCGACCACCACCCGTAAGCACTGGAAACTGGAGCGATTTTTCGAACACCGATTTTCACATCGTACGGCATTGCTCACAATTCGAGCTCCAATGTATGTGCAAATGGTCTGGGTAAATCCGGATTCATGTCGATAAGGCATTATGACAAGATGTAAAAGAATACACTGCACAATAAACGCGACTGTGATGAGTATCAAACAGGTGAGGTAGATGAATTTTAAAACTGATTCCCGATATCGTCGTCCTACGAAAAACGTCCGACGCTGACTCAGAGAATCCACATGTCTTTTTGTTCTAATTTGCATGTTTGAAAAGCACTGAAGCGCTTGCTTCTGGGTGAGTGGAATCGGATTTGAAGAGCACACGCATCAATTATCAGTCTGAATGGACACCGATTGACGGTGGCAAGTTCAAAAATCCATTATTTTTACTCGGCTTCTCAAGATGTGATTGTTCTCATGTACCAGTTAAAACGCCTCTCAAATTCCGATTGGTTCTACAATACTTGTTCTGATTGGGCCATATTTGGAGGCCAAAAGACAGGTAGGATTTTGCACTGAAAGGGTGATTGTTTGTGAATGCCGACTCAGTTTTGTACGTGACCTATTATCAAGTAGACAGTTGTTCAAAAGTTTGACTAACACTGCCTGGGCCAGTTTTTGTCGTAGTCCCTGCAGGATATACAATTTGTGACATATGGCTACTCTAGTATCAACATGTGTAATCCCGGAAACAGGTTCGAATAACGGTCACAATAAGATACACGTGGAACACCAATGAAACCTGTATAAACAGCAAAGATAAGCCAGGCAGATCATCGGCGTAGTTGTAGTTATACCTAGCCTATGGACCTCTTTAGGAAAACTACAGTTTGCAACTTTGCAAAACGATGCGCGTTTAACTCTTCGTTGCCTGAGCACAAGTTAGTTTGGCTACCTCTATCTAAAAACTCCAATTCATACAGTGCACGTCTGGGATTGGTTAACATCTATTACTTATCGCCTTCAACCAGAGTCTGGGCGAGCGTGTTGGCCACTTGTCTCTTTTAATGAAATCGCATTCACAATCAAGATGGCTATTTACGAGCCGTTTTTGCAAGTGTTGAACTGAAAAGAATAAACAACAAATTCGCTTGCAAAAATTTAGTATGCTTGGGTTTCTTGGTGCGAGAGGGGAATTTCGCGTTATTTAAAACGGCCGTCACTAGGATTCAATGAAATGGACTGAACACTAATGAAGTTAGTATTGCGCAGATGTCTGAGAAGTCTCTCAATGGCACGGTTGGAGCACGCCTGCGGTAACGGCTTGGAACGCTGGCCAATCGAACGGATTTGCGCTGACCTGATGGCGTTAGCTTAGCCCGGGGTACGCGCTGGTGAGACGGAAATTGAGCGAGCGTGAGAACGATCCTAGCCGCAGGTATTCGGGTAGATGCTGAGCTCTCGGAATGGACGCACACGGGAGGGGTTTACGGTAGACGCGCGCTAGTGACTTAGACGCGAAGGCTGCCCGGCTAACGACGCGCACAAAATCACGTGACCGACCGACTCTCAAATAAGGAGAAGCAGAAGCAAGAGAGGTGGTCCTCTGAAGGCTATTTTACGACCAACAAAGACGAATCACAGCCAATGCAATGGGTCATTAATTTAGGGAAAGTGCTACCACGACGGTGTAGTAGATTATAAAAGATCCTTGTCGACAGGTGTGCTGTTAGGCCGCGTCTCGGAGTGGTTGAACGCTGCTGCGTTGTGGGGAGGAATTAAACTCTCCGTTCCCCAGCTATTATGCCGGAGTTTCTGGCGCATTTTTGCGGGGATATTTCACGGGCCCGCCACACTCCCTTTGAAGGGAAGCGTAGCAGTTCTGACGAGGATTGACCTGGAGGGATTTCGGCGACCTCCGGATTCTTCCTGTTCGTCGGCGAGGCGTTTTCTCCAGTCGCGGCGGTGATTGAGTGACTTTGACCGTGGTCTCTCGTTTTTGTAGCCAATCCAAAGGTATCCAGCAGGTGGTGCAACGGCAGGCGCACAAGAGGGCTGGCTGGCGTGGAGGTTTCTCCGTGGCGCAGTCGACGTTGTTTGCGATGGCGAACCCAGGTGTCATCACCTACGGAGACACCATGCAACATGTCACCTCGCCTGACCGTCACTGTTGTTTTGATGCAGCGTGGATGATCTGCTCGATAATCGCGAGCGTAGATTTTGGCTCCAACAACGAATTCTTTATGTTTGGTTCAGGCACTGGAGTGACTAGGTGGTTTCTCAGTCGGAATGAGCGCTTCGTTGGTAGTGCGTAGCTTGTGGCCCATCAATGCTTCAGTTGGTGATCGGCATCCCGGCGTTCCTGGATTCCGTGTAGACCGGTACGAGAGCAGGAAGGTTTGAAGGCACTCATCCACGGTCTCCTCACCGCGAGATTTCAAAAGCGCCATCTTGGAGGTGTCGACAAATCAATCCGCTTGACCATTGGACTGGGGATGTTAAGGCGGTGAGCGGAGGTGTTAGCTGCAGCGTCGGTGCCAAACGTCTTCGAAAACGGAAAACCTGAAATGGGTACCGTTAGCGTACACAATTGCAGCCACTGGAGAGAATAGGTGGCTCCTCATTCCGAATGAGCGCTGCGTTGGTGATACGTAGCTTGCGGCCCATCAACGCTTCAGATTGTGACCAGCATCCCGGCGTTGCTGGATTTGGTATGGACAGATACGTGGACTAATGTGAGACGGTATATCCACAGAAGAGATTTGTATTTCATCCGAGCATGAAACAATATCAAGTAGATCGATAAGTACGTTAACATTGCAGGTAATACTCACAAGAATCGAAGAGTTTATGCTGGATTCAGAATGATCCATTTCGCCCGTGGTGCCCTGGGCCAATGCAATATGTACCGTATGCTATCCCATGTACCGATTCCATCGAATTCAGAGAGAAATAGGTGGAGTGGTTTTGCCTGAATTTTGGTGATTTACTGGTAAATTCAGCATGAAGAAATTCACGTTTGAGGGAGTTCAAACTTCAAAAATGTTTTCCTTCTTAAATCTCGGAATATACCTCACAGTTGTTTGATTTACAATCAACAGCTTAGCAAAACGCTTGTTACGCAATCGAAAAAACGCCGGGTTTCCGTAGTGTATTGAAGCCTAAATCATTTTCCAGTACGTTGCAGACATTTGCAACCGCATTCCAGTTGTAGGCTGCATGTCGTCCGGTATGTTGAAAACAATATCATTTTTAACACGCTTCCATTTTCAGTAACCTCAGACGCTGCAAAACTCAAGGCGTTCATTGCCACATCCGTGTGTCTGCGCTCTGCATTAGAAGGAGAATCAACTAAGCAGGAAACAGTTGGCAGCCTATCCACGAGAGAATCTGACCGTAAATGTTCCACACGTTGCTCATTTAACTGCTGCTCTCACAAGGCAATTCTGTTCATCTGTGAGGATACAAGCTAAACAATATTTGATGAAGATTTGCGTGCGACACTTCCATGAACACTAGGTTCCGAGGGGTTTCGGTGATACAGATTAATAGCCGCAAACGAAGGAGAATAGAATCAGGTTCTTCCGTGGCAAAACTACGCTGCAGTAGATTCATACTAACGGGAAGAAATTAACCGTCGCAAATACTTAATGTTTGTTCATTCGCTTTACCTGTGTGACAATAAGCGTGGTTCACCACGAAGTTTCTACTGGGACAATCAAGCACAAAGACACAAGAAACTTACGAACAGATTTCTTCAGTCCAAATGGATATATGCGACGTTTACAAAACGGGATCATCGGCTACTTCCGAAATAACAGGCGGAATTTTCATTCCACCAGATGTCACTGAATAATCGTGTAGTAAACCAAGTATTTGGTCTTCATTATCACTGTGTGACAGAAGTGGCACTAATTTTAAGCGCCTGCAGAACCCATAATAAATGGATCTTTGCAAAGGATAACAAACTTACAATCGATAGGGTTAGAATGCTTAACTAACACCGGCAAATTGCAACATGCTGTCACCGGAATTATGTGGCCAGTAATACCTTTATTAATAATGCATGGCAATATGGGTAAACATCGGAGTGCAGATGATAGAAACTTGTTTTAGATGCGTGTGACTGCACGCTACCGGTAGCAACAGTGAAAGGACGTAGGATATTGCATAACTGACCACTTGTATTTACAACCATTGCTAACGAATGGGGAATATTTTGGCGGGTTCTTAAAAGCATTCTTAGCTTGCTCCAAAACATTACGGCGTTTGAGCTGACGGCAGAACTGCGGACATATCCCATTTTGGACACACAGATGGCATATATAATGTCGCCGGGGCTAGTATACCGTGAATGCAGCTTCCCACAGGAAACACATTGCCCACGCTTTTTTCAAACTAACCACACTTCGCACTGTCGGAATTCTTTCGTGTTTAAGAATAACTAAGGCTATGAGGTAAAAAGAGTTATTTTGCCACTGTTTTCGCGTTTCGGCACGAACACTGTTTGGTTGACTAAACAAAAGTTGTTGAGCAACAACAGTCGTCTGGGTTTTTGTAATGTCAGAAATATCCTGACATTGTAAACAGATAGTCTTCATCTGCTTATTAGTCTGTACCGTCAGTGACAGCAGCTGACGATATAAATTGGAATTATTTATGCCAAGAAGCAAGCGATCGTTCAGGTATGCATCATGCCTCTCCCCAACTTCACAAGATGAAGCTTGCGGCTGAATCTGAAGATTAAAATATCGGACAGATTGATTAGGTTGAGGCAACTGTAATAAACTTTACTCTTTAGCAAGGAAAACTTTTCGGTTAGATATGTTTTAATGGTAAGCTCTTTAACTTTCGTAAGATAGCTTTGACGGTAACTGAGGATTGGACCAGATTTTTATAAGTAAATGGACTTTCTGTCTAACAGCAGTTAAAAGTTGAGCGACTCTCAGGTCTTCATGACGGCCACCCTTTGGTGGGCCACTATAGTTCACACTTTTTCATGCATGTTTCCGACTCCCGAGGAGATGCACTTATCTAAGGCAAGATAGTTGCATTTATTTTGAACTAAAACCTGATCACAATGCCAACTTTAGTGGGAACTAAGCTCCAACCAAACCAGTCTCGACTGTGAATGGGAATTCCAATTTCACTGGTAGGTATTCGAAGTCAAGTGGTGAAAGTGCACAACAGGAATTAATTTTTTCATGTCGTATGTACGATCATCACAGTTCCCCATACAGTTTGTGTCGTCGAACAATTTTCAATCATTCTCAGTCGCTGCGTGAGGAAGGTACACAATTTCAGTGCACTAGGTTGCAACAAGGAATAATGATGATGCAGTTGAACGGTTAGTTCATCACGAGTCATTTGCAAAGGTGGAGCGAGAAAAACAGGTTGGATTATTCGGTAGTAAACACATGTTCTTCCAAAGAAAAAAGCACACCAAGCAAGTAATAGTTCGACATAGTTGAAGACCATGTTTCTGCTACCCCTCACTTTCAAGCCAATACCTTGATGTTTAGAACAAGCAGCTTCATTCCTTCGCCATAGCATGACCAAATTATAATTCAAAACTGTTAAAATATAGCCATTTGCAATCTTTTTGGATTGTCTGCGGTATTTTGCATTCCTGCACGAGTAGAAAAGCCACTTGTAAACAAATTGCATCTGGTATGTCACTCGAAGTATATTCACGGAAAGCCCCCGGATAGCTGTAAATCATAAGCAAATCGTAAGCAAATATATTTTTCCAACCCCCTACAAATAAATTATCGAGAAATTCAAAAATTAAGGACACCTTCCTAATTAAGCTTAAGAATTGATGAACATGTGCTACTCGGCCAGAACTTATAGGGGTCCGGTAAAACCAGAGTCGGTAATCGTTTAGCGCACTAAATGCTGAGATACATTTACTACACAATTACTACGGTAAGTTGTCCTCTTGGGCAACAGAATTAATCTGAACGGCCAAGGAGTTGCGCTGTGGGGCATACAAGATGAGTCTTTACTCAATTACTTTGAGCCGTGCGTGCGCCACTTACTTGTGCAGGTGTGTAGGTGTGCGTGTATAGCCCGGCGCCTTCAGCCAATTGGACCTCAGACGCACTAAGTCATAGGGGTGCAGGTGGGACGCTTCAGCTCCTACCAGGGACAGTGTCGGTGGCCGATGCACCATGTGGGCCTTTGTTTCTCTGTCCTAGGAAGCGATTCCCACCAATTAGAACGAGAGTAGGGATTTGAATGACGATTGGGTTGGTATAACGAGCCACAGCCAAATAAGTTTGCCGTATGCTTTTGAATGTGCAGTTCACCTAAACGCAATGGTTGGCTTGTATGTTCGGCACTCGAAGGAGGTGAAGAATGTCATACTGAAAGTGTACGAGGAAGGCGACGATTGGAAGCAGGTCGTTTGCATACTGAAGGTGAACGTGAAAACTTGCCGCAACTGGATACGGGCGTACGAATCGACGGAACCGGTGGGGCAGCACAGGTGGTCCGTCGCAGAGCACTGGGAGAAAGCCACCTCGACTCTGTGGTGGAGTGAGTTTTTGCGGAACCTACCGTTACCCTTGAACTCCTTCGTTTGCGGTTGAACGCGGAGTTCACACTTTCCGTAAGTTCCAACACCGTCTCACGATACTTGGATGGTAGACTGATAACAATGAAGAAATTGCACACCATTCCGGAGTCCATGAACACGCGGGAGAACAAAAAGCGACACAGATCATTCGTTTTGCAGCTCATGGATTACGAAGTGGAAGGAAGGCAACCGGTGTGGATCGATGAGACCAACTTCAACTTATTTTGCTCCCGCACTCGTTGCCGCTCACGACGTGGTAGTCGGGCGCAGTGTACAGTGGCGAACAGCCGGGGACCGAATGTTCATCTTGTCGGCGCCATGACAAACAACGACTTGATAGCGTGTTCGGTTGTGAGAGGAAGTTACAACAAGCAAAGGTGCGCTCAGTGGCTGCGGCAAATGTTTGATACCAACGGAGCAGGGTTTGTGGAAAAGTGTCTTTTGATTTGTGACAACGCGCCCTGTCACACGCACTTGGAGCACCTTTTCCTGGAGGAACCGTACCGCTCTGGGAGACTTCTACACCTTGCGTCATACTCTCCAGCTCTCAATCCCATCGAGGGCATCTGGAGCATAATAAATGCTCATGTAAAACAGATAATGAGAGGACGGTACTCCGAGATGCTCCTGGGGGATCTTGAAGGCGTTATGAATTAAAGCAAATGGTGGATTCGCTTTTGGAGCACACGATGTCTGAAGCACGGGCCTTAGAGACGCAGCAGCACTGCCAGCAAATGGTTCAACATGTCAGTAAGAATTATGAACGTGTTGTACATTTGGCCGATCTGTAAAACATCCCGTTGGCAGTAAACTACCTTTTCTAAGCGAGTGTTGTTCTTACTTTATTATGATGACAGATCAGAGTGCACTTTATACCCTGATAGAAATAGCCAGTTACCTACTCGGGGGAACATCGTAGATTTCCGTTAGGTTGGTGCGTGTGGTCGCGTCGCACACCCATTTTAGTTGCCGCGTTGTAAATCAGTCATGTGAGAGCTTGACAAGCAGATGCTACTCTAACACGGTTGTGTAACAAGCGCTTATGTTCTACCACCTGTCGTTGATTGTATTTAGAGAGTCAGTGAATAAGGACTTTGATAAGGGCATAATAAATAAGAAAATTGAACTATGCAGACTTGACGGACATGGCCGTTTGCCGGATTGCTTAACCCGTTACACCAACGCAGGCGGCTGTACGCTGCAGGCGGAAACGCAGAGCAAGTAGGGCAAACACAACTAACGTTTATTACGTTTTCTAGGGAAATAATTCCGGATGGGTATTTGTCAGTTGTGGGCTGTATTCGAACCTACCACAGTGTTTGTGGTGAAAAGGTGCTTTGAAGCTGCAAATAAAATGTACTCGCTTCAGCGAATCACATTTAGTTGTCAGGTTGTAACGTCTGCACAGGGATGAGTGGCTCCCCAGGAGGGAAACCAGTCTGTGCGTTCATATAGCATTTGTCATTTACAAGTGGAAGTTACTATTTCGCTCCATCCCAATTCGGACTCTAGTAAATGGTTGATATGTAACGGTCCAGCCGCCTACCAAGTATCTGTTTCGCCTTTCAACCCCTTGGTCTTTGACGACCCAATGTACGCAAGGATACGGAATCCCTGGGTACTCTCGACATAACACATATTACCTTAGTCGAGCGATCTGTTGAACCTTAGTTCCAGTGTTGTTCGCGGGAAAATGAGCGGTTACCTTATGTCCTCAATTGCTATCGGCTACAATTTCACCTGCTTTACTGGCACATTCAACCAAGCGCTTTTCATCAGGAACGTCATCTACATCGATGTTAACCTGGTGATGTAGCTACTGTGTAAGCGGTTTGGTTTACAGTGCATTCGGTTTGAGTTTGGATGAGCAACTATCCATGATTGAGCTATAGTGTCGTTGCTGGACTCACAACGCGTGATCGTTCTTAATGACGGGGGTTTGCATTATGTAGACGAAGAGATGACTAATCCGCTTTGAAGACACTTAGTTGTTTCGTTTGTAGAGGCGCAGTATGAGGCTCGTAGGCGGTCCGCCCAGGACGGCACGTGACACGGGGCCGCATTTTTATTACCGTCGTATGTTGGATGCTAAATATGAAGGACAAATGGTGAAGAGCAGCTGTGGGTTGAATATTTTAATGTTACTTTGTATGATCAACAACACATTTGCGCCATGTGTCACACTTGTGCAAACGTTCTACCCATTGATCCTCTCATTTGTTCCATAGTGGTCACTTTTAACACATTCACCTCAAGGTCCCAAGCGCATATTAGTCTGCATCGAAAGTTGGTGTGCTCTTTACCGATGGTTTGGCCTTCACCACATATGCTGTCCTCAGTAAGAGTGATAATGTTATCACCCCCACAAGTGGCAAATGTATTTGCCACTATCCACAGTGCCAAGCATCCCATTAATGGACGGTATGTTCCTAGGCTGGTGAGAACATTTGATAAAACTGGGAGCGTGTGCGACGCTAAAAATACAGGGCGGGGAGGGCGGGCGGCGGGGCCTTCGCCTTCACCATCACGGATGAGTTTGCTTCCTGTGTGATTATTCGTGAGGTGACCCGAAGCTGCGATCCAAGCATTCGTAAACTCGCCCAGCATCGCGACACCACCAGATATGTTGTCCATAAGGCTTTGAAGAAAAGGAAATTCCGGAAGTATGGCGTTTGTCAAGCGCAGGTTTTAAACCCATGCGATTCAGAGAAGCTGCTTCATTTTTGCCGCAGGTTTTCCGGTGCCATGGACATCCCTTCAAGTTTGATTTCATAACCTGTTCGCTTTGATCGTTGTCTGTCACATCAAAGAACGAGCCAACTAGAGTCTGTGAGAAATTTTTGCATTTTCTGGATGTAGGCCAGTTTCGGCATTATGACGATACCTAATCCCATATTTTGTCTCAGAATTACAACCTTTACATTGCGTACCTGTTACGTTATGGACTCGGAATGATCCTTCGTCATGGTACGTCACTTCGCTGTGTCACTAGCGCATGACTTTTTGGTAAATTCTACCCTTGTAGTTCTAAAGCAACCGCTTGTTACCTTACTGGTCTGTGTTTTTAACTGGGAAGATGCTCGTTCAAATGGACAAACTGAACCTCGACTGCTATTCTGCCACTTGGATTTGATGGAATAGTTAAACTGAGCCGTAGGGACAAGTTTCAAGTTGGGGGAGACCTACGAGAGAACGAATATCCCGAGCTATTCATAACACGACACGTGCACGCCAGGCGAAACCATTAACCGACGTTCCTAAGAAACAGAGATCATTAGCCAGTGCAGCAATTCATTCGATAAACCTTTGCATGCTACATATATTTACAGCTTATTAGTGTAATGCTCAGATTTGTCAGCCAATTTGATGTTCGAACTGCCCGCCGGGGCTTTGCTTATAACGCTGCATTCGCCTGGTGGTGTTTGCTAGCATTTTCTTCAAAGTACCAACTGCGATACCGCGATATTTGTGTAAAATGCTCTGCTTCAATTACTCAAGAGATTTTGGCTTCGTTTTGTAAACCTGTGGTTTCAAGTAACCCCAGAGAAAAAATCCAATGGGTTCTAATCTGGTGACCGTGTAGGCCGTTCTATAGGTTCTCCCAGCCCGACCTAACGGCAAGAGAACGTCTGCTTGAGAAAAATCCCGCACCGTTTGTTCACAGTGTGCAGGTGCGCCATATTGTTGTAATCAAACAGTTACTTAACCACCCAGCGGCTTCCAGTGCCTGAATGGCACAATTTTCCAGTAACAAACACAAACTGTATAAGGAACGTGTGATGATCGTAAATATGACATGCAAAATTAATTCCTGTTGTGCATTTTCACCACTTGATTTCGAATACCTACCCGTGAAATTGGAATTCCCATTCACAGTCGAGACTGGTTTGGTTGGAGCTTAGGTCCCACTAAAGTTGGAATCGTGATCAGGTGTTAGTTCAAAATAAATGCAACTATCTTGTCTTAGATAGATGCATCTCCTCGGGAGTCAGAAGCATGCAATGAAAAATGTGAACTATAGTGGCTCACAAAAGGTGACCGTCATGAAGACCTGATAGCCGCTCCCCTTTTAACTGCTGGTTGACAGGAAGTCCATTTAGATATAAAAAATCTGATCTAATCCTCAGTTACCGTCAAAACTATCTTACGAAAGGTTATAAGAGCTTACCATTAAAACATGTCTAACCGAAAAATGTTTCGTTGCTAAAGAGTAAAGTTCATTACAGTTGCCTCAACCTAGTCAATCTGTCCGATATTTTAATCTTCAGATTCAGCCGCAAGCTTCATCTTGTGAAGTTGGGGATAGGCTTGATGAGTACCTGAACGATCGCTTGCTTCTTGGCATAAATAATTCCAATTTATATTGTCAGTTGCTGTCACTGACGGTACAGACTTATAAGCAGATGAAGACCATCTGTTTACAATGTCAGGATATTTCTGACATTACAAAAACCCAGACGACTGTTGTTGCTCAACAACTTTTGTTTAGTCAACCAAACAAAGAGTTCGTGCCGAAACGCGAAAACAGTGGCAAAATAACTCTTTTTTACCTCATGGCCTTAGTTATTCTTAAACACACGAAAGAATTCCGACAGTGCGAAGTGTGGTTAGTTTGAAAAAAGACGTGGGCAATGTGTTTCCTGTGGGAAGTTGCATTACGGTATACTAGCCGCGGCGACATTATATATGCCACCTGTGTGTCCAAAATGGGATATATCCGTAGTTCTGCCGTCAGCTAAAACGGCCGTAATGTTTTGGAGCAAGCTAAGAATGCTTTTATAAACTCGCCAAAATATTCCCCATTCGTTAGCACTCGATTGTAAATACCAAGTGGTCAGTTATGCAATATCATACGTCGTTTCACTGTTGCTACCGGTAGCGTGCAGTCACACTCATCTAAAACGAGTCTCTATCATCTGCACCTGATTCCGATGTTCACCACCATATATGCCACATATATGGCCACATCCTTCCGGTGAGATAATGTTGCAAATTTGCCGGTGTTAGTTGAGCATTCTAACCCTATCGAATGTAATGTTTGTTGTTATCCTTTGTAAAGGATCCATTTATTATGGGTTCTGCAGGGCGCTTAAAATTAGTGTCCACTTCTGTCACACGCTGATTACTAAAGACCAAATACTTGATTTACGTACACGATTTTTCAGTGACAGCTGGTGGAATGAAAATTCCGCCTGTTATTTTCGGAAGTAGCCGATGATCCCGTTTTGTAAACGTCGCACGACATTCCATTTGGACTTAAAGAGACTGTTCGTAATTTCTTGTGTCTTTGTGCTTGATTGTCCCCAGTAGAAATTTGTGATGGACCAGCGGTCCTATTGTCACATGATGTAAAACGAAAGAACACACATCAAGAATTTGCGACGGTCAATTATCTTCTCGTTAGTATGAATCTACTGGCAGCGTAGTTTTGCCACGGAAGAACCTGATTCTAATCTCCTTCGTTTGCGGCTATTACTTCCTGTATCACCGAAACCCCGTCAGCACCTAGTGTTCATGGAAGTGGTCGCAACGCAAATCTTCATCAAATATTGTTTGGCTTGTATCCTCACGAGATGAACAGAATTGCGCTTGTGAGAGCAGCAGTTAAATGAGCAACGTGCGTAACATTGTACGGTCGGATTCTCTCGTGGATAGCTGCCAACTGTTTCCCTGCTTAGTTTGATTCTCCTTCTAATGGCAGAGCGCAGACACTCGGATGTGGCAATGAACGCCTTGAATTTTGCAGCGTCTGAGGTTACTGAAAATGTAAGCGTGTCAAAAAATGATATTGTTTTTCATCATAGCGGACGACATGCAGCTACAACTGGAATGCGGTAGCAAAGGCCTGTAACATACTGGAAAATGATTTAGGCTTCCATACACGACGGAAACCCGTGCGTTTTTTTTCGATTCCGTAACAAGGCGTTTTTGCTTACAGGCGTGTAATTGTAAATTAAACAACCTGTGAGGTATTATTCGCGAGTTTTAGTGAAGGAAATCATTTTTGAAGATTGAACTCGACTGCAAACGTGTAATTTCTTCATTGGCTGAGGTTTACAAGCAGTAAATCACCAAAAATTCAGGCACAAAACCACTCCACCTATTTCTCTCTGAAGTCGATGAAATCGGTAATTGGTATGGCTTTCGGATACATACTGCATTGGCCCCGGGCACCACGGAGCGAAATGGATGATTCTGAATCCACCACATACTCTTCGATTCTTGTGAGTATTACCTGGCAATTGTTTAACGTACTTATCGATCTACTTGACATAGTGTTCATGCTCGGATGAAAGTACAGGTCTCTTCTTTGGAAATACGGTCTTACATTAATCTACGAAATTATGCATGAATCTTGTGTCTATCTAAAAAAGTATTATCACAAATTGATGACAGAACCATTGGCGACTGCTTCACGCGGAATTTATGAAAGCGGCGATTAATGCATGAATAGTAGCACCCTAGCACCTAACAAAATTGTTTATAGACCCAGCTAGATCTATACGTGGATAATAGCAGTCGTGCTGGGAAAGCATCTTATTCCTGAAAGGGACCTTATATTGTTGGGATGAACCCCTATATTCCTACCAAGGCTAACACAGGGAACGCTCCTCCGTTACCTTTGAAACTGCCCAGAGAAGGCGCTTGGCAGACTCTCTGGTCATTAGGTCCTTCACTTCCAATGCTACAATCCATGGTTCTCTTCCTCTGCCTCCGCTTATAATTACCACCGCATCATTAACAACCTCCTTTGAGTAAACTTACCTTTCTCGCATACCTTAAACTCCCTCAATGTCCCCCATCTTTGGAATTGTACCACCCATTACGCCTCCCCTTTATTATCAATGGATGCTAAAAGTCTCCCTGTGAAATAGCTGTTGCGAATCGCTCTGCAACTACCATAGTCCACAAATTCTAACAAATATTTGCCTCAAAACTGTATCAGAACGCTTACCAAATGGTGTTACTTAATATGCGTTCATTGTTAAACTACCACGACGGTGGGCAGCTAAACAAACCAGTCAACAACACATCCGCAACAACCGTGGCAAAAGCAACCCACGGATCGCCCGAGTCTATCAGAGTTTGGGCAGACCGGTGAAGGTCACGTGGGCACAGATCAAAGAGGTCAGTTCAAACGTCACGTTTTGATCTATCACAGCTCTGACAAACAAGTTAACGGATTACATTTGCCCCTGCCAGCAGTGCACAGAGGAAGTTCACGGTAGTTTGGTGACGAAAACGTTTTGCATATTCAATTACGAAATCTTGACGAACAATTGAATCTCAGGACAAGACCAACCCGAGCTACCAGTGCATCAAGTCCTTTTGAAGCGATGTATCAACTCAAGTGATTTCCGTTTGATGGACATAAATTGGTCAGAAGTGATCAGTAAAAATAAGTAGGAGGTGTTTGCAATTGTTTGTTATTCACTAAACTGCTTGTAGAAATCCACGCACTGCTGATCGCACCCACTAGGTGCCGTGTACCGTCAGTGGGTTACTGTTTCTTTTAGCTTTTTATTACCCGCTGCTCTTAACCGCTCACCTAGTTTGGCGTTCGGCGGCAACCGTAGTCTACTGTACAATAGCATTTAACCGCCCACATAAGCTTACTCATCAAAACAAAGCCATCTGTAGGGGGCTCCAACACTGCCTGACATATGCCGGTCCTAGTTTACTACCAACCGGGAATCACACAAATTCATACCTTATGACTGCAAGACGGCCCAACCTATCCTACTACTCACAAGGGAGGTAAACACGTGAGCTGGACTTAGTTTTAAGTTTTAGTCTTTTTCCAGTGCCACTGCTGTACCACATAGCTTCCCAGGAATGCGACCACAAATTTGTCGCTTGCAAATATAGGGGAACGAGGCCGTCACAGGTGCATTCAGGGATTGCACTCTTGCTTTCCATCTCATATATGTAAACTGAAAACTCCTTTTCAACGTTGGTCCGGTTTCAAATTTTTGAACTGTTCTTCTTTTCCAAATGGCATCCAGGAGGTCCTCTGCGCTGTTTCAGCAGAAAATACACTATTTGCTCTGCAAATTATTGACATTCTGCAAAAGAGATCTTGTTCAGGACCTTCACTATTACTGAACAAAGATATAAATATTTCGTTAAACTGTCCGACACGGATACAAAAACTTTGCTTTAAGCGTACTGTTGCATCTCCCAAAGATTTGCACTTGAAGCAGATTCCCAGGAAAGCTACGCATCTTAAGCAAAAAGCAGAAGGCAAGCTTTTCACAACAATAATCAAGTTGGGGAGCTAAATACCTTATTGAAGAAGAGGAAATGGGTAACAGGACAGACTTACCATAACATATTAGCACACCAAATGGCAGTGTTGTTGATATAGCTACAGTTAATGAAGATGTCTTTTATTGCAAAACTGCGGAATCTTTTATCACCAATAATGGGTGTTGCTATCCCCAGTCTGATCTATAACCCCTGAAATAATTGGAGCTGTGTGGAGTTCAAAAGCAGTCAGTCAGTAAAAAGCATGATTTAATTTGTGTGCGATTATCTTGTATCCCATGGTCCGGATGGTATCTCCAGCTGTAACCAAGTATGACAATACTCTTACTGAATATTTTTCTGACCTTACAGTTTAACCATTATCCAGAGAAATGGATGAAATATGTGTCATCCCGTCATATATAAGTCTGTGCCAAAACTGATATTCAACAACTATCGCCCTATTAGTCGCACTTCCATGCTTTTACGAATGATAGCGCGTTGTAAAAGGAAAATAAATAACTTCTTTCCTTTTATCGCACAGTCATGTTTCATCTATAATTTATGGCCATTTAAAGTCCCTTTGGGCATAAGTTGTCAAATTGATTTCATTAGTTAATCTCACTGTATTGGATGCCTCTGGAGTAGAGTGCAATGTTCCTCCATCTTTACATGTAACAAACGTTTGGTCCAATCTAATACAAAGGGGCTATTATTGAAAGTGGGTAGCTTAAGTAATATTAAATCCCATTCATTCCTGGACTGAATGTTACTTCCCAGGACGAAGGCAGGCTATCAACATAAATGAGTTCATGTCTATGCTTCAATAAGTTAACTAGTGTCGTAGTTCAAGGCAGCGCAATAAATGTTCTTTTCGTAATGCAAAATAATTGATATTTTTCTGTCATATGTCTCGGTACTTATGTTAAGTTGATGAAGTGAAAGAAGTGTATATATTGCATTCATTTTAACATTTAACCGAAGCGGCAAATATTAGGCTTCCTCTACAAGCCCAAAACATCTCTGGGGCTGCTGACTGAGCAAATGTTGGTACTGTATGCAAATCTACAAATCGAAATATAATCTAAACGGATTCATGTAAATCATCCACAGAGGTTCGAGATGTATTTCTACTTCATGGTGACAACAACTGCAGTTTCCTCTTAAGTTAGGGGAGTATGCCAATACTGAGGCCATTCCAATACTACATTAAGTCGCAACTGAATCACGCCCGAAACTATACGGTGACTAAAACACTTGCAAGTAATGTGAGTACATTTTAGTCAGCTTAGCAAGGCTAAAAAGGAGACAAAACGACATGGTGATTTAATATTACTGGATAGAGGTCTGTGTCTGAGATACTGTGAAGGCGTTTTATACATTTCAGCCAATCCAACCTCAAGTCGCACTTGACTATGTCATTGAGAAATGTTCGTGGTGGACTTCATCGAAACACATCTTTTGTTTGCACCGGCAGAGCTTTTTTACTTACTAAACAATAGGAAGCCAATGGAAGAATAAAAACCGCGTCTTTCATGGTTGTGCTCCAGGGATTACATTTTAAATCTTAGAATGCCTGCACCCAAGACTTGGCATAGCAATTAGGTGCATAGTGAAAACTGGCTGTATGCAGCTTTTTGTCTTGTAGAATTTCATATATGAAATATGAAACACCCCCCACAGTACGTATGATGAGTTCAAGTCTCTATTCAAGGCCACAGTCAGAACACAAACTTTATATCTGATAATGGGTGCGCGGCGCTATGACATGGAATATGGCTAAGCTAGTTGAACGCACATCAGCTGTAAAGCAAAAGAGCGTAGTTTAAACAAATAAGTGCTTTAAAGTCTTTCCCCAAGATCCAAGCGTCAGGAGACCAACGGATCCTTGCACATGTGTGCAAATATACGCTAGCTAAGATTATTTGAGGATAAAAACTGGGTCAGGATACTCATTCCGTGCAAACATTTCGAACGGATGATCTTCCTCCGCTTTTCTCAGCTGTGGAGTGCTGCAATGGGTCTGTGCTCTTTTAAATAGAGTTGTTACGCAGTTGCGCTTGTAGACTGTTGGCTGATTGCTGCGATAATTCAGGATTTTGGTCTGTATGCGTCACTTTCCGATAAACTGTTGTCTCCAGTTGTCCAGCAGCATGTCTTTTTACTAACACATACAAGAATGGTAGCTGAGAATTGCTCTCTTCTTCTTTGGTGAAACGGATACCAGCAAACGTGTTGTTTATTAGCTGATGTGTTTCTTCCACTCTTGAGCGCTTTAGGATGACAAAAGTATCGTCCACGTAGCGTAGCCAGAGTTTAGGTTTTGCGATCGGGAGTGCGTTTTCTCACGGATTTCTAATGAATTCGGGCGCGACGCGCTCAAATCTGCACGTCAATGGGAGACATATGCCAGCCGGCTATCTTCCACGCAGGAGCAACTCTACTTCCTTCATGAGTGCTTGAGAAGACAAGTTCTGCCGCCAAGTGTAAAGTACCGTCCACCAATAAACAATCCTTTGGCCTGGAAATTCACCGAAGAACACGGACGACGTATGTTACGTATGCTGATCATTGACGCACATAATCGAAGGCACAAATATCTCCGAAGGGTTGATGTCCAAAAGGAGTTATGCTTATCCAACCTCGGCCTAGAATTGACTAAAGCGCTTGAAAAGGCGATATCCATCAAAACGCACAACACCAAACTCCACACAAAGCAGAAACTGGAAAAGAAACTAGAGAGAATTTCAAAACCTAAAGCAGTGAATCAAGATGATGCATGGATTAAGAATTTATCTAAACGTACCCTGTCGGATGTAGAAAAAACAGTAGTTGTCCGTGGCATGCAATTCAACTACAAAGACTCCAATCCCATCAATTTCCTCGCAGAGCTTGAGACAACACTGCGCTCATGCAACATCACAACTGACGCCCAACACACGATCAGGCAAAGTATAATTCCGGCCCTGAGACACAAGAGTGAAACCATCATGTTCAACACAGCTGAACAAAAAGCTTTGAGAAACCTTAGGAAAGCCAAAGATATTGTTATCTTTACGGGCTGATAAAGGACGTCTCACCGTTGTAATGGACAAATCTGATTATACGAAGAAAGCGCAAGACCTTCTCCAAAATGTGAACACCTACCAACCGATCAACGAAGAGCCCACAAAACGATTGGAAAGCAAAATCAAACACATCCTACAAAATCTGGAACAAATGGGACAGATTACAAAATTAGAACACAGTAAGATGAAACCAGAGGATTCGGTGTTACCGCGATTCTACGGCCTGCCAAACGTACACAAAAGTGGAGTCCCCCTCCGCCCTATCGTGTCGTTACCTGGAGCTCCGAATTACAAACTTTCCAAGGAACTTTGGAAGAGATTGAAGCACCTGGTCTCTGGTTCAGAACATTCTATACAATCTGCAGAACAATTCCTGGCTAAGCTCAAGGAAACAAGAATAGAGGAGGACGAAATCATGGTTTCCTTTGATGTAACAGCTCTGTTCACATCAATCAACACCAATCTGGCGAGGCAAACGATGTCAAGACTACTAGACCAACGCGGATCCTCAGACATGAACAATAAAATAGATGCCATCCACATGATGGTGTTGTTGGATTTATGCCTCACGACACACTTTGGTTACAACGGCCAAATCTACGAACAAATAACAGGCACGCCAATGGGTTCACCGATATCTGGACTAGTGGCCGAAGCGGTGATGCAAGCATTGGAAGAAACCGCACTCCCGATCGCAAAACCTAAACTCTGGCTACGCTACGTGGACGATACTTTTGTCATCCTAAAGCGCTCAAGAGTGGAAGAAACACATCAGCCAATAAACAACACGTTTGCTGGTATCCGTTTCACCAAAGAAGAAGAGAGCAATTCTCAGCTACCATTCTTGTATGTGTTAGTAAAAAGACATGCTGCTGGACAACTGGAGACAACAGTTTATCGGAAAGTGACGCATACAGACCAAATCCTGAATTATCGCAGCAATCAGCCAACAGTCTACAAGCGCAACTGCGTAACAACTCTATTTAAAAGAGCACAGACCCATTGCAGCACTCCACAGCTGAGAAAAGCGGAGGAAGATCATCCGTTCGAAATGTTTGCACGGAATGAGTATCCTAGAAATTTCATTCTACGCTGTATAACACCAATAAAACGGCCGACACAAGATCAAACATCAGAAACGTATAAAAGGACAATCACTCTACCATACATCAACGGCATATCTGAGATGGCGGCGAGATTACTACGATCTTTCGGCATCAGAGTTGCTCACAAGCCGACAGAAACAGAGACAACCATTTCAATGGCAAGCACCGGCTTGGCATAGAAGAAACAAGTGGTGTGATTTACAAAATCCACTGCAAAAATTGTGACAAATACTATGTGGGCCAGACAGGAAGAAAGCTCGGCACTAGGCTATATGAGCATAGCCTAGCCATCCGCCGACATGACCAGAACTCCCTGATGTCGATACATATGGACGCCGAGAATCATCAATTCGATTTGGAGAATGTCAGGATCATAGGCAGAGCAAAAAGTCGAAAAGCACGCGAGTTCATCTAGGCTTGGTACTCGGGAGGGAACTCAATCAACAGGCACTTAGATTTAGACACTGCCTATGAGACACTGAGGGTCAAAAGAATAGTCCGCCCGAGATCTACTGCACGAAGGAATACCGGTAGCTCGGGTTGATGAATCAATGGTTCATTTGTTCTCCGAGCTTGGCGGTTTTCTCGCAAACGTTTCACTCATCAATCCGAAACTGTGGGTTCGGTATGTGGACGACACTTTTGTGATAATCAGACACAACCAAATAACAGTCGCACAACAGCTATTGAATAACGCCATGGAAGGGATCCAATTTACAATGGAAATGGAGAAGGAAAGGCAGCTCCCTTTTTTGGATGTATTAGTAACAAGAACTATGGAAGGCGAGCTGCAAACATCGGTCTACAGAAAAGGCACACACACAGACCAAATTCTGAACTTTGACAGCAATCACCCGAAATGTCACAAAGTAAGCTGTGTGCGGACACTGTTTCGCAGAGTGCAAACACACTGTAGTACCACAGAAGCAAAACTAAAGGAAGAAAAACACCTACTTAAATGTTTCCAACTCAACGGATACCCACGAAGCTTCATCCGAAGGTGTCTGAATCACAACAACGTCAACATACAGCCTACAACAACAACAACAGCAGCAGCGGCAACAACAAACACAACAACAAAGACAACGGAGAAACGGGTTGTTCTGCCTTATATGAAGAACATATCGGAAATGGCAGCCAGACTACTCAAACAGCATCATCTCATCGTAGCACACAAACCAACTGCCACGTTGAGAAAAACCCTTTCAAAACCAAAAGAAAAACTACGGGCACATAAACAACGCAATGTGGTATACAAAATACCTTGCCGAGGTTGCGAAAGGGATTATGTTGGCCAAACGGGAAGAAAATTGGTAACAAGGATACAAGAACATAAGAGAGCCTGTGTAAAGCATTATGCATCGTCGCTAGTTTCAATACATGTAGATGAGGAAGGACATAGCTTCGATTGGAGCAAAGCAGAAGTCCCGGCACGGGGTGAAACAAGAAAAGAAAGAGAATTCTTGGAAGCTTGCTTCTCAACGAAACATTCAATCAACATGCGTGTGGACATCGATTCAATATACGAACCACTACGACAGAAAGAAAGAAAGAACCTTTTGTCACGCCGTTTGAGGCAGAACAAATCGGGCGTCGACTTTAGCCTTGGGGAAAGTGGGTAGAGGTCACGAGACCTAAAATCGACACTGCCACGTTCGAAGTCACCTGCAGGTCGATCATGGAGGGAGGATTCATTTAGTAAGCTAGTACGCTACATATCACTGCACTGAGGATGCCACCTCGCATGGTGGACGAAGGAACCTCATTGAGGCGGACTCTAGCCCCCAGTACGACAGAGCTGACTACACGGTCAGTTCACGTGGACCAATGGACTCCTGACGTTCGAATCAAGTGATCAACAATCACTTGGATCTGTAAGTGGCCCGCGTAAATCGCACTGATGATGTCGTCTAGTCTGACGACGAAATGTCTGCAGCCAAATCAACCAGCTCGGAGAACACCTGCGTACCCGTACCAAGGATTTCTCTCGGATCTCACTGGCTTAGTGTTTGTGATGTGAGCCGTGAACTACTCGGCTCTGAGTTCCACTATAACTCAGTTATCTCCACCTGATGTGTCCAAACCACAAGAAAACCGCGGTCGTGGGGTGCATGGTTTTTGAGGAGAAACACCAACATATGTCCATTTCAGAGACGTTCTTTGAATTCGAAATATCTATTTATTTTTGACACCTCAAGGCAGATCTTTTGGACATGATTAGAGTTCGTCTGATCGCCCATAAGGCTTGTACAAAACAGCTTTAAAATAGATTGCGCAATTCATGGCCTACTTACTATTTTGAGACACCGGCATTCAGACAATTAGAGTATAGGAGTACGGGACATGCATGGAAGATTTTTCCTGGAAAACCGTTCCATCATTACCGTACAACACTACTGCAACATTTGGTTAAATCTCTACTTTTTATTGTTTTTAGTTTCTTAGTCTCTTTAAGATCTTCATGATGCCAATCACTTTAAAAACCTGTTAATGATCCATTGTATAAAACGTAAGCAATTACCCATTTAACGCAGTCTCGTACTAATTGATCAGACCACTTAGCTGGACTGTGCCTTGCGCCGTCGAGAAATATATCGTTTCTGTGTTTGTACGTAACCAAAGCGCTATTGCTACTAAACATATCATCACAACAATGATATCGAAATGTCTACATACAAGCCAGAGCGCTCTATATTTGATGCCGTTTCGTATCTAATGCACTCCATTGCATCTGCTTTCGATAAAACTGCAAGCCTTTGCTGCCATTGTTCTTGGATTCTACCAATGCCTTTGGGAGTATTGCCAGGTGGTTGTGATTAAACATTTTGTTCGAAAACCGTTTCTTCGTACGCATGTGATGTAACGCGTGACTAAATCACGAATCTCACACATTTCACGCAGTTATGCGGTAGAACACCTTCCACAATACCAGTCAATTGCGGTGTCTTAAAAGGAGCTATTGCATTCCCATTTCTGTTTTCCAGTTATGTTGCGTGTCTGCATAAACCAATCAGTTTTATTGGGTGTAACTACACTGACGACATCATGCACTGGTGTTCTAACCCAGTAAATGAGGAATCCTTCAAAAATTCAACGAGGATTCGATGTAGTCTTGACTTGGTCACGATTCCGTTCCTCTCACTTAAGACTTCTGGGTGTACTGATTTCAAATTCTGTTTTCTCGGTCCCGACAAACTAGGTTCTTTTTATATGCCTCTCCTCCTTTGGTCGTCATTGACTGAAGCATCTGTTGTGTATTCACTCTGTAGGTTCGGACAGGCCGTCTAGACAGATACTGCCTACGTGCACATAACACCAGACATGTATAACCGTACACGCTTAGCTGCTTCCCTATTGATTCATTCTCTACCTCTCTATCTACTTGCACTCACCATAGGTAGACACTGACAGATTATAGTAGTTTGTTTAACGGAACGGATTTTTTACTTCGGCTCGCGCTTACGTACTTTAGTATATTACACTTGCGTTGCGGTTTATGAAGCTACGCCATGGCTCCAAACTTAGACCCTCTGATCCAACTTTACGTCCGAATGAAAGTTCATGGGCCCTGTGGAAAATATCGTTTACAAACTATCTTGACCTACTACCTGCGGCTTCCAACTACACAGAATGCCAGAAACGGAAGCTTTTCAGACACCTACTCGGTAGTGAGAGACAACGTTAACTCGATGTCTTAGTGCTCTAGTCTCTAGACACCATACCTAAAGCACTAGATGGGCTGAATTAGTCATGGGGCCAGCATACAAACCTCTTCATGGCTCGCCTCAAATTCGGCCGACTTAGCCAGGAACCATGGGAAACTCTAGACAGTTTTGTTGATCCCCCCATTCACGGTGCACGACCCTACGAGTATCCTAGCATACCGAACAATCAAATCGAATCTGTCATGCAAATACAACAGTTGATTAGTGACATCATAAATAACCGAATTCGGGAATGCCTACTTTCCGAAGTCACTAACAAACTGACTTGAGATAAGGCAGTGGAATTAGCTGGTCTCAAACCATGTACTAGTGTACAGTTGCGATATTTCGCTACCCAAGCTGACATACATTAGATTGCCAATATATATTTGAAATAAATGAGAATATGCGTAGCTCGGGGTGTGGATGTGGATTTTGAGCGGTTCTCCGAGCTGAGTGATTATCGTGCAGACGTTTCGTTGCCTGACTAGGCAACATCATCAGTGCGGTTTCAGGGGTCTGGTTCGCAGTGCCTCGTAAGCGGCTTCAACGTCCAAGTGCTTATTGATCGAGTTCTGCTTTGAATGCCAGGCTTCATTGAACTCACGTGCTTGCCGGCTTTTAGCCCTTCCTAGGATACTGGTATGCTCTATGTCGAATCGATGGTTCTCAGCATCCATGTGCACTGACATCAGGGAGTTCTGATCGTGGCAACCGAATCCCAATCTCTACAGAAATGCTTCCAAAGCTGCAGCCTACCGAATAAAGCGAAATTTGACATGTGCACTGCCTTAGAAATGGATTGAAAAATGTGCGTTAAACGTGGACACTTAGCCTATTGTTGTCATTCACTACTCATTTCTCATTTGAATCCTACCCGTTCCGTTTCTAGTCAGCAGTTACAGTCATCTGTAAAGGCGTTTTCCATTAATAATACTACGACTAATAATAATAATAATGTGTCAGCTGCACGCCGTAACTGCTCTTCGCTGCCGTGCGACCACCATCAGTCGCACGCGGGCTGTGAATACTACGAGGACGCCTACCGCTACGCAAATTAGAACCAAGCTGCAAGTTTAGGAGACATGCTCATTACCTCTAGGCTACGGACCGAAGTGTTTTACTTTGGTAAAGGGAGTACCATTTCTCACTCTTTTTTCTTGTCTAGAGCTAAAACCTCCCTACGCCTGACATTCGTTGTTACAGTTAGGACAACACATGTTGACATGGAACTTGATTTAGACTCTCCTATTCCTATAGTACCAAGTAGTCTTTATGAAGGTCACCCACATGACTTGCCCATACATCCTTCAGCATATCACTTTTACACTGATACCGGTAGAAATACGAAGATTTGTGGTGATCGTTTTGCAACTTAGGACCGTTAAATCTATCAGTTACTTTGTACGTCACTCGCGATAATTACCGTCCCCTACTCGAGCGCAATGATACGGTTGCACTGGGAATCACGCCGTCCCTATCTCATACACGTTTCATGGCGGTTAACTCATTAAACATACAAGTACAATACCCGAAACTGATTGAACAAACAATAAGGCACACTCTCCCGTTCACTGCATCTGTCTGATGCAGTAGGCTAAGTCGGTAGCTATTGCTCAGTCAGAAGAGATGCTATTTAGCCAGCATTCCGAGAAATGATTGCAGACGATCACGTTGAACCAATTAACTGTTCCGAATAGGTCTACCCTATGGTTGCAATCCGCAAGAAGGACGGTACAGTGAGAATATGCAAGGATCTGTAGACCCTAAATCGTCAAATCGTGATAGAAAAGTTTGCTTCCAACAGCTGATGAACTATTAGTCAAACTAGCCGTCAACCACATTTGTCAAAAAACCACCTAAAGAAGGCATTCTTGCACATGCCTGTAATACAGGAGTCAATATCGCTGATTGCATTTCTTACAGTTGACAGGCTCTAGCAGTACAAAGTTTTATCTTTGGGCTTAAATTTAGCCCCAGCAACTTGCAAAAGTTTATGGTTCCCTCACTTGCCAATTTACCTAGTCAAATAGCTTACACGGACGGCATCTGTGTATTCGGTAAGACTTCATAAGAACAAGATTCACTACTGCACACTGTGTTACGTTTACGACTGGAAATAACCACAGAATAGATCTTGAGGATTGCAAACTAATGTTGATGAAAAGGAGTCCCCGAGCCACTGTTGGTAGGAAGCCGAGTACTGATAACATGTGTGCCGTCACCGAGGCTCTTCGTTCACAGTACTTTACCGAAATAATTTATTTTCTAGGCATGTATTCTTACAACCTACTTTGCCTGCAGGAGATTATGAACACTGCTGATCATCTGCGTGAACTGACAAAGAAAAAAGATGTATTTCTTCTAGCGCACCCCCAACAAACGGTATTTGAGGTGCTAAAATTTCGCATAGCTTCCACACCAGTTATGGCGATATTCTACGAGATCTGCCCCATGATGATCTCCTGTAGTCGCAAACATTCTATTGGGTGCTATGCTGTCACAAATACAGAATGAGTATAAAAGATTTATTGCATAGGCTTCCAGAAAGTTGTCATCTGTAGAGCTTTCTTACTCTGCTATGGAAGAAGTGCTTGCTTGCGTTTCGGCCTGTGAGAAGTGGAATTTGTTCTTGTTCGGAAGACCTTTCACTCTCCTAGCGTCCACACAACGATAATTGTTTAAGTTACTCGGGAACAACTGGCATCAGGTCACTTCGGATGCATCGTTGGTATGCGCGGTAGTTAACAGACGATTTTCTAATTAAATTTCGTCCCGGGTGTGAAAACCAAGCAATGAATGGGCTCTCTTGACTGCCAGTTAACGAACCTGAATATAATGAGATTGTCAACGAGTGGTTGCTGGCGTCTTCCCTGATTAGTAAAACAATTGCAGCTCTGACGAAGGAAGAACTCCAGAAGACGACTCAGGGAGACGACACACTGCCGCATTCAGGGATTTCCGCTAACCGGCTGATTACAAAATGACGAGATCATGTGGGAGTTTCGTTCAAACTGCGTGTCACGAACTATCAATTATAGACGGATGTTTAATGCGCAGTGCAACATATGTGCCTCATCGGACTTTTCTGCACTACATCATGCTTTTTGCTCTCGATTGCCACCCTGACATCGTTCGTAAAGACCGCAAGGTTGACACATGCTTCTGTTGGCCCAGAATGTCACAAGAAATAGCAAAACTTTTCATGACTGCTCTTAATGTCAAAGGTCAGATAGCAGTTCAAAGCCGGTTTTCTCCCATATACAATGCAATGACTATACTTTGCGACCGTGGGCCAGGATAGGCCTTGAGGTCATGAGCCCAAACAGCTCAACGTCTTGGTATCAAATGACTGTTTGGTGATGAGATGCTTTTATAGTAAATAGCGCAAAGTGCATTGGTTCGGAGAGGCGACTACTGCCAGCATTATTCGATGGCTGAAATCCGTGTTCTCCCACTTCGGACGACCGGAAGAGATAATGACGCACAAGGGCTTCCAATTTACAAGCCACGAGTTTCGTCCGTTCCTCCAACTTCACGCCATCCGATACGTACAACTGCGTAAAATCCAGCGGCAGATGGCATCGCAGAGCGTTTCAATCGATCGTTGAAACTAAGTATCCAAGCTATTCATTTTATCTGTTACAGGTTGGATGGATGCAGTTCTACAAGCACTGTTTTTGTATCCAACCGAACCTTACCAAGCCACAGACAAAACATCAGCTGGACTCATGCTTTGGCGTGCCCTTCGGATAAAGTTGAATATCACGCTTCCGATTCCTGTAACTAATAACTCCGACGAGTTAGATAGTCGCCATTGATATTCGACCACTTACCGGAAGCTTACTACTCCGCTCCAGTCCGGCACATTCTTGCGCTTGAAAATAAAGGCTGAATCAAAAGGAAAGCCCACGTTACCAGATCCGATAACAAATAACGCGCGCATGTAGGCCATGCTGAAAGATGGTTGCACATTTAAAGTGTGGAGAGTATACACAAGTCGCAGATGACTAAAGCATGTGCCATGGTCAGAAACTGACGAAACTACCCACAGAGTATGGTTTTGACGCGCCACCTAATTAAGCGGGGTGGTGATGTGTATTCGCTCTATACGTTCAGGCAGGCCGGCTAGCCAGACACGGCCTACGTTCACATAACACCGGACATGCACATACGCACACGCTTAGGTGCTTCCCTATTCCCATATGTCCCAAAAGTCTGGTCCCTCTACTTTGTTAATACGGGACAAAGGGTCAGTTTTTCGGGTGTGACGTTAAGCGCACTAAATTGCCAACTGTCCAGTAGATGTTGCTCTATCTGACGATGTCTCACCCGGTCACATGGGTGTACCGTACGACCGGAAAATGTGGACCGAAAGCCGTATGATATCAATCCAATTCAACACGAGACGCTGTTCTACAAAGGACAGATAATTTGCATTAATTGTTAGGCTATCCAATTGGAGCGGTGTGTTTAATCGCAAAACACACATACGTTTACCTCGGGAAGAAATTTGTGCTCTGATAACTGGTAGCCCATATGTCAATGAGGTAAAGTTCGCAAGGTGGGTATCTGCTTGTGGACAAACAAGCCAAAATCGCGGTTCGGACATTGGTTAGACTCGCTAGATAAGCTTAGGCACACGGTAAGCTTACTTTCTTATATGCATCACTGTTTCTTTGGGTAATCAACCTTTGTGTAGCTTTGATTGCACCCGTGTCCCATCTTCTGATGCTAACACAAGTGATAGCACAGTATTCCAATAGTGGTCTGGCGTACTGTTTAAGTGACAGTAGTTGAACATCGCTTGTTATAAAAAAGGTCCATCATTCCAATAGTGTGTCGTGTTTTAGCCACCGTAAACTCAACTTGTTCTTTGGAATTCAACGAACCTGAGTAACGGAGACCTAAGTCACATACCGATTCGCATAAAGGGAGTGGGATTTCATGCAATAACAAACATTCAGGTAGAACCAAGCATCCATAGCACATAATGCTACAATTAGATGTTAAAAATTTCATGGAAGATTCGACACACCAGTCTTTCAGCGAAGCTAGGTCACTGTGGATCACAGATATAAAAGGGAGATTGCGAATCAGTGGCGTACAAAATTGGTATATCATCTGCGAACAAATAAGGTCTACCATGCTTTAGTGCAGAAGAAAAATTATTCATATTCGGTTTATCAAGCACATTCATTAAGTATGAAATTGATGTCAGTTTATCCAGTACCTAACTGACCTCTATGAGCTTTACGGTTGATACGGTTACCACATTCTTAGCTTGTAGATTTTGGTAGCAATTTCAGGTATCAGAAGTGGAGCAGTGCTTTTATGTTTAGCAGTGCTCGTTAGCGATGACGTAATTCATACTTTATAACCTGTAGCATTTGGCCGCTTCCTAAAGCTAACACTTAGGTCTTGTCCTACATTACTCCTATAGTCCTTTTGCTGTGATCGCAAAGGACTGCAAACTTGTGCAAAAACATCTAATGCTTCAAGATCCCACTTTCAGAAGCCCTGGTCTAGCATCCATGTTTGGCGACCGTGATGGGAAAACATCGTTATAGGACAGACAGCGTACAGATGCGTTTGATGACCAAAAATATTTGTGACAATTAATGCAAAGGATCCGTTAGATTCAGATGCTTCATTCGGTCTTGGTGACTTTTCAGTTTACTAGGATGTTTCGCACTTTTCCTGCGTCACAAAGTTCTTTTTAACGAGTGATATGTTATAGAATAGAGAATGCCGATTGGAAAGCAACTAGCAGCTCACGATGATCATGTGGAAGCCTTCAGAAGTGAGTTAGTTTATGCTTAAAGACACCACAGCGATAGAAGATAGTTGCATTTCTGTTGGCTTATGGTGCTGCGGGAGAAGCATGATTCGAAATATATACAGAAATCACAACGCAATACATGGTAAACCTTTCAAGTATACGTAAATTAATTCTTGCGTATTTTGGGATTTTTTCCTTCTGAATTTGGTAAGTTTTGCTGTCGGCGCTTGCCAGTTATACCCATAACTTTAGCGCCATTTCTGTTGTTTTTACCTCATCAGCTAAACAAGGAAGAGACAAATCTAGGCACTGGGTGTTGTAGCCAGACATTTATTAGATCTCTAAATCAAATGCTGTTAAAGTGCCTGAAATAGTGAGGTCAACTTTAAGACGAAATTGTGGCCCGGGTTGAATTTACACGAAGCAGTAGGCAAGTATGTGGTGTATTTCTTTAGTGATTAGCGAAGCAGAACTCTATCTTGTCACTTATAGCTTAGGGCCAAAACTCCCGAATTTCCCCTCAGCAGGTCGACGGGTTGGTTGTCTCTATTTGCAGCCGACTTAAGCTGTTTTAAACAGCTGTGTTTTAATCTATATGTGCACACCTAGGTCGCGTTCTTTGGAACTGATCTATGACCTGTGTACCAAACGTTTCTAAACTGATTAGTAGGATATTCTAACCTGACCAGTTCGAACGCGTGTCGAAATCCTACGTTTCGTGAGCGCCTTATCCCCTGAGCCATCGCCAGGTCTTGATATCATCTGCGATGGATATGAAATCGAAAGCGATCACTTGCGCTAGCACGTTTTTGAAGACCAAGAATAAGCGCGACCCCATCACCTAACATTTTGATATGCCGCACTCCACCTCAGTTGCGTCGGATAGGGATCCCTAGATTCTCATCGTCAAGCTAAGCTTATCTAAATAATTGCCTATACAACCCTACATCGGGTCGCCAATACCTAAGTTCCCAAGTTTGTGGAGACGAACACGTTAGTCTAAGCCGGGGATAGCCGAAGTCCGGCCTGTGGGCCAAATGCGGATCCCGTTAACATTCCAATTGGCTCGCGACCTCATCATGAAATAGTAAATGTAAGCTTGGATTATTTTTGTATTGAAGACTTTACTAGACTTCAAAAGAATTAAGGACGTCATGAGTAAATATTTAATGGCTTCAGTTACTACCGAAAATCAGTGATGTGATATAGTTTATTTTTAACAAACTGGCAAAATTCAATATAAAAGCTTTACTAAATTGGTCATAACTAAATAAGAAAGACGGGTTCGTTTACTTGATATATATGATGATTTGCTAACGCTAGCCCGTTCCGAGAACGAGACTTTTGTTCTATAGGTTATCCCAGTGTTCAACTTTCTGTTGTGCTATAATTTACTCCAAATATTTCCTTAGACACAAACGTTTCACCTTTCCGGTCATTTAATTCCACATAATGCCAAACTTTTCTACTCTACTTCTGCAATCCCTACGATAAAAAGGTTCTAACTAAACTGAAAAAATAACAAGAATTATTCCTTAACTTTCTATTTTATTTTTTTCATTTCTTTTAGAATAGAAGATGCGACTAATAAGGCAAATTGGTGAAGACGAGCGCTATTTCCAGAAAAAGTGGAAAATGGAGTATTTTTCATTAAAAGGACTTAAGAAATGTGTGTGCCTGATGTGTTTGGATAGTATGGTGCTTTTCAATGAATTTAATATCATGAGGCAGTACTAAACAAAACATGTCTGACTGTGACTAAAATTGACCAAGTTTAGAAACCGAAAGCAACTGGAAGCTGAAACGACCACACAGCAGAGGTGGTTTGCAAGAACCGGTCAGTCGAATGAAAATGCAACCAAGGCACATTATAAGGCGACAAAACTAAAGACGAAATACTGCAAACCATTTACTGAAGATAAATTTGTGCAGATAGATGCTGAAAATTATGGGAAATATCTGTTTGGCGAAGAAGTAACAGTCTGTCTGTTTGCCTGGCAGGCAACGCTGTGGTTCGCTGAACTGCAAACATCTCTGATATTAAGAGACAATTAGAAGGAAAAGCAGTAACCTTTACCTTTTTAGGTGGACCGTGATGAAAGCACTAATTTCTATGATACTGTTCAGCCTAACCTTTTTGAGGTGAGTTAACGATGATACGTAGGTGAGTGACGAATTACTTGACCTGCAGAGTCTTAGGTACCAAACAAAAGAAATAGCGATATTCGCTTCTGTTTCTTCCACAATCATTGACAGTACACTATGATTAAAAACTGCTCTGGGATTATTACTGCCCGTGTCACAGTCATAAATCGCAAATATCGGGGATTAGCAAGACTTGTTTGGAACAAAGTTGGCGAATAGGAGGCGGGACAAAGCCAATGAACTCAACTGCCTCGTTCACCAACAAGTTATTTGTGCCAACCATCTTAGGTGTGCTCATTTGTTTTAAAGTCAGTAATAAAAGCTATCAACTATCAGGTCTAAAACCCTGTTTCATCGAGAGATTCAACTGTTTCTACCCTACCTTCAGGATGAATACGGAGATGTTGTGTGACATAACGAGGTAAGATGGCTCCGTCGACGGGGTGCACTTCATCGCATCAAATCCCTTAGAAGATGAATTAGACAATTCATAGAAAGTAATGGGCAATCGATGCCAGAACTATTTGGTCCAACTTGGTTGGCTTATTTTTGATTCTGTTGATATTGCATGAACACGTGAACATGTTAAATACGAGCTTTCAGAGTCAAAGTGCAGTGGTAAGCCAATTGTATTCAAGCAGCAAAGCCTTCAGGAATGGGCTGCAACATTCTAAAGACAATTGTTTCAAACGCAACCTAATACCAAACATCATCCATGACTAAAGGAAATCATGGCAAGTCTTCCAGAGAGTAACATCAATGCACAATTGCAGAAGTGAACCGGATATTGTATCCCTGACTGATGGGTTTCAAAAGTGCTTTCAGTAATTTGCAGCTACTGAAAATATGTCCAGGCGTTTTCTTCGCCCTGCCACCTCCTCCAGGCCACCTGCAACTGGGGTTCATTGAGTTGCAAAGCAATGCTGAATGTCGCAGTCGGCACCACCAACTGTCTGTCATCAAATTTATTGTCATCTGGATAAAGACAGATTCCAATTCGAACCTTTACTAAAAAAATACGCAGCTGGTTTAGCTCGACATAATCGTGTTGGCAGACATTCTCAGTTTTTGATTTCAACAAAACCTTGTGAGGATGAGACTAACTAATCCTCATCTGCGTAATATCTTGCACATCAAAACCAGTGTTTTTGAACCTAACCTGACTACTTTGCTGCAGTCAAGAACTTATTTTCATCATTCACCTTAAAGGACTGTAGTTCAAAGGTACAAACATGACATTTTTGCTTATTATTTTAATGTCAGGCTGGATGTGACCCCGACATATTTTTACCTCACTAAATGTGGCCCTCCTTGCGAAAGGTTTGAACACCCCTTGTCTAGGCAAATAAGAGCATTTGAGAAGTCCAGCTGGATGACATCTACTTCCAATCCAATTTCAAAAGGTTTTAGTCCTGTTATTGTGTGAAACTAACCGGTTAGTAGTTCACGCGTGCTTTTGGCGGGAACCATGTTAAACCTAAACTATCCTGCTGTTCTTTTATCACCTAGTAGATCAGTACAGCTGCGATTATTGACTCCATTACTTTACAAACAGTAGGAAATAGTGTTATCGGGCGGTACTTCGCAGAGCCCGTGCAACTACCGCCTCTGAATCTGCTTGCTTATCTTTCGTTTCCACATCAGTGGGATTTGTTCCCTTCTAAAAAGCGTTTATAGAACATGACCAGTGGTACTGCTAGACCACGGACTGTTACCTGCAGTATCATCCGCAAATTTTCTCCACTACAGAACAGTTGTGGATACGCAGTAATAACGGCTTCTTTAACACAGATTCTGTAGTGAAGTTGAGATTGAATAACTCTGACGGCAGGGCAATAGAAGCTGGGAGGAGATGTGGGCTTTTCATATTCTGAAGCGTATGGAAGTAATAAAACCGCAAAATATCCACCGCATCATTTGCTGACCGCAGCTACCCGTCAGTGTGGTGGGATACAGCTCTGCACCTCACGAAGTTTATTGACGTGTCTGTATAAAACCTTGTGGTTCGTACATAATCAATTCATCAGTCTTCGCTGATGTGTCACTTTGTCCCAACGGTACAATTTCACACACTAGTTATACAGGCCAAGTTTCAGCATTAGAGGAATACTTGTGAAGTCGTTATGCCAAATCCTTTACGGAAATACGTCTTCGTGTCCTGCTCCGTAGAAAGGACTTGGGTTTGCTTTGAGGTGGCAAGCATTTTTCTCTGATGCTTTTATTACCAGTGCACTGAGTGTTGCTTTAAATTCCTTCAATGGGATTTCTGAAGGGTATCCAGTTAAGGAAGCCCAAACTTTCTTCTTGGTATGCTCGGACAACACGTCAACTTGCGCAACAGTAAGTACTTTATACTCATGTGCTGTGGGATATTCCGCAAAGCGTATCTAGTCAAATAGTAGAATAAAATGGTCAGTGCTACGCACTGGTCTGCTTATAACTGTCATGTCAACCATAAGATTTGTTGGCGAGCACAAGAGGCGAAGCTATTATGCAGAGGGTAGGTAACAGGAAACCAGCTCTGGCAAACAAGCTTTACATTGTGCACCGTCGGGGGCTGGCATTTCTAGGTGGTGCATCTTCAAATCTTCCGCGAGGTGTGTGTGTGACTGTATGTCTGGTTCAGTGCAACCTTTAAAACGTGGTTAAATTTGAAGTCCATTTCTGCCGTAGACCTTGTTTATTAGCCCGCATCAAACCGAATCAGGGGCGCTGAGTTATAGGTGTTCGATAAGTTCACATGGGAGGTTAATTTGTAATAAAGCCTCATCCCACCATTTCTTCCAACTCTATCGTTCCGAAGCCATGACATGATGAGACCCCGCAATTGTGAGACCTGATGCTGTCTATGTTCGCCCAACTTACTTCAGACTCTAAACGGGCTAAGAATTTGAGCACATGACGTGGACGAATGACGCTTAATACGCGAAATACTTTTAATTTAAAACGCAATCACCAATTCGACACCAAGGTTACAATTATCGGCCAACTCCAAAAGCAGTAGTCCACGATTGATCAAACCTATGGCGGAAAGGTGATGGAAAGTTGGCTGCAATTGTGCAAGTGGCTGCCATCCGAAATCCCATAAAGTCAATGAACACCCGGCCACAAATAGATGACATAATGCTGAACATACAATATTTGTGTGCAAACCCATCAGCATACCTCTTAGAACCGGGATGTAGTCAAAAAACTCCGTCAGCTGAAGGATGTCTAGATTTGCAGCTAACTACTGACACTGAGGACTATACATGACTACCGAGTATTGTCCCCTGGTCTGCGATTAAGGTTCCAAAAAAGAAGCAACCGACGGTCTACCCCACAAAGGCCGGTATAAACTCGCGCTGGAAAGCCACACCCACAACTACGCTGCTATCCTCTGAAGCCCTCTTTTGGTTGAATACCAACGCGCAGAATATTCTTGATAAACTGACTTTGCCTTCTCTTTGACAGGTTTCCCCTATTTGGGCCATCGTCATGATTAACGAGACGTGGGTTAGTATCGAGCTAACTGATGCTGAACTAGCTCTATTAGCTATGACTCTCCTACCACATGATTGACTCATCAGAGCAGAGAGAGTGCTTTGCAGTACCGATCGGACTTGTATGCTGATAACATCGATGATCCAGGAACACTAATTGTTCATGCTCTTTGGTGCTCTGTGCACCTCAAACGTGGGAATGTGTGTTCAATTGCAATAATTTACCGCCGTCCGATCTCCACCGTTGAAATGGATCCTCACTTGGTGTCTGCCCTGAAGCGAATCCTGTCACGGCCCTAGAGACAAGTCATGCTGGTGGGGGAGTACAATCTGCACGCAGTCCAAGTCCCAGCTTCGCTCACTAAACGATTTAAAGCGGACTTGCAAGAAGTAATCGCCGATATACCGTTACACAATCGAGTCACCACTTCCACGAGATTCAGGACTGAGGAGAAACCATCTGTCTTAGACCTGTTGCTCAACAATGAGGAACTAATAAACGACATCGTAACCATAAGTACACTCCTTGGCTGTAGCGATCATGCCATTCTGCTATTCCCCTACATCTGCTACGCGGAATATACCTGTGTAAACTACCAGGAAACCCAACTCGTCCCCATTACGGTATACTGTCTGGTTGGTCCTTCCAAGCTGAGCAGTCTTCAGATATCGAATTGAATGAATTTGTACCCCGTTCACATTACTAGTCGCAAAAAGTCGGAAGTCAGACTTTCACCCGAAATAGTCGAAGTCCTTCCTGTGGAACTAGGTCCGAAAATGCCTGGTTTTAATTTACTCGGCCTGGCGCGCCTCTGTGGCCTGTTCAAATGTGCAAACCTGGGGTACCTACGCAGCTCAGCGAAATCATCGTGTCAAATTTGTCCCCGAATACAACCTCAAAAAACAACATGACTTAGAGACAAAATTTATTATTAATCAAAGTACGCTCTACATGCAAGTTAGCACATACCAGAGTGCATCGCGAAATCGCAGCTCTATGTGCAATTGGTGGTCAGGCGCACACTATGAAAGAGGCGGATAATGCGCTTCTGCAAGGTTTACCCGCGCTTTCCGGAGTAAATCTTGACTTCACCCGTGGTTCATTCCACTCCTAGGATTAAGCCACGTATCTTTCTATACAGCTTACGTGATGAAAAGACTACTAACTTAGCGAGTGTTGTGCTCTCCTGACATGCACGACATACGCCCGAATGCATTAAAAACAGCCCCAATGTACCATGCCGAGCAGTTAACTCGATTCATTCAATGAAATCTTAATTAAATACAGGTTCCAGTAATAGGAAAATGGGGAAGAGCCATGCTTATTTACGACAGTGGTAATCGTGCAAGCTCTAAAACTACTGTCCAGTCACTTTCCTCCCGGTGCTATCTAAACTTATGGTGGGTATTATCGCGAAGGTGCTAGTGGAATACCTTAAGAACAACAACAGCATAGTGTCACAGCCATACAGATTCCACTAAATTCGGCCCTTTACTGCAAATTTGTTACTAACCCGAGCAAGCTGGAGGAAGCCAATCGTTGCCCGAGTAGTAGTCGTCACCTACCACAACTTCTCTAAGACGTTAGACTGCCTGGACCATCACATACTCCTTCAAAAGCTTCAAACAATGGAATCGGTGACCCCGTGCTAGGTTGGATAAGCAACTTCCTGATCCAACCTAAGCTGAAGGTGAAGGTCCGCAGACCCATCTCCCACCCAATTGAATTCCAGTGTGGCGTGCTCAAAATATCGGTACTGGGATCACGTTTAGTTCTAGTATTCATCAATGATGTTTCCAGTGAGCTCCAGGCAGACTTCCTACAATTCGCAGGCGATGTCAAGATGTGGCACGACAACAACACAGAGGGCGACCATGCAAACAACAGCGATCCCGACAGGGCCTATACGTGATCATCCAAGAAGAGGTCTAGTTTAAATTGGAGACATGCAAAATACGACATCAGCATACTTATGAATATCGTTAAGGGAACAGAAGTTGCACACTGCTACGTAAAGAAGCGGCCTGGGAGGCAAACGTGCAAGACGACTTTAGTTGCTCAAAACAGGCGGAAAAGGCATCGAGACGAGCCAGGTTGCACTTTGATCTCCTATGAAGGAGGTGCAAAATATCCGATCCATCCATCTTTCCCCAAATATTGAACGCCTACGCAAGGAACCAAGTGAAATATGCGACCCAAGCATGGTGGCCTCAGCACAATCACAAATTCCATGTGCTTGAATTATAGTACCGTAGGACAACGAATTTCTTTAGAGGACTGTTTCACCTCTCCCTCTGACTCAGACTGCCAGAGCTGAAATTTTACAGCGCGAAATACGTGAGCCTGCCAGTGGACCTCATCGTAATGTACCAAATCCTGGCGAACCTCAGTCACGCCTGTCACGATCAATTCCATTCAGCCAGCATTTTCAGATGTGACGCCACCAGGTCAAATAGGCCATACAAAACAGTCGAGTTGCTTGCGGACAAAATGTTAACTCCCTTCTGGTATCCGCAACCTGGATTATTCTTTCTTCTCACGTTGTTTCTGCACCTTATTACCGCCTTTGAAAAATTACTGGGCTATACTCCATCCCGTCTACTTTAGGTGACGGCCCGTTTCCATCAGGCGACGAAGTAACATAAACCCCCCTTACCTAACGGTGAGGCGACCAGCATATCTGATTGTGTAGATAACTCCGTGAGCCACTGTAGACCGCAAGTTTCCCATTTTTCCTGTCATGTTAAAAATTTAGTGTAAAATTCTCACTCCGGTCATCTTACGGTAGTTGTCAAGCATTTGCTCCGTTGCCCGTTATCAATCATTTTTCTAGGATCCTTGTTTATTGTAACAACGGCTTGGGTCTTAATTCATGGACAGGAGTGTGATTTGAATTGTAGGATTGCATTACCGGAGGTATACTTCAGATTAGGATTATAACCGACTATTTAAATGTCGACCTCTAATCGTTTTTTGGTCAAGTATGGCCTTTCAGATCCCTCCTGATCTGGATGTCGCTCCTTCTCCATCGTATTCTATCACATTTTGCTGGCGCTATTGGTTTAGTCCCTCAGCAGGACAGTGAAATACACTTCTGATGTGAATTTCGACGAAGTACTTATACATTGTGGACGTGCGCATACTGCCCTCCATCCATTTCCCACTGAAAGCCTGGCGCAAAACCTCAACCAGTGATCCAACAGGGTCTCTGTCATTTCTTCGTAGTGCAGCATTATGTTGATTGATCTTGGACTGCAGTACTTGTAGTTAAGGTATGATGGAATTCTAATCAACGTTGACATTTAAAAACCGCGGTAGAAAGACAAACGCTGTCAAATGCACTCATTTCATTTGTATCATCAGTACCTTTAACAATAACTCGCAGCAAGTCAAAGCTGAATTTTTGAAGAACGCTGTGTGGTTGGATTGCGACTCGCAACCTCTATTGAGACCTCGGTTCACTTTGAGGTAAACCTCAGTCGTTTCGATCTCGAGGACCGTATCCCGAATGGAAATATTTGGGAGTTGCTCTTCTCAACACTGCCACACCACGACCGTGGTTTCGTCCTTGTTTGGACTCGTCAGGTGGAGGTAGCCTAAGCTGGGGTGGAACTCAGAGCCTAGCAGTTCACGGCTGACGTCTTGAACACCATGCTACTGAGATCCGCGAGCACCGATTGGCACAGCGGAGAATTCTACCCCAGCTCAGGTTGTCTGCACCTGACGAGTCCAAACCAGGAGGAAATCGCGGTCCTGGTGTGCCAGTGTTGGGAAGAGCAACACCCAAACTCGCAGCAATATTTATTCAGGACATGGTGCAACCAAACATTCATGTATACATGGTTGACGGCATCCGCTACCGAATGTGACCATCTATTCGACCTCCATACGACAGCCACAGGACGCCTGCGGATACATAGGGACCATGGCTAGCTTGCGCCGCACCACGCACAGCTTCATCCACACACCCCATATCCAGTGTAAACCCGAAGGAATAAGACCGGGAGGCAGGTAGATGGGATCCACGTCTAATCAAAATAGCCGGCGAAAGCACTTTCAACATGCACAGCAGCAGCATTCCTGTCTATCTGAATTGGGAATCGTGCATACCAGATCTACACAAATGCGTGGCTAGGCTGCAGTCCGCTCCAAACTGGATGGAACCCCCCTTTGAGCCCAGCGCAGCTACGCCGACCATGTACCCCGTCAACATTTAGCAACCACTCCTCATCTCCTAGTTCCAGTAATCGAGGTAGAGGGTGTTAGACAGGTAAGCGCCTTGTCAACATTCATATCAAGCATAGCCACAGCGCTTTGATAGTTCAATAGCTTACAGTAGTTATGATGAGAAAAAGCGTAAATTTACAAGACCCACAGGGTGAAAACTGCACAAGAAAATAACCATTAAAAAAGCTCCAAAGTGGCAAGTGAATCATCAGTGGTAAAGATATCGTACTGGCACACGCTTTTGTAGCGTTTATCAGTAAGAAGACAGTCTAGAATTCTCTCAAATGTGCCGATGTCTGGTGCGTTCACCACATGTGTTGGTAGTACCTTCCCGTCTCAACAAACTCTAAGAAAGTAAAAATACTTCCTACAATCCAAACAACAGTGTTGCGTCACTATTTTCTGGTGATGGCCTCGACATTGCTGGTAAGAGATCATGGTCACCAGTGATGTACATAGGTGCACGCATTCAGTTAGTATGTGGAATGTGAGGACGAGATCCCTGCGAAACTGTCAGTATTTCGAGAAAAGCACACCGGGGTACCGAAGACGCACTTCCTAAATGAGACCGGATAGTCCGTGTGATGCCTTTGTGGCTCTTCATTAGGGTTACTGCAAGGGACAAACATCTAGTTTTACCAGGGGCGTCAGGCCTGAACCACACATTCAACATGGAGGCGATGGTATGCTTTGAGCAACAGTGGTAGGAGGAGGCGATCAAAGTTGTCCAGACCTCGCTTCAAAAGGCTCAAGCTCAAGGTTGCCACATTTGCAGCTTTCAAGCATTGGAGCGAATTTCCAAGACATTCTTGTACAATAATACCTAAGAGTTGTTCACTAGTCACTTGTTGCAAAATCTGCTGTCCCAGAAGATATATGTTTATGAAACTGCTACGCACCGTCAGTAGGTGGCTCTTTGCAGGGTTTAGTGAAAGGTGGTCCATTTCTACCCATTCGTTAATCCGAGACAGATCGTTATGAAGATAGGCATGGTCGGATGCTGAGCAAACTGCTCTCCATATTTTAGCGTCATCTGCATATATCTGCAGAGGAGATAAAATGGTTTCAGGGAAGCCATGTGTGTAAACTAAGAACGGAAGCGGGCCGAAGACAGATGCTTGCGGTACACCACTGGATACGCAGTCTTTCGGAGTGAGTTTTGGATATTCTTACCTTCATGGTTCTGTCTTTTAGGTACTCTTTCAACCAGGTGAGCAGGGAACCGTTGATGGCATAGTCAGCAAGCTTTAGGAGGAGAACGAAGTGAATGACCCTGCAGAATACTCTAGGAAAATCTAAGTAAATTACATCTATGGGGACTCCTTCATCAGCTGCGCTGGCCCATAAATCCTGGGCAAGGAGCAGATGGGTAAGACAACATTGTCTGCGTCTGGAATTATGTCGGATGTCGGAAATCGTTTGCAGACTTTTGAAATATCGCGTCAGGTTCTCTATGATTACCGATCTCACACTTTTGATAAAACAGGTAGGAGTGTAATAAGTCGGTAATTGACAGGATCCGACCTATTACCTCTTTTGTATATCGAACTGATTATTCCACGTTTTCATTCAGATGGGAGTATATGGGAGTTAAACAGACCCTGGAAAAAGTCTGCAAGGTTTGCTGTTATGGTGGGGGTTAGAGTGTTAAGTAGCTCTGGGCAGATCTTGTCTATTCCCGAGGCACTGTTTTCCCGTAATTTGTTCACGACAGCCGCTGGTGTGAAGGGGGCACTGGTTAAGCCGATATCATTTGTCGGGAGTTGATAGAACAAAGGTTGCGGGGCATTTTCGGCCACTGAGCCAAACGGCAGGAGCAGTGTGCTCGCGGTGTCCACAGCAGTAGTCTTTAAGTCACTTGCCGTCTTGAGTGATGGTTTTCGAGGTTTAACCTTCCTTTTATTCTTCACATACCTGTATAGCAGTTTGTCGTTACTCGCAAACTTGAGTACTACCTTCTCCTGCCATTCGTGCTTGTTTGTGCTAATAAGCGACGTGTAATAGTTTCTGATACTTATGTAATTCTGCCATGAGGTATCACTTGAACTTAGCGGATATTGCTTCCAAATCTCATCGCTGCTATTGATCCAATTACTTATTCCGCTTCGGATTCAACTGTTGGTCCGGCTTCATACCCGCAATGGTACAACTTTTGTGGCTGCTCGTATGAGCCAGTTAAATTTATCTTTCAGCGCATTCCATGCGTCGCTCGCCGAACTGCGAGCCTGTGGGCTCCAGTCAACGGTTGTCGCTAGGTTGTGAAGCTGAGAATAGTCAGTATTATTTCTTTGGGTTTTCCATTCTTCGTCAACCATACTGGCATAACATACATAACCTAGAGGAGAGCCGCGTGAGACTGACTCAAGCATCAACTCTTCATCAGTCAGGATTAAGTCCAGTAATGATGGTTTGTTTGAACCGTAGTGTCTGGTTGGTCGATGCACATGGTCACACAAAACCGCCGTATCCATGAATTCAAGGAGTTCTGATTTGAATGCTGGCTCATTAAGTGGACATCAAGACAATTGAAGGTACATTGACATCACCGATTACAAGGTAGGGAGAGTACTTTTTGAAACCGCATATTGGAGTGCGTTAAACAGAGAGGCATCACTCTCTGCGGAGGAGTTCCATGGCCTGTACACAAGTGTTAAAAACAAGAATGACCCGTCTTCTTCTGTGATCCACCATCTCGAGCTTTAGCTGCAGTCTACAAAATAACGCGTCAGGAATAACAAGAGAATGTTCGGTAATGGCCTCACATTGTAATCTAGACACAAAATGGCAACACCGCCACCACGAGATGGACGATCATTTCGAATGACTGCCACCTTACCGAGCTCAATCTGTAAATCTAGTAGGTCGTTTGAGAGCCTGGTTTCAGCCAGAGATACGATGTCCTAATTTGTTGTTTCATATTGATGCTGCACTTCTGGCACCTTAGAGTAGAGGCCTTGCTCGTTGGTGTAGCAGCGTTGTATTTGTTAACGAATTAGGAGCTCGATTCGCTGTGAGTGACCGACAAAATGGTGTCGGTTTGCTGGCATTTAGTACATTTTGTTTTCCGAGTTGTCTTGTCTGAGGTAGGAACAAGCGAGATTGGCACAGCTGTAAATTAGGGCTGTACTGCTTGAAGGAATAGTCCTAAGAGTAGCACTGGAAGTTCAACTTTCCTGTTATACTGTCACGCTTGGATTGTCATTGTTAACATCTTGGGCGTAGCCAAGGTGACTTTCAAAATCTTTGGCTCGCTCCCGTGGTAGTTTTTGGAAACAACTAGACGGATGACGTTAAAGCGACGACACTTTCCATGTTATCGCGTTCTTTGATATACCTCCACTCTTTGATGTCATGCTTTTGTCGTTCACTGTCATCCTCATGCTTTGATTCTGGTACGCTATGAACCAGTACCACTTTCTTCATCTCATTTTGACATGACACGTTTAGGTCAGATTTTCGCTTCTGTTTTTCTCCAGATGGCTTGTCCGGGAAGATGCAGGCACTGAGAAAGAGTTCACTATAATGTGGCTTGCTAAGTGAACATCTTCCAGGTCCCGTGTTTTGCCAAATATTATTCCCAGTAGCCGAGATTCCCCTACGTGCAGAGATAATGGATTTCATTAAAGGTGAGTAAGACTCGATGGAAGTACTTTTAGTCGGAGTGCACTGTTTATCTCGGCCTAGCGGTTTTGCTCCTTACCTTGTCCACCTTTTAGCGATTCGCTAGTGGGCTCAAGGACGTTTGAACATATCAACGTCAACGACTTTTGATTGCGTAGTAATTATTTGTTCAGCAGTTCCCTGTGAGCGGAGGTTTGTCGCCAGGGAGTATCTGACTTGTCTTTCATGGAAGACAGGCCAAGGCTGCAACAAAAATGTTTACGTGCAACTCGGTTACTTGAAATATCTATAGGAATCAAGTGTTGTTGCCCAACTACTGACGGAGACGATGGTTCAATTTGTGCTTAACTCGGCATGCTTTGGAGCATTACGCATGCCCTGGGAAACCGTTTAACCGCTACGTTTTCATTGCTGTTTTCACTAACGGTATTTGCCTTTCGCTGGACTGTGTAGCATTGTCAGTAGGGAACGTTTGTCTTTTAACAGGCCTAGGATTCGGGATACGTAATACATTAATCTGCAGATCGAGTCTAGCGATTTTCCCTCTTCTTAGCGCGATCAAGTTCTATTGCTCTGACAAGGTAACAGCCAACATTTCAGACTTTATCCTTAGCGCTTTAACAACCTTAATTATGGGACTATTTGAACATGCGTCACAAAACCAGAAACACAACCGGTGATCTCAAAAAACTAGCATAGAATTTGAAGGAAGAGAAACACGCAAAATTGACACGGAATATGCAGCTGAATGACAGAATTGAACAACGCAACTAAATTGGAATGACTTTTATCTACATTAAAAGGCTTGGGTTAAGTATAAGCTGGATTGGCCCAACTGCAGTGAACAGGCATCATGAATGCAACATCAACCTCAGCATGATACTCCATCTGATTACGAAAGAATATGTGAAGTGATAGGCATGCAAATTTGACACGGAATGTGCAGCAAAAAGACAGAAATTGAGCAAATCAAATAAGGTGTTATAACTTTTATCGAGATTAAAAAGAAATGGTATAAATTAGTGTGGCCCAACTGCGGGGAAGGACAACAATAGTTGCAACACCAATCTCAGCATGATGCAGTTATGCATACATAAAGAGCACTAAACAATATGAGAGACGAGGCTGGTACCCTTTTCCACATTGAAATCTAATGTTGACCGAGAATTGTTTCCGAACACAGCAATGACTTAATCCGGTGAATTGCAACCACCTGTGCGAAACGGATGTAATGAGAATTGGTGTGAATGTCGTAGTGGTCTCGGCTCGGTGACCTGCGGTAAATATGTGTCTACAGACAAGCAGCTTGATTTATGCGAGGTTCCTTCAAGGTTGAACACTGAACCCGATTAGACACACGTTACTTCATTCGGGAACTCACTATGCTATCAATTCTGCCAATGCAACTGGCTCCGCAGTCACACGCGAAATGGTATACACATTGCGATTCGCCGTCGTTGGCGTGAGACTTCTACAGAATGAGGTAGTAGATTTGGGTTCTGTTAAGGACAACCACCTTGGCAACGTAGTAACTTCTCGGTCTTGCACAGATCAGACTCCTTGTGGTCCTCAGTGAAGATACGTCACCGTTGAATTGCAGATCAGTGACTACAGGTTCGTCACAGTGTGTACTAGATTCATTGGTCTCACTGGACTAGACATCTTGATGATTCTTCGAAGGTAGTCACTTTCAATAAGCGTAATCGTACGCAACTGCATTTCATCAGCCAGGCAATCAGCGAAGCGTATTCTTCTGGCACAACTAACCAGGGTTCTTGCAAGCATTCACTTGTATCGCATTGATGGGAAGCTAGTGAAATGCAGATACTGACCGGACGATGTTGTTTTACTGTAGACAGAGCTCTTAATCTGCACGTTTTTTCGTGGCCAGTGAGAACATGCAAGGGCCGGAGGCAGTTTTGCCTCTCCACTTCAAAGGAGACCTACAAATTGGCATGCGTAGCATTTAGTGGGGTTAATAACTTCTCCAAATGTTTCCCCGATGAACAGAATCCGAAATATCATCCCCGTAGCGTTTATGATGCGCCAGTTGAGACGTTACATCAGATATACCACCTACTATCGGTTAAGTAAAGAAATTGGTAAGTACCGGGCCCATAGAGCTGCCCACTTTCGATTCCATCAACTTGACAGCAGTGTGTGTTCCTGAAGTTAGCCTTCCCCGTGCACAACAACAACAAGTCTCCTAATGGTTCCACTTACTGCTGGTTCAATGAGGTAATCAACAGCTTGGTGCAGCGGAACACCATCAGACAGCAATTCCACATCTAACGGCAAGTTGACAAGCGCCAACCATGTTCACCTCACACACAACAGATAAATCTCTACTCTATCTGTCTCGGCCCGTATGCACAGCTGCTGAACTAAGAGTAGATAAATATCCCCATCTCTCATTAATCTATTTAGAACGCCACAATGTATAATAACTGATTTACCTACACCAGATGCGTTGTTTAACTAGTATGATTTCAGCCTTCACCTTTATGCTGTCATTAAAGTGCGTCTCATCTTTGTCCAAGGAAATGAAAACTCGGTTCCGTCCGTGCAAGAAGATCACCGTCAGGACGCCATGAAACATTCTAATCCTAAACAAGGTTTTGAACTGCAATACGCTGGAGGATAAACACACGTATTTATTTCTACCTGCAATATGGAATATGTTGTTAACACCATACGAAACAATTATAACAAGATGGTCATGTCGAACAGGGCGTCTCATAGAACCGAGAATTTACGTTATTATTAGTTTACGATTAACTTTGTCGAAGTTGCCGATTTGTTCGAACGAATTTGTTGGGCTATATAGATTAGCCCACTCTCTCAGCGCGGAAAGCATTTTCACCAACCGAAGAGTCAGTTTATGTTGTGTCGCGTTTGCTGTCGACACCATCGGTCCGAGTGACACCCCGCTCTTATGTTGCTTCGGTAGCCCGTATAGTTGAGGAGTAGTGGAACCAGTCGGCTTCAACGCGTCACAAGTATTACTGGCAAACACAAGATGTAAATGAAGCGTTTCTAAGTGACGAGTTTTGCGACATTCCATCACCGTTACATCCTCTGCCATCTGAACTTGTTTAAACCTACTTGCTTCCCCGAGTATTCGCGTCATCGTGATGTATTCATCCTGATACATGGTCACAACTAAAGAACCAGTATACAGCTTTGTTACAAACACATCCTCGGTACGTAGTTCGCGTTACACCTGTAGATGTAGTTTCATAAGCGCACAATTTTGTTTCCTTGGAACATGTTTGGTCCCAGTTGCAATATCCGTCAGCTTATTTTTAGTTCAAATGAAACGCGTGCATTTGCCAGCCTTTGTCTACTTACTGCGATTTTCAAATATGACTTCGTCTAGAGTGCTTTACGGATGGTGAGACACTGTTACATGTCATGTGTTTGTGTCAAGTGATCATGCAAATCCGTTAGCTCAGAAACGCTATGAACACATAACATTTTGCTGTTTTTTCTTTGCTGGCCACCTCTGATTGTCGGTACTGTTTTCGCGCTCTTTTCAAGTGAGTTCATGTGGTTTGCGCACACCCGTCTATAGTGTATGGAGACGAATTGTCAGTAGAAGGATGCTTTTTGTCAACCTTTATATGAAGTGTTACTCAAAGAACTCACATGCATGCGTCCACCACATGCTGTTCTTCAAGCTACCGGAAACTTTCCTATATGATCAGTCTGACTCCCTTAAATCTTCGCTAAATGCTTTATATGTTGGAATCTGCATTATTGGTCCAAAGAGATTTAGAATGACTGGTATATTAAATCTACAAAATGGAGTCACCTGAGCGGTTCGAGAACACTTCAAAGAATCTTCTTCACATATGTCCCAAAGTGAAACAGGAAAATTGGTGTTAGGTGTACCAGGCTACCAACAGATAAAGTAGAAACAATCGAACACGCTAGTTTGTGAAGCTTCCCATTTTATGCCGGCGAAAACTTGCATTTCCCATGTCAGTGAAATAAGCATGCTGGATGACTGCGAGGTGTGTGCCTTGACCCGGTTGATATGCTGTGGAGCACATAACATTCAGGGGATAACATTAGCAGCTGCACGTTAGCGCTTGGTAAATGGGTAGCAGCTTTGTACCCGTCTAACTCCGAGTTGTGATTTTATGGACAGCATGTTAGTTGGAAGCGAAAGACTCCAACTTGTGAATAATTATTTTCAGGCCTGTTGTCATTTTTGCTCTTAACATTCTTTAAGAGCAGGTTACCGGCACGAGGCTCAAACCTGTGTCTCTGCAGATCGCCAGATAAAATCATGGAAATCGCACTTAAACTGCCCCACTGATTATGAAAACAACCCTCCCCCACACACACAAAGACTAGACAAAGCTAACCATAGTCAACGTTCTCTAGGGAAGGTTGTAAACTTAGATCCGGGACATCACCCCTCCAAGTGTCATTGCTGAGTGTCACCTAGTCAAGCTTAGGTTTCCTAGCCGTTAGGATATTACGCGTTTCGATAGATAACACAGGTCAACAGTGATGTTAAAATAATTACCTGTCACTGATTCAAAATATGGCTTCCATTTTACTAGATTGCTCTCTGAGACAGGGTGCGCTTACTTAGAGACACGGTATAACCGAAAACTACAGGATGTTTAGTCTAAGAACCAAATGGAAATTTCTTCTTGCATTACAAATATAAAGACATTAAACATCAAATCCTTTTGTGTATACAATGAGTAAAGTAGGAATCTCCTCAACTGATAGTTCTCGTGAAACTGACATCACAAAAAACGACGCTTTTACGATTTCCTGCTATGTGATTCATCTGGAAAGTCATCGGGGATGCTCCAGCAGTGGTCCGTTTTCATGTATCTGTCGCCTCCGCATTGATACCACTTTTCCATCACATTAATGTTCTGATGGACTACCTCTCCTTGTTCTTCGGTGAAGCCACTGAGACTATCCGGCAATCTGTGTAAATGGCTGCAGAGAAAATGTAAGTTTATGATCATGTTACGACCCAATATTGCAAGGTTTGCAAGCATATTCTCCACCATTTCTTATATAATGTTTATCCAGGAAGTTCCTGACATGGAAGATAAAACCATCCAGAACACATGCTTCAACACTCTACATACATGTTGTAAAACGCCGGGCATTAATCAGCTGTCGAAGTTGAGGTCAATCGCAAATGCGAGCTTTTGTTTCGCCATACCCAGTTCAAGGAGTGATCTCCAAATGTACTTGAAACGAACATCATCTTTTCCTGTGCTTTAACAAATAGTTTCGGCCCCAACTTTATACGATGTGTTGAGAGAATAGTGCTTTTCTATCAACCAAATTCCTCTTGATGTTCGCGGCGCCTAAATGCATGTTTTCTCTAGTAGGCCAACCCACTTACTTCCCATGATGTCCTTTAGCCTTGCTGTCCTATAAACACATGAAGCAAGGCGAATGCGCATTTGATTAGCCGCTTAAACAAAGTTTTTATTTTTAAATCCACTTACACAATCCATATGGGATCTTTATAGTATAATTCCACCAAAACAATTTGGATATTTTTATATCCCTCATTAAATTTAGTTGAGTGAGTGAATTACACAGGTATATATTGGCTTCCGTTGTGCAATAAGACATAATCCAAAATTCTGTTGTAGCTGCCTTTACACCGACTTCAGTCTGTGTTAGTATACCTGTAGTCCCATTTCGGGAGAAAGTTCGACAATATTACTGCGGTAGACAAGGTGATCGTTCGCAATGAAGAACGGCAGAATTGCCTCTTGTCCTGTGTGATACACTGTTAGTTTACTTTCCGATTTCAAGCTGTTCCTTTCTTTTCATCTAGATGGTTACAGTTCACATGCTTATTTTGATAAGCCGAGGTCTCATATGAGATCGATTATTACTTCCTTGAACTTAATTGTGGGGTTGAGGAATTTCCTTCAAATCCCTTGACACTGCTATCACCTGTAGCACAGCAAGATTCTCTGTCATACAGTGCTTCAATCACGGCAGATAATTGGTCAGGCAATAAAATAAACACTGCCATATAAAATGTATGTTCTGTTTGGCTAAGGTCGCCCAGTAGTTTCCTGATCAGGATGCTCGCGTTTACCTTTATTTTGTCGATTAATGCTCAACAGGATGACAACACAAAAATAAAATCAATTGTGGTGGGTTGTCGTTTCTCTCCGCACCATAGACACACCAAATCTCCAACCCTTCTTTGTACCAATTTCCCCCTCTAGGAGATACTCCACACGTTTGGCAAACCTTATGAAGAGCCCAAGAATTTTCCTTATCATAGGGCTTGACACCAAACTAGGCGCACTATGCTTGACTCGCAAAGAAAGCGATATATTACATGGTTTTTCACGGCGTAATCGCCAAAATTGTACCAGCATACCTCGCGCTTTTCTAACAGCTTCGTCTAGAGGAGCACATAGGTTGTGAAGAAACAGGTATGTAGATCATTACTTATCAATATTTTGCATAAGCGCATTCGGTGGCATATCCTATATTCCAACATCTAGAGCTCATTTGAAGAAGCTGCCTTCTTTTTTGAAATTATCACCAATGAAATACTAGCAATTCCTTGTAATATCCACCGCAACAAGAAAACATTATTTTTTGTTAACCCGGTAATAACCAGCTACTCCCAGTTGGTTACTACGGAAGTCCGTGAATTCCAGTCTCTGCGCCAAAAATAGCCTTGCTTGTTTGACATATTTGCCTAACATCTACCTAGTAAATTATCAGTGCACATAACTTCACTGATACCTCGGAAAGTAGAGTGAGTTCTATCTCCTGTGAATTAGGAAGTAATTTTATTCGGTGAGGTTGCTATCGCCTGTCGCTTACATTGCCACAGCTCCCAACTCAACCGGGAATCCTAAGTTATTTTTAAGTCTGATGTCAAACATTTGTAGAATACAGAAGCGCTTATTCGGCGATGGATGATGATTGGTGCGCTGTGCTTAATGTTGCTCTTTGGTTCCAGCCGTATTTACCTCATATGTGGATTAAACGAGATGTTGCTGTACCCTGTGACGTGAGGCAATTCCAAGGGTTAGTGACAAGGACGCAGACAAATTTCCGAATAGACGATTCTCGGACTTTGTCTCACTGCCTTGTCTAGACTTCATGTAGTGAGTTCCTCCGCAGAAACCAGGATCGCTATGCCTAATACACAACGGTAATTTGTAACTGTTGGTTCAGGGAGGTTGGTCAAGAAGATCATTCCTGTAACAACACATGGATTGATGAATTTTTGTCAACCCAAATAATAATCAAGTCTTGCGCATACTATACTACAACCCAAAAGCGCTTTCACACGGGGTAATCTCGGGGAGCATTTGGATATTAAGCAAACATAGGCAAATAGAAATCAAGCTGCAGAAATGAAGGAAATGGAAATAATTCGCTTGCAGAAATGGTTTCGGTTAGCAATCTTCCCTTCCAGAGTACATAACACCATAGCTTATTGAGAAGTTTGGACGTCGCACTCGGAACTCTTATCCTGAGTCAATGCTGATCAAGACGATAACGTATCCATTTGTGGATGCAAACTTTCGAGTGAACGTTTGTGAATACCACTTATACAGTCCAACTTGAAGCTTTAAAGTAATTCTGTTCTCTAACTGCACTGTGACCAGATAGGTAGAACACTATGTCTCTTATGCCGTAGTTTGGGCGTTCCCGAAGTTCTAAGCTCCCGCTATATTTTCCATCTTCTCGGATGAGAGATGGACATCAAATCCTTGCGAAGCTGGTAGTTTTTCGTTTGGTCTCACGTAAGTTTTAAAATGCAACAAGTGTTGGGAATGTTTTCCGTTATATCCCAGCTGTCACAGCAATTCCTGACGGTGCATTCATCATGGCTGGATTAAGCAAGGGATGGACACAGGCAACCGTGTGCAAGTTTCCAACTTAGTTAGGACCGCAGTATAATATCCCATACGGCCAACGATGTGAACTAAATGCACCTTGCGATTCGCAATAACTGTACTGGTATCTTGTTAATGAGCTGCCTAGCATTGCAACTTGTTGGCGGGTCTAGTCTGGAGAATGGTAACAACATATTTTCCATTGATCACACCATATTTCAAAAGAGACAAACCCTTTCCTTGTTATCTTGTTTCAAGTGACCCAGTGCACTTTCTTAGTCTTAATTCGTTCAGTGATCCGAAAAGCTTGGCAACCTGTAAGCTTAAACTTGAACCATACTGACGTCATTCTGGAATCAAGTAAGTGTGAGAAAGCCCTTACCGCAACGGCGCGTTATAACAAAGATTTTGGGCTGGTATAGAACTTATACAGGGCAAGCATTGAAACGCCCCGAAAGGTACACACCTTCACGTGCGACGTGTGTACCCAAATTTGTGTCACCGTGGTCATGTTTTAAACAGAATGATGTGCGTTAAAATAGCTGTTCAAAGTGACGGAGGTTGATCCTCGTCCATAGAAAGAAATGGGAGAAACAGGTAGAATAAATCAACCATGTCGCAGATTGATGTGGTTCACACAGAGGAATGTTACGCCCCAATTCAGTGTTTGGTAAAACTTCAAACTTTTGAGATTGTACCTTTCCATTCAAGCTACATCATTATACTCACGGCTGGACGTCAACAAGCAGAGTAAACTTACATTCGTTATCATCACGCTGCCGTCAAAACGACATTTGTTTAAAATGACCATTTTGTTCTGTTCGTCTGAAAACATTGTACTGTAGGCAACACCCAATAGCCGTGTGGTTCAGTTGCGGCCCAAGTGAGTGGATTGACTAGGATGGTTCTCATCAATGCAAATCGCGGTTCGCACTCAGCATGTGTGTCGCAACGAGTGTTTCATAATGCCCTCTCTAACCCATGGGCTACATTCATTACCATGGTATTGTGGTCTATCAGCCACGACGTGTGCATCAAGTCACGTGACATAGATGATTCGGGAAGTACTTTACGCAAAGTCGGAAACATCTAGGCGGCATCAGGCCACGCACAACTGGATGACCGAGGCACGTCTGATTAATACGTTCTCAGTGCCATCCGTCGTTGTACGCAATCTCGCATCGTACCTGACCTGGAATCATTGCCATTACACATGAACGTGTGGCAAGTCTTAGTTTTGATGTACTTCTTTAATCCGAATGGTGGTATTTTTCCGTATTAATGGGTAATACTATAATTTTTCCGCTGAAATCGAATCAGTACGGTGATGGAAAAGATGCCGGTTTTAGCTTTCCGACTTCTGTGCGCTTCTGACTGACTCAAAATCCAGACAACCACAAGTAAATCAAGGACATTTTGAAAGAGTAAAGCTGCACTCACGTGACATATGGTGACAGTCTCTGACGGGGTTTACCGTTCCACTTCAGAGCAATGCTGCTTCAGAACAGCTGTCAGTCACTGATATTGTCCATCTGCCGAACGGTCTAGGTATCCGTCGTTTCCTTTACCTTGCGGACAAAAGTTGGACACTTCGGTTTAAGAGGAATAATTCAACTGGTGTATTAGTGCAAATAATTCCTCTTCCGGGAAAGTTCACCTTCCTTTTGGCAAATCTAAAAAGGTTGATAGTCATGCGAAAGAGGTATCAGTGAGTGCGTTTTTAGCTGGTGAGAGATTCCAACTTTATAAAACACGTGGTTAGTCCCTTATTATATAAGCTACTGAGCCATTATTTTTAAAATGTTAAATGCTGTCTCGATTAGCCTAAGAACACAGGGTTCCACTGGTATCGGCTGGCTATCCAAACAACCTCCTAGTAGGGCCATCTGGGTGGTTCGGGTTTAACCCGTTCCAGCAATTAGTTCGGCGGCAGTGTTCCAAGACGTGGTGGGTTTTCGCTTGGCAAGCGTTCTCCCTATAAAAAGCCACAAATGTCTGCATAACAACACTGTGACTTGACGGCCGTAACTCGCCACCAAATAAACTTACTGAGCCATGAATATCCGGATGATACCTCCCAACCCACAGACAACAATCTTCTACTCCAACATTGCTGACGACATCAAACATTCAAGAATGAAGCAGCACAATTACAAGCACAAGCTACACAGCTACATACACACACAATTACATTTTTACATACCCCCTATACAAGCATACACTGTTATGGCAAACATATCTGATATTTGCACATTATTGATCACGCATTGCTATGTCAAAATGATCATGCCTATAAAGGCGTGTCTCGCCTTGTGGAGAACAAAAGCTTTATTTATTTGCTTTTATGTACTTAACAAAGCTTAGTTAATAGTCGATGCTAGCGGACATATGTTTTCGATAATTCCTCTTCAGGCTTGTACAATTATATATGGAAAAATGTTTGACACAACGTAAAGGTTGGTAAGACAAATTCAGTTCACAGTCACTGATCAAGCACAATCACTATCCGTTAGGTCACAAATGCGGCGTACACTCCATTTCGTGAGCCGGATGTCGCAGTTCGGGTGGGCCAAGGCAGTTTTAACGTCTGAACGAGCCGTTTCTGAACACACAACTCCGGCTCGTACAATCGAATCGCGATGGCCTCCGCGGATTCAAGCAAACGCTTACGAACGCACTTTGATCGATTGTCTGGTACCTGATAGATCACTTTGAATGACTCAGCCAAGTTGGTGGCGTGGCCAGTGTCGGCGAGATGCCTATTTGGTTTGTTTTCGACAAGCGGTCATGAGCCAAGCCGGATGGTGTTCTTTAACCCTTTCAGACAGGCGCCTCGTCGTTCGGCCTATGTACCCTACCCCACAGGAACAGGAGAAAGAATAAATACACTGATTTGGCGTGGACGGGCCTCTTGTCTTTGGGGCTAGTTCTAACCATTGGGTTACCGGCGAACTGGATTTGCATTTTAGCTGCTGGGAAAGTGTGTCTGAGGGCATGAGAAAGGCGACGAGTTATGATTTCAGCAGCAATTTCTCCCTTGTATGGTAGTTGGAGAAATATGGGTTTTCTCTGGACTGTAAGGGTTACGGGAGCCTTCTTCCTTTGTCCCATGTTGGCTTTCAGGAAACTTTCAGGGTAACCATTTTCTCTCAGCGTCGAACGTATGCGCTTCAGTTCTTCGGGAAACGTTTCGTTTGAGCAAATTCTTTCTGCTCGACTCATTAGACTGAGGATCAGGTTCCGTTTTAATTTCAGTGGGACGAAACTGTGGAAATTCAGGTATTGTCCATTCCACGTGTGTTTCCTATACACGTGACGTTGTAACATGCCACTCTCGAGTCGCTTCATTGCCACGTCGAGGAAGTGAAAAGTACCATTTACCTCTACTTCGGAGGTGAACTTCAGTGCTTCGTGCGCCTGATTGAATTCATTGGTAAGATCTTCGATGGTTCGAGAGGAGTGGAGCAGTACAAAGATATCGTCGACGTAACGGCGGTAAAGACTGAGGTTCGTGATGACAGATTTCAACTTGCCCTGTTCAAGCATACCCATGAATACGTCAGCGAGAAACGGTCCAAGTGGAGAGCCCATAGCAACTCCATCGTGCTGTCGATACAATTCACCGTTAAACAGAAACTGGATGTTGAAAGTGCACCGAAGCAGCAGTTCCTTTAGCGCCACCGTAGGTATGCCAATAGCTACCTGGTTTTCTTCGACATAATCACAGATGTAATTTATAGTTTCAAATAACGGCACATTTGTAAAAAGTGAAGTCACATCGAGAGAGCACATGGTCAGATCCGTGACATTTAGATCGCGCACGGTATCCACGAAATCAAAACTGTCCTTAAGGCTGTGCACAGCAACTCGTTTTCGAATAGGTTCCAGAAGCTCGACCAACCACCGCGCCGTAGAGTGGTACGGTGAGTTCTTCATATCTAAGACTGGTCGTAGGGGGACGTCAGGTTTATGCGTTTTAGGAAGACCATACAGTCTAGGAATTGTGGTGCCTGTGGGGCGTAGATTTTCACATACATTCTCACTGATGTAGCCACCGTCCCTAAGCTTTTTGAGACAGTTGCAGATTTGAGTTTCAATCTGCTTTGTCTTGTCTTTCTCATTAAGCAGCTTCGAAAACTTGGTATCGTCTGCCAATAGTTCGTGCATTTTCCGGATGTAATCTTCCTTGTTCATAACAACTATACCAGCGCCTTTATCCGGCCGAGTAAGCAAAACATCTTTATTGCTAACTAGGTGGTTTAAGGCCTGGATGTGCTCGTGTTTCACTGGAGTATGATGCTTTATCCGAGCTCGGCGATATTGGTAGCATGCGTGCACTAGAAGCGACTTAAACTCTTCTAACTGTGAGTCAGATGACGGAACCAATTGTGAGGTTTGCGCGTACAGATTTTCGAATTGAGCCTCGATTGCCAGTCTATTGTCCCTTCGAGTGGGGAGACAGAACTTAGGGCCCAATGACAGGACTTCCATTGTGGTACGATCAAGCATCAGGGTGGATAAATTGCAAACGTACTCCTCAGATTCAGTTGGGAAACATAGTGTCGGTTTCTCTTCTTTTAGTGTCTTGGAGAGTGAACTACGTAGTTTTGCTCCTTGCTTTACGACGATTTCCTTGACCGTATTCTCTAACTCTACACGATCCTTCATCGAAAGGCTGGTTAGCACGGCAGTTAACTGCCTTAACCCACGCGGAGTTACGTAACCGCACAATGGATGAATGCGAGACTACTTGAATACCTATGGAAAGTTCTTGTCACATGTTTCGCATTACTATGAGCCGTAATTGTACTCGCAGTGACTCCAGCTGCTAGCACGTATTGCCTGACTGAAATGACTGCTGATCTAACATTTTATTTATGTTAGCACATTACCTTTGAGTCTGACTGGTCACAGCTGATCGCGGTAAAAACTAATTACAGTATAAAGCCTGAAGTGCCGAAGTAGGGTCTAGACGACCGGAATGTGTGTGCAATATTCAGTTTAGCTTATAAGACCAAGCCTTCTAATAGTCGGAGTAGTCAAGTTAGAAGTTGGGAAAGGTGCAGGCACAAGTGGGTTGGTCATTTTGGAGTGTGGCACTATTAAGCTATTGCTTTTTTGGTGGCTCTACGGAATCTAGTGGTTTCATCCTAACCCCAGCTCACGTGAACTTAGTGAGTTGGGCCAAACAGCTGAATGCCAACTAACACTCAGGTGCGCAAAGCACAACCGTATGGCAACGGATCCCTTACGAATCTTAAGTAACACCCAACGTCCGACGAGTGTCAGGGCATTTAGTTCGGCTTGGGCCTATTCACTCGAAATGTCAAGTCTCGCTCCCAGTAATAAGTATATCGGCCCTTACCCAGAAAGAAGAATAGTGGCGCACGGACGGGTACAATGTACTCAAAATTCTCTCGTACTACAAGTTACGTAGCGTGACGATGGGTGCCTGAGTATGCATGCAGGTGTGTGTAAAGGACCAATCGGAGTAAGTGCGCGTAGGCAGCGTTCGTTAAGAAGCACGTGACATCCTTCAGCCTTGTAGCTACTCCAGATTGAAAACATGCTATCGATTTGCGAATTCGACTCGACTGCTGAAGTGTGGTTTCACTTATACCGGGTGTTTCGGAAATTACTTCCCAATCCATACCGTTTTAAGCACATGTTAGCGCATTGTACCAAGCTTTTAGCGTGGCACATTTTCGAAATCGCGTGCAGTGCTTTCAAGTTAGCGAGGCTAAGAACGCTGTTTTGGCGTCGTTGACACTCTCATTGGTCATGGGACGTTAGCCAATGGGACACCGGTTGGAAGCCCACAGCATAAGCGACAGACAATCCAATGAAAGTGGTCGAGCACCACCTTCTGTTCTATTTTGATGCCTATCTGAAGGAAACCTCGATGATTGGTCTCCAAACTGAAACCGTCCAATGGGCAACTTGTGATGCTTGTCTAAGGAGGAGATCCTAGCTACCACATGATCCGAAGCTTAAGACGTAACCAGTGAGGACAGACATACTAACCAGCACATGAAGCAGTCTATAGGGATCGCTAGCGGCTACCTGGTGGTGGCTTATTCAGCAGCCTAACCGTTGTGGCGTAGACAGACAGTTTTCTAGCTGGTATTCAGCAGTTCAGCAATGGCTGCTAGACGGTTATACAATTTTGTGCGATCGTTATTGCAACGATCGTGCGGGACATTGTTCCCATTGAAGTTGGTAGACCAACCTGAAGCTGAACAACGAAAGTTCTATGTTTGCTTACTTCTATCACAGTTGATGACTCAACAAAAAATAAGAGGATTCCAAGTGTGGCGTTGACACGACGTTAGTGAGTGTTCGTTTGTCTCCACACCCATGGGCGACTTTGTTAATCAGTTATCGCTTCAGTGTCTCCATGTATGGCGTTATGTAAAGGTCATAGGAACCTATGTATTCATAGGATAATTAGGCTTCACTTCCATATGGTCGCCCATACGTGTTGAGACGCTTTGACAAGTGGCTCTCCGAATGGCACCATTAGAAGCACAGTCAATGCAGATGGAACCTCCCTATTACGTCCATGGACTGGAATGCTATCCTCATGAAATCGGCATTACTCAACAAAGAAACACCTAAAGGGGCTACAATGACTACGGTGTTTATACATGCCACATCGTCCTGCTAGAAAAACGCAAGGCTTATAATTAGTGGCGACGCAGGCATTTTACTCTGGTAATTCAGGTGAGTACTTGGAACAGACAAACACTGTTGTCTCACCCACGGGCGTTCCTACAATGTGTTTGCAATCATTTACAAAGGCAACCGCGCCCACTAATCCTGCTATGGACCACTGTTTCAGCTAGTCTTAGAAGCAGTCATGTGTGCACGCCGTGACACAGGTTGTTATCGACTTGGCAACTACTCGGAAACATTTTGTCATTGGAAAGTAGGTAATTCCGGAGGCATTGTTGAAGGAGGAAAATTGCTCCAAACTCTATGCTTACTATGCGTATGCAATGCTCGTTGGCAGATCATATCAGGGCCGTAGGGTCACTTGGTATTTCAAGCTTATCAATCACTTGGAAGTGAAGTGTAAATATCATGTTGAAACGCAGGATTGACATGCATCTTACGACCTTAACATAACGGCAGGTCCATGGGTCCTGTAGCGGTAACTGATTACCGAAGTGGCCCACAGGTGTGGAGACGAACGAACACTCACTAATGTCGTGTCACCGCCACACTAGGAACCCTCCTCTTTGGAACAATGGCTACAGATCCACTGATGGTCTTACCTACACAGCGAACTTGACCTTAGTATACAATGCGCCGACTACATCAGCAGTACGTAGCTACGCTATTCACATGAGTGTACGGCCAACTGAAAAAACACAGCACGAGAACTTTGTAGCTGTAAAGCTTTTAAAATTCTATTTGCGAAGAAGTTCTAGCTTTACCTCCTTCATACGAATTACTGCATTGTTTCTGATTACCTCACACTGCCTTAACAATCACACGCATATCCTAAGCGAAATCGCACACCTATCGATTCTCCAGATTGCTCGCAGTGGCACGATTACACTATGCATACCGTATCACGTGTGGCCAGATAGGCAAGCGAGCAAGGAAGGCAACCGTGCAGTCAACCCGTAAGCCTACAAAGCTTCTCTTCCAACAGCCTGCAAGGGTTGCAGCCTCAACAAAAACTACCAATCCGCTTCTTATTACCACTCACTTAGATGTCATCTCGCTCGCGTGGTAGTGAAACTTTACGCCAGATTGCCAGTATGACCAATCACGTATTGTCTCCCATTGGCTGATCACCCTCGACACCATTGAAGTGTGCTGGTACACCGATTGCGATCAACAGATAGGCGACCGACAAACGGAGCGAATGGTACAGCGAATTTGCAAGCCTACTACCAGCCTGCAGGTAGTTTTAAACAAAACAATCGTTCCAAAATATGCTCTTGTTTAAAAGTACCAGCACATTCTGTGCCGCACCAATGCGCGCCTGAAGGAAAGCCGAGGCGTTCTCTCTGAAGTCAGACCGTCCAATCGACATGACCGAAAGCGTCCATACGACTGCACGCGCGCACAGCGTCACACTTGTTAGTCTTCCCTTTGGTGTGGCCGCAGACTCGACCCAAAGTGCATCGCGTGATACGCAGCGGACCAATGTGGTCCAGAGCACACGAGAAGTTTACTGGGCTACGAGTGCCAAAGAACGGGTAAACTACCAACTGAAGCGATCGATAGTACTGGTTCACCAGCGGTTTCGTTGTCGTGTCGAGGGTGATCAGCCAATGGGAGACATAATACGTGATTGGTCATGCTGCCAATCTGGCGTAAGGTTTCACTACCACGCGAGCGAGATGACATCTAAATGAGTGGTAATAAGAAGCGGATTGGTTGATTTTGTTGAGGCTGCAACGCTTGCAGGCTGTTGGAAGAGAAGCTTTGAAGGCTTACGGGTTGACTACACGGTTGCCTTCCTTGCTCGCTTGCCTATCTGGCAACACGTGATACGGTATGCATAGTGTAATCGTGCCACTGCGAGCAATCTGGAGAATCGATAGGTGTGCGATTTCGCTTAGGAGATGCGTGTGCTTGTTAAGGCAGTGTGAGGTTATCAAAACTATGCAGTAATTCGTATGAAGGAAGTAAAGGTAAGACTGCTTTACAAAGCGAATTTCTAAAGCCTGCCTGCAAGACTGAGACCCGCCTGCAAGACTTGAGCTCTGTACTCACTCTGCGATCCCCTTCAGGTGACGCAAGCAGTGTTTTCTCATTGCGCCTATCCGGTGACGATGCAACTTCGAGCACCGGCCAAGCCGGTGTTGGTATTGCCCTGAGTCCCCGGGCTGAAGCTGCTCTGGTTGATTGGATTCCAATCAGTAGCCGGATGTGTGCGGTCCGATTGGCTGGCTCGTTCAAAATTTCGAAGTCGCGTGGGACTAACAGGTGTCTATTCGTTATCGCTGCCTATGCACCAACAAACTGTAGCGATGACTCGGTAAAAGACGACTTCTATCGCCAACTGACCCAGCTCCTTAGCCACAGAAGAAGCTCGGACACTGTAGGGCTGGCCAGGGATCTGAACGCTCAAGTTGGAAAATTATCCACAGAGGAGCTGCATCTGGGCGGCCAACGTGGTATAAGCACCCGTAATGATAACGGCAAGCGGTTACTTCATTTGTGTAAGGATGCTCGCTTATTTCTTGCGAGCACTAATTTCCGACACAGCACCCGCCGGAGGTTGACTTGGCGCCCACCAGCATCGAAACCAGCTATGGACGCAAATCGATCACATTGCGATAAGTTACGGATGGAGAGGCTGCGTTCAGAACTGTCGCTCGATTTGGAGCACAGGTGTGGACACCGACCATGCACTTGTGTGTGCTGACCTGCGGATGCGCTTTGTCGGACGCCCACGACGATGTTGTGAGCGCATTGACACCGACCAACTGGCGAAGCCAGTTGTTCTGAACGCGTATCAAAGTACGTTGTCATGCGAGTTGGACAACGCTCACTGGCTACAATTGAAGCTCACTGGTCTCATATTCCCCAGACCTTACTAGCTGCAGGAAAATCCTCATGTGGTATGTCTAATCGCCAACATGGACATTGGGTCTCTGCACAGTCTCTGGAACTTATAGATGCTCGCCGGCATATTCCGGCTGGAAGCAAACACAATAAAACTCGCAAAGTGCTCCGGGCAAAACTTCGTGTTAGCCTGAAGAGAGACGGCGAATCCTGATGGTCTCATGTTGCATCAGAGATGGAAATGGCCGCTGCCCTTGGTAACCATCGTAAATTATTCCGTCTGATAGGGGAAACGGGCAGCAGGAGACCAGGTGTTAATGAAACTACGTGACGAGAGTGGACAGCCTATCCACAACTTATCAAAACGCTTAGAGCTTTGGGCTGGGCACTTTACAAGGCAATTTAATCGGTCGGAGTGGTTCGATTTCTCGCCGGGCACTGATCGCCCCGCTCCCTGGACTGTCCCTTTGGATGCACCCTCTTGCTCAGAAGTCAAACGTGAGATCGAACTATTGAAGTTAAACAAAGCCGCGGGACCTGATAAGCTTCCTTCAGCCCTCTTCAAATTCGGGGGACCTGCTCTTGTGGATAATTTCCACGAGTTACTAGTGAAACTGTGGGAGCAGGAAACTGTCCCAACCGACTGGAGCCGCTCCGTCATAGTCCAAGTTTTCAAGGGAGGCTCACGATCGGAATGCGGCAACCATACAGGAATCAGTCTGATCTCCATCGCCTCCAAATTGCTTGCCTCTGTCATCCTTCACAGACTGACTGCCACTCGTGAATGCCATTTTCGTGAAGAGCAAGCCTGGTTTCATCGAGGTCGTGGCTGCATTGACCACATCTTCACTTTGCGTCAGTTGTTGGAGCATGGTCACATACATTGGCGGCTCACGGTTGCCGTGTTCCTTGGTATCAAAGGTGCATTCGATTCGGTGGATAGACGTGCACTTTGAGACTGTCTACTCAGGAAAGGTATACTTAAGAAATATGTAAATATTATACGATCATTATACGCGTGTAGCTCAGGCAGAGTGAGGGCTTACGGCAACCTGTCGTCGCCCTTTAATATCTCCAGCGGCGTGAGACAAGGATGCCCGCTGTCACCTTTCCTCTTCAACTTTGCTATTTACAAGCCATGGAAATCGCGTTTACAGGACATGAATTAGAAGGTGTGGATCTGCTCCCAAGAGAACGACTTCTTGACTTAGAGTATGCTGACGATATTGCCCTGATCTGTGACAGCTCACAAACGTGCCAAGCGGCACTGGACAGATTAGCACAAGCTGTCCGTCACTTCGGGTTTTGCTTCGCACCCTCGAAGTGCAAAGCGTTCCTCCAAGATTGGTCTGGACCGCCTCCTACGCTGAGCCTTGGTGGGGATCAGCTAGAAGTCGTTCAAAAATTCAACTACCTGGGAAGTTGTATCAGCGCCCGTGGGATTGAAGTTGAGATCACGAATAGTAGAGCAAAAGCTCGGGGCGCTTTTGCTAACCTTCGCCACTTATGGCGCCGGCGCGACATCACTCTTGCCCTGAAGGGTAGAGTGTACAATGCAGCGGTACGTTCGACCCTACTGTAAGGTTGTGAAACCTGGCCGCTTGGAGCAGAGGACCTGAAGAGGCTAGTTACGTTCGACCACCGGTGCCTTCGTAATTTAGCTCACATCTGGTGAGAACACCGCGTGAGCAACGAGCGTGTTCGACGCCTTGTTTACGGCACAGGAAAAGGAACTGAACCGCTCAGCACCGTCATTTCAAGCACCAGGCTCCGACGGCTCGGCCACTTGTTACGCATGCCAGCCCACCGACTCTCGCGACATGTGCTTTTGCGCGCCGGGGGTGTGGATGGAAAAAGAGGAGGAGTGGCCAAGCAATGACTCGGTCGAGAGGAATGAAGGCCCTCACTTCTGAGCTGGCCTCGGTTGGAGCGTCTCGGCTCCTTGGTTGTGGTCCGAAAGACGATGAACACGTTTGGTTGGACACACTTGCTGATATGGCTAGGAGCCGACCTCAGTGGCGTTCGTGCTGTGAATTTCTGTCCCACCCATCACTCTTAACCTCACCCTCCAACCACGATCTCATTATTTAGCCTTATATAATTTTGCATAGTAATTTTTTGATGCACAGCAGCCGGCTGGTAGCTTACCGGAACGATGCCCATCGGTTACCGGTAGCTCAGCCAGCTGGCAACAGTTGCTTATTTCTCTCCTTTTTTTCTATGTATTGCGGCACAGTAGCTGTGTTCCCCACCTCCAGCTAACGTGTAGTATGATGCATGATGAAAGGCTTTGCAGCTACAAAGTTCTTGTGCGTAGTTTTTTCGGTTAGCCGTACACTCATATGGATAACGTAGCTACCTACTGCTGATGTAGTCGGCGCATTGTATACCAAGGTCAAGTTCGCTGGGTAGGTAAGACCATCAGTGGATCTGTAGTCATTGTTCCAAAGAGGAGGGTTCCTGGTGTGGCGGTGACACGACATTAGTGAGTGTTCGTTCGTCTCCATAGCTGTGGGCCACTTCGGTACTCAGTTACCGCTACAGGACCCATGGACCTGCGGTTATGTTAAGGTCGTAAGATGCATGTCAATCCTGCATTTCAACATGATATTTATACTTCACTTCAAAGTGAATGATAAGCTTGAGGAGGAAAGGAAGAAGAGAACCCACATTTGTATTTTATCAATCTAAATCCGTTTTGTTCTAAACGCATGAGTATGAACTCGGGAGTACATAGGCGTTCTCTGTCGGAGCGTCTGGAGACAATACTATTATCCAGCTAGGCACAAGCAAATGGTACGTCCTTCACTAGGTCGTCAATAATCATTTGGAATATTCCAAGAGCAAAACTAATGCCAAATGGCAACCGAGCCTGATGTGCCTCATCTCTACCCCATGCTTACCCTGCCAACCACACCCTCACAACGGACATCACTCATCCCTTCTCACACTATCCACTCGATCAATCACAAGTGCCGCGGAACATATACAAACTTAAATAACGGTTACACAAATGGCCTCCCACAAACATATATAAACTCACGGCTCCAATGCTTATGTCAAACCTGCACCATCTCTATACTTCCCCCGAATATTAGTTATATCTTTACTATGATCATGTCCATATTGACGTGCCTTGCATAGCCCGAGAATAAAGAAGCTATTTAATTAATTAATTATTTTATTATATGTGGTGATCGTAGTAAGCTTTCTCGAAGGCTCGTCAAGCTTTTTCCGTGAGTACACATGACTGAGGTTAAGTATGGTAAATTTTCACCGCTTGCCAATGTTACATACAAATCATCAACACCTGACTAACAGGGAAGTTTGATTGACAGTCATTTTATAATCACCGCAATTACATACGGATCCGTCAGGTTTGCTCACAGGCATAATTGTTATTCGCCAGTCTGAAAATTATACGGTTGTGATAATACCCTGGATTTATAAGCCATTTAATTCCTCTTCGACTTTAGGCTTCATGGAGCTTGATCGTGTGCACGCTTTAATGAATTTGAGCCGAGAGTCTTCCTTTAATTTTATCGTAGCCTGAAATCCTTCCAACTGCTTAAGTTCCTCGGCAAAAACAGCTGAATGACTTTTAGTAAAGCTTTAAGTTCGGAGACCTTAGCCACTGTTTTATCACATCCTATGTACTCAGGAACGCATGTGTCCAGTTTCTTCCCAATGGATTCGGGCGATCCTCAATAATCACATATACAGGAAGCCCTTGTAACCTGTCACTGTACTGTACCTTAACGAAGCATTTGCCGAGAACGCATACGGGTTTGAAGGCCTAGGTATAAAGAACGGGACGGCAAGAGGATAAGGGTGGTAGTGTTTTACAGCACTATTCCCAATTATCCTCACAGGCACTCCTGTATCGATCTCCATCTGTACTTTCTGTCCTTAAGTGTCAAACGCCAGGGTGTATGGCGTTGGTCACATATCAGGAGTGGTATGCAACCCTACGGAATGCATTTCAGGCTTGATAACATCGGACTGGCTCACGCTTTTAACGGGTTAGGGTCCCTGGTAAGCCCCACCTGAATGCGCTTAGACCGATTTTCAATCACTCCAGGTGGCCCACCGTACGGCAGTTCCTGTTGTGTCGCCACTGACATCACCGCACGACCGCAAAAAGAAGTCCAAAGACGAGGCGGAAAGAGAGTTGTATACATGCGAGCACATTTGCTTATATAGTGTTGAAGGCAAAATGGAAGGAAGTTACTAAATTATCCTTGAGCCAGCCAACAGCAGAAAAACGTGAAATGCAACGGGCGAATAAGCAACCGTGTAATCAAGTGCGAATCGTATATGTCCTTAAAGATAGCATCATAGAATCCCAAGCGTAAAACGAACATTCATTTACAGTGGCGGGCACTGTCCAATCAGAATAACGAAATGTAGCGTTTAAACAAATTTCACGAAAAAACCGGGGATAATAAGTGCCTAGCCAAAAAGTGGAACTGGTACAATAATTGTGTGACAACTAAACGTTCCTTTAACATAAGCAAGTAGAAAAGTGATGCGGGGAAATGACCAATGGAATGTGCTCTTGCAAATGACACTGATGTAAATGACACGATGATGAGCGTCCACTAACAACGACGTGTGTGTACCAATCGGGCTAACACAGTGGAGTGTTTAAACAACAGTCAAGAAGTGGACAATAGAAAGAATAAAAAATGGCTGTTAAGCTCGTTCACAAAAAGTGATTGTCAAATAGCTATTATTCTAACAGTTCCCACAAACAGTCTTTTGATGCCGACAGTCAAATAGACAACTGTGCCGTTCACCACAAAAGGAACACAAAGTGAGTTGAGGCTAGTGGATGCCCGCCTTATTTTTCGAGTACCGTCCATCAATCGCAATTCTTTTGTGGAGTCTTTCAGCGTAAACGTTGCTAGCCGTTGATTAATGTTTTCCCTCTGTTTGGCGATAGAACATGCTATCTCCCACCACAGCTAATAATCGTATTCTGAAAGGAGCTTCTCCCAGCTCTTCTGGTCTGAGTAGCATGTTTTTTCAAATCTTGCTGGATCGATTGCATTGTGTATACAGTCAGGTGCCGCTTGCAGCACACAAGAAATGAAATCGTGCACGCTTTCATCTGATTACTGAGAGAGCTTAGAGAAGCAAAATCTAGCCGTAACCACATTTCGACGAACCCCCAAAGAGGACTGCTGGTGTCCAGAACGCTGGCTATGGAAGGACAAATGTCATCAATACCGAAAACATTGAAATACTTTTGATCCACTTTGTTTCTCTCCGTAAGAGATACTGCTGTGTTCAAGATCGGAAGCAGTTCCAGGTAAAGAATATTTACATCCATCGGTTCCACGTATACAAGGAAGGTATTTCAGTAGATCAAGACCAGAAGACCGGTGTAGTATTTGCCATGAACATGTTAACCCCGACGCCAAATGTCAAGTCTCGCTCCCATTAGTATGTATATCAGTCCTTAACGAGAAGGAAGAATGGCGGCGCATTGAAAGGTACAATGTGCGCAAAAAATGCAGTCGTACTACAAGTTACTTAACATGAAGATGAGTGTCTGGGTAAGCATTCGTGCCTGCATGTGTGTAAATAAACCAATAAGAGTAAATGCGCATAGTCAGATATCAATAGGATTGAAGTGATAGAAACTCGCTCTTGTTTATCGGCTGTGGATTTATTAGTTTGCACCAATCAGTTTTAACATTTTCTTCCGTTTTACTATTTACAGTGTCGTTAATGCTGTCCTTCGTCGATTTTTACTATTGCCTTTGAGTTAATTCGCTTATTACACAAAGTTATCAGAAGGCTGCTTGTAACTTGACGAATCTTCTTCCGGCTCGACAAACTGGGCTTCGACTGTACCGTCAGCAGGATACAAATTTTAGAACCCATTACTCAAGTGACACTTATGCTCCGAAGGTCACTTATTCCAGTTGTACTTTTTTCATTTTTCAGGCCTCCAGAACATCGACAGTAACCAATGAAAATTGCTGAAAATTTACCCAGTTGTGTACATACATCTTATATTCATTTGACTTGAGTTTACCATCTACATGCTTGCTTGTAACATTGGCAAGTAAGGCCAGTTTTACCAAACATTGAAGGTGCCTCACTGACGGTCTTTCAGTCTACATTTTGCTAACCTCTGTCAACTAACTGCAATTGTGCGGATCCACCTGAGATAAGATTTCCAGGCCATACGAGAATGGTCGAAAACCCAAGAGGCCAATTCGAATTTTCCATTTGCAACTTAGATTAACAAGAGCGTCCTCACTTGTGAACACTTTAATCCACGCACAAGTGCTCAGTAAAATTATGCTTTTTATTTCCTCCTTAAGTAGGTATGGCTTCTAACATTCTGAAAAAGTGTCAGTTTGCAGCAACAACCAAGACCTACCCAATGTACACATACTATAATGCCAAAATTCAAACAGTATTCTGTGCATCAGTATAGTTGCATCCGTGGCCCTAAATAATTGGGATACAAAACCAGATGTCTTTCGGTATGGAAAACTGAACAGTGTTCAATGTCGAGAGAGAAAGGCACAGCCATAAGCGTAGACAATACTTTTCTGGGACACCTGGCACCAACTGGATACGTAGTTTTTAGTGGGAATATCTACAGACATCTAGGGCGATCAAGTGCAGCGTAAGACAACTCGAGCTATACAAATGAGGCTGCGGATTACATGCTTCATACTGCCATAGCTTCAAGGAGAAGCCGTTCATATGAAGCACTTACGAAGAACAAAGGTCTGAGATTCTGCATCCCTTTTGTTGACCTAAGTGTGCCTCTTTTACACCTCACATGAATCGGTGGATTAGGATGAACGAGTGTTACGTTGGACCGCATGCAATGTCGCTGGGTGAAACAAGTGGGCGTGTATCCAACGGATTCAGTGTCTAGAATAAGAGACCATCTGGTGAGCAATTGCTTTCAATGATTCATC
>OX104061.1:39452653-39531619 GCA_944474145.2 Dicrocoelium dendriticum
CATCCCTTTAGTGTTAGAAAGCGTTGAGGTTATATCAGATATTTCTCTTCAGATATAGTTTCACAAATTGTCTCTCTATGATGTGTGGTGTAAAACGAAAGATGAGTACCTAACGTAGCTTACACAGCTGCCACCGTGATTCTCCCGTTTGCTACATCTTACCTAGGTAAAGGTGGATTTCCGCATTGCACATACAGAAACAAAGTACCGCAATAGACTTGCAGCGGAACCAGACATGAGATTACAGCTGTCTTTAATAACACCAAACGTCAAAGACTTCAGTGTTGCATCTCAGAAACCATTTTATCAAACAAATTGAAGATTCAGGCACTTAGCTTTTGCTGAATATTTCAAACGTCTTTCACTTTCTACTGACATAAAAGAACAAGTGTGTTAATTCTATGTGCAGTAACGAAATCTTTCAAAACACTGTACCTCATTCTCATTTTATTAAAGTCTAGTCCTGTGAATAACAAAATCGCAGGGGGTCCGCTATACGTGATTCCAATAAAATGGTGTCCACGGCCTAAAGTGTTTAGACAGTATTGATTTACAGGCAACCGAAGCACTAAACTAGCATCGAAAACAACAGTTAGGCTGATTCCTTTCAGGAAACGCCCTGCTTGACGGCGGAATCAACCAAGGTGGTAAGCTTTTGCTCCCAAACCACCATCCACAGTAACAAGGCCATTTAAAGTACTCGAGCAAGCCTATCACAAGTGGCCGCGACCACCTGTGATGGCGTAAACCAAAAGCTTCGCTTTGGTCAGTGTAAAAAGATAAGTACCTAATCACAACCTCAGAAGGCTGATAAGGTACGATGTTTTGGATTTCCTTTCATATAAATAAATAGTTTGCCTAGCAATTTTTATCGACGTTTAAACACACACCTGACAGAAAAGGAGGTAAGCAGCTTGGACTAATAGATATCATCAGTTTTATTACGACGCTAGCACATTTGAATCACGAGATATGGCTAAAGTGATAATGGCACTTCTAAAAATGCTGGACCGTGGTTGTTAGATGCAGTCAACGGTAAGGTGTCGAACGGAGTCGTTTTGTCTCAGGGAACAGCAGCTGCAAAGACGGTGATTCCGTTTAGTATCTGGTGGTCAGCCAAGCATGACAGATATACGCCGCCATGAGAAGCAAGTTTTCGTTTTCTATAAGCTTCCACAACCGTTTTGGTCACAACGGTTTATGAGATCATTTTTGATCTGGGTGGGTTAGTGTCTATTCAGCTTTTTCAAAACTCTCGTTTTCCAGACGCGCTGCTCTTGTGTTGTTGCCAATATGGTTTCACATGTAGATGTCGATCAGGACCGAGAAATAGCTCTGCTGTCACATGTTCAAGAATGACCGCAGCAAACGAAGTAAACTGATTTTACCGTCCGCACAGACGGCCAGTGTCAGGCGAGGGAGCGCACTTTGGGATTATACATAGATCTGGAAAATCATTAAACGAATTATATGATGTTAGAATAACTTGGCATCAAATTTATCCTGGAGTTGAACACATCAAAGTTACTGAGGATAAGCCATCATCAGTTGAGATACGTAGCCCACGTAAAGACAGATAGATACATTCACTAAAGATACGGATGACTCGAGCTTCATGTCAAGTAGTTAAATAATGTTGGCTGCATAATTTTTAGGACTGTAAAATCAACCGCAATCACCCCCTGGCCTGCTTGTTGCCGGTAGTCATGTCTGCTGCTGACCAGCGAGTTGGAGTACAGATTAACGGCCAATTCAAACTACAAATTATTCGATATGCGCATCTGTTTCCTGGAAGGATGCTACGCGAAATGATGTAAGAATGTAACTACGAAGCGTGCGGATGCAATGGCAGTTGACTGCACTTTTCTTCATGAGTGGATCACACGTTATGGGGTCAAGTTATCAGTTCTTTCGGGACAGAGTCAGCCTTGCAAAATCAACTGCGTCACTAAGTATAGTACCTGCATTTTACTAAAATAAGCGTATTAAATCCCCTCGTCCTAGTGATTATAGGTTTGTGTGAACAAATAGTCAAAATCCCTATGTTCACACAAACAACATTAATCTGGACGGCGTAATGAAGTATGGCAACGATAATTGACAGCATGGTATCCAACAATGCTGGATAATACCTGTTTAGTTCGTGCAAGGTACCGAGTCATATCTTGCTTTAGGTATGACATCACCAATTACTCTGCAAGAGTTGTGCTATCCATTGGACAAATTGTGATACCTAGGTGAACGCCTCCGATCGACATCCTTGAGTCTAGAGAAGCGTATTGGATCAGCACGCGATGGCTGCGATTATATCACAAAAGGTCTTTTCTGAGACGCATTCTTATTTTTTGATTATAAAAGCGATTTAACACATCTCAGGTAACAGTGTCTCACGGATAAGAAGACAGAGAACTAAAGGAAAGTTCTGTTGTAGCTAGAATCTGGTATATCAAATGTACACGACGCGACAGATAAATGGCAATGGCTAGGTTTCAGAAATACAAGCACTGGCTTGAAATTGGGAATAAATGGGTTGACCCATTGAGATGCGTACTCAAGCCCGACATCACAATGCTTGATCGAACTATAGGGCCAGACGCCAGGTCATGACGCAAATGCAGCACCTTATTGCCTAATCCCACTGTGCAAATGTTGCTGGGTGTTGCATACCAGAACGACAACAATTTGACTGTCTACTGTGAACAGAATTTGTGACGACGCCGTCGCAATTTTCGGCCCCCTAGTGGGAATTCCATCCAACTTGACTCTGCTCCAGTGCTATGGGGACCCTTCGAGGCACCACTGATGCTTAATTGACCCTTTTCACAGCTAATGAGGTAGTGATGACAGCGCTGTCGCGGGAACGGCTAAGTGTGTAACGGAGCAAGCCATCGCATAGGTCATATAAGTTATCTGCTATAACAGCCCCGCTGTGAATCTTCGCTCACAAGACAGCGGAGGGCAAGCGGGCGCTGGGAGTAACATGCGGGGTTAAATGAGGTTTAAGTAAGCAGAGTCGTGTCAGTTCCCTCGAGTCAACATCACTGCAAGTGTCTGTCCCAAAGCGAATAAGCGGATGTATTTGTTACTTGGACGGGGTTCACTCCGTTAATAGTGACAGCGTGTAATCGGTAGGCAAAGTCAAATGTCGGCCATACAGAATTTTGTGGAACCTCTTAACGGTAAATCGATGGTCAGGGCTTTCTTCTCTATCCGACCCTGGTTATTGTCTGCGGACTTCAGTGTGCCAAAGCAGCGCATGTGGATATTTAAGTGACATCTGGGAAGCGGAGGAGAGGACTGTTCTGAGTCTGTACCTGGACGCATCAGCAGTGACCACAACTGATAAGACTGGGTCGTAGTATATTAATAGAAAAACAAATGTTAGCGCGGATTTTAAGCTTACGAAATCGTTATCGCATGCGGCCAACCAGTACCAAGGGACGTACTTTAGCAGCAGCCGGTTGAAGAAGGCAAATAGCTTGCGGAACGATAGCAGGAAAGCACTGTAGTAGCTGATGAGACCTGCGAAGGACCGCAGCTGTGGGACATCTTCGGAAGACGCATTTGCTGAATGGCTCGGACGTTTTCGGGATCAGAATGACGGTCTTTCACATCGAAGATGAAGCCAACGTACTCGATCAAGCAATGGGAAAACGGACATTTTTCTGCCCTCAGGAGGAAACCATACTCCAGAATGCATTGAAAGCCAGCGACCAGTCGTTCGCGCAGTCCATTTGGACTGCGACCAATAATAAGCAGATCGACCAGGGAGGCCACTGTACTTGGAATGCCAAGGATCATTGTGTCCATCATTTGCTGGAAAAGGGCTGGGGCGGTCTTGACACCCAACGGAAGAATGGTGCATTAGAGGAGATCACGCTGCGTGTAAGGTGTTGCGACTCAGAGCAAATGCATCTCTGATTATCATCTCGGTATTGTCATTTCCGTTAAGTTTGTTTCCGAGCGTTTGGAGATCTGTTCTCATAGAAACCAAGGATGCACAGATATGTCTAAACAAAAAGGCAGGAGCTTCAGCATAGTTCTGTCAGGCTTACAAGGCTGAGTTTTGCTTTCTTGAGAACAGAGAGAAAATGGTGGACCTTGTAATGTATGAATCTATAAACTCCACGCTGAATTTGGGATAAGCATGAAGCGTCGAATCTGCAATTTGAAACGAATGGATGGTATAGAATTGTCTGATATATTGATGGGATTTGATGCTGTTTAAACGGGAAATGCTGTGTGTTATAAACAATTTGACTTATGAAATGTCGCGGATTTCAGCAAATACATTAGCTTGCAAACAATTGTGCTTATGTAATACCGTCAATTGTGGTTGTTGCTAACTGCTTTTGTCCGCTCAGCGAATTAAGGAAAGATATAGAACATAGGAAAATTTTGCCGAAATGAGGTTACAGTGCTTTGTGAAGGCTCCTGGGAACGAAAAATTCAATGGACCTTCTGAACTCTTGAGCTTTTTACAGAAATATCATCTTGGGGAATCTGCTGCCCATCTTTATTACCCGAACCGTTTGCAATAACAGCATTCTCTAAACGTAAGCTTGTGACAACCTGCATTCTAGCATTGATGAATCTGATAAGGTTCGCGAATTTTCAGTTCTCCCCATAGGGAGGGAACTTGCCACTAGACTGAATTTCGTTAATGTTTTCAAGCTTATTGGCTCAACTAATGCACGAAAACTATCTGTAAATTTTCTCCACGATTTTTGCAACAATACAAATGTCTGCATTTACGGCAGCACTCTAAAATTAGATGTTTGATTATTGTTAGATGAAACGAAGTATTCAAGGGCTGTTCACAATTGTGAGCGTTTGCGGATTTACAATTGTCAAGGGGGCGACCATTTTAGTTTCGCCCCGGACGGCAAAAATAGATGCTATGCAACTGTGTACGAGGAAGGTGGTGAGTTGAAATCCCGTGAGAATCGAGGCAGGCGTAGCAGTGAAACAATAGCATACAAGGATTAAGAACATGCCACTTACCAACTCCTGCAGAAAGGTCAAAAGAAAGATGGCAGACTCAAGGAAGTTTGCTAGTAAATCTGAGTATGCACTGGTAGATTAACCGAGGTTTGCAAAATTGGCTTTTTATTTGGCGAATGCAAACTCTGCTACTGACAGTTATTGAGTAGCTTTTCTGGTTGGGAAATTCCAATTCGTGTTCCCGTTCACCACTCAGTCAGGCAAGTGACAAGTGTATACTTGCAGATTTTAAGTTCATTTATTTTCCGTTACTTGATATTTATGCTTAGCACGGCGAACTCAACAGTAGTTGATTGAATAGGTCGTTTTAAAGCATTGTTGTGTGAATGGATTGCACCTCACAGTCCCACAATGAGTTCTTCAAGATGACCTTCCAATGAGTCGTTAACCGTTGTGCAAAGCTTTGCCGTCGTGATCCGGTGGCCAAAGGGGTAGAGGTTCTGGCTGACATTCCAAGGGCCACGTGTTCGATGTCTGCTATATCTATCCCATGCGATCTATTAGGCTAGAAACCGGTCATGTTGCTCAGAGTTTTCGGGTGGGTAACGCCCACTATCCATCGGTTAGCAATAATTGATTTCTTGCGTTTTATGCCGTGTTTTAATGTTGGTGACTGACTAAACGATTCATGGAATTACCATATTTAGGTCCACACAAATCCGTACATCTACTGGATAACATTGCTTTAGTTAGAACTACGATTCTAGAACCATGTTTTGACAGTACACTTCATTTATAATGCCACAAGCCATAGTTTTGTCTACTGGACCTTGGTTAAATCTAGTAAATTAGCTTAGTTCTTGTCTCTCCAGTTGTAACACAATTTTGGTAATTCACGACGCACTGACATATGGGTAACAATTGTGGATTTTCTCTATCCGAACTGTCACATATTGAGGAGATGTCGTGTATGAATGGTGAATACCACTCTTGACGACGGGACGTAATCGGGAACGACTAGCAGAATTCAAACGAAGTCAAACACAGCGTAAAACAATCATGCGTAAATTATAAGCGTTATCTTTTCGTGTGCTACAAGTGAAACCTACATCATCTACTCAGTGAATGTATGAGGCATTGGAGAATTGATGTCAGCATTGTTGATATCCAAGTCTATCTTTGTGATTGTGTTGCGAATGAGATAAAGCTGTGGCGGACTGACGCTTCCACCGTTTGCTGGAGGTATGGTTGCAAAATTATTATTATTATTAGTATTATTATTATTCCCCATGTACCCAGGGCATCTAACGTGGCAGTCTGTATTTGGTTTTATGCGTTTGTATGAATCGCTCGGCCCACATTCGCGCCGTCCTTGATTTCGATTCGCGCTCGTCTTTCCCTGAGTTGTTGTCGATTCGAACAAGATCCCATAGCTACTCTGGTGAGTCGGTGTCGTCATGGCGATATCTTAGACCTCTACACATAGGCTATCTAAACAATCTATCTTAGCGCTTACCAATGGTGGTTCTTATTTACCATCCGAGTTGTGGTGCGCGATTTCCAGTGTGTTGCGTTACAGAGGTAACCCTAGCCCTCGTCTTTGCTTGGCTTAATTTACATGAACAGCTAGGAGAGACAGGCGTGCAAGCGGTTCACGGCCGACGCGTCATTATCCAAACTAATATATCTGAATAAGCCCACCTGCACATTTAAATTATACTTTTATTGATACGCCGATGGTGGAAACGGTTAGTGTCCAATAAAAGCAGATCATCTTAAGGTAAGTGATTCATACAAAGCATCAATATGCCGAGTTTATGTGGCCTTGAAAAATGGCACCACGAAATATGCGTGTATTCAAGTTGGATTTGGGGTATCCGCTGTGTGGTTGGATTGCGACTCGCAGTTTCTCTTCAGACCTCAGCTCACTTTGAAGTGGACCGCACCGAACCAGCTCCAATTCGGATACGGTCCTTATGATCGTAATGACTGAAGTCTACTTCAAAGTGATCCGAGGTCTGAATAGAGATTGCGTGTCGCAATCAAACCACTCAGCGGGTACTCCAAATCCAGCTTTGAATTCCTTACCGTTGTGCCAAGCGTAGCTCACGCATCTTAGAACCATAGTGATCAAGGCGTCAACCTTTAACCACTAGGCTCCAGGTTCCACCCTGGCTGCGGTTATCTCCATCTGATAAGTTCAAACGAGGACGAAACCCCTTATGGGGTATCAGGGTTGGAAGGAGCAACACAGAAACACCTCCAATATCCGTGAATGTGACCAACTGGCAAGTTGCGGTGGTCGATCGGCAGCGAAGCGCGCCGTTACGGTGTACAGCTGGCATCACATTTTTTTCTCGTTTTATTTTAGCCTCTATTTTCCGCCAAGTGTAATAACATGGGGAAGAACTGTTATATACTTAGAGTGATAAGTGACGTACCTCTTTCACCTAATGGAGTTAGCGGCGATTCTTCTTGTGCACTTGTTATAATTGCATCAATTGCTTTCGTCGTCGCCGCTGTTATAATTGAGGGAACGCCGCCTCTTGAGATAATTGCGAAATTGCCTGATAAGAGTGTCGCTGGCAAGGTTGGAGCACGCCTACGACGACTGCTTGTTACGCTGAGCACTCGAACGGAATTGCGCTGACCTGATGACGCTAGCTTAGCCGGTGAGACGGAAAGTTGAGCGAGCTTGTGAACACTCCTAGCCGCACGTGTTCGGATAGACGCCGAGCCTCGGAACGGACGCAAACGAGAGGGGGGTTTACGATAGACGCGCACTAATGACTTAGACGCGAAGGCTGGCCAGCTAACGACTCACACACAATCACCCGACCCGACCGACTCCCAACTGAGGCGAAGAGAAAGAAAAGGCAAATGGTCCTCTGTAGGCTCTTTTACGACCGACAAAGGGCGATCACAGCCAGTGCTATGGGTTATTAAGTTAGGGAAAACAGTCACCACGCAGAGGTGGTAGTTTGCAAATGAGCATTGTCGAAAGGTGCGCAGTTGGGGCGCGTCTCGGATTGGCTGAGCTCTGCTGCGTTGTGGGGAGGAATTGGACCTCGGTTTCCACAGTCATTCTGTCGGGATTTCTGGTGTGCTTTTGCGGGAATATTTGACGTGCCCGCAACAGCACTGTACAGCCACTTAAGTTGCTTCTTAGTCTGGTGAACCAGCGACCTCCAGTAGCTTGGCTACCAGCTTTATCAGGTGGATAGTGCAACAGCCGGTTCAGTCAATCTAATATTCGCACCGACTAAATATTGTCACGTAATTCAAAGGATTTGGCAACTTTGAACATTTGTTATCCTTACACCGGGGTTGCGCTTGTTGATATGGATTAAGGACATCAAGGTGACCGTCATTTGCAGTCACCTAAAGTCTCTGAAGGTTGCTTATGCCTGAATTTCTTGGCCCAGTTTAGTTTATTATTGCAGTATCAGGGGTAAACAGACCTCTGAACTGCAAGATTGATGAGTTCAAACTCAAAAATGTATTTCGCGGCTCCAGCTTTCCAACAGCACAAAGTTCGTACGATGACCGCATGCTTAAGAAGTAAGGAACAATAACAGGGTGGCTCAACTGAAGTGTGTTGACATACCTAGGTGGATCGCCATCTAAACGTTTCCTCATTTTACTTTATTGGCATTAGTGGTCACAGTGCCCGAAGCAGGTAGGGTAGCAAATGTCCTCTAAACTGCGTGAGAGTTAGTGTATTTCAAACTACTAAGAGAAAGAAGTAGACCTGATCAGCAAATTCACAGATATAGTAGACTTCCGTGGGACATTTAGGTCACCTGTGACACTATAAGATCTGCTGACTGCCGAAATAGTTTGCAAAATTTTAATCAACTTCGGCATTTACACTGTAACCCATTTTTTGGACATAGCCTAGCCATTTACATCTAATAAACCAATAAATAGGCTTGTTCTGTTCTTTGTTTTTGTTTCCTTTAGTGATTTTTGTCTTGATATGTCGAAAGCAGAGGTCTCTACTGAATATGAACTTATTTTTCGGTGAAGGTTATGGGTCCACGCGCACCTAACTGCATATACGCCACTCATACGCCTCTTGCTAGAATGTTCGGTTACGCGGAGCTTTCTAAATGCGTCAAGCTTTCCATAAGGACGTGAGTGAACACATATATAACATGTGTCCTCTCAGAGAGATCACGGATGTAAACCGCACAAACAAAGTATGAAAATCAATCGATTTCCAGCGCGTGTGTTTGTATGATAGCTTGGAACTTTAAGCCAACAACATGGCACGTGAGCATCGATTGGTTTCGACCAAGTGTGCAGTTAACGATTTTGCGGGACAGTTTATTGTAACATCACTGGTCCAAGGAAACGTTTTCAAGCAGTGTCAATACTGTCTTCTTAACTAAGCGGGAGTTTTAACAGTCTGGCGACGGAGGTGGCTGATCAAAATGTTATCATGCATAGGTTAAAAAATCAGCAATATCAATTGGATCAACAGCAGAAATTATTTGAAGTTCTGGCACGAAATTTTTCAGCACACAAATCATAGGTTCTAGAGGGCATAAGTGATAACTTAAAGTTGCCTTGGCCGATGGAATTCAAGAATTCAGTTACGAGGCAGACAGTGGCACTACATTTTTAGCTTGGTACAGGCACTATGAAGACATTTTTATTGTCAACTGTTAAGCATCGGATAAAGCAGCAAAAGTACGACTGTTGATGCAAATACTGCGATGATCTGAAAACACAAGGTGTTGCAATTATATTCTACCAAAGCACCCAAGGAAGTACACTTTGCAAGAAACGGTGGATATGCTTACCATAATTGTTGGAGAGCGGACATCTCTATTTAACATTTGTTAAAATTGTTTAAAGCTTACTAGAGCAGAAGACAAAGATATCGTGACATATGCAGGTAGAGTGAACATTAAAGGTAAAAGGTTCTAATATAAAGGATTGTCAGACGATAAATACAAAGCATTGAGTTTTACATCTAGCTTAACCTCGCCTTCAGTTACCGATATTTGAACAAAATTACTATCAAAGCTGGACTCAATCGTGTGACCGGGAAGTGGCTACCGATTGTCATGAACGCACCGTAAGTTGCCGCACATTGCGCACCCTGAGAAAACCCCGAGGAACTCTAACGGCAGTTCGGAGATCCAATCGGATCTCACACGATGCACTACGCACACAAGCGCGGCGTCTGCGTACCCCAACGTGCACGGCGCTTCACGCGATGAGGCGCAGACTACGGATACTTGAACGATCGATACATTCCGGTCAGTGTTTGGGGACAGAATGTTTCGCGGGATTGGAGCAGCACTCTTGCACCAGTTTCCGGATGATAGGCAAAAAGCGGTAAGTAACGTTTCATGCACGCTAACAACAATTGAACGGAATTTAAGCCGAACTGAAAAAGATTTAGCAATTTTGTTTGTAGTCAAAAAGTTTCATAAGATGTTGCATGGTCGGAAATTCACGTTATGCACGGATTACATGCCTTTGTTGTCTATATTTGGTACCAAGAAAGGAATTCATGTTCACACCGCAAATCGCCTGCAACGTTGGGCAACATTGATTCTAGGATACAATTTTACAAATAAACATATCCGTTCGGAATGCTTTGGCCATGTTGACGCCTTATCGCACCTGATTGCTAACAGATCAAATTCGCAGCCACATGAAGACACGGTCATTTCATCAGTTGAAGTTGATACTGAGATAAAATCTGCCTTTGAACAGTCCATACGAAACTTACCAGTTACGCACAATGACATTTATGAGTCTACGCGGTCAGATAGCAGTTTACAACGCGTCATGTTTTATCTTCGCATAGGCTGGCCAAGAATTCTCTCAGAGGCTGAAATTAAACCATATTTTGTACGTAAAGATGTCTTAACAATAGCGAACGACTGTTTAACGCTAGCAGATTGCATTGTGATCCCTAAGAATCTCATAGTAAAAGTGGTTCAAATGCTTCACGCCAGAAACCAAGGAAGTACACGAATGAAAGTAGTTTCCAGATGTTATGCCTGTTGGCCAAATATTGGTAAAGATATTGAGGGTGCTGTTCGTGGTTATTCTAAAGGTGCACAGGCTGCGAAAGCCCCATCAAAGTTGAGCTTCATCTTTGGCCGAAATCAACTGCTGCCGGTATGCGGATTCATGTGGATTATGCAGCTCCACTGAACAATCAATATATTCTCTGCTTGTTGTTGATTTATATTCAAAATTGCTAGAAATAGTTTGTGCCACTCAACCAAGGACAGCTACAGCAATCGCACTTCTTGGTCTTTATTTCGAACAGTTTGGGTCCACAGAAACACTTGTCACTGATAATGGTCCACAAATCACATCTAACGAGTTTAACCGATTTTGTCAATCCATGGGTGTACCACATATACGTAGTCCCATTTATGATCCCCAGTCGAATGGAAAACCGCGAGATTTGTGGATATATTTAAACCGGCTCTGTTTAAATATAAAGTAGAGGGAAATATTGCTCCTAACGGATGTATTTTTTACGCATGTTTCGCTCAACACCAAATCCTATTCTCCCAAGCCGGCAATCACCGTTGGGAAGTTTTGTTGGTCGACGTTTACGCGTACTGTTAGATGCCATGTTTCCAGAAAAGGAGACTAATGAGTGTGACTGGAAAATGACAGATCAGTTCAATCGTAAGCACGGTACTCGCATGAGGTATTTTCATCCCGTTGGCCCAGTCTTCATGTATAAATACAGGGATACACATGAAAGTTGGATTTCAGGAATTGTAAAAGCAACAAACGGCAATGTTCTCTATGAAGTGGAATGTCAAAAGTGATTGACTGCACGTCAAGTGAATCACATCACACATCGTTATACACCCGAGCACGTTAATCGAAGAACCCTACAGAGATTCCCTTACACATGCTTTTAGATACTTTTGCTTCGCCTAAGCCAATGGAACCACAACCAGAGCAACGCGTTGGTGTGAGCACAGAAGTGGAACTTGAACGAAGACATTCCACACGTACACACCCTCCAATTCAGCGACTCAGTGTCATTCCGAGCAAAAGATCTTATGTGTAACAATTTATTTTTAACCGAGGAGGGTGTTAGAGAGATCACGGATATAAGCCACACAGACAAAACGTGAAAATCGATCGATTTCCAGCGCGTGTGTTTATGTGATAGCTTGGAACTTTCAGCCAACAACATGGCATGTGAGCATCGATTGGTTTCGACCAAGTGTGTAGTTAACGGCTTTGCAGGACAGTTGATTGTAACATCACTGGTACAGGTAAACGTTTTTAAGTAGTGTCCATTCTGTCTTCTTACTACTAAGCGGGAGTTATAACATTTCCCAATCCATGCACCGAAATTAAGACACATTAAGTACCTGTGTGGAAAATTGACCGAATGTGTTTGTAATAGAACGTCGTTCAAACCGCATCTCGTTTACAAATGAAGGGGCGCTGTGCGAGAAGACTATGGCGCTCTGTACCATTCACCTCCAATGGCTGAATAACGTGCTTCGGAAGGCCAATCCGCTATTGGACGTGCGTAATTATATGTGCGTCATTTAATTAAGGTCCCACGTGAGATTAGCCCATCGTCACGCGACAATCATACTCTCTCGCGATAAGATAGCTAGCGTTTAACGGTCATTTTCGGATAAACCATCCGTTTCAAAAGCACTTCAAAGCCCGGACAAGATATATTAACCATGAAACTTAATGGATAGTAGAAAACTGGCATTTTTCCAACGTATTGGTCACTTTATTCTCCAGCGAATGATGGTCACTGCGAAAAGCTGTTTCTGCACACTATCGTCTTTAAGTTCCCGCGTTACAAGAAGTACGTGACGCCGTTTAACCTTACTTGAAATACCATATTAACCGTCCGTCTCGTTATGACAATGATATGTCCTCGATAGACTGGTCGTATTCGTCAAAAAGCAGCCAAACGCTATGTGGCTATGGGCTCGGTCCATCACAAATGTCCCAGGCTTAGATGTACGCAAATGCCATATAAGGATAACCATGAACTTGCGTCAACGTTTTAATTTCTACCCTGTATGTGAGCATTACGACAAATCTCTTTGAAGCCATGACTACTAGATCGATTCCAAGTACAGTGTAAGATTTCGATTGTTACAAGATACTTTAGTCTTATTTTGTATCCCGGTTGTACTTTTTCTTCTAAATGTATTCAGTAGTTGCATGAGCAATACGAGTTAACATTTCAGCAAATGTTACTCTCACTGACGCAGGAAGCAACAGGCTTTGGGTTCAGAATTCTCGTCGTAGTGGACGATGTTTATAGGATTTAACCTTTACTACTGCTCACAAAATGACGAGTTATGGGAAATGACGAGGTCACAAGCCTTCCGGAAGTTAGCAACCATACATTATTTACACGATGATACGGCCTTGTTTGTTGAGTGGATGCGATGCTATCAGCTTTCATGGCTTAAGAAAGCAAGGAAACGAAACTGTTTTCTTCTTAGTCTGCCGCGCTTCAAAGCTCTTTGCTTTTGGATTCGGTCAAATTGCGCCTGACAGCTCCCTCCTTATTATATTTGCAAAAGTCTGTTAACAGACATAATGCCATCAGAAACCATGGGATTCAAACGAAGGTACAGAAACAGTAAAATAAAACACAACACAACAATGTCCATTGTTTCCTCAGAGGGCGAGATACTACCCGGTTGCCCAAGCCGAAGTAGGGTGTTGACTTAGGGGACACCACCCCGAGCCTTTGGCTTAATAGCCTGCCCGCAAGGCAGCGGAGCGAATTCAGGGAATCGCGCCCATTGGGAGCCGGTGACTGATTGATCCGTTCATACGCCTTTCGTTTGTTCCTTTGTCAAACAGGGGCCCAATGCTCCCTATCAAACAGGGGCCCAATGCTCCCTATCCCTCCTTATTGCCCAAGTATGATACTTTATTGCACATGCGTCTGTGGCACTGGCCATGTTATCATATTCGAATAAACGCCACCCACAATTCCCGAGAAGGAGCCTTTCAGTTGGTGAACTTATATCACAAACTTCGTAAAATCCACCGATTGAATGTTGTGTGACTCGTAGCCACTGATACAGATATCAAAACAAAGTTGGACTGCAACAACTGCGGTACTATTGAAGCAGATGCATTTACCTAAATCGGACAAACCTCAATCGTTCTGAGTCCCGGTGTCTCCGTCACCCACTATAGAAATTACATAGATGGGCGGGAAACCGATGTCACTACCGCTCAACACGGACAATAAAGACAAATGAAACCACATTAAGAGTTGTGCTAACAGTAAGCTATTGCCCAATAATAAACGGCCCAATCTCAGGGATGTAAGGATGAACGATGAAATTATTAGATACACACCGATAACAGACTAAGTGCAGCCGGCAATGCTACAATCCGCAGAGATCAAATGATGTCGAGTATTGTTAAACTTCTAAAGAATGCATGCGTAAACGATTGCTGAACCTCGGCTCAAGAGTGTGAGCGTATGTAGCGGCTAGCAATGGAAACACGTGCGGTGAGAGCGGGGGAATGACTCCGGGATATCTGAGGACACGAACCCTGTGCTAGGGATCCTCGCGGTGGGGTAGGTCATGAAGCGGAACGAAAACTAGGCTGCACCTGATGACCAAGGGCATAGTTCAGTGGAACCTTCCATTCAGCGCCAGACGTCGTTACAACATTGCCTCAATAAAACTATTTGTAGAATCGGTATCACTGAACGAATAGAACGCATATATTGTTTGATGAAAAACAGCAGCTTCAACTCCAATAAAGAAATGTTATGGTAACACTACGGATCAATTATTGAACCCGCTCACGCAAACTCCGATTGTCAGTAGACATCTACCATTAGTCCAAGAAAACAGGTCTAGCAGCACTTCCCACGCCGCACCAATGTGTTCCTGAAGAAAACCCGACGCGTTCGCTCTAAACTCAAACCATCCAATCGACACCTTGTGTTTTTGACGCGCGCGCACATGCGATGCAGGTGCGCTCGTGTCACATTTGTCACTCTTCCCTTTGGTGAGGCCGCATGTGAAGTGCAGTTTGAACCCCCAAACTGCACTGCCGGACGGCGAGCATAGGGCTTAGACGCAAACACACAATGCAAAGTACACGAGAAGCTTACTCGGCTATGAGCGCGGACGGACAAGCAAACTACCAACTGAAACAATGCATAGTATTGGTTCGTCAGCCGTTCGCTTGTCGTGCTATCGTTCAGCATCCTGGCAATGGATAAGATGGTCCCGTACTGAGCGGTTGTGTCAGCTTGTTTTGCGCAGCGTATGAGCTGTGGCGGAATTGTCACTGCGTGCATGAGCGGTTGGCCTAACTTGCATGCCATAGGATAGACAGCGCGCACTCAGCCTATTGCTCGCTACGGGTAGGCAAGAAAACGCACGCGCTGGACTGAATTAGCAATGACTGCTGAGGACACAGCTCCCATCAACGTAGAGCAGGGGCGTCCAAAACTTTTGCAAGGAGGGCCACATATTGTGAGGTAAAATATGTCGGGCCATATTCAGTTTGACAACAAGATTAAAACAACAATTTACTTGTACGAAAAATATCAAAGCCTGGATTTATCATTTCATGATGAGGCCGTTGGCCAGTTGGAATTTTAAAGAGGGCCGCATTTGGCCCGCGGACCGCACTTCGGACATCTCTGACGTAGACAGACCAATCTGTAGCTGTACAATGAATGTGTGCTGTTTGCGTAGCATTTTCTCACATTATGGTCTTGTTCTCGGTAAACAACGCTCTTATCATTCAGTCCGCCTCACCACACTAGTGGCAGCAGTTACCAGTGAGCCAATTTAGTCAATTAATCATTGGACGATACATATATTTACAGAAAATCAGTGTAATGGTCATAAATGTGAACGTAGTAGAGGTTCAAGGTGCCAGACGGCGTTTTACATACATTGAAACATTCACCTGATGGTGTTGGCTAGGACTTTTTCCAAGGCCTCTATTGTGATCCTGCCACCTTCGTACAAAATCATTTTAATGCCTCAAGAGAATTGGGCTTCTTTTTTCAAACTCGTCGTTTTAAATAACCGCATAAGAAGAAATCCAATGGGTTCAAATCTGGTGACCAATCAGGCCACTCCACTGGTCCTCCTCGACCGATCCTTCGACAAGGGAGTGCCTTGTTGAGAACATCACGAAATGTTTGTGCATAGTGTGCAGGTGCGCCATTTTGTTGCGACCAAACGGTGCGCAATAACCTTGCGGCTTCCAGTTGCGGAATGACACAATGCTGCAACAATTCCTTGAATGAAAATGTATGGAAGATACTAGTACTGCGAAACCATAACCTACCGGTCGAACTACTGGAAAAAAAGAAACGAAATGAAAAGGAAAAAGAAAAAGAAGAAGAACAATGTGCAGTTGACTTAAGCCCGACGTATCCAGGCAGGAACGTTTTAAGCCAACTTTATTCCGTCTGAAGAATGTAACATGTTTTCATACTAACTGAGAACGCCTTCGGAGTGGTCTGTCAATTTACTGGGTTTCATAACTTCCGTCCTGAGCAGTTTGCTGCATAGAACAGATTGCCGATCCTAAAATTTTTATCGACAAAATTGGTGAACGCGCATTGCAGAAAAGCTTCTTGTAAGACCGCTTTTTCCAAAAGACATGGTTCAATGAAAAAATTAAAAAGCAGGGTTATATATATATATATATATATATATATATATACGCACTAGCGGCATCCGGGTCCGGCCTCCACGAGGACGGCCAAAGGAAGCCTTCGCCTACAGCGGGACCATGGCTGGCTTGCGCTGCACCACTCACAGCTCCAACCATACACCCCATATCCAGCGTAAACACGAAGGAATAAAACAGGGTAGTATGCGAATGGGAGCCAAGTTTCATGAACCGAGCCGGCCCACACTCCTTCACAGGCAAACACAAGCACGCTGTATGTGGGGAATCAATCGCACACAAGGCGGTGGTCGGACTGTGGTCCGCTCCACACTAAGTGCATGGAACCGCTCTTTGAGCCTAGCACGGCCACAAGGACCGTGCATCCCATCCCCTCCAGAAACGACCAATTGTCTCCTGGAGCTAGTATGGACGAGGTATCGGATAACGGACAGGTAGGCAGCTTGTCAACATTTACATCAAGGGCAACCACCCCGGGGAGCTCAATCAATATTTAACCCTTGAAATGCAAACGTACTCATCTCTCAGGCAAACATACCACCTCCGCCGCATTATTGGCCTGAATTAGTAAATCGAATGGGAGCGTACGCAGCGCGCTGCACATCCACCTTCAATAGTGCCTTCTCATGCATTTGGGCACCCGCTCACTATAGATCAGTCCACGGAATTCGCACTGATCAAATTTGCGTCGGATTAGAAACACCGGAAATTAGCCTTAGTTCGTGATAAACTCACATCCTTCATGTCCTGGTAATATAATACTGGTTTGCTCCAGTGTCCTTTGCTTGCACTAAGTTGGTCGTACAAAACCTGTGTGAGTATCCTTGTTGAATTCACTCGATATATATTCAAACATGCATTAGCGTCATCCATGGCCAATGGCAGTTCGAATGCAACAAATGCACGTGCGTTTGTTCAAACTGAAGTATGAACTACTACAATGGTTCATTGGTGTATGATAAGATAAAAAGCATAACTACACGACCCACAGGATGCATAAGCAAAACAGAATTGGAATCAAAATGTTCCAATGTGGAACGTGAAGTATCAGTGGTCTAACCAGTGCACTTTAGTAAACAGTTGTGTAAATTTTATCACTAAGATGAAAGTCTAAGAGTCTTTCAAATGTCGTTATGTTTGGTGCGTTCACCACATATCTTGGTAATGCATTACAGTGAGAACAGATTCTAAGTGAGTAAAAATACTTTCTACAATTCAGACGGGAGTGTTGTGTTCTTAGTTTCAGGCGATTGCTTCAGCTTTGTTTGTAAGGGGCAAGGGTCAACAGTGATGTACATGGATGCTCGCTTTCAGTTAGTACCCGGTATGTGAGAATAAGATCTCCGCGAAGCCGTCGGTATTATGAAGAGAACCCATCGAGTACACGAAGACGCAGTTCGTAACTTACACCGGATAGTCCACGCGTTGCCTTTGTGGCTCTTCTTTGGGCTTGTTCCAATAGACTGATGTCTCGCTTAACCATGGATGCCAGGCCTGAATTGCATGTTCAACATGCGGACGAATTTAAGAGTTAATCAGCAAAGGTACTAGCCGTCGCTCAAAAGTGCCGAGAGCTCGCCTCAAAAGTCTCAAGTTCAAGTTCGCCACACTTGCCGCTTTCGAACATTGGAGCGAATTGTCAAGACTCTCTTGCACGATTATACCTATGTCGCGTTCACTAGTCACGTGTTGCATGACGTGTTGCTCCAGAAGGTATGTGTTGACGAAGTTGCTGCGCACCGTCAGCAGGTGGCACTTTGCAGGGTTCAGTGGGTACTGGTTCCTTTCTGCCCATGCGTTGTGTGTCAGCTTATACGCCGTAACGGCGCTTCGCTGCCGCGCGACCACCACCAGTCGCGCGCGGGCTGAGTATACCGCGAGGACTCCCACCCCTACGCGGATTCGAACCGGTGACCTTATGGTTGGAAAGCAAACGTGCCAACCACTCGGCCACCGGCCGACACCCATGCGTTAATCCCAGTCAGATCTTCGTGGAGGTAGACACGGTCGGAGAGCGAATTGCTCTCCATATTTTAGCATCGACTGCAAATATTTGCATCGGAGATAGAATGTCTGCTGGTAGGTCATTAATGTAAACTAAAAACAGTAGCGAAACGAGGACGTATCCGTGTGGTACACCAATGAAGACGCACAGACTTGCAGAGTGAGTGTCGGCTACTCTTACCTTGACTGATCTGTCATGTAAGTAGTCTTCCAACCAGCTGAGCAGGGAACCGTTGATACCGTAGGCAGCAAGCTTTTGGAGGAGAACGAAGTGATTGACCCTGTCGAAGGCTTTAGAAAAATTAAAGTAAATCATAACTATGTGGACTCCATCATCAGCCGCCCTGGTCTATAAGTCCCGAGTAATCAGCAAATTGGTGAGACAAGATCGTCTACGTCTGAAACCATGTTGCGCATTAGAAATTATACATTGAGTTTCAAAGTATCGCGTCAGTTCATCTGCGATTACCGATTTCATCAGTTTTGATAAAACAGGAAGGAGAGTAATAGGTCGGTAGTTAGCAGGATCCGATTGCTTACCTCCTTTGTATATTGAAGTGATAATTTCATGATTCCGCTCAGATGGGAGTGTATGGGAGTTAAGCAGACCCTGGAAAAAGGTTGCAAGTGGTGCCGCTATGATGAGAGAAACGGTTTTCAGTACTTTTGGGCGGATCATGCCGATTACAGGGGCACTGTACTCCCGGAGAGACTTTAATTTGCTTGGAACAGCTGCTGGATAAGCCAACGACGTTGGTTGGGAGTTGATAGAGCGAAGATTCCATAGTATTTGTAGCTACCGAGCCAAACTGCAAGGGTAGAGCGTTCGCGGCATCCACAGCAGTAGTTGTTGAGCCACTGGCCATCCTGAGTTGTGGTATTCCAGGCTCATGTTCAAAATAGTACTAAAAACGAGCAAGGGTTTGGCTGGTAGGTTAGGTTAACAGTCATTTTCGTATACATGAGAATAAGTACGCAGTACGAACGGCTGATGCTTTCGTTAACAAGTAGACGTGTACGTAGATGACAGTCGTATAGCCTTGGGCATCCATTGTTGAACGAAACCGACATAGGAATAGCGAAGCAACTGCCGTCAGTACGGTTACCAGGTAGAATGAGTAATAAATAAGTGGTACAGTAAAATAGTGTGCACTTAGGTGTTGCCTCTTGTATGTACAGTCTAGTTTGCATAGCTGATGAGGGAGATCGCACAGCTTGACGATGCTATAGGATGTTCACTTCAGGCTCTTCGTGTCGCTTGACCTGTCCAATCATCTGCTTCCCGAGGTAGACGCGGATTCGCAAAGAACGTTTTTTCCGCGCAATTATAACTCTTAACAAGTGGTAAGATCACATATTCGCCACTTCCAACCTCGTTGGCACGACAACAAGCGCAGTATTACATCAACTAAGTCCCGCTGCCCACTGTCACACATACGTCGTTCAAGACATTGTTCGCACTGTTATGCAAATGTCTAAGAAGTAGCATGGATGTCATCAAAATACTCAACTGTTTGTACATACTACTGTGTATCCTGTTGTGGTCATAAGCTATTTGGTAACAATCTACATCGTATGTTTTGAGTGTAGCGTTTCGATGCTCCTAAAATACACAATTGTCATCAAGCGCGGATTTCTTTCAGATGTAACATACTAAGACCCTGGCGTATCTTTACTGTTGGTATTACCTTCTTCTTAGTCTACCTAGAAGATTGGCCACGTCTAATTCAATTTCTAGTAGGTGCTTCCTATGAAGGTGCAAGGAAGATATTGCATTGCAACAAATCAGTATTTAAGCAGTCTAGATAGCAACTGTACCCAAGCGAGACTTACATTAGCAATGAGAAAAGAAGGACACAAAGAAGATGACGGAGCGTGAGTAGGCAACTTTTCAAACTTGCAGGGGAATGTTGCGCTTGAGTCAAATGATTTTCATAAGTTCAGCTAATTGAAGGTAGGCAGATGAAGAACGGTAATCACAGTCCTAATCATGCTAACAATTAACACGTGAAACTGAGTATTAAACATTAACATCATCCTGTTAATCACTAGTAAGTTACTTACGGGAATGTTCACTTTCCACGGATGTTCCGGGGCGATTTATCATTGAATGCATGGTCCAACTTGGACATATCCATCAGCTTGCCAATTTGCCACCAAAGCGAGGAAGCATTGCTTTGCATACTGTAATAGGTAAAGTGTTTAGAGGCTATGGTAACGCTAGGGTACGGTTAGATAAGGTAATGTAAGTCAGTGTAGCCCATCTGCGGTGAAGAAGCATGGTATATGCAACATAAAACCTCAGGCTAGGGGCAATCGTATGTGGGCATCTGTGTTCGGGTTACCAAGAGGGCAAATACAGAGCGCCTGCGTCTTCGCAGAAACAATGGGTGGTTGTCGTTGCGCTGCAACCCTTGATGAATTAGTGCCGTATCAGTGAAAAGTCCTCCTGGCCGACGTTGCGAACGAACGGGATTCCGTTCTGACTCACCTCGCTCCATAACGTTCGGCCGATTTAACTTGAACTGCCCATTCTCAGTTGCGTACCATCAAGTGCCACATATCAGTCTGTGATCCTCGGTCTTAAATTTTTCTCCGTTCGGCATAGTCCAATAATAGCCTCGTTAGTGACTGGCCAGACCGGCTGGGCTAAGGCACACATGGCCTCATGCACTACAGTTCCATGTGGGAGCAGACGAAGGATTGTAGTTCGCCAGCAGCTGATGCTTGCCTGCTGCACGTTTAATTTCCTGGTGCATCAGCTGTCTTTTTTCCTTGGGGCAATGGTACGCGTGAGGAGATCACGCTATGTGCGACGATTCGTTGCCATCTCCTCCCAAATCCTAATGTCCAATGCACATTGAACAATGAATGTATACGGGTTAAGAAGCATTGGTTTACAGGTCCCGTTGGATAGTTGGTGATAATAACAAAATAATAATGATAACCATAATAAGTACAACTACAATAATAATGATAGTAAAACAGTTAGTACTTTAAATATGCAAATAAAACTTATCGTTTGCTCTGTTGCAGTCATGCAATCCGCTAAGATTCACAACACTCACAGTTAACATCAAATAATTCTATGGTAAACTCCAGGTGTAGGATGAAGAGGTAGCGATAAGTGACAAAGTGTAAGTGGATGAGTGCGATATCCAACAGTCTCTTAAATACTGTTAGTGTCGGTACAAAGACGAGCGATTCTGGGAGAGCATTCCACGCGTAACAGACACGAAACAAAAAGAAATTTCTGCGGCACTCAAGACAGCCCTACTGTTCAGCGCGTTTCAATGAGTGGTCCCTCAGAGTTGTATTGGTGCTGAGTTGCAATAAGGAGCCGCACACAAGTTGTGGGGCTGGCAGAATCAAGTAGCTCATAATCAGGTCACCGCGTAGTCTGCGATAGCTACAGCTGAATAACCCAAACCGTTACAGCCTCTACTGGTGTGAAAGATTGCGCATTCCAATTACGACGCTGTGGCTGCTCTGGTGCATTAAGATCCTGTTTCAGCCATGGATGCCAGGCTTAAGTTTCGTATTCGACACGGTGGCGGGCATCTGCACCGAGAATTCGTTGAAATATAGAGCTGTATATTTGTCCAAATGCCCGCCTCAACAGCCCCACGTGTTGGTTTGCCGTCTTTGAGGTCTTTTCGGGTTGCCTGGCGCAACCTAAGTCATCTTGAACCCGGACACCCAAGTCATGTTCGACAGTGGATTGTTGCTGTACATTTGTTCCGAGCCGGTGTGAGTAGCTGCTCTGATGTCGGATGGAAAGTGCCTTGCATTTATACAAGTTAAAATGCAGTAAATTTTGGCTTTATCATTGATATACCGATTGGCGCGTGGGTGCAAAGCTGCCAATAACGAACCAAATTCCCTGCTTCTCAACATGCTGATTTCCCTACCAGACGACATCTCGCGGGAACACTATAGTAGAGAGCTTAATGCCGCATGTACCAGCCTATTCCCTCGGAGATGGGCGCCGACGAAACGCAAAAAGGTACCGCCAGTCATTAAGAACAATCAGCAACGCCGACGCCTACAATATGGTCACATCCAACGTCTCTACCATACGAGGCGTAAAGATGCGGCAGCAACCGTTATTGATGGCAGATGGCGAACGGCTTTCCTGCAAGAAGACGACCGTATCCCTGGTTTTACGGACTTCTGGACAAAAGTCATTTCTCAGCCTCCAGTACATGACGACCGTCCACCTCGCAATATCCTCCCCACTAACCCAGATTTGGTGAGACCCATCACCCAAGCGGAGGTGCGCGCAGCGATTCGTCAGATGCAAGGCTCAGCACCGGGGGTTGACCGTGTCACACCGCGGGATGTATTGAGGATGGACCCCGTTTTTGTAACTGCGTTTCTCAACGCTCTCCTCGCTTCTTCGCCCTTCTCTTCACACATGAATACAGCACGTATCACTTTTGTTCCCAAGGCAGATGCACCCTCTTCTCCTGAGTTATTTCGTGCCTATTTCTGTCACTTCCGTCTTTACTCGTCTGCTTCATCGAATCCTATTTGACCGCTGGGTTCCCACTTTTCCTTCAAATCGTCTACAATTCGGCTTCCTACGTAAGGATGGATGTTTGAAGCACCTGCGATAATGCACGCCGCACTGCGACACGCGCATTCTTCATACTCTCCACTTTCCTTTGCTTCAATTGATATTTCCAAAGCCTTTGATTCTCTTTCTCATCAGTCCTTACTACGCGCAGCCTCTGCTTTCTGCGCACCCCCTCTGCTACTGGATTACCTTGCTTCCTACTATTCCTCAGCTACTTCCACTTTCAACAATGTTCACCTCCATCCGGAACGAGGAGTTAGAGAGGGAGACCCATTCTCTCCCCTACTATTTATCATGACGCTGAACGAAGCTCTGCAAGAATTACCTTCTGAACCCTGGACATCCCCAGTAGGGCCAATTGATTATCTCGCCTACGCGGATGACGTCCTGATATTTGCTCAGGACCGGTTTTCGCTGCAGGAGCGCTTGCAACATTTCAGGGATAAACTGGCCATCATAGGATTGTCCATCAACCAGATGAAGTCAACCTCCGTCAAAATTGTAGTGGACCGTTCAAGAAAACTAACGATACTGGACACCGCCCCTTTGGACTGTGGAGATAGCATTATTCCTTCCTTGCAACCAGAAGAGAAATTCACGATGTTAGGCTTGCCTTTCAGTTGGAAAGGTAAACTCCCGCCAGCTTCCGCAGGCGAGTTACGTGCTCAACTGGAAGAAATTACAAAAGCGCCCTTAAAACCCTACCAGCGCTTGGAGCTTCTGAAGACGTTCCTGCTTCCAAGGCATCTTCATAAACTCTTATTGGCCGTTGTCCACAAACAGACGCTAAAACGCATGGACAGGCTTGTTCGAGCACATGTAAGAAAATGGCTCCGGTTGCCCACTGACACAACTCTGGCTTATTTCCACGCCTCAATCGGGGACTTTGGTATCGGTATACCCTGCTTATCCGCCACTATTCCACTGTTACGGAAGGACCGATTAGAACGATATCTTAATAATGCACACCCAATTACTAGCTGGGCCATCCGAGATCCCGCAGCTGGCTCCATTCATCGACTGGCGCGCTCTAATGTTACCATCGGCAACCGAGTGGTGATGGATAAAGTATCAACCGCGGAGGCATGGAAAGACGCGCTACTTACCTCAGCAGACGGGTGCCCGCTCCAGGGAGTGATCACCACACCCGCTGCACATCATTGGCTGCGGAATCCCACTAGGATATTCCCTGGACTGTTCTTTCGAGCAATACAGCTTCGAGGTGGGTTACTGTCTACAAAAGTACGACGCGCAAGAGGACGACCGCCTGAGACCCAATACGAGCTACTATATCGCGGCAACTGTGGACAAAAGGAGACTCTGTCCCATGTCCTACAATCATGTGGCATCAATCATGAAGCACCATGTAAACGCCACAATGTCATTGCAGAGCAAGTCGCCAAGGATTCCAACAGCGACCTCATTCATCAAGCCAGATATAATCGCAGTAAAGGGATCATCGGTGCACGTCATGGATGTCGGAATTTGTGACGCCGACCGCATGGCGCGTACGCACCAGCTGAAGGTCGACAAATATGGCTCCGGAAATAACGCATCAATGATCTCGAAGTATATAAGCGCACAATTCCCCAAGACAAGCGAGATTTATCACCATCCAATTATCTTAAACAATCGGGGATTTATATATCCGGCTTCGGCGAAATACTTATCAACTCTCGGCTTTACCAAACTCGACATCTCGGATATCTGCTTCTCCACCCTCCGATTATCACTGATGGTGTATGATACATATTTGTGGGGAGCTTCCTCCCAGTCCTCCTAAAACGATTCCCACAACCTGATATTTCATACATTCAGTGTCGGATTACACAAACACACGGTGACCATGGAAGCGGTTCCGCCCAAAGTTTTAAAGTCTACTTAAAACCAATGATTATTATTATGCCGGGGCATTCGCCCCTTCTCGGCAAATTGTTGTAAATCTCCACTCAGGAGTCATGCATGCAATTTACCGAAAATATAATGTTATAGGTCACTGTAAAGGAGATGCTGGTGGACGTTCACCTGGATCCTGCACCAAATCTTGATACCGTCGGCATGGACCTAGACCCGGTGTACCAGCCATTTAGAAAAAAAGAAAGCACGCAAATCAGAAATCATGTCATAAGGCAAAAAGCAGCCGCGGCCAAACGACGCACGACCGAATTTCACATGCTATGAAGCGAAGAAGCCAATTTCAAGTGTTAGTTGCCCATCGATCAATAATTGACGAAGAACTTAACGAGCTTGTACGCTAAGCAGTGAGGCACTGAGGATGTCACCTCGGCTGGTGACGAAACGTCTGCAGCACAATTGCTCAGCTCAGAGAACAAACAAAACCAGAACAGTCAACCCCAGCTAAAAGTATTCCGATTTATCGCAAACACATGGGCGTTCAACGCTCCGCGCTGCTCGCAGTTAGGAGGATTTCTACTGCAGGCTGACCTCTACACGGCAGCAACTTAATTTCTTGTATAGCTGTATTTGAAGTGAGGTACTTCCTCGAAGTGTCATCTACAAGCCGCCGACTAATTATCCACAAGCTTGGGCCGCTGAAGAGTAGTTCGTAAAACGAATGATTCGGATGATGATTACTGACGCTCAAAACAGCATACAAGTATGAGAGAAGTCTTAACGAACACTGAGTTGCCTGCCTACAAATCATAGGCCAACAACTGGCAGAACAACTAGACACGGCGATGGGTCGCAGAACAGCAAATGTGAGGGTAAAGAAGCAGGCTACGTTGAATGATAAATTGGCAAATTTAACCGGCAGCAAGTACGATAACGTCTATGATGGCTGATTGCGAAATCTGCCCATCCGTCCGCTTAGAAGTGCTGAAAGACAGGTTCTCATCAAACGGCTACACTATAACTACAAAGACGCTAAACCGATGGAATTTCTCGCTGGATTTGAAAGTGCCTTACGATCCAACGGGTTTGACGAAGGCACAAAAACACAATTAGGGCAGGCCGTTGTTCCAATCCTAACGCGCAACATGCAACAAAATTGTTTATCACAGCAATGGAAGAACGCAGTAAAATCCCTAATGGCTGATGAAATTATCGTGATACTGTCTGCGGGCAAAGTACGTATGACGGTCATAATGGACAAAACGGATTACTTTGAAAAAGCAAGGAAACTCCTGGACGACACAAAAATCTACCGTGACATGGAGAACCATCCAACAGGGCAATTAACAAATAAGCTAAACAAGACGGGAAAAAGACATTGGGATCTAACTCACAAAGGAGGAACACGACAGAATGAAAGCTCTTGACTCAAACATCACACCATTCTACGGCCTTCCGAAGGTACGCAAGGATGGTGCACCACTATGACCAATCGTAGGAATGGACTTCCTCGCGGTGCACTCAGCCCGCCTGCGACTGGTGGTGGTCGCACGGCAGCGAAGCGCCGTTGCGGCTTACAGCTGAGACATTAATTTTATTTATTACGGCCAATCGTGTCTCTTCCTGGTACATCTACGTACAACTTAGTGGAAGAATTGTGGAGGCGACTTAAACATCTGGTTAGTGGATCGCAGTAGTCGATAAACAACGCACAGAAATTTCTGGAGAAGCTCAAAGTACTACTAATCTGGCATGAGGAATAATGGTGTCATTCGACGTTACCGCACTGTTCACCTCTGTCAAGTTACAAGTGGCAAAAGAAAACATCAGAGAACGCCTGAATGATAGCGGACCAACAATTGGGAATTTGACAACCGATAGTGTATACAAGTTTCTCTAATTGTGCCACACAACCTAATTTAAGTTAACTAAAGCGTTCTATGAACAAGTGAAAGGCACTCCAACGACATTCCTTATATCTGGGCTCATCGCAGAGAACATCATGCAGAAGTTAGAAGAGAACCTACTCCCAATTATCGGCCCAAAATTATGGGTTCGATATAAATAACAAGTAAATTGTATATTCCTCGACAATGCGAGAAGCTGTTTCCTAGGAGGAACAGATCCAATAACCGTACAACCTTTCCATGACATTGCGTTAATAATTTTTCATAAATAAAGATGGGCGCAATTTCAAAGTAATCAGAATTATTCTACTATTTTTTCCAGTCATTGAATCAGGATTCTTCACAATCCCATGACAAATGTTAAGGCCGAGAAAAAATGAAATGAAATGAAAGGGGCTGTTGTCCAAATTGTTATGTGTATGTATCTCAAAAATTTATTCAGACACTATCCATAAGGTTTTCGTGTGTCTTATCTAAGGACGGTGATGTCCCCAACATATTAATCACATTTTGTACGGTTAAGTGCTTATTACTCATATGCTAAAAAATGTAAACTACATAGCATGTTCTTATAATACCTGGAATTCTGTTTCAAACCTTTGAGTAGTGAGTTAGAAAGAAACGCTCCCTGATCCTCGTACTAAATTTTGGAATCATGACATTTGTCTCTGCAAAACATTTATTTCCCTTTAGTAACTTGAAAAACACAATTAGAAGACGAAGTTCGGCAGATGCATGCATTTCGTATCGTCTCATCAGTGCCGATAACGATAACCGGTAGTTTTATGTAGCAGTTTGTGGGTACAGACATACATACAAACAAACGAGAGAAAAAAGGGGTGTCTTTGTTCTACAACCAGGGCAGCCTGAGGCTGACCGATAATTACCGATACCGTATCGCCAAATTGATGGGGTAGCCATGGGCAGCCCAATGCTAATGATAGAACGAAGTCCATCCGAAGAAATAGCGTAGTTACCCTATTACAAACGTTACGTGGATGATATCTTGGTGTTCAGTTCAACAGAAATGCAGATCGCACAGCTAGTGGCACGTTTTAACTGTGCATATGCCAATTTGAGGGTTTCCTGTGAAGTCGAACAACAGAACTGTCTTCTATATTTGGATGCTCTTATCAGCCGCATGGAGGATGGACTGGTAAAACGGTCTGTCTATCGAAAAACAACGTGGTCGGGACAGTATCGCATTTAGCAGCTTTACGCCAATGCGGCACAAGCGAACGCTTGTGAGGACCCTGTTTAGTCGCGCCAGACGAATATGTTCGAGCGATTGTCTAGCCGATGAACTAGAATTAATTACCAACACGTTAATTGCTAATGGCTACCCTCGAAAATTTATCCGGAAGCACAGCGAAATTCGTGAAATGAAAGTTGCTGTACCTACTGTGCCTAAGAAAAAGGTATTCTTGGAGCTGCCCTTTAAGGGTGACATTGCTTCTTTGAGGACCAGAAGACGTCTGCTTTCCGCCACAAAGAGCACTTTCTGTGCTGCCGAAGTTGTAATCATCGACCGAACTCATAAGCTACCGTTGCCTCCACTAAAGGAAACTCAGCCTATTGGCGCCAACTCCCACTGCGTATATCAATTCGTATGTAACTGCGGGGATAGTTACATAGGCAGAACCAATAGAACACTGAGTTCCCGAATAAAGGAGCATGTACCAAAATGGGTTCAGTGCGGACTTATTCAGCAAGCAAGCCCAACTCAGACTACATGTGTACGCAGGCCGCCAGCATCTTCGATCGGCAGGCACTTATTGACATCGGGTCACCGAATTGAGGTCAACAAGGCGTTTCGAATCCTGCTTCGCCATACTAATTCCCGGCTCCTCCGGTTTGCCGAGGCTATTGCCATTAATCGGATTAAGCCAGTGCTTTGTGTTCAAAAACAATTATCGGTCAGCCTCAGGCTGCCCTGGTTGTAGAACAAAGACACCCCTTTTTTCTCTCGTTTGTTTGTATGTATGTCTGTACCCACAAACTGTTATATAAAATTACCGGTTATCGTTATCGGCACTGATGAGACGATACGAAATGCATGCATCTGCCGAACTTCGTCTTCTAATTGTGCTTTTCAATTTACCTCTTTGTTACAGATTGGATATCTGTTGTTTAAAGGTATATGAACACTGTTATCAAGACTGTAAATTTGTCGGTTTATGATTCAGTACAGAAAACATTGGTTCAGCTTCATTCCCCGAAGCCAAACAGGTTCGAATTCAAGTTTATCACATCGCTGTCTGTATGTCAACGTTGAGGAATACCCACGTAGCTTTTTCGTGAAGCGTCTCTAGAGTCACTCAAGAGCATGCTAGTCAGATTTCAGCAGGTTAGACTGGACCACTGAGCAGTATTTCATACACGGCAATACCTACGTTTTGTAAAGCAATATGCGAGATTCCGTGAGACAAAAATAATGGCAGATGTAATCGATGGTATTCATGGGTTTCGAAACTTGAGTCACAATGTTTAGAAAAGTAAAACGTGACTGAATATCGCACGCCGAAGTGGTTAACTGCCCTACATAGGGAGGCATATGCGCCTTGTAGTAATAAACTGTCTGGCGGTGCTCGGCATTAGTACGACAAATTGGCACACTTGTGCACGGCAAATGACATCTGCCACAGTTGGCACCAGGAGTCAAGGGCAGAAAGATCATCCTGAATGAGTGGTACGATTTCCTGGGTATTTGCACGTGGTTGTGAGTACACCACATTAATGTCATCAGCAAAGATAAATGTAGCACCATTTCTTATTCTCTGGAATATATAGTTAATATATTATCAAAAGAAGAGGACCAAGAACACCCCACTGGTGAATGATTTCGGTTTAGAGAAATCGGCGTCAATGCGCACCAGCTTTTGTCTACCAAGTATATAAGAAAACAGGCGGGAGAGCCTATGGTGCGCTGAGGCTGGTGGTGGCTAGATGCTGATAGATGGTCTACCTACTGCTGTTACTGTTGCGCCATTTGCTCATGTCCTGAGCGCATCCACGTGGCGATCGCTGGGTGAGATTTGGATTTCGCCCTTCTCCCTGCTAAGATCCTGGACACCAATAAGCATGAATTAGTGAACTGACCATGTGCTAGACCTGCTGCCCTTCGGGAGTTAATTTAATCGAAGGATTTGGCTGAGGACCCGAGTCGTTCTCTTGTTAGGAGTGGGCGCCCTGCCAGTATCCTAGTCCATCCTCTCCGGAGATTAGGAAGTGGTCGATGGCCCACTTCCCGTAAATCCTAGGCATGGGAGACAACACGTCTACGGGTTATATTCTCATTGCTCGATTGGCGTAGAGCATGAGGGTCACGCATTGTTTCTGACGGTGGGAGGACACCTCCGGGTGTTCAATGGTTTGCTACTGCCCGCCTCAAGCCGGGCAGCCCATGGTCAAATTGGTGCAAACCCGCCAAAACCCACATGCGCCTGGCCGTGGCCGCAGGTGCGTATCCTACTACGGTCGTAAAACATATATGAATCGTTCCAGTACCTCAGTACTGCGTGTGACGGCCGTCAAGCAGATCCCAATCTGTCTCTGCAATCACATTCCCGAGCTGGATCTGCTCCCCACTGCCTTGTGGGTCAGGCTATTGAGCCAAAGACTTTGGGTGGAGGCCCTCAAGAAAACCTCCGAAGCACAACGACCACCTCGCGTGCGATTGCCCACCAATGCAATCGTATGCCTGTGCGCAAAGCACTCAGCATCGGGTGCTGGAACGTGAGCACACTAATGGACCGGAACTCGAGTAAGCGCCGCGAACGACGCACTGCACTGGTCGCGATGGAGCTGGCGCGTTACCACATCGATATTGCGGCACTCAGTGAAACTCGGCTCGCTGAGCCAGGTAAGTTGAATGAAGCAGGTGCTGGCTACACATTATACTGGGTGGGCAGCGTCGCCTCAGCACCACGTGATCGTGGGGTCGGATTTGCAATATCCGATCGCTTAAATGGTCAGCTGGTTGGTGAACCAACAGGCATCAGCATGCGACTGATGACTGTTTGCCCAAGACCCGGGAGAGGTAAGTTTGCTACTTTTATAAGCACGTACGGTCCAACCATGTGTTATCCTGATGACACGCGTGATCAGTTCTACACTCAGCTATCCTCCGTGATACGGTCTGTGCCGAGGAGCGACCGACTATTTCTGCTGGGTGATTTCAACGCGCGCGTTGGGCGTGATGCATCAGCGTGGACAGATGTTATCGGTGCGCATGGCATTGGCTCAGCGAATGCGAACGGTGACAGGCTGCTCTCACTGTGTACCACTCACGGCCTGACGATCACAAACACTCGGTTTGCACTGAGTGCGAGTGATACAGCAACGTGGACGCACCCACGGAGTGGTCACGCTCACCTGCTCGACTACGTCATCGACGTCAGCGTGGTATGCGTGCAGTGCGCATGACACGTGTACTGCGTGGAGCTGAGTGTGGCACTGATCACAAATTGGTTCGGACCAAACTGTACATATATTTTCGTAAATCTATGTATTGCACTGCCGCCTTGAATTGGCGTAAATTTAACATTCTCTCTCTCGATACTGCGGCGAAACGTACTGAGCTGGAGAAGGCGATGGCGGCACGCCTGTGTGATGTGGACTGCATAGCCACAGTGGGCGACCTGTGGCACCATATTCGCGACCAGGTGACAGCTGCTGCCGAGCAGACCATCGGGCGCGCAAACTGTAAACGGCCTGATTGGTTTGATGACAACAATGCGACGATCGGCGCATTGGTGTTGGAGAAGAATGCAGCACTTGCTGCACATGTGGCAGACCCCAGTGACTTGGGGAAGAGTTATCAGTTTCGCAAACTTCGACAGCGACTGACCCGAGAGCTCCGTCGCATTAAAAATGCATGATGAACGGAGAAGGCGGAGCAGATGGAATGCTACGCCGAACGCCACCAACACAAGGATTTCTTTGACTCCTTGAAGGCGGTGTATGGACCGAGATTGGAGCCGCTGAGGACACTGATCGATGGTAGTTCCGGTGCTACCTGCACACAGACTGCAGACATAATGCAGGTCTGGCGGAAACAATCTGGCTGTCTCTTGAACAACCGTTCAAAGATCGACTGGCCTACATTGAACGGTCTGAAGCAGCACGATGTGAAGACGAGTCTGCCGGACCCGCCGACACAGGATGAGACGCAAAGAGCACTTGTTCAGTTGCGCAACGGCAAGTGTGCCGGAGCCGATGGGATCCCGCCTGAAGTATTGAAACACGGTGGACCCGCGTTGTTGACTGCGCTGCACCACTTGGTGCAACGCTTATGGATGGAGGAGGAGGTGCCTGCTGAGCTGGAGGATGCCCATGTGCTACCACTGTACAAGGGCAAAGGTAGCAAGCAATGCTGCACGAATTATCGTGGCATCAACTTGCTGATTTGTGTGGGCAAGTTGATTGCCCGAATCCTGTGCCACCCCCAACCAGTTCCACCCCGCACGAGAATGAGGACGCCAAAGACCAGTCGCACCGAGAATTGTATTGCGTTGGAGCACATCAGTATAAAGAGGATGAAGCTAAACTGCTAAACACATAAGAAGCAACAACAATAAGGAAAAACTCATTAATATCAATTGACACTACTCAAGCCGGTTCCGTTCTGAGTTGAACTTTGCTGTTGAAGCCCAAATAGAGAGCATTCAAATTCCCATTGAGCGCAATCTGAGGGTCGATGGACCCGTGATTCGCTGGCCTCGTATCCTTAACATTTGGGGGTCTTCGATTCATCTAATTACTAAGGGAAGCAATTGCCAGTCAGCATGGAAGGATATTTGCTTAGTGATGGAATGGCAGGCGGAGGCCACGTGGCACGGCAGCAGCATGGACAAGGGCAGCGCATGTGTACTTCAGACTTTGAAATGCAACCGATTAGTAAGAAAAACAGGTACCTGTTAGCATGGTAACACACAACCTTTCACTTCTCCTGACAGTATCCATCTCCATACTTTGGTTTCAAATGCTGTACTTCGTTTCACACGTTGGTATAACCCGTCATATAAGTTACCTTCCTTCTCTTTTATCTTCCTTTTGTTCCCATACTATTTACTTAACTGGCACAATGGGGTCCGCTAGAGCAGCAAACATTGGCAATAACTGACTAACACGAGCAATGTATGCCGGACAACTCACGGATACTTTAGCCGATTTCAGCGAAGCATTAGTTAAAGTGCAACAGCAGAAGCGCCTGACCTTGATGCCGATGATGGGCCAGCGGTGACCGTAGGTCCATTGCACAATCGGTCCATCAAGTGCTGCCTGCTAATTAACTACGAAAAATGCTGCGACCTACAGAGAGGCACTTCTGAGCAACTTGGAAAATACCACACGAGGCCTACTTTCTGAAACATGCTGTTCAGGCGAAAGATAAGGATAACAACCGACCTGAAAGATGCACAAGGGCATCTGAATTGGGAAAGAAAAATAGAATTAAAGGAAGACTGTCATTAAGATCGCCAAATGGCTTTCTCGGAAACATGAAAACTAAATTTTTCATGAGAACTATGAGAATTTAAAGTGAAATTTCTGTCATATACTACGACTAGGCATGTCAAAAGCCACGGAATATGCTGAATATTTTACAAATGCACAAACAACGCACTGTTAAAAAGGCCGAGCGGACACAACTGCCGGGTGTTATAGGGTTAATGCAGTCCAAAAATAAAACGCACATTTGCATCGGAAATGCGCCGAAAACTTTTCGACATATATTTTTCATTACCAGGTGTCACATAGGCTGGTTTATCGAACAACATTCTGATAGTGTCATTTGGGTGCATCGGGATTATCCCGTTTAAGGGAGTAGTTCGGCAGCATTGTTCCAATAGGTTGGGGCTTTTCGCCTGGCAATCATTCGCCCTATGAAAGCTTGGGTATATATATATATATATATATATATATATATATATAACTGTGGAGTAGCAGATATGAGTACTTAACTAAATAAAGTCACTGCTCCTTGCTTCCCTCCGGTGCAGCATTCTGACTCGACAGACTCTTGCCAAAATCGCAGGGAGGTTACGATCACTACCTACAAATCAACCAAACAAAAGGCGCTTGAACTGAATGCTTGGTTCCCGGCTCCTAATGGACGCGAGTTTCTGACTTGGCTGAGCTGTCCTGCGTTAAATTATTCAAACTAAGATTGCTCCCGCCAAATTGAACTCCCTACTTCAGCTTCGGCAACCGTTATCTAGCCATCTAACAGATTCATGGATTCGGCAAATACTAATACACTACACTCTACTGTTCCTGCGCTATTCATTATTTACGCACCTTGATCACACACCAATCTTCCTTCGTTAATAATCCTCATTCATTTGCGTCTAAATATGATGCGAGTCTCGTTTAAAGCAAACATGACCGGTGCTATAGAAATTCAAATGACAAAGTGTGCTAAATGGTTAATACAGAATATCTCAGTTATAAAAGTGACAACCGAACTTAAGTATATTGTTATAAGGTCAGATAAGACACCACTTGAGCGGATACGTACGCCTATTTCAACGAAACAGAGTAGCGCACCTGAAGCTTCGCAAACTGACTTGCAACCTGCATGTGATGAGGCTATCCACACTAATTTTCTGTGCGCAGCTGACCTAGGTGACTCCGCGACTGCGGTTGACTGTCCACAGCCGACCTTCATAGCAATATCATTCCCATCCAGAAATCTAATAATATCACAGATAGTAATACCCCCGACAGAATTAGTGGTAACTCCGATACTATCAATAGATCTACCGGTTCTCAGCCTACTGTTGCTACAGTTAGCTCAAGCCTAGACAAGATGATCCGCATCAGCGTCACACAGGATTCACCCTGGAAGCTAATAAATAGCAAGCAAATTCGTAGCGCCGTCGACACGCGCTGCTGCACCAACAACACCAACAAAGTCACTTCCACTAACTCGACAAAGCTAAGGAAGTTGACACCACTGAGCACACTAATAGCCTTTAACATTACTGATAATTTTCCAGCAGGCAAGGTATTAAAAACCTTACAGAATACTCCAATTTGAAAGGGAGATTGTTATCAGCAATCAGACTAACATAAATACGAACCGATTACCCCCCGTCCTAAGAAGATCTTTCTTTCCGATTCGTCTGCCTGGAATTCCTTGCTTAACCAATGCGCTCAACTCCGCCGACTGACACCGCAGAATAACCTAACATTTAGACCTGACCATCACATGCCTAACTGGAAAGACTTTGTAAACCAATTGCGATCTCTAGACTGCGGTGACTATTTCCTCTCCCTGAATCTGAACATGCCACTGACTTGTTATACCAAAACGTAATCCCGTGTCTAGACGTCTTTTGCCCAATGAGTCACGGGCGTACTTCCCTCAAAACGAGTCGGACCACCATCTGGTCGCATATACTACCAAAGCTGAAGAAGCTACGATATAGACTCAAAAAGACTAATAATTTTAGTCTATTAATTCAGCAAAGTCAACTAATGTCATCCTTAGTAACAAATCGTTCCTTAAAACTTCTTACAAACGGTTGCTGAAAAATTTTGATTCCTTTGGAATTAAGGACCTATTCCAAGGCCGTTCTCAGGTAGTTACCATAACAGACCACCACTCTTCACCACGTCTAATCACTGGTGGTGTTATTCAAGGGAGGGTACCTGGTCCGTTACTGTTCCTGCTCTATGTCACTGACTTTTGTGCGATTATCAGTCATGCCATGCCTTTCTTATTTGCAGATGACATAAAAAAATTCTACGAATTCCGATGAGCTGAACTTCAAACTACGCGGCTGCTCATACAGAAATCGCTCCACTCCCTTGCAACACGGAGATGATGGAGTTCTCGGCGAAAAAATCTAGCATCATGTATCGCAGCTGTTCGATACCCGATGGATCAATTACACTCAACGGCGAACATCTTTGTATACAGCTGTCTACCCGGGACCTCGGAATCAGGTATTCTTGCACTCTCAACTTCTCTGAACAAGTGGAATATCAGTTGGCTAGAACCAGAAAAGCAATAGCTAATATCTTACATAAGATCCACATAACGCCAGCCAGAGTAGAACTCTTCCAAATTCTCGCGCGCTCCATTTTGAAATACTGCAGTATCATTTGTGACAGCATGAGGAAATTTGACAGAGGATCTCTGGAAAACATACAAAGGTCATTTACCAAAGGTCTGCTGGACAAAACATCCACTAAGAATTCTCGGGAGCGGTGCCAACAATTCCAGCTCTATCCGCTTTGTTTATGAAGAGTGTTAATAATAAAAACATGATTCAGCAAATCGCCCACTGCTACTTGCCCTCCCTAGAACTACAACGTAGTTCGACAAGCGAGCTACGCAATAAGCAGTTTGCCGTGAGTGTACCCAGATGCGGGGTAAATCCGCTGTCTAAAGTTTTCCTTATCAGAAATGCTCTCCTGTGGAATAAACTCCCAGTCACAATCAAATGGTGTGAGAGCGCAATGGTTTTTTGCCTTAAGCTCACCAAGTGGCTAGATTTGAACACGATTATGACCCTGTTCTTTTAGGAGAGATCACTTGGTGATCTGTGCCAAGAAGGACCAGACAACATCTAATGAGTGCAACCAAAATTTCACACTGTGCGACACACCACCAGTGCTGTTACCATCCACTATGCTAACTAGTGCACTGTGTGTCGAAACACACCTATGAGTTAATACAAACCGTTGAAATAGTAAAAGCTATGAAAATCACATAAATGTTTACCATTCATGCATGAGCATGACGTACTCTTTAAAACATGATCTGTGCCAAATATAGTAGCAGTTTCTCACCCAATGAGAAATATACCTGTTATTATTATTATTATTATAGATGAGACCCATGCCTTAGCCTCCTGCAGTGAACCTAACTAAATGACTAGACTATTCCAGCACAAGAGCAACTTACATTATACTACCCAACCACATCCGTTCTTCAAACCTGGCTCAGATATGTGAGGTTTTCAATGAATACTTTTTATCGTATTATACAGAACCGTACCGATGTTAAACATCAACAAAACTGCAGACTACATTTGTACTGTTGAATTTTAACAATCAGACATAAGAACTCTTACACACACAATGCGAACGAGCTTTTATCCTGGTCTAAATGGAATACCGTCTGCTATGCTCAAATTCGGCGGCCCTGATATCCCAACACTGCTTCAGAATATTTGTACGTTATCCACGAAGTCTGGGGTTGTTCCAGATGTGCAGAAATATGCGTTGCTTTCCATACAATATAAAAGTGGCTCGTCAATTACAGACGAGCTATCGTACCATCAACTAGCTATACCTCAATTCTGTGTAGAACAGTGGAAAGGGTAAAAAAGCCAAAATTGTTGAATTCCTATCGTCCCGGAATTTGAGCAATACTTCCCAGCACGGATTTCCGATAATGCGATCATATAATACTCGTCAAGTACAATTATAAACTTCTCTACTCGTTCCATTAACCATGATAAGCGTCTGATCATCATATTTCCTGATATGCCTAGAGCGTTCGATGGGGCACCACATGAAAATCATCTATTGAAAGTATATTCCTTTGGTATATCTGAAAAGTTACATTTTTTGGATAGCATCATACCTTTCTGGTCGGCTTCAGGCAGTTAAAATACTAAGCAATACTCCCACGAGTAGAAAAGTCACAAGTGGTGTAATCCAAGGAAGTGTTCCAGTGCCTCTTCTGCTTTTGATGTTCATTGACGACGTCTTCGATGTCATCAAACACGGTATACCATATGTATTCGTAGATGACATTAACATCGTCTATGAGTTCGATTTGGGCAATTTCACTAACGCACTAGCCAACATGCAAGCGGATCAGCACGAGCTGGAAACTTGGTGCAGTAAGTGGAAAACAGAACTATCATCCGAGAATGCAGCTGCATATGTTATCGGTGTAGTATTGCACCAACTTATTTGATGCTAGACGACAAAGCCCTGTCCACCTGTCTCACAATTTGTGATCCTGGGATAAACTCCTAGAGATCCTACAATTTCGCAGAACAGGTATAGTACACGGTTGCAAAAGTCCGTAAAGTAAGAGGGCTAATACTAAAATCCTTTATTTTATAAGAATCCGAAATCTATCTGTAAAACCCGTATTCGTCCCCTACACGAATACTGCTCATGAATATACTCCACTCAGAGAAAAAGTGATACAACAGCAATAGAAACTGTACAACGCTACTTTCCAAAGCGCCTAATGGGAAATCCTGGTGATCTTAGCTACTATGACCGTTGCTGTGAGATGGACATAGAAACTCACTGGTTTAAGAGGCTAAAACTTAATCTGGACTTTATGTTTGATATAATCCACAAATGAGTCTTTAGCTCAAATACTGAGGTTGTACTTCAACCTTCCCTCAATACAATATAAGGAATAGAGATGGCACGTTACAAATCGAAAAGGTAAGAACTGGTTTAAGATCAAAGTTCATACTTAACCGCTATGCAGTGCTGTGGAACAAACAACCGCGGAATCTGAGAAAGTGTGACTCAAAGATTGTTTTTCGTACTCTAGTTAACATGGAACTGACAATGAATAAAGTGAAGGATATGCTAAACATAGATGTGAATGTAGCCACGTTGTATGAGGAAGGGCCGAGCTCCAGATAGCAAATGACAAAATTTGATTGGAAGTCCACCCACCTCTACCACGTTTTTATGCATAAAACAACCTTGTTCCGCAATTCTAACTATCTTCCTGTTCGAGGGAATCAGGGAACAAATTGCGGAGCGATTACCGAAACCAGTTGACATCACTCCCTACACACTTCGGCTGCCTCGATCAGATTGAACACAAACCCTTCTTGACGATGCAATAACAAATGTGATCGAATTAACTATACAGTCCGTGTTCCGCACTATCGAGGCATAAACTATTCATTTATTTTTTAGTTATGACTACCTTTTTACATTCCTACTGTACTTTTACATATCACTTTTCCTGTAGCGGAAAAGACAGTTCAGGATCGGAGAACAAATCTCACTGCTCAGCGCTATCAATTCCTGTACTTTTCGAAAGTAAGCAAATGATGAATCTGAAACGTTTTTCAGAACTGTCTAGCATATCAATACTTCGAGCAGTCTTCTGTTTTCGACACTCCCTCTGTACAATTTGGCCCGTCTCTCCTGTCCATAGATATTTTGTACTCTTCTTTACCTCACTGTTGATCAGCATTGGGTCGATCTCCTGAGGTGACGGATTTAAGCTTCCAACGCTAATACTTATACCCATGCAAGGCGCATTGCCATTGGTTTCCTGGCGATAAAAAAGTGCTTTACTCGAAAAACCAGCTGATGCTACGGGCTAGGTGGTTTGACTTTGTAGCGTATATACACAGAAAACAGCCATAAAGATGATTTACATAAGTGCTGGCTCGGCTACTTTCATAGCCACACCGGCACACGGCCAGATGAGTCACGGAAGTGCGAGTGAAATCCATCTGGAGAATAACCCGCATTAAAGCAAGTCCCATGAAGGCGGTCCTAGTAATGGCCGTATTACTTCACTTAAAGGTTTTATTTATCAACAATTGTTATCTTTTAAAACCTCACAATCCTCTCGAATTATTTAACCGATCAAGGGGTCATATCCACCAAAAGGTTTGAAGATTGCCTTGGAAAATTCTAAAAAGATAACATCTGCTCCTTGCAATGTTGGCGTACACCAAAAATCATAATATTCAGTTGGACCGTACCTCGCACCGACGAGAGATATACCTTTGTCTTTATTCGCCACAAATTCATATTGCCCGTACAAGAGCATGGTGCCACTTGTACATAGTTGATCTGCGCCAAATATGGACGCAGCTTCTCCTTTAACGAGAGATATACCAATTATTATTATTAGTAGTAGTAGTATTGTTATTATTATCATCATTACTATGTCCATAGAGTCTAAGCAGTGGCCATCCTTTGACCGTGATCTTTATTCTGCCTGGCATCCCTAAAGGTGCTTACTTTTGTGTAGATCGGACAGCAGGGTGGCCTAGCGTGCACTCTAGTTTCTCGCTATCGGGGTTTGTTACCTTCTCGGTATTCCATTACAGGTCTCCAGTTAGTTGGTTAAATTGACGTCCCCTATTGCTCGCGGCACCATATATTTCCTGCAACGATCTGGCGACAGAACAGCTTCAACTAGCTTGGCTAATGTTGGCATCGTATTGAGTGACAGGTCTGAGACCTCCTTTCTCAATTACTTCTTGATTAACAGTCCAATGTGCACGGCTCAGCCTCAACACTTATGCGAATTCAAAAGGTATCGTGGAGAGAGACGGAATTTGTTTGGGTTATAAGCAGGCGCTCCAACCGCCTGCAGATGTGCATCGCTTAAGGACGAGTTTTATCACGGACTCCAATAGTTATTGAGTAAAAGCTAATAATCAGACGTCGTTGTCCTTGCCGACGCTTTCAATGCAATGGTCGGTCGCATGCAGCTATGCGAACTTCAACTTGGAGGTCAGCATGTCATTGAGGAGAGTCGCTGGGGCAGTGGAGACATACATCTCATGTTATGTCTGGACAACGGCCTGCTTCCTTCAAACACGAACTTCAGGTGTTCGTGGAGATGCGCCGCCACATAGCGTCACCATTCACCAACGTGTATGGTCACAAACTGATCTCATTGCAATGAGCTTCAGATGATGGGACAGTTGACGGGTGTGCAAATCGATTTAACCTACCTACCTTGGCTCAAATCACGCTCCGGTCTGTGCGGACATCGGCATACGCTTTGTGGGTTTCTCGAGGTCAAATCACGGTACACTGGGTACCAACAGGCTAGCTAACCCCTCCATCTAACTAACATACCAATCCTCATTCTCAGATGAGTTATCTAGTGTCCCATCTAAAGATGACGAACATACTTAGAGTTTCTTGCATAAAGCCTTGCTCTCTTCCAGTCAACCGTTCTGCGAAATCACTGGGTGGCTTGTGAGAGAATGAAGCTTCGGTCGTAGTTTTGAGTTGTTTCATCGTCGCTGATTCATTCCAGTTGATTCACATGGCAGTGAAATCCACCGCAACCTCAGCCAGCAAGCTAGGTTAAAACCATGTGATGACAGCGGAGCATGGCGTTCTCTGGGCGTTTCAGAGATAATGACAGTAGAGTTATCTGGAAGCTTTTGCAAGCATTTCCAGATTATTCGGACTACCGGCTGCAGAATACCTCGTGTCAGTGTGGTTATTTGCGAAGTTCATGGATCACCAAGCGCCAATCTGCGTAGTTGCATGAAACACTGCACTGAGCATTTATCTCCCTAATTGAGTTGCACTCTTTCCAATTACCCACCAAGTATGCCTTATTGCACGCTTGGGTAGGCTACCCTAGGAGCACTCACAGAAGTCGAGGACATCTGCAATTGAATTTCTCCGTTCGACGAACCAACCAACATCTCAACACATTGGGGTGTTAGTCAAGTTCATTCTTGACACTTTGTATTCAGTTCAGGATGCTAACACAAGATCATAGGTTTAAATCCCTAGTACGTGTAAAGCATTAAAGGGAGGGACGGTGCTGACCATGCTGATACGCAACAGTTAGATTCTCGGTGATTGTAGACAGGGGCAATCAATCACATACTCCCAAGCTGCTTGATACAGCTGCTGGGAATGATGGAGGAATTAGTATGGAGGTGAGGCCACATAATAGTATATCCTCATTGTTTTTGCGCAGTCCACAAAGCTGTGGAGGATGAAGGACAACGGTATGTTTTACGCATGCGATTATCGCTGCTGCAGTACAGATTTTACTTGTATGTGGGTATCGAATTAGCATCATTTCGGAAGATACATACCGCATACACAATGAAATACGATGTATACGCCGCACGATAAAGACAATAGAATGCGTAATGAGTTTAATTTACCAAATCGGTTGGCAAAGCAAGTACCGGAGGTTACTCGACTTACTGGGTGCACATCACATACCCATTCCCAGGCAATACCTGTTATTGAATTTATGTGGCTTGCAGTATGTGGACAGTATACCTCTCCGGATTCGACGGTCAGGTGATACGATAGCAGTCACAAAGTTACGCTTCCCTTTTTCTACTACCACAAATGACATGGATGTTCGGATTACCCGGTGGTTGCGTCAGACTCACACTTTCGTGCATGGGTTTAGATAAAGTGAATGTGTGTGAAGAACTTGTCACACGCTTCCAACCACGCCACGTGGTTTCCACTTACTAAGTAGTTCTGGCAGCCAACGAACAGACGATGTTCAATCTTTCAATTTCCTTGAACACTCGCGTTTGTGTCAGACCAAATGAAGATAAGATGTTTTACTACGCAACTCGCAGAAAGTATTTTTTCAGAATAATGCCGAAGCATCACTTATTGCTGAGATTCACTGGCGAAGGTGTATTTCTGTTTATTTAAACTTAGATAGGCTTCCCCTGTCGTATTTTGATATCTCGGTCGAACGATAGGCAAGCTAGCCTTGGTTCCCCTCAGCACAACCTGTCAATTAGAAACTTGCCCTATCATCATAATCTGGGCGATGTATGCGCTTCATTAATCGAACGGCAGAAATGTCCTCGGTGACCAAATTTTGCTTAAACCTTTGTATACACACCCCATTGGTGAACTAATACAAAATTAACTTAGGCGATTGAATAAGTTTGAGAAAATCACGTGACGAAGGTAAGAATGCGTCAGTTCTCTCAAAATGGGTTCCACCTACGCATGGTTGCATTCAAGGTACTAGGTTTTTGCCTGATAGAAATATTACTCACGAGTAGTAGGATTTTACTTGTAATTCTGATAAGGCTCTAGCAGTCATGCGTTCCATCCTCCTTAGAGGACCGAGGGACTGCGCACCTCAAAGGAGCCCCAATAGGGCGAAATGCGTCTGGTGCTTTTCCGGACTAGACTCTGCTATGTAGCTTGTGAACTACTGTGATGGAAATATGTTTTGCCTGCGTGATTGATTAATCCTGTCATACGTGGCATTTCTATACATGGTCTACTGAGTTGGTTAACCGAATATTTCGGTTCGTATTGAAAGGTTGAATTCGAGAGGTGGCTTTCTGCTTTTCTACCGGAAACCCTGGTATAAACGCAGGTAAAAAGTTAAAGGATTACACAGCTAAAAAATCATGGAATCATACATGGAATCCACAGGAAAATCATGAGTTCAGACAGGTTGGGGTAAAATCGTCTGGTGTGCTTGCTGAGCAGCGTTTCGCTTTCAACATGGAACCTTCGTTAGTTCAGGTGAATCCGTAGGTAACTGGAGCTGTATATTTTAGCGAACCGGGCGGATAATCACGTTGGCAGTGATATGAGGCAAGGGATTATTACAGACCATATATTTCTTGCTTCACTCACTGCAAAAGTTGACTCGCGTTCCAGCAATTCTACGGAAAGTCCTAAACCCACAATTCGGACTCACGACGGCAGTGGCGTTACATGCGCTTGCTACTGAATTTGCAGGCAACGGTATAGCAATAATTTTACGTCTAACCATTTAGCAGTCGCTTCCAGGGAGACCATCTGTAATAGGGGCGTGCCTGAGTTAAAATGTATGTCTAGTATATCTTCGCCCCTGGTAGCCATGAGAACATGTTGCTCCCAACCACCTGTGGTGACGGAGGTTAGGAATTCCGTTTGTTTTGTGTTTGCCGCTAAGTTGGACCGGCAAATATAGGGTAGGTTGAAATCTCCGCCAAGGACTTGATTAAAAGAACTAAGTTTCAATATGCAGTTACACGTGTGAACCAAATGGTTCTCATTAGTGAGGCTGACCAAGGTTAACGGTATATGCAAACTACAAGCGTTCGCTTCGCACCGAGGGACAATGGTATCCAATCGGAGTCAGTAGTGGGACATATAAATGAACGTGTGAGTTCGGCGATAAAATGGTTTGCGAGCAGTACATTATGTAACCACCTCCCTACCTTGATTCCGATAACCTCTAATCATCTTGTAACCATCGATAGAAAATTGATGCCAGGACAGAGCGCAATGACACCAGATTTCCGTGAGAAAGATTTCATCGGGTTTATTCAAGCAGATGAAGATGCGGAGTAAATGTGGCTAAAAAAATCAGAGAATGAATATTTGGTACCTGGCGTTTCAGCAAACCTATCTAGAGGCCTGTCGAGAGAAGAGATTTGACACAGTACCTGAAAAATACGGAGGCGTGGCCTATCAAGCTGTAGAGAGGTATTATTACGCACGACTGTTGTAAGGCAAGTGGAGAGTAGCGTTTCCAGTTTGAAGGTCTCCGTTTGAACTAATACGCTTAATGCGTAGGCCATGGCCACAATTAATATAGTCATAATGCTAGTGGGCCGTAACTAATTTTCGCATTGTTAAAGATCATCTTCTTGGAATATCTGTCAGAAGCATGATGTACAGAGGAATTCTTGTAGTATACCGTTTAGTAATAGTGGGATAAAGAGATACAGATTACGCATTTCAACACACTTTCATTTGGGTTTAAATGTGCCGATGGAATCAAGTACATATAAGCCATATTGCTTTAATCATAGACCAGCTTGTGCTCAAAATATGCCTGGAATCGCGTTTGTTTCAGCTGTACTGGTTCTCGAACCCACTATCACTGACGATGGACTTACAGAACGCTCTGATACAGAGGCAGGTTTGTCTGGTCCCAGTCTTATTGCACATAATTTCACCGAGACATTCAATTTCAGCAATAATTAGTCGAAGCCGCGAATTTATGGGAACGCATATGTGTGAGAGCTGATCACCTTGTCAGTGATAAGCAACCACGGTGGCGAAATGATGACGTTCTGCTTATGGATTCTCCAAAACCTGATTGACGCACCAAACCTATTGCATGGTGACATTCCAGTTTCACGTGGATCACAGAGCTGCAGATTGACAATAAATGCAAGTCATTTTTATGCAAGTTCATGGACTGTGCGCCTTTTCTAGGCGTAGATTGCTCATCCTGAAATAATGCAGCGGAGTCAGGGACGAGGTTTAGATTTGTTGGGCTAGAATCTGCACTGGTCATCCACTAGCTGCGACACTTATGGTGTAAATATCGCGAAATCCGATGAAGTAATACTTGTTTCCATGTAATGCTTTATATGTGGGTAATTAATACAGGGTTTGAGTTATTATCACTGGGTTTCCAGAGGGCTTTGTACTATTGCTAACTCAAGGCTTTACTTTATACACACTTGGTAGATGATTATTGGGCTACCGGTACGCATATGTTGTCCAACATTTATTCATAGCCAAATCAAAACATAGAGGTCCAAACATACTGACTCATTACACGTGGTTGTTTAGTCTGCCAACACAGGCCAGTTTTGACTGCAATGATAAACTGAACACATGTGCTGCGTTTGTCTTCTTTATTCTTAACTACCTCTTGACAGACTTTCACTGCCGGTCACAACGAGCCACCACTACTATTGCTTCATCTCATTCGCATTTCTATCTGAGACACAAAATTTATTGACTCGAAATTCTGCCTACTCATACATTTGCGTGTGCTGACGTCTACAACACCCTCGCGCTGTTTGCCACACTCGACAGTCCTACTGATTTTCGGCCGAGTTAATAGTTGGCTTAGTTGAAAAAGCGGGCCATGTAGAACGATCTCCAGAGAACCAGCTACAGAATCTCTGCCGAAATGACTCGAATTGAAATACCCTGTATTGGCCACAGTAAAAGGCTGGACGACAAACTCAGCCACTTGTCACCAAGGTGATACAGAAACATGACAACACCTGGCTTTCCACTTGTTAGTTGCATACGTTGTGTTGGTGCATAAGTGACCTGGCATCGTGACAACGTGAGAGGAAGTTTTGATCAAACTCCCCCATCATAAGTAGGCGCAACAAAGCTGTAAACATAAGGTACTGCTTTCGAATGAATTGGTCAGTACATACTCACGGGTCACATTATGAAGCTATGCGCGCGTACATTTCTCCCCAGAGGTAGGTCAAATAACTGAGGTCTGTCTACTTCGAAGAATCCTATTCCATCATAGAAAGATTCTTCGCAGAGTAGTCTTGTGCAGAAGTGAACCGGGACGCACCAACAGCAACTAAACGCTTGACTACACACGATTCTATTGTTGCTTCTCATTAAATAGGAGAAACTTCCATTTTCATTTCTGAAGGAATCGCAATGGGTGTCAGGAATGCCGCACTTACGTTGCTTATACAGCCAAGTGCAGTTGATTCCGGTTAATCGGACCACATCGGGAACAGACCATTTTGGTCCTATTAAGTGGCTGGTCCGATTAACCGAAGTTACCCGATGTAACAAGATGGGACGTGCTATACATAACATAGGAAACTACTATTATGCCCTGTATTGGCGGCATATATTTAGAGCAAACACACAAAATAGAACTGCTTTGATAACGAACTTTGTTCACTGAAAAAGAAATTTACAAACAAATTCTTCGTAACGACCTACAAGATATTCAGCATGTGAAGTACAGTTTTATACAAAGGGATTACCGAATTCCATTCAGCGTTTGAAGACCGTATCCAGTGTGGTTTGACGCATTCTTTTAACAGACTGCATTCGCACAAAATCACCACAAACATGTAACGCAGTAATAGGACTACCTTCATTTCCTTCCTGCATGAAATAGCGGTGCAATATTTCAATGCATTTCCTTGCATCCTGTTTTGTGACTGGCATCAACACGTTAGGGTTCTCTTCATCACTTCCATGGTCTTCTGTTGCTGTCGTGTGTTTCGCTGCTATTCGAGCAACAATGGCAGCACCGCATTCTTCATTTCCATCATGGAGTTGAAGTTCGTTGTCGATTGACAAAAATTCTTCGTAATTTTCAACTTGTTTCAGCTCCACATTCTCGCCGTCATTTTCATTTACAATCACCATATCCACATCCATCTCCGAGACAATATGCTTAAAGCCACAGTGAGAAAAACAGTTCCGAATTGTCGCACTGCTCATTTTTCGCCAAATTTCGGCCACGAATGTAACGGCTTGCAAAATGTTGACCTTTGCACTGATTTCTCCGGCCGTCGAGGATGAGGTCGGCAAGCCTTCCTCAATTGATTCAAGGATGTAATTCACCAACCTTGAACGATAAAAGGTCTTCAAATTTTTTATGATGCCCATCTCCATTGCCTGTATCAAAGATGTGGTCTTGGGAGACAGAAATTCCATTTGGATATTCTTCAAGGAATCCAAATTTGAATGTGCTGCAAAATTGTCGAGAAGTAATAACACTTTTCTTGACTGGCGTTGTAGCTCTGTGTCCCAATCCTTCACCCATTCTTTAGAAAGTGTAGAGCTCATCCATGCATTTCTGTTCACACGATACACAACTGGTAAACTGTCCATTCTGAGTCCCATAAAGTAGCGAGGCTTGGCACATTTTCCTATGACCAGCAACTTCCACTTGTCTGTTCCGGACATGTTTGAGCAGCACAAGACAGTTACGCGATCCATTGCTTTATTGCAGCCAGAGAGAGTAACATGTTTGTAACTTAAGGAGCCGTCCGGTTTAGCCCTATAGTACAACCCGGTTTCATCAGCATTATAGATGTCATTTGCTGGAAATTTTTCAAGAAGTTCTGGTAGTTTTGTTGATTTCCATTCTTCAGCTCGAGCGCTATTGGCACTTTCTTTCTCACCATGTGCTTTCTTAAATTTTACATCATGTCTAGATTTCCATCGAGACAACCAGCCGTCCGTAGCTATAAAATCTTCGTGGCCCAGCATTTCAGCGAGTTCTTCTGCTTTGTACTTGGGTCACTTACTCGCACGGCTTGTCCAGTAACAAAGGCAAACCAATCATTAAGGGCCTCATCGACATCTGGATCCTTGCCTTCACGCTTGCGTTTTTGGGAAGTACCTCGTCGTCCTTCACACTGTGCCCATTCTTCTCGCAGATCTTTCTCTTGTTTTATCAGGCGCGATATTGTAGATTTTGTCAAGATTGCCAAGACTGCCAAGATTTTGCCACCAATCGACGCTGACTAGTGGTTGGTTCCTGTTCCTTGATCTGATCTAGGAAACAAATCTTCTCAGCTAACGTCAAGTCCCGTCGTGGCATTTTCTTAACATGCAACAAGACACGCACAATTCACTGAGGTGAACTCGAGTCTGTCTACCGCGTATTTCTATGCTTGACCTAGCCACCTGCTGTCCTATGATTTGCCGGACCTGTGTGTCCGCGATCACTTGCCGTGCTCGAGAGTAGGCCCGCAATGCGGGCTCAGGGCATTCGGCTCAATGGACGTGCGGTACATCGATCGAGCGGTTAACGACATGTGAACAAGCATGTATGTCTTCGCTCCGCCTACAAGTGTTGGAAACTACAGTCAGTTTCGGGCGGTTCTGAAGCCAATTAGATAGATGTGCCTCAAGGTTGCCACAGTTCAGTTTATCCAAAGGACAACTCGGATTACCGTAACTGAATGGTACGCTTTCTTGCCCGACATATGAACTGTGGGTTTAGTCCAGACATGCAGGCACAGAACTTGATTTTAAGACCTCTGTTACCTTCCACCTTCTATCGTCTGGTCCGATTAAGCGGAATTCCGGTCCTAATAAGCGGCTAAAATTAGGCTAGCGTAATAGGATTCGTTTCGGTTCTTCAGAATTCGGCCCGAATAAGCGGCTGGTCCTATTAACCGGTTGTCCTATTAACAAGAATCGACTGTATATAGACCACACAGCACCTCAAAGGAGGTTCTTTCCAGTCGAATCGGCAATTCACTAACGATCGTGTGTTACAGGCTTCATGGTTTTAGTGCGACTTTGATTAGATACAAACAGTTGGACAACCAAACAGTGGTAATACATTTGGCAAGCAAACAAATCCCATAGTATACCGAAAGAATGTTCGCATCATATGGAAAGTGGACTCGACGCAGTAGTGTAAACCGCGACTTATTCTGGTGGCACTGCCATCAGGAGGATGTAGAATATGATCTGTTGTCAGCCCCTCAATTTCGGACTGCCTCGTGCAAATTAACACTTTACTTGACCTCTTTTTCCGTAAACGTAGACTAAAGAAACGTATTCTTGAAAATAACGGCGAGCTGAAGAGACAACAATGGAACATTATCCAATATGTCCTGAAGTTACATTACTGAGTTGGATGCGCTGCACTCTCCCCCGATGACGTAGTCACCAGATCATTGTCAAGGTTTTGCCACTCATCACAGCAAACAAGATATAGCTTAAAAGTGGTGATAACCGTGTTCCGTGGAATGGTTATTGACGGATATACGGTAACGATTATTTACCAATCGCACGAGGAGCAGTGGTCGCTCTCAGTTAAGTAGCTCAATAGTGTATGATGGGATAAATGCTTTAGAAATCAACATCTGAAGCTTTCAATGTTGAACGCGCTTCTTCAGTAGTTTAGACGTCCCACTTCATTACACTGTTTTGTAAGGTTTAGCTGTTGCCTAAATGTCTATTAGCGTTTCGAATGTCGCAACGGTTGGTGCGTTCACGACATATACTGGTTATGCATTCAAGTGGGACCAGATACCAAAAGAGTAAAACATTATTTACAATCAAAACGGAAGCGTGGAGTCATTAGTTTCAGGCCGTAGCCTCGTTACTGGTTAGAAGAATCTCGGGTCAGCAGCAATGTACATAGATAATTGCCTTCTGTTAGTACCTAGTATGTGAGCATGAGGTCTCTACGAAGCCGTCGGCATTCTGAGGGGAACACACCGAGTAAAGGAAGGTGCGGTTTTTAGTTGGGACCGGATAGTCCCCTTTTGCATTCGCCTCTCTTCTCGGGGACTGCTCCCAACAATGAATTTGCCGTTTCCACCACGGTAACCAGGCCTTAATTACAAATTAAATATAGGGAAAAATATACAAGCTAGTCGGCGGGGTTACCAGATGTCGCTCATGCGTTCGAAGAACACGCTTCAAAAGCTTTAATTTCAAAGTTGCCACATTTGCTGCCCTCGAAGATCGGCGTAACTTATGAAGATTTTCTTGTAAAATGATAGCTAAGTCACTCACAGTAATCACGTGTTGTAGAATATGCCTTCCACATAAAGGTGTTGATGAAGCTGCTGCGCCGCTGGCTGAGGACGGATCCTTGCGGTACACAACTGGAATCACACAGGCCTTCGGCGGGGTGTCTACGATTCTCATCTTGATTGCTCTACTGCGTGGGTGAAGTTCCATTCAGGTGAGCAGGGAACCGGTGACACAGCAGGAACCAAGCTATCGGAGGAGAATTAAGTGAGTGACTCTGTCGATTGCCTTAGAAAAGTCTAAGTAAACAAGACCTGGCAGGAGTTCTTCGGCAACCGTCTTGTTTCCTGAGTGCTGAGTAACACTCCGATTGCTGAGACAAGATGGTCTGTGTCCGCAACCGTGTGGGAGATTCAATCTAGATTTTCAAAATAACGCCTCATTTCACCTTCGAATATGGGCACTATCACTGTTGATAGGAATTTAGAAATTCAAGTAGCTTGGCAGCTCTATTGGCGTCCGTGGGACGGAGGAAGAGATTACGTACCGTAAAGCTAAAGCTCGAAGTGCTTTAGACAATCTCCTTCACCTGTGGTGCAGACGCGACCACTCTTGCCCTGAAGGGCAGAGTTTATAATGCAGCCGTCCGTTCGACCCTTTTATACGCTTGTGAAACCTGGCCCATCAGATCAACAGACATAAAGAGGCTTGCCATGTTCGATTATCGCTGCCTCCGCAACTTAGCTCAGGTCTGGTTTCCCACAGCGTGAGCAATGAGCATGTCGGCGTCGCGTATTTGGTGCAGGAAGAGCTAGTGTACCCCTCAGCACCATTATACTTCGCACCAAGCTCCGATGGCTGGTCCAAGTGTTGCGGTTGCCAGCACACCGACTCCCGCAAGGTACATTATTTGTGTGCAGGGGGGCAGTTGGAAGAGGAGGAGGGTAGGCTAAGCGATGACTTGGTAGAGAGAAATGAAAACGCTCACTTGGAAGTTGTCATCGGCTGGTGCATCCCGACTGCCTGCCTGGGGTCCTAAGGATGATGAATAAGTCTGGATGGACACACTTGATGAAATGACTAGCAGCCGGCCCCAATGGCGTATGTGTTGTGACTTTCTTTGTCCATCCCCTCCCTTTGGGTTCCCCTTCCCATCACGATCTCATTTGTTATGCATAATATAACTCTTTTTGTGGCACGAGAGCCGGCAGTTAGCTCTTCGGAACTATGTTCATCCATTACTGGGGACTCAGCCGTCGTGCCTGTGTTCTTTACTCCTTCCTGTCTTTTGTATTGTGGCACAATTGTTGAAGTGTTTTCTACTTGCAGCTAACGTGTGTACTTATGATGATGATGACTTTTGATAAAACAGTATGGAGAGTAATAGGCCGTTAGTTTGCAAGATATGATCATTTGCCACCCTTGTACATCATAGTGATGATTCCATTTTCCCATTCAGATAACAGTGCATTGGAATAAAGCAGATATTGGAAAAAGAATGCTTGACATACTTTCAGATTGGAGGCAACGGTTATAAGAAAATTTAGGCAGATCTGCTCGAGTTCCGGGGCACTGAATTCTCGGAGTGGTAATTTGCTTAAGACAGTTGCTGTGGTAGACGTGAGGCCGGATAAGTCAACGACATTTGCTCAGGTGAAGGATAAGGCGAAAGTTCTACGTGATTTTAGCCACGGATCCGAAATGCAGGATTACTGCGTTTGCGCTATCCTCAGCAGTAGTTGTTAACCCACTGGATGTCTTGAGCCGTGGTATTCCAGGCTTAACCTTCTTTTGCCGTTCACATACTTATAAATCAGTTTGGTGTTGCTCGGAAGCACAAGTACCATTATCTCCTGCCATTCGTACCTATCGACCCAACTAAGCAAGATGCAGTAGTTTTGCTTGTTCTGTAACTTCTATGTGCTATGACATTGGCCTGGTGCATGTTGCCTTCAAGTCGCGTATCTTCTGTCGATCCATTTACGTGTCCTGCTTCGGATCCAGGTGTTGCTTGTGTGCAATGCTCATGGCGGTGAAACTTTGAGGCGGCTTTTATGACCCGGTTAGTAGTACCTTTTAAATAATTCCATGCGTTGTTCTCCGAGCTGAGCAGCTGCAGGTCCCGTCAACGGTTACCGCTAAACTCTGAAGCTTAGAATGGTTCGTCGACTTTTTCATCACTTATCAACACCCTAGCATAGACATAGGTTCGGATTTAGTGATCGCTACTACTTACTGGTGGGTCTTATGAAACGGACCCAAACATCAAACCATTACAAATCAGGAGAAAGTCCGGAAGTGATGGCCTGTTTGAACCTTGATTCTGGTTGCCGATCCACATGGTTATACAAAACTGGCATGTTCATGAACTCAAAAAGTTTTGCTTTTACGAATGAGCCGACGAGGGACGCTGATATTATTAAAAGTACATTGAAATCAGCTCCTATAAATAATAATGCGAGGACTGTGAAAAGCGCGCCATCAGATGTGCCTTCAACTACCTTAGCACGCACTCAATTATGTAATAATTCACAAGGCTTTCTTAACAAATTATCTTAGCAAATCTTGTCAACATGATAACCGGGATCCGTTTGAGCCAAGAGATCACCAACACCGAAATCACCATGCAAGGCATAACCGTCTTCCGTGAAGATCAGCATATTAGCGATGACCGCGTAATGTTGCAGCAACACAGTACACTTCAGCTCAAATTTGATGACATGGTGGATTGTCATGTTTTACTGCACATCTTGCAGCCAGTAAATGGGAGGTGGTTACATAGGTTTTCTTATGTTCGTGAACCGAAACCGAATTCAGTAGAAGACACTAGTTTGGAGTTTGCTAGTTAGACACTTCCGGTACATTTACACCGTCACTTTCCTCCTGTGAACGTCTAAAATCCGAGCCCGATGATACTCCCGGTAAACCACGGTTAACAAATTAGATCCACAGTAAAAGAGGTGGTCGCTATTCAATCCCTTCACTCTCACCTTAACTTCCACAGGAGAATTTGGAACGGGAATACACTGGCCGTCCTTAAACTTGGCGTTTACCGATGAGCCAATTTACATTGGCACTGCAACGGTAAGCAGCTCGTTGGCCCATACCGATCGTGCAACACCTTGGTTCCACAGTTTGTTACCCATAACACTTTAGTGGGGACGTCCGTGAAACTCGCATCCTCATACATACCAGCACCCCACCAGACCTCATCCACAACACCACCGAACCCCTGTGAGGAATTACTTTAAACGCTTCAGAACACACATAACATACAAAATAAAAGCTGGCGGTTCCAACTGTACAAAGCCAACATACTTACTGAGTAGATGAACGCGGAACCTATTGTAAAAAGTCGGTCCTTCAGGGACAAAACGTATATTCTGCAAACAAAAGGACCAGGCGAAAACGCAGGCAGAGGGCGAGTGAAACATATCGGTATATACAGCTAGTTGGATCCATAATTAACGACCTTTGTGAATGCATGACATTTTTCCTTTGATTCAGTCGAACAAACTCACTCCAATGCGTCCAACTGTTGGCCAATCAGCGTGCATGCGAGGAACGTGTGAACGTCCTATCAGCTGCCGCCTTTCCTTGCGGCAGCCTAACGGCTTCCTTGCTGGGCTGGCACCGCACGTTCGTTCGAGTGTATACTCCCATCACAATATGACCTTGAAAAAGTCATTTTAAAATACCTAAAGACACTCCAATTTTCGGAAACCGGGAAATTTACAGATGCGAACGGAAAGGTGTGTCAACTTGTTCCGCGAGCATCCATGCAATAACCAACTGCAAATATTCAGGAAGTTCCCCTCCAACTAATGGCTACATTACATGTGCGCCACCGATCCCAGCATCTTACGAAAGAAGATTCCTGTCCTACACGAAGCAGTTGGACAGTCACAACAGCATATCAGGTAATTAACGCTATATACCTGTCTTTTTTAATTGTTCTAACGCACTACGACCTCATTCAACTCATGCAATAGCAACACGGGTAAGATTGTCTGAGCCCATCTCACTTTTGATGTGGTTTGTGTCGAAGAGACCAGTGTTTCTGAGCGAGCACCGTTTCCTTGGTGAAGCCAACATGCACCGTGAGTCGTTCAAGGTAACTGCTGTGAAGTTAACTAAACTGTTTTCTCATTTATTTAATGACGCCGCAACATAACGTAAGCACAGACAGGGTGGAATCACTCGAGTTCAACCCAACTTAAGAGCAGCATATGGCTTCTGAACCCATGAGATGCTGTGCGACAACATTGCTTTCAATGCTGCGCTGAAATTGGGATGTGCGGCCACATCATTCTCAAGCTCGTGATTCTCGTGAAATAACTCCGCTTCATATGCAGCCGACACATAGAACATGCACTTAGGTGGATAGAATTAATTTTCCCTATCCGCTAAGCCATCTTGTACAGCAGTGATCCTTGTGGTTAACAAGTCTATCAGTCCTAGCTGCTTTTGCAGCCTTGGTTCCCAATCCCAAGCAGAAAATCTTGTCACATTCAGGTTAACCAACAAGCTTCGTTACCGTGTTCCATCTGTCAACCACAGTGACAAGTGTTAGTTGTGAAATCACTCGTATGCTGCAGTTTTCCACTTTCAGCTCGCTATCTATATCCATCACTCATATCCAGCTGCACCTTTTAATAAGCACTGAAAAGCCACGCACACAGATTGATCAACCGGCAACCAGCCTCAATATACAATTTCACAGGTAACTTAGTGCATAGCGTTAATAAGTTAACCCCTTGAAAGAACAAAAGCACTAGTTGTTCTTTCAACTAAGCAAGCTTATTAACACTGACTCTCCGTGAGTGACTTTGTATCACTATCGCGCGGTACTCACATTGGTCATAGGACATTAGCCAATGGGACATCAAGTATTAGTACAGGGCAAGTTGTATGCGTATATGGGGACGGAGCATGCATTCCGGAAATGCTGTCGAGCAGGTTGTCACATGGGTGTTAACGGAAAGCAGGCAGGGATGAGATAGTTAGTGCTAGGGGTCACCAGCAGCGTACCGGACTGAAGCTCGTCAGCCTAGCACGAGGAGTTTGAGCGTTCTCACTCCGCACCCCTTTAACCGATTTGCATGGAGAAAAGGGTTGCTATCGGTTCGCATTCTGACACAGTTGGTAGGAGGTGTTTGTGTGCCAGCTTTCCAGCGCTTATCCGAGCAGAAGGTTACATGTTGGGAAAACAATACGTGAGCAGTCAGAGGGGCACTGTTGTGTACGAAAAATCAAATGAAAGAGCCAAAGTAACAAGGTCGCTCTGGTAAACCAAATACCTGATATATGTCTAACTACGTGAGTACATGAAGGTGTCGCAAAGAAAAGGCTGGACCAATACGGAAGCAGAGAATTAGACGCTTCGTGTGTGTGTGTCTGGGTTGTCTGCACGTGTCTGTTTAGACTAGCCGTCAAGAATGCTGACAGAATACACAACATCACCTCTCCGCTTAATAATAGGATACGTCGAAACGATATCGATTCGGTTGTCTTTGTTCTCGGTTCGTCCTGCGGAGCTGCATGCTTTGCGTAGTTTCGTCAGAGAAGGTTGGTACCACATGCTTCGTTCGTCTGATACTTGTGAATAACCTCCGGGCGTTGACTGTGCGGCCATCTCCCAGCCGGTAAGTGCCTGGATCACATGCACGCGTTATTATCATAGGATCTGACAACGTGGACCGTCCTTTTGATGCAGCGTTTCCCTTCACGCGCACGAATGTTCCGGGCTGGAGCAGAGTCGTAAGCCTCCGCTAAGTGATCTGATATCGATGGCGACGAGCTAACTCGTCAGAATTATTGGATGCAGGAATCGAAAGTGCGGCATTCAACTTTGTCCGAAGGGCACGCCTAAGAATGAGTTCAGCTTGGGTTTTATCTGTGGCTCGGTGGTGTGCGGTTCGGTAAGAAAATTGTGCTTGCATAACCGCATGCTCCCAACCTGTACCAGATAAGCGAATAGTTTGGATATACGCATTCAAGGATCGATTGAACTGCTCTACCATGCCGTTTGCCGCTGAATTATACGGCGTTGTACGTGTGTGCCGGATAGCGTGAAGTTGAAGGAACGCATGAAACTCGTGGCTTGTAAACTGCGGCCCGTTGTCCGTCACTATCTCCTCTGGTAATCCGAAGAGGGAAAACATATATTTCAGCCATCGAATAATGCTGGCAGTAGTCACCTCTCCACACAAATGGATTTCCGGACATTTACAGTAAAAGCGTCGCCACCAAACAGTTCCTTTGATGCTGAGGCGTTGAGTTAAATAGACCCATTATGTCAAGAGTTACCTTAGCCCAACGGTCGCATAGGATACTCAATGGGTTGGATAGAGGATGAAACTGGCCCTGAACTCTTGTCTGCCCTTTGGCATGAAGTGGGGTCATGAACAAGTTTTTCTATTTAGTGTGACATCCTGGGCCACCAGAAGCATTCGTCAACCTTGCGTTTCGTGCGAACGATACCAGGGTGGCTTTCGTGAGCATATAGCATTATCTTTTGTATCAAGCTCCGAGGAGCCACAAATTTTTCGCCACGCATTATACATCCATCAATAAATGAATGTTCCTGACGCAACACATAGTACGGACGAGACTCGCCTGTGATTTTGTTCTTTTTTGGCCAACCGTTTAGCAGATACCCCTGAACGCGGTAGGGTGTCTCCTCTTCCTGAGTCGTCTTCCGGAGTTCTTCCTTAGTCAGGGTTGAGATGGGTTCATTACTCAGGGAAGACACCAGTAACCGCTCATTATCATCCATATTATTATCAGTTTCGTTAAGTGACAGTTGAGAGAGCCCATCCGCAAGTTGGTTTTCGCGCGCGGGACGGAATTGAATTTGAAAATCGTATATTAACAATCGTGTATACCAGTGATGTATTTGAAGTGGCGTGATGCCATTTGTTCCTCGAGTAAGTAAGCTAGTTAACGCTGCGTGGTCTGTACGAAGAGTGAAGGGTCTTCCGAACAAAAATAATTCCACTTTTCGCAGGCCTAAACGCATGCAAGGGCTTCTTTCTCCCCGGAAGAGTAAGAAAGCTCTGCCGCCGACAGTTTTATGGAAGCGTATGCAACAACTCTCTCATGCCCATATTGAATTTGAGATAGTATAGCACCCAACCAAATGTCTGATGCATCAGTCGAGACAATCGTTGGGCACCTCTCGTCGGAAATCGCCACGACTGGTGTGGAAGTAATGAGGCGTTTTAGATCGTCAAACGCCTTTTGTTGGGGGTGACCCCAAACAAATAAACCTTTCTCCTTTGTCAGTTCACGCAGTGGCTCAGCAACATTCGCGAAACCCTTCAGGTAAGGTAGGTTGTACGAGCACATACCTAGAAAATCTTTTATTTTAGTGGAGTTCTGTGGACAAGGAGCCTCGGTGATGGCACACGCGTTGACAAAACGTGGCTTCATACCGTCAGTTGTTATAATGTGGCGTAGGAACTCGGTTTCACTAGCATTAAATTTGCATTTCTCGTGGTGTTACTAGAGGTTAAGGTCATGTAGTCGTATCAGATCAAGTGGTATTGTAGGTATTTCGTTTGAGAGATATGATATCATTTTTGCCTCCTCTAAACCTTCGTTTTCCCCTTCCTTGGTGTGCGGGAGTCTCGACAGGGCGTCTGTAAGCGGGTTAAAGTACCAATAAAATATAGTTTATTTCATAATCGTAGTCCAACGAACGTGAGTATCAGCGACTCAAGTTTACCGGCTTTTGGCCTTTGTTACCGCGACTTATTAGCATTGTAAGAGCAGAATGATCGGTGCGCAAATTGGATCGACGTCTGAATAAGTAAGTGCTATTTCTCACACGCACAGACACATGTAAGGGCCTTATTTTCGCCCGCTAGAATAAGTTCCTTCAGTGTCGGACAAGCTATGCGATGTGTACGAAATCACATTCTCCCTGCCATCATGCAGCCAGGACAGAACTGCACCCAAAGCAACATCTGAAGTATTCGTCGAAACAAACGTTGGACAGTACTCATTGAAGATCGCTACTGTGGGAGTAGCTTCAAACATCGCTCGTATCGTCATGTAGGCATCATCTTGTTCAGTGACCCAACGAAACTCCTGGTTTTGGCGCGTCAATCTCCGCATCGGCACCGCAATAGTCGCAAAATTCGGCAAATGACAAAAGTAATAACAACACCAACCCAAGAAATGTTTCAGATGCTGTGGATAATCGAGAATGGCTCAGGTGTTCTGCACAGTAAGCGTAATACCCGAGGTAGAAGTAACATGCCCAATAAACTCCACCTCCGTTACAGCGAATTGGCATTTGTTGGTATTCAGGCGGAGATTTAGCTCATTCAATCTATGCAGCACGTTATGAAGTTTTTCCTGATGTTCTGTGGGGTTACTACCAAAAACAAGAATATCGTCCATATACACAGCACACCCTTTGAGATCGGATGACGATAGAGTAACAACTTGCCGCCAAGCTGCTGGGGCATTACTAAAACCCATTGGCAGCAATTTGTATTGGTACAAATGGTTTGCGTGAGGAAAGCTGTCAAATGTTGGCAATCTGGACTCAGGGGCATGTGATAGTATGCACTACGAATATACAGCTTTGAGAAAAGTTTGGCATTAGAAAGCCCGACCATCAACTCGATGACAGAAGGCAGAGGGAACTTGTCCACAATTATATGTCGTTTAAGTGCTCGAAGGTTGGTGTATACAGGAATAGAGCCATCTTTCTTTTGAACGGCAACTAGTGGCGGAACCCATTCAGAACACGGTATGGGTTCTATCAAGTCTTCAGTGACCAATTGTTTCAAAGCTTGCGACAAATCCTCTCGCTTGGCCAAAGGTACAGGCCTAGGTTGTGAAATGCTGAACGGTTTACAATCCGCTCTCAACCGAAAGCGGTGCATTGCTTTTGGGACTCTATCAATATCCGCAAGAAGGAGATTTAGGCAAATGGAGGGTGACAAATTAAGGTTGATGCTGGCAATACTCCTGCAGCTGACGCACGGTGATCCATAAAAAATAACCACGGCGTTACTACCCAAAAGATGCTTACTATCAGTTTTAGAAACGTAAACTGCAAACGTACTCTTTCTGCTGTTTCTAAGAAACATTGTAACTGTAACAAAACGGAGTATGTAAACATCACCATTTGAATAGCTGCTAGAAGTGTAAGCGGAAACCTGCACGGTTAACTGACCAAAATAGTGTTTGTAAAAATAATATGACACAACTGTCATTGATGACGCAGAATCTAGTGCCATGTCAGGACAAATGGTTTTGTTTCTAACTTCAAACTACACACAACGAAGATCTGGTGAAGGCAGTTTGGATTCTTGAGTGGGAGACGCAAGTGGATGTTTGCATTCACTGCTGCCATAAATTGACTGTTCAATGGTGACTGGAGAAGACGTACAGTCATTTGCATAATCAACACAAGAAATGGTACGGGAATGGCAAACCCGAGCAAAATGACCGGACTTACCGCAATTCCGGCGGATTGCACTCCTTGCAAGACATGACTTATCATTTGCACAGTGTTCAGTATTTCCACAACGGTAACACTTATTTCCAACTGAGGATCGCGTCAGAGATCGTGTAGAATCCAAACGGCCAATTTCAGTAGCTACTGTGTTAGAGAGGCATATTTTGTTTTGTTCCGTGACTGCGATCTTGGCACGAACCACGTCACAGACCCTGTCCCATGTGATCTTATCTGCGTTCTCCATAAGAGACTCTTTCTGATCCGAGAATCCGTGAGACCAGAAATCAATTGTTGTATAAGCATAGTTGCTTCCACTTTTTTTCTTGGGAATACTATTGTGGTCACAGTTTCGAACAGAACAAACAAGACGGGAAATCAATGCATCCACTGTTTCACTAGATGCTTGTTTCAGCTGCGCAAACTTGTACCGAGAAGTGTAAGTGCTCACTCGAACAGCCCAATATTTATCAAGGGCCGATAAGGCTTCTGTCAATGTGGGTTTCCCCTGCAGGTTAAGAGCAGCCAATATACGTCGACCTTCTGAGCCGAGGTGCAAACGCAAACGCTTTAAAGTATCCTCCGTTTTCAGCTTCACGGATGGATTGAAACTGGTAGCACAGCAATATAAGCTAGAAAACTATTTTTTTAGTCTTCCCAGCATTCTGCATTTAGGGTAAGCGCAGCGTCAGTCAGGAAGGCAAAGGTGCAGTAGAATGTGAAGACATCGGTAACATGCGACGCCAAGTGGTTGTATCCCGGTAAAGCAGCACACGGGAGCAGCACCGGAACGTACATATGGAGAAATCTGTCCGCACACACGCGCAATACAATTAAATCAATAGAGGTTCGAAGTGCAAACAATGAAGCGCAAGATCACATGATACGTCAACGAGTGCTAAATAGAAGTGTGAGTAGGATAAGCGAAAAGAAGACAGCAACAAAGCAAAGTATTTGAACCCGACGCCCACCTGTGGCCACGGCCATAATCATGAGGATTTTGGCGGGTTTGCACCAAATTGACCAGGGGCTGCCTGGCTTGAGGCGGGCACTAGTAAACCACTAAACACCAGGTGGTGTCCTCCCACCGTCAGAGACCATGCGTGTCGCTCTTGCTCTACGCCAATCGATCTGTGAGCTTATAACCCATAGACCTGTTGTCTCCCATCGCTAGGTTTTACGGGAAGAGAGCCATCAGGCACTTCCTAACCTCCGAAGAGGACTGACTAGGATACTGGCAGGGCACGCACACCTGACAGGAGAACGACTCGGGTCCTCAGCCAAAGCCTTCAATTAAATGTACACACGAAAGGCAGCGGGTCTAGCACATGGTCAGTTTACTGACTCATGCGGATTGGTGTCCTGGACTGCACAAAAATTACATGGTGGACGGAAACGGCAAAGCCGATGGAATGCTACGCCGAACGCCCCCAACACAAGGAATTTTTTAACTACTTGAAGGCGGTGTATGGACCGAGATTGGAGCCACTGAGGACGCTGATCGATGGTAGCTCAAGCGCTACCTGCTCACAGACTGCAGACATAATTTAGGTCTCGCAGAAACACTATGACTATCTCTCGAACAACCGTTCAGAAATCGACTGGCCTAGTTTAAACGGCCTGAAGCAGCACGATGTGAAGGCGAGTCTGGAGAACATGCCGACACGGGAAGAGACGCAGAGAGCACTTGCTCAGCTGTGAAACAGCTATTGTACTGGTGCCGATGGGATCCAGTCTGAAATATTGAAACACGGCGGACTGGCCTTGGTGACCGTGCTGTATTAATTGGCTCAAGGAGTATGGAGTAAGAAGGAGGTGTCTCCTGTGTTGAATGATGCCCTTATACTACTATTGTATAAAGGCAGACGGTGCAAGAAAGGTCCCATGGATTATCGCGGCATCAACTTACTGAATTGTGTGGGTAAGGTGTTTACCCTAATTCTTCTCAAACGTTTCATAAATCAGGTTGTGGAACCAAACGTGGCGGAATAGCAATGTGATTTCCGTTAAGGTCGCAGCAACATAGCTATGGTGTTCGCGGCTGGTCAGTTGCAGGAGAAGTGCAACGAGCGACACCGGTCGTTGTACTCGTTGTTTGTTGGTTTCACCGAAGCAGTGGATACGGTGAAACGCAAGGCATTGTGGCTGGTGTTGGGTAAGTTTGGTAGTCTAAGTAAATTTGTAGGTTTACTTGATTGTCTGTATATTGGTATTCGGGCGAGGGTGCGACTGAGCGGACCTATCTCGGATGACTTTGCATTCATCTCTGGTGTGATGCAAGTCTGTGTCTTTACTCCTACCCTGGTTAGTATTTATCTTCATGCCATAATGTCTTATGCTTTTGATGCCGCTTGTACTTACGGTTTTTGTGTGGAGCACCCTGTTGATGGTGGGTTCCTGAATATTCGTCGTTACGGCACGAAAACCCTAGTATGTGAAACAACTGTTCGTATGTTGCTGTTTGCTGACGACTGTGCTTGCTTTGCACACGGTGCGGACGGGTTGTAGCACATGACTAGTGCACTGGCTTCGACAGCGAGTAACTTCGGACTCGCCATAAACACAAGCGAAACTGTCTGTCTCTTTCAGCTTTCACGGGACGTGCAAGTTACAATATTGACGCAAAGCAGCATTGGTGATGACGTATTGGAAGCCATCTCCCGCTTCTGCTACCTTAGGAGTGTGGTTTCGACTGACCAGCAGCTACATGGTGCGCTGCGTATCCGGGCCTCGAATGCAGCGGTGGCATTCGGGAAGCTTGAGTACCGAGTGTAGAACAAGTGAAAGGCTACCGTTGGCACTAAGTTGATGATGTACCAATCCATGATGCTCTCCGTTCTGCTATAGGACGGTAAAACGTGGACCATGTACCGGTGGGAAGTGCGTTATTTCCAGCTGTATCATCAACTGTGTTTGCGACGAATTCTGCGCATTTGTTGGTGCGACAGACTTGCGGACAAGGACGTGTTGCACCGAATTGGTATGCATTCCATTGACTGCATGGTTATGCTAAGATGGTTGAGTCATTGGCGCATGGATTCTACGCGGATACCGATGCAGCTATTATATGGCCAGCTGTGTTGGGAAGTGGCAAGTGGGGAAACTGAAGCTTCGTGACCAGGACATGAAAAAATAAGCCTCTTACATTCAAATCTTGATTGCAGGTCATGGGAATCGAAGGCAGTTGATCGGGGTGCATGGCGCGATCTACCGACGAAGGTCATTGCCGAGATGTAAGAGAAATCCCTCGTACATGCAGAGAAGAAGCGGCAAGTGCGGAAACGACAGGCGCTGATGGGTTGTACTCCATCGACATCGAACGAATTGTGCGGTTGTACATGCGGTCGCTAGTGCTTGAGTCAAGTATGCCTAGTGAGCAATGAGCGCGACCATGCGAAGCCAACACCGAAACAACGACGAGCCCTGCAGAGAACGTAGGCAGAACTGGCGCAGCTATGGTAAGTACGCTACATTCTATTTGCTAACCGCGTGCTTGCTTGCTGGGTCTTTTTATTTCAGGTGGTGTGTTTGCTATATTGTCCTAATCCTTTTTTAACTTATATTAATAGCTACCCGAACTATTTTATTTAAACTTGCATACGTCCCTTAAAATAGTTTATTTAACTTCGATAACATTTTCGCGTTTGTGGCAATTGCTTAAAATATATTTTTGACCTCTTAAAATTATCGTGGATTTGTGGACATCCAGTATATTTTATATGCTTATTTATGGAAGAGTTACGTCACCGTATAAGTAGGTATTATTCGCTTTCATTTTTCAGTCTCGTCGTTTCAAAGGTTTGGTTGTTGCTTGATATCCCTCATGTGGCGGTGCTTGATGTGCATGTTGACATGGTGCCTTCTTTTATAGTCCCCACTACTTCGTCTATACTGGCTCCAGGTGACAGTTAGTCGTTGCTGGATGGGACGGGGTGCACGATCCTTGTGGCCGTGCTAGGCTCAAAGAGTGGTTCCAGGCACTCAGTGTGGAGGGGACCATAGTCCAACCACCCTCTGGTGTGCGAATGATTCCCAAGTACAGCGTGTATGTGTTTGCCTGTGAAGGAGTGTGGGCCGGCTCCGTTGATGCACCGTGGCTCCCATTCACATGCCTTCCGGTCTTATTCCTTCGGGTTTACACTGGATATGGGCGTACGGTTGAAACTGTGGGTGGTGCAGCGTAAGCCACCCATGGTCCCTTTGTAGGCACAGGCGTCCTGTGGCTGGCCACAGTGACAGGCAAATCCGAAACCGGATGCCGCCAACCGTATATATGTATACATATACAACCTCCACGTGCTACCGGTTTTCGCCTGACAAGCATTCTCCCTATAAAAAGCCCTAAATGTCTGCTTAACAACACTGTGACATGGCGGAAGTGACTCGCCACTAAATAAAGTCACGGCCTTGCCATACCGGAAGATTTTACACGTTTCGTGAACGACAACCACTTCAAAAATTTTAGCTGATGGCTTCGTATATTGGCGCATTCCCCGAACAAACTCACAAACTCACAGTAATAATAACAACTTTACACAACACGATCACTTACACATACATTTACATACATACTACACATACTTACATACATCCAGTATGTACTGGGTGAATCATAACCTTTCTATACCATTAGTTTTGTTACGCGTTTGCATTACCATGATTGTGCATTTTATGGCGTGTATCGCACACACGCTTGACGTGCTTGCTCTCGGTTCATTTGGAACAATCCACTCTAATTTCTCTCTATATTCTCGCACGCTCATTCGAACCGGATTTACCAGCGCTACACAGCAACCTACCATACGTGGAACTATCTTATACCACTAACGTTTTGACCATCATTACAGGATTTGATTGTTATCCGCGATTGGACACAAGTGGATAACTCAAGTATTTTTGAGCATTGCCCTACTGTGTACTACCATTCGGTGCAGCATTCTCGAGGCAGTCGAAAAGCTTAAGCTTACTCCAATCCGGCGTTTCTCAAAGCATCCGTGAAAGAATTGTTGATCTCGCGATCTGTTTTAACGGCAGTGTAGTTTAATTTACTGGATCCCAAACCGGATTGATCAACCGAGCAACACTTCAACGTTTGCGTACAATGCAACACTGGTGACAACCAGCGCGCCAAGCTGACTCACGCTTAAATTGACGTGGAAAGCTGAAGTGAAAAACGCGTGACCTTAAAACCTCACGCCTACGGTGAACATGTCTCGTATGAAGAGCAAATGCGAATTATATGCTGAAGTGGTAAAAGATGGTCTGGTGTGTACCATGTGTTTGAACTCCTATCACACTACCTGCCTTGGGATGGGCACGACAAAAACAAAACGGAACACTAACCCGGTAGAGGCGTTTTGGTTCTGTCAAGTATGCACGTCTATTCCATTTGTTAGCTGTCTATCTGTGATACTGAAGGGGTGTGAAAGACTAACGGAAGCGGTGGAGCAACTGTTGAGCGCCAGGGTTACACCCATGGGAGGAAACGGACCTGCACTTGTAAGTGAAGATAACCCCCCAAATTCCCTAGTCAGGCCGAAGAAGAGAGAAGGGCGTCCCAACCTAACCCCAAGGACTCAGCATCCAGCAGTACCAATCCCAATCTCTTTCCCTCCTAGAAGTAAAAACATTGCCTGCAGCGCACCGGCCTCAACTTCTCTACAGTGTGCTGCACCTAGTAGTCTGTTTGCTATGCACGAGACCGTAAGCTACAGTCAACCAGAAATAGTAAACAACACGGCAAACTACGCATCGGTTACCGCCAAGCAAACACCGGAAAGAGCACTGGTAACTTTTGTGCCCGGAGTAGAGAAAACTAAAGCGTCGCAGCACGGATGGCTCCCATCAGTGCCGTTCATAAATACACCAAAAACGCCGGATACTCAGCCTCCAAATCCAAAACCACTAGCTACCAGGCGCAACCATGGTACCTTAAACCTTGTGTGCACAAATGTCCCCGAGTCCGAATGCAATACAGTTAAGGGTAGGATGCCGGAAGATCGAAATCAATAGGGTTCCATCTGCACGTCAATCGGTGTCCACGCTAATCCCACGACATTAAAAATGAATCTCGCATCACCCAAACGTGTTGCACTACGATGAATACCCGTTACTTTGGGTCACACTAAATTAGGCGGAGGAGACTAAGGCCGTTCTGCTGTCTGCGAATCGTCCCCGCAACGACTCAAGTGGAGTGCGCATGCTACTGAAATCCCGTGGAAAGAACGTTCAGTGGATCCCGCTAACATAGCGTGATACAGAACATAGCAAGATAAGAAAACAGTGATTGCACACGATATTCCTGAGCTTACAGTTTGCTCTTCCGACGATGCTCAGATGCACGACCGCGAGTAATGCCATTACGTCCGGGGGCTCTTTCTCTCGAAAATGTCTTGGCCACCTCGTTGACAAGGATCCCCCAGATCACCAAACTATAAAGGGTGCGGTCCCAGGCTGTAAAAACGCGTATTGCAATCAGCACTAACGGCACAAATTTTCTAAAGAACTGGACTAAATTCCGCGGCAGATTGCCAACAGAAATTCGTCTGAAAACAGCGGGAACACTAGCACCTCCTAATGACGATTCAGTGGAAGCACAACTCTCAATGAATACGTCAACTACAGGACCCGGCTCGGGGACAGTTTCAACAGTGGCCATAATATCCGGTGGGACACAGATGAGCACGAGAAAACACTGCGATCCGGAGCATCTAATACTTGAATAGAGATCAAATTCGTCTCGAGAGTCAGCAACCCATCCAAAAATATTAGTCTCCGAGACTTTATTAATCGGCGGAAACGCAATTGCTTCATCCATCCAACCAAACAAACTTTTGGTGTCCGAGAAGCTCTCATGCATGTACACAATGGCTAAAGGTCTACTAAGCAAATTAGCTGAAATAACCGGAAAATTCCCATTTCATTATCAAGAACAAAAGAACGAAGGTAAACAATGGTTTTCGATTATTAATCTTCAGACCCATACAATCATACGAGTGAAATAGCAATGGGTTCAAAAGTGGATTAACGATCACTTCAAATGAGATTGCTCACGTGCGGACAAAAGGCATGAAACAGTAACAAACAGCAAACTAGGACAGAGGTGCAGTTACACAATTGCAGTTGCTCTCAGAAGGATCCGTTTTGGCTGGCCAAGGTAGCTTAACAGCTTCGATCGGCTTCTTTTGTGCACACAAAAGCGGTTGATACAACCGAATGCTGATGGTAGTAGCAAGGGTGCGGAGGCGCAGGCCTTTCGATTGGAGTGGTGGGAACCTCTATAGTATTGGAAAGGCACTGATTGGGTCAACCTTATGACCACTATCAACAAGACGAGCCATAACAGAGCTAGTTAGAGCCCCAGTACCGCCTCGACGCAACCAGCGTGGTAGGTGCTCCTTAATGCGCTTCGACACTTGCCGCGCCGTTCGACCGATGTAAGTAGCGCCACAGTCGCACTCGAACTGATAACTTATCCTAGAAACTGTCAGCGTCGGTAACTTGTATTGGTTGTGCATACGAATGAGTGGCTCCGTGGAAAAGGTACACCTAAACTTGGCTGCTGGTAACGTTGACTTGACAGTTGTTGGAAAACTTCTAGTTACACGCTCAGCAGCGGCGTCTCCCTTGAAGACTAGAAGTATGAAAAGTTCTCTTTTCTCTGCTGTCTATACTTGCAACAAAGTCGGGCTTATTTTGCATGTTCCTAAATATGCAACGATCAGGATATGCGTTTTCGCGCAGCAAATTCTGAATGAACGTCAACTCATTATTCAGCTTGTCTTCAGAATAGATCTTGCAAGCCCTTGTGGTTAGACAGCGAATTAGGTTTCGCTTATATCTCAACGAAACGAAACTGTGAAAATTCGTATCCGGGCGACTCCAGATTTTCTTCCTGTAGACCTGCCGTTGGATCGAGCCGTCTGCCATTTTAGGGAACAGCACATCAAGAAACGGCAACTGATCGTTCAATTCATTTTCGTAGGTAAACTGGAATGATGCTTGTGCCCGATTAAAATGGTCAAACACAGTGTCAAGGTCAATAGACTGGTCGGCCACAACAAATATGTCGTCCATATAGCGGTGGTAACATTCAGAGGTCGTGATCCGCATGTAACTTGGTATTCTCTACTTTCGCCAAGAAGACATCAGCTAACAACGGACCCAATGGCGATCCCATAGTTACACCATCCTTTTGTCGGTAGTAAGTGCCATTGAATAGGAACTTATGTTCCAGGTGCAACGCAAAAGAAGGCTTTTCAACGCACGCAACGGTATGCATATACTTGCTTTTGTTTCTTATATGTAGGCGCAAAGGTAATCGGGCGCCTCGAAAAGTGACACCTAGTCCGGAGACGCGCCAGACGCGTTTCGACCTATTGGGGCTCATCAGTGGCGCGCATTCCATCGGTCGTCTAAGGAGGATCGAACCCATGGCCGCTAGAAGCAGATGTCGTCGCAACGAGCCTGGACCTTAACGTGGTGCAAAAGTTTGCGTACCTTATTGACCCATTGAGCTATACTGGGTGATGCCTCCGGACACCTTGAGAGCTACTCCTACCAGGTTGGTCAATGGTGAGAGTTCAGACAAATGCAATCTTCTGGTTCTCCAGGTTGGGGTTTGAAATGGGTTGGCGTCCATTTCTGTAAAATTAAATCACTGCCAACTCTCCGCTGCCTTGCGGACAGGCTTTTGAGCCAAAGGCGTTAGATGAGGACCCTTATCATCCTCCTGTCTAGGTCTGGGTGCCCTGGCGGTATCTCAGCTCACATACAACCATAACCCCTTCTTCAAACATAAACTTCATCCTACATCGGCCGTCGCGCATATTATTAAGGGCAGCCTTATCTGCTGCATACAACAGGGCGGATAAGCGAAAACATGCTACTGCTGGCACCTCCCTTCTTTATTTTCCACCTTTTTCTCTTACTCCCATCCAGACTCCCGTTATTAACCTTCCTTATATACTTCCCAGCTTAACTGACAGCAACCGAAGTGCACTGGAGTAGAACCATCTGCAGCCACCATCCCACCGCACCTATCGGACGCCTATCGGCAAAAGTCCCTTATAAGGCCACGCTGTCCCGTTTCCATGGCAACATTCAACGTTCGCACTCTAAGACAAACTGGTCAACAGGCTGCACTCGCACGCACCTTGGACACACTGAGTATTGTTGTGTATTGTGTGCCCCAACCTAGAATCAATGAACCTAACGGTGTTATTGAATTAACTGCACCCGGCTTATCCTCTCGTTATTGGTTGCACGCATCCGGTGACGCCGATGCAGCACTCGCGGGTCAAGCTGGTATAGGTATCATTCTAAGCTCCAAGGCTGAGCCATCGTTGGTTGATTGGATTCCGGTGAACAGCCGTTTATGTGCAGTCCGTTTGACGACATCAGCTAAGGTTGATTCACGAATTAGTAAAAAAGCTGTTTGTTTGTGATTTCCGCTTATGCTCCCACCGACTGCAGTTCTAATGCAGTCAAGGACACTTTCTATCACGAACTGAACGCGCTACTACGCAGTGCTACTAGTTCAGATATTATAGTACTTGCAGGGGATATGAACGCACAAGTAGGGCGTCTGAGCTCTTCAGAAGCTCAGCTGGGTGGTAAGTATGGACTTAACTCCGAACGGACTGACAACGGCGAGCGTCTGCTGCAACTGTGTGCGGAGCACCAGTTGTTTCTTACTAGCACTGCTTTTAGACACAGTGGGCGCCGAAGTGCCACTTGGCGTCCACCTGTAGCTGGCCAGCGATGGACCCAAATTGACCACATAGCCATAAGTTACAGGTGGCGCGGTTCCATTCTGGATTGCCGCTCGTACTGGAGTACCTGTGTCGACTCTGATCATGCCTTGGTGCGCTGTCGTTTCTCCATGAACTTTACCGGAAGGCGCACAAAGCGTCTCCCCCGATTGGCAACGGAGAAATTGTCCCAGCCCTCGGTCAGGCAAGCCTATCAAGAAGCACTGCATACCGAACTCTCGCTGTCTTGTCCTAATGACACTGAGCTTCAGTGGAATAGGATCTCGGCCGCCATGCACGACGCAGGAGCATCTGCTTGTGGCACTATCAGTCGTCACCGCACCAGTCACTGGATATCCGAGAGGTCCGTGAACCTGTTGGAATCTAGAAGACACCTCCCGGCTGGTTCTGAACACAATGTGACCAGACGGGCTATTAGGCGTGAACTAAAGCGGAGCCTACGTGCTGACAAGGAAGCCTGGTGGACCAGTCGGGCTCAAGAAATGGAGGAGGCAGGAGCAGTAGGCAATTACCGCAAGCTCTTCCAGCTAATCCGCACCACTGGTCCCAGAAAACCAGGCGTCAGTGAGACAATCAGAGACAGCGCGGGTGCGCTGATACACAATAAGGAGCGCCGTATGGCTCGTTGGGCGGAACACTTTCAAGATCAGTTCAGCTGGCCCCCTGCTCCCGGACCTCTTCCTACTCAGGTGATGCAGGACGAGCCATGGACGGTTAGTTTAGAGCCTCCGTCGGAGGCCGAGGTCCGAAACGCGATCACAGCCCTCAATCGTTTTCGTGCCGCTGGCCCGGATTCCCTCCCACCTGCACTATTTAAGGATGGAGGTGAGGTCCTCTGCAAAGCACTGACCTCCCTATTCGAACGTATCTGGAACGAAGAGAGTGTGCCGGCTAATTGGAGCGAATCGATTATAGTGGCAATATACAAGAAGGGCAGTCGCACAGACTGTTCTAACCACAGGGGTATTAGCCTAACGCCAGTTGTGACAAAATTACTGGCCTCGATTATCGTTCGTCGCCTCACTGCAGAACGGGAATCTCGGATTAGGGAAGAGCAGGCCGGTTTTCGCCCAGGACGTGGCTGTATAGACCATATATTTACTTTGCGGCAGGTGCTAGAGCAGCGCCACGCATACCGCAGACCGACAATAGCTGTGTTCCTCGATTTCAAGAGTGCGTTCGATTCAGTCGATCGATCGATTCTGTTCGAAATACTTGTGCAGAAAGGTGTTCCCACGAAATATGTGAACATCCTTCGTGCTCTATACTCGAACACTACAGGGCGCGTCAGGGTCTATGGCAGCCTATCGGATAGCTTTCCGACTACAAGTGACGTTCGTCAGGGTTGTCCGATTTCCCCATTTTTGTTCAATTTCGTCGTGGATTCTATCATGGAGTGTTCCCTTGCGGAATCTCACGATGTAGGCGTTGAAGTGCTGCCTGGTGAAAGGTTAGTTGATCTAGATTATGCGGACGATATCGTCTTGCTTTTCGACGATGTTGAGGCGGCACAATCAACCCTGAATAGCCTGTCCAGAGTGGTCCCATTATTTGGTATGCACTTCGCACCTTCAAAGTGCAAAGTGTTGCTGCAGGACCACCAGCCACTTGATGACCCCTTGACGCTTGCTAACGAGGAACTCGAGGTGGTTGATCAATTCACTTATCTTGGCAGCTGCATCAGCAATGATGGGCGCATAGAAACTGACGTCAGCTCACGCATTGCAAAGGCCAGAGCTGCCTTCTTGAACCTGCGTCATCTTTGGCGACAGAAGGGAGTTTCCCTCCGTCTGAAAGGCCGTGTATACAAGGCCACAGTGAGGGCCGTTCTGCTCTATGGTAGTGAGACTTGGCCCCTTCGGTCTGAAGATCTGAGGCGCCTTCAAGTCTTTGATCATCGTTGTCTGCGAAGCATTGCTGGTGTCGGATGGCACCAGCGTGTCCGCAACGATGATGTGCGTAGGCGAGTACTAGGTGGTGATAATCATGCTAGCTCCCTAGAACAACAGATAGCACTGAATAAGTTGCGTTGGCTCGGGCACGTGCTACGCATGCCTGGTCACCGCTTACCTAGGAGGGCCTTGTTCAGTCTACCAGGTGTAGGATGGCGCAAGGCTCGAGGTGGACAGAAGTTGACTTGGCAGCGGGAAATGAAGTCACTGACGACCAAACTGGGTGCCGTTGGTCCGTCTCGCCTTCCGGGTTGGAGTCCACGTGACTCACCTTGTGCTTGGCTCGAGACTTTACAGGACATGGCTCGCAACCGACACCAGTGGCGCGTCTGCTGCCGTCTCCTAATCGGATTGTCTGTTTAAAGTGTGTTTGGTGCTGAGTTATCTGCGGGGTAATGGCTGATTATGACGCGTGGCAGTGAAAGCCGCAAGGAAGCTGTCTCGCCGATGCCGCCTTATCTTTGCACGATAGCCAGCTGTTTGTGACGGTATGTTGTCTACACAAGGTGTAGGCGCCTTGACCCTGAATGTTTGCTTAGGGCATTAAGGTTTTCAGGTAAGTCCCCCTTCTCTCCCTCTTCTTATTCTTTATTTCATAGGTCCTCATGGTTGTATGGCAGCGAAGCATCAGTTCAAATGGCTGATGTACTGCTGTTGCTGCTGCTGCTGCTGTTGATGATGATGATGATGATGATGATGATGTGATGATGCTGATGATGATGATGATGATGGTGATGATGATGATGATGAAGATGATGATGATGATGATGATGATGATGATGATGATGATTATGATGATGAAGATGATGATGATGATGAGATGAAGAGTATGATGATGATGATGATGATGAATTGATGATGATGATGAGATGATGATGATGATGATGATGATGATGATGATGATGATGAGGTTGATGATGATGATGAATGATGATGATGATGATGATGATGATTGAGATGATGATGAGAGGATGGATGGATGAGGATGAGGATGAGGATGATGATGATGATGATGATGATGATGATGATGATGATGATTGATGATGATGATGATGATGATGATGATGATGATGATGATGATGATGATGATGATGATGATGATGATGATGATGATGATGATGATGCTTAAGAACAAGAGAAACGACAACGCTTACTCGTGCGCCGCTTTCTTGGACTGAGGTAAATTGATGAATGCAGTTGTAATATATCCGAAACTATATTCCACAACAGCAGTGTGTAAATAGTGAAGCACAAAAGCTGAGAATGAGCACCGTTTTTTCGCGTTTGTTTGACGTGGACATCTCTGATTATATAGCGTAATGTAGGTGGATAAGCGAATCATCCAGACGTCTTTTGAATACCGTTAGCGTGGGGGAAGAAACAACGTATGTGGGAAGAGCGTTCCAGTGTTGGCACACACGAAGGGAAAAGAAATTCCGGCGGCATTCCAACCGGCTGTATTGTGTGGCCAGCTTTAGATGGTGTCCTCTGAGTGTTGTATTGCTATTCAGCTTTAGTAGGTGACGACAAGAATGGTTTGGATTCCTCAGGATCATATAAGTCATTATCAAGTCGCCACGCAGGCGTCGATATTGTCCACTGTAGACCCCGAGGGTTTTCAGCCTCAATCGGTAAGGGAGATGAAACAGGCCCTTTACGTTCTTGGTCGCCCTTCGTTGTGGCAGTTCAAGAGCGGTAAGGTCTTGCTTTTGCCATGGCTGCCAGGCGTGGATGGCGTACTCAGAATGAGGCCGAATGTAGGCGTTGAGCATCTGAGAAAAGATGGAAGGATCGAAGCGCCCGAATGCCCTCCGCAAAAGGCCAAGGTTTTGGTTAGCTTTTTTGGAGGCTTTCTCGGCCTGACGGGAACAGCCCAGATCTTCCTGCACTATCACGCCTAGATCGCATTCCGTTGTAGTGCGCTGCAATATTTGATCCCCCAGTCTGTATTCGCAAGTGGCTTTATGGCGTATGCTCAACACCTTGCACTTTGTAGCGTTGAACTGAAGCAGGTTCTGAGTCGACCATTCGTAGACCCTGTCAAGATCATCCTGAAGTGCTGCATTGTCGCTGGTTGTTCTAATGGCTCGCCATATCTTGAGATCATCAGCGAAGAGTAAGGAGTTGGAGGTGATTACTGTCGCGAGATCGTTTATGTAAATCAGGAATAGTCGTGGACCAAGTACTGAGCCCTGGGGCACTCCGCACTTAACGTCGATTGGGTCAGAGATGACGCCGCGAACTCTTACATTCAGATGTCGTTGAAGCAAGAAGTTACCTATCCAACCGAGGATTGGGTCACCAATTCCACAACACTGCAGCTTGTGAAGGAGGATACGGTGGTTCAGACGGTCGAAAGCCTTTGAGAAGTCCAGATATACTGCGTCAACACCTACGCCGCTGTCAACGGTCTCAGTCCAACTGGATCTGGCAAGCAGCAAGTTTGAAGTGCAAGATCGGTTCTTGCGAAATCCATGTTGTTCTTGTGCTATGATATTGCGTTCTTCCAAGAAGTTCATCAGCGCTTCGGCAACAATCGCTTCCATGATTTTGGAGAGCACCGGAAGTAGTGTTATCGGGCGATAGTTGGCCGGATCTGTACGACTTCCCCCCTTATGGATGGGAGTGACGATGCCTTGCTTCCACATTGTTGGCACCCGCATCTCATCGAGGCATCGTTGGATAGAACTTGCAGGAGTGGTGCTCCAGGAGGCAGAGAGAGCAGAGTGGCCGAGACGAGCAGAGCAGAGTAGCAGAGTTAGAGTCAGAGCGACAGAGGACACAGAGTGGCAGTCAGCATACAGCGAGCCAGAGAGAGGCCAGCAAGGAGAGGCGCAGCCAGGCACAGGGAGAGACGAAGCACCAGCAGAAGACTGAGTCAGGGACAGGAGCGGGAGCTCAGAAGCCAGACGTCCAGCACAGAGGAGCTCAGCAAGTGCAGAGAGCAGCAGGAGAGAGCAGCAGGACAGTATGAGAGTGTAAGAGCAGAAGAGAGGGGAGAGACAGACAGAGTAGCAGAAGAGTGACAGAGAGACCCAGCCCAAGGAGTCGAGAGGCAGCCCAAGGTTAAAGCCCAGCAGAGTGGCAGAGAGTGCAGGAGAGGTCGGAGAGCAGAGTCAGACAGTCAGGCAGCAGGAGAGAAGCAGGTCAGAGCAGAGTAGAGTGGCAGAGCAAGGATAGCAGAGAGCTAGGCAGCAGAGAGACACCAGAGTCGAGAAGAGCGAGCACAGAGGCAGAGCAGGCAGGAGAGCAGCAGAGGAGATCAGCCGAGGGCAGAGTGATCGAGTGGCAGAGAGCAGCAGAGAGTGACTGTGAGACAGAAGAGAGGCAGCCAGAGAGAGGACAGAAGTGGAGGGCAGCAGAGAGTTTTTGCAGAGAGAGAGCAGAGTGGGTTGCAGAGCAAGCTGAGAAGGCAGAAGACAGCAGAGAACAGCCAGGGCAGTGCAGCAGATTCCAGCAGCGAGCAGAGGCGTAGCAGAGGAGCCCAGCAGAGTCCAGCAGCAAAGAGAAGGCAGGCAGCAGGGAGGAGTAACGAAGGGGAGGACAGCCAGAGAGACCAGAGAGAAGAGGAGAGAGCAGAGTGGAGCAGACATTAGACCGAGACCAGAGAGGAGACCGGCAGAGTGGAGATGATCAGTTGAAAGCAGGCCTTAGAAAGGAGGGCAGAGAGATGAGAGAAGAGACCACAGGCAGCAGACGGAGTCAGAAGGGCAGGAGTAGAACGAGGTGGAAAGCCAGCTAGAGAGCCAGAGTGGAAGAGAGGAGTAGCCACGCCAGAGTGAGATGAGTTCCAGAGGAGAGAAGCAGTGTGGAGCCAGAGGGGAGAGCAGAGGAGAGGAGATCCCAGGAGAAGTAGAGTAACCCAGCAACGAGATGACTAGTCAGAAACAGACAGTCCCCGTTCACAGACGAGAGATCTCAGAAAGAGAGAGCAGCAAAGCCCAGGCAGGGCAGAGTAGACAGCACAGTGCACCAGAGAGCAAAGAGAGCCAAGGAGAGTGGCCAGAGAGATAGCAGCAGAGTGGTACGAGGGTGCGCAGAGGACCACAAGGAAGTGACAGAGCCAGAGAGTGGGTTTCTGCCAGATTACTGCAGCCATTTTCATCGCTTTTTGGACGAAATATTTTCACACGGGGAGGACGAGGTATGCTCGCGCAGGGCAATTAGTCTTTTCATGACCTCCGCAGTCGTAAACTGGATGTGGCTGAGTCCTGGTGGTGGTACAACGATTGGGAACAGTGTATGCGGTGATGTCGTACTCTGGAAGTTCGGGGCGAATTGTTAACATAGGGAGTTGGCCGCCTCGGTTGCGCTTTGTGCAAGTCCACACAATGTGTGTAAAGCAGGAAGTCCTCGCTGTACTTTGAGGAGCTTGTTAACGTGTCTGTACAGGAGCTTGGGGTTTGAAAGAAATTTCTCAGCTAGATTATGTTGGTGCTGCATTTTATCTTCGCGTGCCAGGTTTACGCAGTGATTCCTTTGGATAGTGTAGGCTTCCCATGTTTCGGCACTCGGTGACTCCTTGTATCTTCGCCAGAGTAAATTCCTCGTGACGATACACTTGCGTGTCCTACTGCGTATGAATGATTTTACTGTCTTCGCTCGCGAAGGTCTTTTTCTAGAAGCACTAGTTACTAAATTGTTAAACTGGTGAGCAAATTCAGGCCAGGCGATATCGGGGGAACGTTCTGCTAGAAATGCCCAGTTTGTAGCATTTATCAGTTTGACTAGAGCGCCGTAATCCGTAATGAGCTAGCATTCCTCGGTGTTTTCTGAGGAACACTCTGCATAATAGATGTACTTGAACATGAGGGTTGCATGGTCGCTACGGCCTAAAGGACTCTCTGTCGATACCGTTTCGATCATAAGCTGTTCATTGGTGAATACGAGGTCCAGAACACCCGGTTTGTTTCCTGTCCTGAATCTTGTGGGAGATGTGATGTGATTGTGGAGTGGTAGCCCACTGATTATCTCCTGTACTTCCATTTTGAAGTGTTCGTTGATACAGGCTGGGGTTTCTATGGTATGAATACTGAAGTCGCCAACCAGGGGAATGTGGCTGTATGACTGCGAGAGAATGGTCTTCATTGTGGAGGCTAGGCGGTTGTCCATTTCCAAAGTAGCCGACGGAGGGCGATACACCACACCCAACGAACATGCGTCCCCACGGCTAAGTTGAAGACGACACCAAAGCGCATCGACAATCTGAACCTCTGGGTCATCGTTGAGATCGATGTGTAGTTCGCTGCGATGATAAAGTACTACTCCACCTCCTCTACTTGGTCGATCGTTGCGTGGAATTGACATCCCTGGTAGTGCGATTTCTGCATCAGTGATTGCTTCATTCAACCAAGTCTCGGTTATCATAACGAGGTCGCTTGACATCGAGGCCTGACGCAGGCGAAGCTCCGTCAGTTTGCTTAAGAGACCTTGTGCGTTGGTATGAAAACTGGAGAGTGATTCATAGGTTAGAAGGTTACTTGTGGATATAGACAACAGGTTTGAGACTTGGCCGACGCTCTTGAGGTCGGCTGCTACTAGTTTTTTAAATTGTCTTAGGCTCGCGAGAATGACTTGGGATAACTCTCTGCACCGTGTGATCAGGTTCATGATGATCCTGATGGTCACTCACCTCCTGCAGTGCCTCGCCGGATGCTATGACGGCAGTCAGATCAGTCTCTGTGGTGGACTCTGCAACAACGGTTGTTCCCACTGAGTTGGTTCTCCCCATGGAGTAACCAGTAGCCTGTGGTCGTAAACCTCCTGCTTTAATTCGAATTGCTGTCGGTAGCATGTTCCGGAATTTACCCCAGTTCCCTAGAACTGCCTGTAAATTTAGCTCAGACGGTAAGACCAACTTCAGCAACCTAGGACCACACCCTTTGTAATTTGGTGACACGGGAATCCTGGTCAGGGATGTAGCAATGACATTTTCTAAAGACAGCGCCTCTCGGATGTATCGCCATTGCTCCAGGTCATGTGCCTGAGCTTCTTCAGGAGGTGAAGCTTGAGACTCGGGGACGCCATGAATAATGACGGTTTTTAGCGCTTGTTTTCTACTTCCCTGATGATTGTTCATATCCTTTGAACCTTCTTTCCACGGAATATCCGGTAAGATACATACTCCGTTCGATGCTCTGTTATGTCGATTTGCAGCGAGCAGAATGGATTCCTTTTCTTCCGCGGAATGTAGTGTTACTCGAAGTAGTCGAGGTTCACCGTAGTGTAAGTTGTTTGGGTGTCTTGCGATGCGGCTCAGCGTAGTGGGTTCAGCGCGCATGCTGATGGCACTACAGATGGAATCCCACTGACAACGATCGTCTATAAGTTTGCCCTTTATTGTGTTGGATTTGGATTCAGGAACGTTAGTGCACACAAGACTTAAGGCACCATGATTCCGCCTTGTGGTTTGCGACTTAACAACACTAGGTTCTTTTGCTTTTTGTGGATTTGTGAACCGCACTGGCGATAGCGATCCACGTTGAGGCACAGTTTTGACCTCTCCGATAAGTGGAGTCACAGGTGTCTTTGACGGCGTTTTCCTAGAAGCAACCGCGTAGGATGTCCAATTACTTTTTTACCGTAGGCTTGTTGGAGTTTTGTGTGTCGGGTATGTCAACTGAATTACTAGTTATTACACCCTTGGAGGACGTAGCAGCAAGTGGGTTGTAAACGACTTTTTCACTTAGTGGAGTCACGAGGCTAGGGGATGTTGGAGACTGAGACGCGATGGTGAGGTTGGGATGCCTGGCCCTCTTCCTCGGCCTAAACGGGGAGTTTGTAGGTGTTCGTTCAGTTTCAAGTATAGCGTTGTTTACTTTCAGAGCTGCGTTGCGAGCGTTCACCAGTTGCTCAACTGTTTCCGCCAGCTTTTCACACTTTTTCATTAGGAAAATTACACAACTAACGTCAGGAATGGATTTGCACACCTGGCAGAACCAAAATGCTTCGGTTTTGCTACTGTATTGTCTAGTTTCGAGTGCACTCATCCCTAAGCACTTCGAATGGTACACTTTTTGACAGTTAAAGCAAACTGGACCAGACTTAACGGTTAGTACACATAGGTCACAATTGACTTTCGAATGAGCCGAATGAGACGTGTACTTTGTTATTTTGACTTGCACCAATTCCAAAAGGGATTAGATAGAGAAGGAGAGTTCAGAATCTGTGCTGTAGATCTCTCACTTACCACCAGATTAGAATGGATAATTCTACTGAATTATGTGGTCAGGGTCAGTATTGGGACAGCGAAGTGGGAATGACCGCAGATGGTAGCGATATGGTGTAGAGATTTACCGCTAACGAGATGGAATGGAGTAACTGGATTTGTACACTACAACTGGGGTAGCGAGAGGATAGAGAGACGCACCGTGTATGATTTCGCTTCAGTTTTCGTTGCGCGGCGATCGGCGCTGGTTTGAGGTCAGGGGGGTCAGACGTGTGGCGTCCAGATGAGTCACCCGTTCCTCAGCGTAGATTTGCGACGTGCGTGCTATTGATCCAGCAGGTAAGTGGACAGTTAGCGGTGCAACATGGGACTGAGGCAAGGCAGAACGACTTGGAAAGTACTGTCTATTGACGACAGTGGCTGCACAAAAGGCGGACCAAATTGACAAATATCGCTTTGTACAGCGACTAGAAGGAGTGGTAGTAAGATGCTCGGGTGACTCTCAAAAAGATCTTTAAAATAAGATCACCAGAGTTCTTGTGCGACGAGAGGAAAAATAAATTGTCCGATAAAATTCAAGCACAGTTGACTTCGAAATTGCAAAAGCACAGTTTGCTGCTGATCCGGGAATGACAGATCCAAAAGGTGAACAGTGGTAGAGGAGCTCGCGAAGCCCAATCGAATGATAGTACG
>OX104061.1:39532111-39569162 GCA_944474145.2 Dicrocoelium dendriticum
ATAGCACAATGATGATGATGATGATGATGATGATGATGATGATGATGATGATGATGATGATGATGATGATGATGATGATGATGATGATGATGATGATGATGATGATGATGATGATGATGATGATGATGATGATGATGATGATGATGATGATGATGATGATGATGATGATGATGATGATGATGATGATGATGATGATGATGATGATGATGATGATGATGATGATGATGATGATGATGATGATGATGATGATGATGATGATGATGATGATGATGATGATGATGATGATGATGATGATGATGATGATGATGATGATGATGATGATGATGATGATGATGATGATGATGATGATGATGATGATGACGACGATGAAGATGAAGATGATGATATTGATGATGATGATGATGATGATGGTGGTGATGATGATGATGATGATGATGATGATGATGATGATGATGATGATGGTGATGATGATGATGATGATGATAATGATGATGATGATGATGATGATGACGACGTTGGTGGTGCTGATGATGATGAGATGCAGGTGCCAACTATCCAGCAGCTTAAGCCACTGAGTCATAAAGGACCTTGGCTGGGCTACACAAGTTGCAAACTAATTGCCATATGGCACCACCTATCTACCACTGTCACTGACAATGGTTAGCCTGCTAGGTGATGACGTCCTCTCACTAGACGCTATATCCATAGCGTTTATAAAATAGGCGATGCCATTTTTATACCATATTACTCACGAGTAGCAGGATTTTAGTCATAATTCTGATAAGGCTTCCATCCCAATAGTTTACACGCTACATAGCAGAGCCATCCGGCTACTCTTCAAGGGAGACGCCGCTGCTGAGCTTGTAACTAGAAGCTTTTCAACACCTGTCAAGTCAACTTTCTCAGCAGCCAAACTTAGGTGTATTTTTCCACGAAGCTACTCATTCGTATTCACTACAAATACAAATTACAGACGCTGACCGCTTCTATGGTAATTTATCATACTCATTATAGTACTCATTAGTAGCAGGATTTTAGTTGCAAAGCTGATAAGGCTTTCATCCCAACAGTTCACAAGCTACATAGCAGAGCCTAGTCCGGAAAAGCGCCAGACGCGTTTCGCCCTATTGGCGCTCGTCAGTGGAGAGCATTCCCTCGGTCCTCTAAGGAGGATCGAACCCATGACCGCTAGAGGCAGATGCCAACTAGCCAGCAGCTTAAGCCACTGAGCCATGGGGGACGTTGGCTGGGCTACATCATTTGCAAACTAACTAATTTATCATTTCAAGTGCGCCTGTGGCGTTACTTACATCGGTCGAACGGCGCGGCAACTGTCGAAGTGCATTAAGGAGCACCTACCATGCTGGTTGCGTCGAAGCGGTACTGGGGCTCTAACTAGCTCTGTTATGGCTCATCTCGTTGATAGTGGACATGAGGTTGACCCAATCAGTGCCTTTCGAATACTATACAGGGTCCCTCCACTCCAGCCGAATGGCCGGCATCTCCGCACCCTTGCTACTGCCGAGGCGATCAGCATTCGGTTGTATTACTCGCTTTTGTGTGTACAAGAGAAGCTGCTTGAAGCTGTTAGGCTTTCTTGGCCGCCCAAAGCGGATCCTTCTGAGAGCGACTGCAATTGTCCAACTGCACCTCTGTCCTACTTTGTTGTTTGTTACTGGTTCATGCCTTTGGTCCGCACGCACTCAATCTCATTTGAACTGGTCGTTAATCCACTTTTACGTCCATTGCTATTTCACTCATATGGTTGTACGGATCTGAAGATGAATCATCGAAAACAATTGTTTACCTTCGTTCTTTTGTTCTAGCTGAAATAAGGCTCCGACAAGCTTCAGCAGCTTGGGACCTCATCGCCGGCACCAAAACTTGGTTGCGCTGTTAGGTAACTGATGCCGAAATCGCACTAACAGGCATGTCCGTGATCCGGAAGGATCGAGTCAACAAAGATGTTGGGATAGCCATCTACTTTCGTAATAGCCTGCAATGCGAACCCATGATAGATTCGGAAACTGACGTACAAAACTCCATTTCGTGTAGTTGCCGGTTGATAGGTAACGATCTTGACCCATTGGTTATTGTTTACCGCCGACCATCGTCCACTAATGAGATGGACTGCATCTTGGAGGATGCGTTTAGGCAAGTGATAGGCAGGAAGTACAGTCACATTCTAGTCACCGGAGACTTCAACTTACATGCTCTCGAATCCCAGGCCACACCAGGTGAGCAATACAAAGCAGGCCTGCAAGATCTCTTCTTAGGTTATCAGTTTTGTGTCCACGTCACAAAGCCCACCAGATTCAGGGAATAACAGGCCATCCATATTTGACCGAATATTCACTAATGAGGAACTGATGGTCGAGAGGGTGATAATTGATACTCGTCTGAGCCGCAGCGATCACGTAACTCTAGTGTTTCATTACATGTGCCACGCGGATTATCCTAAAGAACACACCGAAGAATATCATGTCATAACCAACTAGGACGACCTGTCCGACCTCAATGATACAACCAGCTGGTCGTTCTTAGTCGAATTGACCCCTTAGGTGGCCTGCAGAGAATCCGTCAACATCTTTAACAAGCTCGTGGCAAGTACATCTGAAACCAAACCCTACCGGCCTAAAAGGATGAAGTCTTTCGTACGGAGCAGGACACGTAAATGCATGGCATCAATGGACTTGGCATGGCGCACTTACATAGCCTCCCTGAACCACGAAACCTGGGAAGTCTGCACAATACAAACAAACCACTGTGTCAAACTCGCCTGGGAGGATAAACTGAAGAACTAACAAGGTCTAGTGGAAACGTTTTGCTCCAATTTTAAACGGCTATAAGCAGCCGTAAAAAATGTGCTCCGTGTTAAGCGCGGTATTCCTGCTCTGCACATCGCATGCAGATTAGCCCAAACCGCACAAGAGGCGGTCAACGTTCTTGGACAACAACTTTGCCGTACATTCCAAAGCGTGCAATCATCATACATCCTGCCTAAGCAGATAATGCCCCCATCAGGGCTTTCTCACACACCGTTTACCTTCGTAGCTGTACTGAAGAGGTTGATGTCTCCGCGCGAGTTCAGCTCCCCGGGTGCGGACGGCATTCGCCCAAAGGCGTTGAAAATTGCTGCCATGAGTTTGGCGGCGCCATTAGCCATATTTTGCAACCATGTCTAAACGATATGCATGTCCCCACAATGTGGAAGCACAAAATCATCACGTCAATCTACAAATGTGGCAGCCGTGCTGAAATAACAAATTATCGACTGATAACACTATTTTCTCTGAGCTCCAACGTTATGGAGTCCATTGTAGCTGAGACTTTGATGGGGTACCTGGAGAACAACAAAATTCTCGTTCCGAAGCAGCACGGATTGCGTCAAAATCGGTCCTGTACCACCAATCTGTTGATTGCTCGTGCAAGCTAGAGGAATCCGTGGACGCTGGTGCAGGAGTCGACTCGACCTACTTGGACTCCTCGAAGGCATTCGACCGTCTAGACCATTGCATTCTCCTCAACAAGCTGCAGAAATATGGAATCGGAGGTCCTGTTCTGGGCTTGATAGGAGACTTTCTCGTACAACCTCACCTGAATGTGAGGTTCGAAGCAACCTATCAGAATCCATCGAAGTTCAATGCCGCGTACCTCAAAGCTCGGTACTTGGCCCCCGCCTGTTTCTGATTGTCATAAATGTTCGCGCAAGCGTGCTATCTTCTAACTGCTTGCTATTTGTTGATGATCTAAAGCTATGGCGTACTATAGCTGCAGCGGTGGGTCACACAGTATTACAGGAGGACCTTGAAAAGCGTACACATTGTCCATCGAAAACATACTGCTTTTCAACGTCACCAAGTGCAATGTTCTCAGCATACGGCACAAGAGTATGTACAAGTACCGCCTAGGACCACAAATACCACAGCTGGCTTTTCACGAGTGAGATCTCGGCGTGCTAGTTCAAGATGTTTGAAGCAGAATGAAAAGGCATCTAAGAAAGCAAACCAGTACCACTGCCTTCTTCGCAGAGCTTTCGGGAAGTTTGACCCTTCAGTCTCTCCAAAAGCACTTAGTGCGTATGTGAGGCCGCACGCGGAATACGCTATTCAAGCGTGGCAACCTTGGCTCAAGCACCATCTCACCGCGCTCGATACTGTACAACGTAGGGCAAAGAAGAGCGTCAGAGGTTTGACTAGCCTCCCCTACCCACTCAGGCTGCAGACTCTCAAAATATACAGTGGATGTTATCGGCATCTAAGGAGCGATCTCATAACGGTGTACCTGATCCTGAGAAACCCCAACCACTCGTGCCATTCCCTTCTAATGCTCAGTTAAAACACCTCGCTAAGAGGTCGCCAGTTTACGTTAGTCACGCAGTACAGCCGCCTGGAATGACGGCGAAACTTTTCTCCTTTCATGTGTCACAGACTTGGAACGCCATCCCGAAACATGTAATTAATGCTCCCAGCCTATCCCGTTTCAAAAACACCTTGAAGATACTCTGTCACATTTACACTACGTGCTATAGCCTATGACCCTCAGATGTTGGCACTAACACACAACGGAAAGTGCACGGTGCCACAACCCTACTCGAGAATGACTCACTCCAAACGCCTTGCACACATTTCGTTAAACGCTACTACTGTAGAAACTGGATTTCTGAATCCTGTCGACCCGAGCTAACTGCACACGAGTAAGCGTCGTACTTGCCATTTTTTATTATTTGCTCGTTTATTACTTGATCAGGAACCACCTTCCTTTTGCTTTTTGTGCGCACATTCTAATTTCAAACTTCCTTATACGGAAGTGCAGTTAAATCGGTAATAGCCTGAACCGAAGATTCCAATATCACTCGATTTAGGTTTTCTCACTCTAATCTCCCTACGGGAAAGGTCAAGCACCTGCAGTTTTACAGGTTATAATCTATTGTTCATTTATCAGTTTATTAATTTTATATCCTTTTTGCGCAAATCAATGATACCAGCATTTTGCGAGTGTTGCCGTACTTTGGCTCGTTATACCACTTTAGCCGCCACGGTTACAACAATGAGGATACCGAATGCATCGAACATTTGGTCCGATAAACCTGTTGATCCTATATCCCACGTGCCTGCTCCTTTTCGTGGCATTCTGGATGGGCTGCTCACGAGGCTAGCACCACAGTTGTCGCGTGCTACTTCCGTCTAACCAGGCTGTAACTACTACAGACCATGCCTAAAGTCGTACCCATATTACAAAAGTATTACGGTTTCAGCACTGGAGGTCGCGATAAACTACCTGCTCTTTCAAATGAAAGTCTGGCCGAGCCGAACCCAGTTGTCCTTTATTGGAAAGCAAATACCAACGTATGATTCGACCAAAGGCACTCCACGGGTGCTGCACGCCAGCCTAAAACTAACACGCGGTTCTCAATATGGGACCATACAAATCAATATAAATGCTGATGGAATCTATCTATTACTTTCAGTGATTGGACTGCTAGCGTCAAGGATTGGGCGATTGTATCACACAACAACGAACCAGATCAAGCTGCTACGCAACGGCCGTATTTTTAAAAGCCACAATCTCGCCGAAGCCAGTGCGCTAGGGACATTAAATAGTGGCGGCGCACGAAGTTTCCTCCGATAATTCAGGTAAATGCTCGAAACAGGCAAACGCTCTTGTCTCAGTCACTGACGTTCCTGCAGCTTGTTTTCTGTGATGTACATTGGAAACTGCGCCGTTAATCCTGTTAAGGAACACTGTTCCAGCCAGGCCATGTAACAGACATGTGTGTACGCAGTGACATACATTGCTGCTGACAAAGAAACTGTCGAAACATGTTGTCGTCAGAAATCAGCAAGCTTCTGAAGCACTGTTGGAAGATGAACATATCTCCACAACGCATGCTTAGCACACGTTTGTAGTGCCTGTTTGCGGGTCACATCCGGACCGTAATCTCAGGTCTTATTTAAAAGCCTATAAACCCAATGGGAACAAAGCATAAATATCCTATGAAAACATGGGGTTCTCGTTGTCCGGATGGCACCTTACTACCACACGCGTTCTTCCTACAGCTCTTAAATAACGGTGGATCTATGGACGCTTAACCAGTAATAGTGTACAAAATAGCCACGATAGCAGTGGAGCCGAATGACCACCCATTAATGCCGTGTCATATCCCCACGCAGAACCCCATCGCTAGAACAATGGTTACAGATCCAATGATGCTGTTGTCTATCCAGGGAACTTGCCCTCCGTACACAATGTGCCGACTGCATCCCCCTTACGCATCCAGACTCTTCATATTAGTCTACGACCCGCCGAAAGATTACAACAGCCTGGCACTGCAACTCTAACGGCTTTGAAATCTCCATATGTAAACAAACCTTAAGTGGATCACATTCGTACAAAGGTAATGAAAAGTTTCTGATAGCCTTCCTTTCTCTCAACGATGGCATGCAGCTCCTTCGCCAAAGTGTATATCACTCGAAGCTCAGATTATCATAATCAGCAAAATGTTACTCGACGAACTGGCGCATGAGTCCCAAGACCATAGTTTAGAATAAAGCAGCTACTCAAGCTGTCATCCCAGTGGCAAAGGAGAGGGTTGCACGATTCATGTTGATGGAATTAGTCATTCGTCGTCTTTAAGCGTACGGTAGTTTGAAATGGTCGCTGATTCCCTCTTGATTACAGCATGGATAATCGATCGGAACTTCCGCATCGGATGTACTTACAATGCGCCGCAGTGCATCGTCATCCATATTAGACAACTGACTGAAATATGTGACTACTTGTGGACACGTAGAAGTAACCAAACATTTGTTGGAGACGACATCCAGATGCAAAAATTTATCGGAGCAGTTGCACCTCACCATAGAGGCTGCTTGTATATACCGCTATCATATGCTCAAATGGTTTGGCTGAACAGGTTCGAACCTTGACAGTGTATGGCAACCTCCTTGACCCAATGTGCGTCTCATAGGAAAAGTTATTATCAGGGATAGGTCGCCAGATAGTGATCAAAACCTCGTGCAATTAAAAATCAGGTTACCTATCGGCGTGAGCAAAGCCTATGTTTGCCTTAAGTCCTAAACGCAATATTGCTTGGTTGGTTGGGATATATTCGTGGCACCGTTTCATAAATGCGGCATGGAAATAGCAGCAAAATCGTTCTATCGGGCTAAAATTGCATGTCTATGCAGCATTGCCCGTGTAAATCGAAAGAGAGGCAACATGCATGAAAAAACAGTATTACTCCTGCTAGTGATAAACGGAAAAACCACAGGTTAGTCAGTGTTTAACAAAACACTCATGAGTTGATCGAGTGTATCAAGGTTTGTAAAGCGTCTGAATAAACACCGGCTTTTGTACGGGTTTATTGTGGCAATGTTTCGCCGTTGAAACAAAAGCTTCTTCAGGCCAGGCGAATAAGAACAAAATTGTACCGATTAACCTCGCCGTCTTGCATCTGAGCATCGTCGGAAGAGGAAGCTGTAAGCTCAGGAATATCGTGAGCAACCCTGTTTTCTTACGTCGACTTTTCCTGTACTACTCTCTGTTAGTGGGATCCCCTGGACGTGCTTTTTACGGGTTTTCAGGTATCATGCGCACAATACTTGAGTCGTTACGGAGACGATTCGCAGACAGCAGAACCGCCTCAGCCTCGTCCGCCGAGGTTAGTGTGACCCGAAGTAACCGGGGTTCAACGTAGTGCAACAAGTTTGGATGACGCGAGATTATTTTTACTGTCGTGGGATTAGCGTGGACATCGATCCACATACAGAAGGAACCCCATTGATTTCGATCGTCCGTCAACCTACCCTTAGTTGTATTGCATTTGGATTCGGGGACCTTTGTGCACACAAGGTTTAAGGTGCCATGGTTGCGCCTGGTAGCTACCGGTTTTGGCTTTGAAGCCTTAGTATCCGGTGTTTTTAGTGAATTTGTGAACGACACTGTTGGGGCTATCCGTGCTGCGACGCTTTAGTTTTCTCTACTCCGGGCACAAAGGTTACCGGTGCTCTTTCCGGTGTTTTCTTGGCGGCACCCGATGCGTACGTTGTCAGGTGTTTTACTATAGCTGGTTGACTGTAGCTTACGGTCTCGTGTGTAGCGAACGGACTACTAGATGCAACACACCGTACAGAAGTTGAGGCAGGCGCGCTGCAGGCAATGTATTTACTTATAGGAGGCAGAGAGAATGGAGTTGGTACTGCTGGATGCTGAGTCCTTGGGGTTAGGTTTGGACGCCTGGCTCTCTTCTTCGGCCTGACTAGGGCATTTTGGGGTGTTTTTTCACCTACATGCGCAGGTCCGTCTCCTCCCATGGGTGTAATCCTGGCACCCAACAGTTGACCCACCGCTTCTGTTGGTCTTTCACACCTCTTCAGTATCACAGCTAGACAACTAACAAGTGGGATAGAATTGCATACTTGACAGAACCAAAACGTCTCTGCCGGGTTAGTGTACCGTTTTGTTATTGTCGTCCCGTCCCAAGGCAGTTAGTGTGATAGGATTTTAAACACATGGTACACCCCGGACCATTTTTACCGCTTCGGCATATGATTCGCATTCGCTCTTCATACAGGACATGTGCACCGTAGGCGTGAGATGTTAAGGTCACGCGTTTGTCACTTCCGCTTCCCACGTCAATTTAAGCGTGAGTCAGCGTGGCGCGCTGGCTGTCACCAGTGTTCCCTTGCACGCACACTTTGATGTGTCGCTCGGTTGGTCGATCGGTGTTAGGCCCGGTTGGTTTGGGATCCAGTAAATTAAACTACACAACCGTTAATACAGATCGCGAGATCAACTATTCCTTCACGGGCGCTTTGGGAAACGTCGGATTGGAGTGAGCTCAGGCTTTTCGGACTGCCACGAAAATATTGCACCGAATGGTAGTACACAGTAGGGCAATTATCAAAAGTGCTTGAGTTATCCACATGTGTTCATTCGCGGATGCCCATCAAATCTTTTAGTGATGGTTAGCACTTTAGTGGCATAAGATAATTCCACGTATGCTAGATCACTGTGTAGCGTTGGTAAATCCTGTTCGAATGAGCGTGCGTTGCCTATTCTGCGAGAAGATAAAGAGAAGTTAGAATGGATTATTCCAAATGAACCGCCGGCACGCAAGTCAAGCGTGTGTGCGCGACACGCCTTAAAAGGCACGATTATGGTAATACAAACGCGTAACATAACTAATGGTATAGAAAGGTTACGCTTCACCCAGTACATACTGGATATATGTACGTATGTGAGTGTAGTATGTATGTAAGTGTATGTGTGAGCAATCGTGTTTTATGAAGTAGTCATTAGTATTGTGCGTTTGTGAGTTTTTCTTCGGTGAATGCACCAATATACGAAGCCAGCAGATAAAATTTTTGAAATGGTGGTCGTTCACGAAACGTGTACAATCTTCCTGTATGGCAAGGCAGTGACTTGATTTAGTGGCGAGTCACATCCGCCATGTCACAGTGTTGTTAAGCAGATATTTGTAGCTTGTTATAGAGAGAACGCTTGTCCGGCGAAAACCCACCATGTTCTGAAACACTGCCGCCGAATTATTAGCTAGTTCTTTTTTTAACCTGAACCACCCAGCCGGGAACACGTGGAGGTTGTACATGTATACATATATATGGCTGGCGGCATCTGGTTTAGGATTTGCCTGTCACTGTGGCCAGCCACAGGACGCCTGCGTCTACACAGAGACCATGGGTGGCTTGCGGTGCACCACCCACAGCTCCAACCATGCACCCATATCCAGTGTAAAACCGAAGGAATAAGACCGGAAGGCATGTGAATTGGAGCCACGTTTCATCAACGGAGCCGGCCCGTACTCCTTCCCAAGCAAACACATACATGCTGTACTTGGGAACCAGTCGCACACCAGGCGGTGGTTGGACCGTGGTCCGCTCCACACTGAGTGACTGGAACCACTCTTCGAGCTTGGCATGGCCACAAGAATCGTGCACCCCCGTCCCATCCAGCAACGACTAATTGTCTCCTGGAGCCAGTATAGACGAAGTAGTGGGTACTATAAAAGTAGACACCATGTCCACATGCACATCAAGCACAGGCACACCAAGGATATCAAGCAACAACCAAACAGTTGAAATGACGAGAGTGAAAAAAGAAAGTGAATAATGCCTACAGATACGGTGACGTAACGCTTCCATAAATAAGCATATACAATCTATCGGATGTCGACAAATCCGCGATAATTTCATGAGGTCAGAAAATATATTTTAGGCAAATGCCACAAACGAAGTTAAATAAAGTAGTTTAAGGGACGTGTGCAAGATTAAAGCAAATAGTTCGGGTAGCAATTAACATAAGATGCAAAAGGATTAGGACAATTTAGCAAACCCACCACCTGAAATAAAAAGACTCAGCAAGCAAGCACGCGGTTAGCAAATCGAATGCAGCGTACTTACCAAAGCTGTGCCGGATCTGCCTACGTTCTCTGCAGGACTCGTCGTTGTTTCGGTGTTGGCCTCGAGTGGCGGCGCTCATGCCTCACTAGACATACTTGACTCAAGCACTAGCGACCGCATGTGCAACCGCACAATGCGCTCGATGTCGATGGAGTACAACCCATCGGCGCCTGTCGTTTCCGCACTTGCCGCTTCTTCTCTGCATGCACGAGGGCTTTCTCTTACACCTCGGCAATGACCTTCGTGAGCAGATCGCGCCATGCACCCCGATCAACCGCCTTCGATTTCCATGACCTGCAATCAAGGTTTAAACGTAAGAGGGTTATTTTGATCTTGTCCTGGTAAAAAAGCTTCAGTTTCCCCACTTGCCACTTCCCAACACAGCTAGCCATATAATAGCTGCATCGGTGTCCGCGTAGAATCCATACGCCACATATGACTCGGCCATCTTAGCATAACCATGCAGTCAATTGCATACGTACCACTTCGACGCAATACTTCCGTGTCCGCAACTCTGTCGCACCAACAAATGCGCAGAATTCATCGCAAAATCTGTTGATGATACAGCTAGAAATAACGCACATCCCACCGGTACATGGTCTATGTTTCGCTGCCGTATAGCAGAACGGACAGCACCATGGCTTTGCACACTATCAACTTAGTACTAACGGTAACATGTCACTTGTTCTACACTCGGTAATCAAGCTTCTCGAACGCCGCCGCTGCATTCGAGGCGCAGATACGCAGCTCACCGTGTAGCTGCTGGTCAGTCGAAACCACACTCCTAAGGTAGCAGAAGCAGGGGATGGCTTCCAATACGTCATCACTAATGCTGCTTTGCGGCAATATTGTAACTTGCATCTCCGGTGAAAGCTGAAAGAGACAGACAGTATTGCTTGTGTTGATGGCGAGTCCGAATTTACCCGCTGTCGAAACCAGTGCACTAGTCACGTGCTACAACCAGTCCTCGCTGTGTGCAAAGAAAGCACAGTCCTCAGCAAACAGCAACATACGGTTAGTTGATTCACAGACTAGGGTTCTCGTGCCGTAACGACGAATATTCAGCAACCCACCATCAATGGGGTGCTCCACACAAAAAGCGTAAGTAGAAACCGCATCAAAAGCACTAGACATCATGGCATGAAGATAAATACTAACCAGGGCAAGAGTTAGGACACAGCCTTGCATCACACCAGAAATGAATGCAAAGCCATCCGAGGTCTGTCCACTCAGCCGCACCCTCGCCCGAATACCAATGCGCAGATATTCAAGTAAACTTATAAATTTACTTGGACTACCAAACTTACCCAACACCAGCCACAATGCTTTGCGGTTCACCGTATCCAAGGCTTTGGTGAAACCAACAAACAACGAGTACAACGACCGGTGTCGCTCGTTGCACTTCTCCTGCAACTGACGAGCAGCAAACACCAAAGTTATGTTGCTGCGACAGGAACGGAAAGCACATTTCTATTCCGCCACGTTTGGTTCCACAACCTGAATTATGAAACGGTTGAGAAGAATTCGGGTAATCAATTTGCCCACACAACTCAGTAAGTTGATGCCGCGATAATTCGTGGCACCTTTCTTTCTCCGTCTGCCTTTGTACAGTAGTAGTACAAGGGCATCCTTCAGCACCGGAGACACTTTCTGCTCAATCCATACATGTTGTTTTGATTGCACTCCTCCCCTGCAGCCACCTCAGAGTCGACATCCTCAGCTGGGTGCAAGTAACACGCACCACAGCAATATTACTATCTTATTAATAACAGAAGAGTTTGACTCACTTTTCTATAGACCGGTTTGCCAACGTGCCATCTGAAAGCAGTCATGCTGATGTACATTGCGAGGCGTACGCATGTCCAGACATCAGTGTTCAATGCTCAGTATTATCCTATTGACCAAAATGTCTAATGTTACTATGTTCCCCTGCAGCTAGTCATTTAGGACTTTCGACTAGGAAAGGAAAACAACAAAGACTAATTTGGTCACAAACGGCGTCCCGCTGTTTTAGATTTTCCGAATGTCTATTATTACATTTGCCTTGGACTAGAGAATGCTTGTGCACAAGACGAGTAGATCTCCATAGTAACTTTTGCCCTTCAATCGTATATGGGGAGCGACTGTCTGTGGCGTTGGGTAGGTGCTGGATGTAATCGACAGCAGCCTTGCGATTTGCGCATTTCTCTTACCGCCAGTTGCAGTCGCAGCGGCGAAGGCCACTGGCGCTAGCTTCCGGACAAGTTGAGAGGCAACCACTTTATAAGGCGCACCATGTTTGGCTTGGTGCAGATTCTGCTGGTTGTTCGTACTGTTGATATTACCGATGGTGTTGTGGGTATTGCAATTGATAGGAAGATAAGTGAACTCATAGATTTTTGGAACGGATTAGTTAATTGTGAAATTGTAAAGACCTCATGGTTCCACGAAACTTCGTACCGCACACACTTTACCGTCTACCAATTCTACCAGTCAAGTTGCCTTGGAACGGTTGTGAGATTATTTATCGGTGACTATGTTATCGACTTAAAGATATCTCTTTCCAAGAGACAATGTTACCAAGTCCCCGACTGTGTGATCTGCTTAGTGCTACCGTTGTAGTGGTAATTATCTAAGTCTGAGTACAACCTTCATCTCATTACCATTGACAACTACTCAGACCCCCCGATATAAATGTAAAGCTGTGAAGGCCGTGTCCGACCTTCGCTTGGGTAGTAAACGCGTTATTGAGGGTCACTATCTTTAGGTCACAAGTGGTTGTGCGGCGTCCCTGTTTGTCTCGGTGCGGTGAGAAAGAACCATGAGCAGAGTAAATCAATGGGGGTTGTCGATCCGAACTTGAGCAGTCATTTGTTAGCGTAGCAAACGGTCCACAAGAGCCTAATCATTTTTAGGACTAAGGGTGCTGTATCTAAGTGGTGGCATTACAACAACTGCTTATCAACGCCTTAGTTAGACTACTGCGAGAAATCCTGAAGCCTTCTTTGTTCCGGTTGGAAGGGTGGTGGAGCCGAGGGTTATACACATCTTGCTATTTTGTCTTTAAAGAAAGAAGTCGTGTGTTCACCGGAAGTTCATTTGCAGCCACCAAAGTGTACTTTTACGATAGTCTCAGCACGCGCTGTACGATTGGAACAGCCATGCACGCAGTAGGGAACCAAAGTGACTCTGGTAACCAGTTGTATCGCCTTACTTTAAGTAGTTATAGAGTAGCATTGTGGATGGCGTTAGCTGAAACAAAGATAACAGGCTAGTCTTACTTTAACCAGTTTACCGCATCATGAAGATACAAAATGCCTTTAGGTCGAACCGTACTCACATGCACCTTTATTGATCGTCTACTGTGAACCACAGCGGATGTGCTACATTGGCGGGAGTGTCGCCTTGTTTGCCGAACATCACTTTTATCTTATCTATTGTAGATTTATAGGTTTTGTAGTAAGAAGCTGACAGATATATTGTTTAAACAATTTCAAAGGTCACCGAGAGCAATATAATCTATCCGTCTCATAAATGCAAACCCGGAAATACGGAGCACGTGCAATCACCTATCCATTGTAATCGCATACAAAAGCTCAAGTGAACTAACCCGTGATGAGGGGAATGCTCATGTTGAAACTTTGCCTTTTTGATTGGATATAAATCCCGAAGATTCATCTCAGTAGTTTGCGACTAGATACGAAAAAAGGCAGAAAAAGAGAGCATTCTAATGCGATGGAGTAGACGAAGAGACTCTCGCGATAGTACTTATACGGACAAGCTACATCATTACTTGTAAGCATGACAAATATAGCGCCAAGAATACATCTCTAGAACATAGAAGTTACATGAGCACTACCTATGCAACGGCGACATAACAGTGCAAAACGTGTTAACAAGTTAAAATGCTAGATAGTGCTTTTAATCTTTGAAGTTGGATCTGAGCACTGTACTATTTTAGTCGGTAGCAATATCAGCGGTTTCATCTCCCTTGTCCTCAACTGCGCTTCCTTACGGACGATAACTATCGTTACTGTAATGATACTTACCGTTGGTGGTGGGATATTCCACATGCGTGCTACGAACTCCTAACAAAGAAGCACTGACGAGTTCAATTCGTACGCACATTTCCATGATGGCTGTCGTCAGGCACACTCACTGGAAGCAATGTTTTATCGCGGACTAACGAAGCTAATGTTTAAGCACTAAGATAAGTTGGAAGGGTAGATGATTAGGGCAACAGCAATTTTACCAAGATGAAGCCAGTGTCGGTGTGATGAACTGGAAGTTCAACTGAGACACCCATTGTTTGTTTTGCGCTGAGGTCCTGTCAAATGTTGTTTTTTTCGTACTGCAAATGTTTCAATGCCTCTCTATGATAGTTATGGACAAATGACAATGTAAAATACCAGTCGACGTACGTGTGGAGGGCATGCCACATTTGGCGCACATTGAGAGATAATATAAACTGTGATCGCACTCCGAATAACTACCGTATGCTCATGTTCAACGGATTGCTTCTCGGTGTAGTATTGTGCTTAATGCTCACCGTTCACTCGTCAGTGCTTAAATCCAAGTGGATTGTCCAATCTCTCGGATTGGCGTTCGCGTTTATGGCGCTATCTACTGTATTAGCGCTCCTCTATCCACGTATCCCATAAGCGGGCTACATCCGCTTCCCCTGAGCACAAGCTTACACGTATAGTTCATTGCGGCCAATTGGATCAGGTTACATTTTGTTCGTGCTGTGAGATTCGCGGAACTTTCACCATGCATTTTGGTCATATTGAGATCATTCTGTGGACTGTCGGTCGAATGCCAGCCTGTGGGCCCCGAGTTGACGTGCTACCGTTGCCTGATTGTACACAGTCATCACCATCATCAACAGCAGTACATCAGCCATTTGAACTGATGCTTCGCTGCCATACAACTATGAGGACCTACAAAATAAAGGATAAGATGAGGGAAAGTAGGGGGACTCACCTGAAAAGCTTAATGCCCTAAACAAACATTCAGGGTCAAGGCGCCTGCACCTTGTGTAGACAACATTCCGTCACAAACAGCTGGCTGTCGTGCAAAGATAAGCGGCATCGGCGAGACAGCTTCCTTGCGGATTACACTGCCACGCGTCATAATCAGCCATTACCCCGCAGATAACTCGGCACCAAACACACTTTAAACAGACAATCCGATTAGGAGACGGCAGCAGACGCGCCACTGGTGTCTACTGCGTGCCATGTCCTGTAAAGTCTCGAGCCAACCACAAGGCGAATCACGTGGACTCCAGCCCGGAAGAGGAGACGGAGCAACGACACCCAGTTTGGTCGTCAGTGACTTCAATACCCGCTGTCAAGTCAACTTCTCTCCACCTCGGGCCTTGCGCCATCCTACACCTGGTAGACTGAACAAGCCCAGCATAGGTAAGCGGTGAGAAGGCATACGTAACACATGCTCGAGCCAACGCAACTTATTCAGTCCTATGTGTTAATCTAGGGAGCCAGCATGATTATCACTACCTCGTAATAGCCTACGCACACCATCGTTGCGGACATGCTGATGCCATCCGACTCCAGCAGTGATTCGCAGACAACGATGATCAAAGACTTGAAGGCGACTCAGATCTTCAGACCGAAGGGGCCAAGTATCATTACCATAGAGCCGAACGGCCCTCACTGTGGCCTTGTATACCCGGCCTTTCAGACGGAGGGAAACTCCCTTCTGTCGCCAAAGATGCCGCAGGTTCAAGAAGGTAGCTCTGGTCGTTGCAAGGTGTGAGCTGACGTCAGTTTCTATGTGCCCATCTTTGCTGATGCAGATGCCAAGATAAGTGAATTGATCAACCATCTCGAGTTCCTTGTTAGCAAGCATCAAGGGGTCATCAACTGGATAGTGGTCCTGCACGAACATCTTGCATTTTAATGGTGCGAAGTGCATACCAAATAATGGGACCCCTCTAGACTGGCTATTCAGGGTTGATTGTGCGCCGCAACATCGTCGGAAAGCAAGACGATATCGCCCCGTATTATCTAGGTCAACTAACCTTTCACCAGGCAACACTTCAACACCTAGATCGTGAGATTTCCCAAGGGAACACTCTATGATAGAATCCACGAAAAAATTGAACAAAAATGGGGAAATCGCACAATGTTGACGAACGCCACTTGTGGTCGGAATGCTATTCGATAGACAATCGTGGACTCTGACGCGACTTGTAGTGTACGAGTATAGAGCACGAAGGATGTTCACATATTTCTTGGGAACACATTCACGCGCAACTATTGCGAACAGAATCGGTCGATCGACTGATTCGAACGCACTTTTGTAATCGAGAAACACAGCCATTGTCGGTCTGTGTCATGCGTGGCGCTGCTCTAGCACCTGCGGCAAAGTGAATATATGGTCTATACAGCCACGTCCTGGGCGGAAACCGGCCTGCTCTTCCCTAATCCGAGGTTCCCGTTCTGCAGTGAGGCGACCAACGGGAATCGAGGCCAGTAATTTTTCACAACTGGGGTAAGGCGAATATCCCTGTGGTTAGAACAGTATGTGCAACTGCCCTTCTTGTGCATTGCCACTATACTCGATTCGCTTCAATTAGCCGGTACATTCTCTTCCTTCCATATACGTTCGAACATGGAGGTCAGTGCTTTGAAGTGGATCTGCCCTCCATCCTTAAATAGTGCAGGTTGGAGGGAATCCGGGCCAGTGGCACAAAAGCTATTGAGGGCTGGGATCGCGTTTCGGACCTCGGCCTCTGACGGAGGCTCTAAACTAACCGTCCATGGCTTGTCCTGCATCACCTGAGTAGGAAGAGGTCCGGGAGCAGGGGCCAGGTGAAATGATCTTGAAAGTGTTCCGGCCAACGTGCCATACGGCGTTCCTTATTGAACACTGATGAACAATGATTTATAGCGAGTAAAAGAGCAGGTGTCTGACATGTCCCGTAGGGTGTTTAGGGTGAGAAAAGATAGCTCAATAGATAATGGAGTTGTCAGCGCACCCGGGGTCTCTGATTGTCTCACTGACGCCTGGCTTTCTAGGACCATGGGTGCGGATTAGCTGGAAGAGCTTGCGGTAACTACCTACTGCTCCGACCTCCTCCATTTCTTAAGCCCGACTGATCCATCAGGCTTCCTTGTCAGCACGTAGGCTCTGCTTGAGTTCACGCCTAATAGCCCGTCTGGTCCCCCTGAGTTCAGCGTCATCCGGGAGCTGTCTTCTAGATTCCAACAGGTTCACCGACCTCTCGGATATCCAGTGACTGGTGCGGTGACAATGGATAGTGCCACAAGCAGGTGCTCCTGCGTCGTGCACGGCAGCCGAGATCCTATTCCACTGAAGCTCAGTGTCATTAGGACCAGACAGCGAAAGTTCCGTATACAGCGCCTGACCGAGGACTGAGACAATTTCTCAGTTGCAAATCGGAGGAGACGTTTGGTTCGCCTCCCGGTAAAGTTCAGGGAGAAACGACAACATTCCAAGGCATGATCAGAGCCGATACAGGTACTCCAGTAAGAGCGGCCATCCAGGATGCAACCACGCCACCTGTAACTTATGGCTATGTGGTCAATTTGAGTCTATCGCTGGCCAGCTACTGGAGGACGCCAAGTGGCACTTGGGCGCCCAATGTGTCTAAAAGCAGTGCTACTAAGAAACGACTCGTGTTCCGCACACATTTGCAGCAGACGCTCACCGTTGTTGTCCTTTCGAAGGTAAGCCCACAATTACCACCCAGCTGAGCTTCTGAAGCGCTCAGACGCCTTACTGTACGTTCATATCCCCTGCAACTACTATAATACCTGAACTAGTGGCACTGCGTAGTAGCGCGTTCAGTTCGTGATAGAAAGTGTCCTTGACTGCATTAGAACTGCAGTCGGTGGGAGCATAAACGGAACTCACAAACAAACAGGCTTTTGTACTACTTCGTGAATCCACCTTAGCTGATGTCGTCAAATGGGCTGCACATAAACGGCTGTTCACTGGAATCCAATCAACCAACGATGACTCAGCCTTGGAGCTTAGAATGATACTTTCACCAGCTTGGCCCGTGTGTGCTGCATCGGCGTCTCCGGATGCGTGCAACCATTAACGAGAGGATAAGCCGGGTGCAGTTAATTTAATAACCCCGTTAGGGTCATTGACCCTAGGTTGGGACACACAACACACATCAATACCCAGTGTGCCCGAGGTGCGTGCGAATGTAGCCTGTTGACCTGTATGTCTCAGAGTGAGAACGTTGAATGTCGCAATGGAAATGGCATAGAGTGGCCTTATAAGGGACGTTTGTCGATAGACATCCAATAGGTGCTGTGGTATGTTGGCTGCAGATGGTTCTACTTTAGTGGCACTTCGGTTGCTCTTAATTAAGCTGGGAATTATAGAAGGAAGGTTAGTAAAAGGGGTCGGGATGGGAGTAAGAGAAAAAAGGTGGAAAGGAAAGAAGGGAGGCGCCAGCAGTAGCATGTTTTCGCTTATTCGCCCTGCTGATGCAGCAGATAAGGCGATCGTTGATAATCTGCGCAATGGCCGATGCAGGAAGAAGTTTATGTTGGAAGAAAACGTCATGGTTGTGTGCGGGTTGAGATATTGTCAGGGCGTCCAGACCTAGACAGGAGGACGATTAGGGTCCTCATCCGGAGCTTTTGGCTCAAAAGCCTGTCCGCAAGACAGTGGGGAGGTGCCAATAATTTAGTTTTACAGAAATGGACTTCATCCAATTTCAAACCCCAACCTGGAGGACCAGGAGACTGCGTTTCCGGACCTCTCACCATTGACCAACCTGGTAGGAGTAGCTCTCAAGGCGCCCGGAGTCATCACCCAGTATTTCTCAATGGGTAAATGAGGTACGCAAACCGTCGCACCACGTTAAGGTCCAGTCTCGCGACGGATTGTGCACAGTGCGAGCAGCTTTAACATTTTGGGCGGTTGCGCAACATCTACTCTAAAATAATGGTTCACCAGATCTGGCCGCAAAGCCATATGGCCACCCTTAAGTGATCTCTGTATTCTGCAAGGCCGATCGGTGCACGATGCAATGTGGCATGTGTACTGCGGACATTAGGAGTAAAAGATCAAGATTTGCCGTAGCTGAGAAGCAAATGTTCTAAGTTAAACATTATCAATAGAGTGGACCGCGTAATATCGGACTCACCACGTCATTCGCGTAGACACCAACGTCAGTTCCGGGAGGCTAGGGAGCACATAGTTTGCATTCCGTCGTCCGTTGAGGAATACGCAACGTAAACGGCGCATTGTATCCTCGCATAGCTGTTTATGTTGTACAACGTGGCAGCGTGAATGGCATTTGTTGAAGGGTAGTTTTATAACTAAAAAACAAATAGAGAGGAAATTTCCGGTGGCAGTCGTACCAGTTACACTGTGTAGTCAGGGTTTGATATTGCTCCACAGTTGAACACTGTAAAAGCATTTAACTTGGTGTTGCCAAAAGAAACTAGGGTCCCTTCAGACATAATAGATCAATACGACTTGACCCCGTAGAGGCTTTTACCATTCGCGGTGCCCTCCTATATCTACTAATCTATGTTGGTGATCTGGGGGTGAAGCACGTCCATGATGTTTCAATTCACACTTCGCTGCAGGGTTTCGATTACCACAAGTTCAAGATTGTGCTTAGACTAGGAGGGCTGCAAAAGTCCAAAGCATTCCTTAAACACTGTTTGATCTACTGACCTATTTTTCTCAGATGTGCACTGTTATCCACATTCGTAACCATCTTGAAGGTAACAGTCCCGACCGGGAAACGGACATTAAACAGCTTGTTTTCGATGTTTGCAGCCGAGTAGAATAATAACTTCCGTCAGTTCTGTTAGCAATTTTGACTAACCGTCACTGGTTTCCATGGATATATTTGTGACATCTACTGCGCCTGCACGATGAAGCCAATCATGGTACCTTTCACTGAAACTGTGCATTGGCCGTTACAAAACGAGTGTGTACATCTCAGGTTCTCCAGCCGGGTTAATCTTACACAGAAAAAGAACTGTTGCTGGACCGAGTTCTATTTGATAACGGACTAGGTGTTGTCACATGCTCATCTCGTGTCTCTGCAAGGTAAGCCAGCGTCGCTTTTAAGTTGTTGTCTTGCAAAGATCATCCGATTGGCAAATTCACCTAAAGCTTGTTACTTGGTTGAACCAAAGATACTGATACCAAACCTCACCTGTCAACGGCACACAGCTGGTTAGTTTTGTGTACGAAACTCAAAACGGTACTGCATGTGAAATATTGTAAGTGAAGTTAGTTTAGTGCACTAAGTTTGCTTCTCATGTAACTGAAGCAGGTGATTTGTAGACATTCGTTTCGTTAATGACGCAAGCTATGCACCGTATTATTACTTTATTAAGCTGTGATTGATTGAATGACAAGCACGATCTGCAATGCCTGAAAGGAACCTCCTCGTTTCCGGAGCATCCCTGCACGGATCTAATTGAGATTTCCCCACAGGAGCTTCCAAGTCAGACATTCGTCCACATGCCCGGAAAAGCACTGACCCGCAGTTTTAACCTGGTTGGCATCAGCATTAGTGCGCATCCACCAGGATTCGATCGCACAGCCACCAGCGATTTGTACCGCCCCTCCGCTGCTTATGCCACTGGGCTACGAGAGACGGGGTGGGGACTTTATGATTTACAAGCTAACCGCGCCATAGTGTGTATGATTCTCAACTGCCATGCAGGTTAAGAAACCTAGTGGAGGACAAGGTTGGCCCCGAGAGAAAAGAATTCCATTAATGATAGCTACGTGACCTTGAGCGAACTTGCGTGCTAATCGCGCACTTGTGCACTCGTGGTCGCTTTTTTCATTGTTACTCAGCGACATTTTGCCACACCTTTGGATCTATACTTATTCTTCGTGCTTTTAAAAGCTCCACCTTGTGATACTACTTGCTCGAGGACACTTCAATGGATTCTACATTTACCCTGAGTTTTAAATTCTGGGCAGTGTTTCGCTGATATTCAAGTGCCAATAGTTACCTAATTCCAGCCATCGGAGACTAGAACAATGGAACAATGGTATGATACGGATAAAAAAGCCACGGCTTGACAAGTCCCGTGGGATGGTTTGTGGGAATAACGTTAATTCAATTAAGTTACACAAAAGTGAAAAACACACCTGTGGACTCACCATATTATCTACGTTAACACATAGGTATATCCGTCTAACCCGATTTCATGGGGTCGGTGAGCACAATGTTTGTTTGCGTCTTGTCGGCACTCAATGAACATAAATCAGCTTAATGTAAATGATCTAAAGCATCGTCGAGTCGTTTTTTAAAAATGGGTAGCGTGGGCACGGAAATGACAAAAGTCGAAAGAGCATTCCACGGTTGACAAACTGGAAGGGAAAAATAATTCCGGCGGCATTCCAGCCGACTGTATTGCGTGGCAACTTTCAACTTATGACCCCTCAATTCTATGTTGCAGCTAACTTGCAAGAGGTTTTGGCAAGCGTGGCCAGAGTTTTTCAAAATTTGGAGCGCCATGATGAGATCACCTCGTAGATGTCGATATCTTCCGCTGTACCCTCCCAGGGCTTTCAGTCGCCTATGGTATTGCAGGTAGGACAAACCCTTAACTTTTTCGTTGCGCGTCGCTGAGCGGTCTGCAGTGAAGCGAGGTCGCGTTTTAACAAAGGTTGCCAAGCCTGGATCGCGTACTCTACATGGGACCTCACGCATTGAGCATTTGGGGGAAGATGAAAGGATCAAACCTCCGAACGCCCTCCGTAACAGACCAAGTCGTTGGTTCACAGTTTTGGACGCCTACAAGGACGGCGCCAAACAGTCGAAATCGTCTTAGATTATCACCTCAAGTTCTCCCTCTTTTGAGACCGTGTTCAGCATATCGTCTTCAAGCTTATATGTGTATGTGAGCTTGTGGTGGACATGCACGGATTGCAGTGGTCCGTGTTAAACAGAAGTAGATTTATCTTTGACCGTTCTAAAACGCAGTCTGAGTCTCGTTGCAACACATCTTGATCTTCATGACAGCCGATTTCTCTCCATATCTTGATGTTATCGGCAAAAGCAGGACATTCGACTTGATGACACTCGCAAGGTAGTTAATGAAGAACAAGAATAACCGCGGCTCCAACACAGACCCTTGTGGCACACCGTAGCCCACACCAGTAAGATCAGAAAATGGACCACAAATTCGAACCTGAAGGCGCCGCTGAAAGCAAAAGTTTCCGTTACATCCCAGGACAAAGTTTCCAAGTTGGTATGCTTGTAGCTTTTGGAAAAGGAGGCGGTGATCTATGCGTTTGAAGGCTTTGGAAGTTCAGGTAGATGACATCAATGCCGGTCCCACTGTCGGCTATCTCGGTCCAACTGTCACGGGCAAGCAATAGATTGGTAGTACATAACCGATGTTGACGGAATCCGTGTCGCTCCGGTGCTATGATGTTTGACCTTTCAAAGTAGCCCATTACAACCTCAGCTTTGATTGATTCCATCACCTTAGAGAGCACCGGGAGAAGAGTCACTGGGCGATAGTTGGCTGGCTCTGAAGGGCCACCACCTTTTGAAAATCGAATTAATGTTGCACTGCTTCCACATGTTAGGGACCTGCTGTTCGTCCAGGCATCTTTGGAAAAATGACCTTGATGGTTCAGCTATCTTCCTAGCTGCCACCTGCAGTGCTTTCGGGGTATATTGTCAACTCAGAGGGAACTATGGGTGCGCAACGGTAACATTTTCCTCAAAGTGGTCGCTAAACTGAACGTGACGTGCGTACATACTGGTAGCTAGGAGAGTGGGACAGGTATGTCACAAATGTTTAAAACACATCGGAAAATTGGAGCATATTGTAGCCGTAGAACGTTGGCTGCATCCTCGGAGCTTTAAGCACATCTATCCGCTGATATTAGTGGGGAAACATCACGTTTCACATTCCGGAGACCATTCACATATCTGTACGGAAGCTTTTGTTAACACAAAACTTTTCGGCTAGACTCTGCTAATGTACTAATTTGTCCTCGCGCATAAGTGTGGTACCGTGATTAGGATGCACAACGTAGTTACTCCAGCTGTCAGGACTAGGGTTCGCTCTATACACGCGCCACGCAGCGTCTCTTACTGTCATGCGTTTTCGGGTTCTACTCCGAATGAATGAGTTTGCTCTTGCAGAACGAAGAGGCTTGTTGACCGATGGAGATTTACTCAGATCACTGAATTTGCCAGTAAAATCCAACAAAGCCCTGTCAAGGGAACAGTCGTCCGGAAACTCCCAGCTGGCATCCACAAGTTCTTCTAGTATGTCGTAGTGGGTGATTGTTCGAAGCAAGTTACTGTGTTCTTGTGGATACTCCACATAACACACGAAGTTGTAACTTATGGTTACGTCGTCGCTTCGCCCCAGAGGACTGCCCAGCCTTGGTTTCGCAACCATGAGCTCTTGGTTCGTGGGCACTAAATCAAGCACAGATGGTTTATTTGCGGCTTTGAATCGGGTGGGTAAACTGGCATGGCTGAACATCGGAATGCTTGTAATATACTCTTGTAGATCGGCCTTAAACTGCTTGTTGGGAGATGTCAGAACTTCGAATTCGTGAAGCTTGCAATCACCTGAGATAAGAATATGATTGTATCGCCCTCGTAGGACCCTTCCCAAAGATAATGTTAGGCGGGAGTCCATCTCTGAGGTGGACATTGGTGGACGATAAACAACAGCCATAAAGCAAGTTTCGTTTCGTCTCACTCGCAGACAGCAGCAGAGTGAGTCTATGATCAGCGTTTCCGGATCGGCTATCGGTTCGCAATGCAGGTCGTTGCGGTAGTAGAACATTAGTCCTCCGCCTCTGCTAAGCCGATCGTTTCGAAGAAGGGACATACCATTTATCACAACTTCGGCATCGCTGATTTCTGAGAGCAACCAGGTTTCCGCAAGGAGTATGAGGTCCCAGGGATGTGACGCTTGACGCATCCGCAGTACGGCAAACTTGTTCGGGAGACCTTGTGCATTGGTGTACAGGCAGGAGAGTTTCTCTGTTTTTAGCAAGGAATCGTGGGATGGGTGTTTTAGCTAAAATGTTGTGCCAACCGGTAAAAGATTGATAAATAATGGTGCTTTTGGTGGGAGGATGACAAACTCATCTGTGTCCCATTCATGGATCCTACCATTACCTCTTTGCTGCTCTCTTTGCAGATGATGTATGGAGGTGTTTGCCGGTTTAATTGGCTAGTTGATTGAAATTATCCGAACGCTTGTCGGTAAGTAGTCTGACTAAGTGGCAAGTGTCATGCGTTTGCTGAGCAGATGCTGTTTCGGTCCGGAGCTCGGAAGGCAGGCAGCTGCAGCCCGCATACCATCCCTCCACTACCATTGTTGACATTTGGCTAGATTGAAGGACCACTTTCATAATCCTCGGGCCACATCTCTTCTAGTTTGGCGACCGGCGCAGCCTCGAGATTAATTGCGCCATGACTTTTTCCAGGGAGAGCTTCTCGCAAATGTACCGCCGTTGCACCTGGTTTTGAGTGGCCACTTTGCGCTCATCATGAGTTCCAGCTTCGGGAACACCACGTAGAAGTATGGTCATGGCTACCAGTTCCTTCCGGTTTTCGTCCAAGTATTGCTTCGTTTATCTGCGCTCGCTCCCCGGCATAGCCGTGAATAGATGGATGGAACCTGACCCATTCCGGAGGCGAACTGTTGATAACAGGACAGCTTCTACGGCATTGGCAGAAGTCAGCCCAACTCCTAGAAGCCTAGGTCCAACGAAGTGCTGATAGTATGAATAACGAGTAAGGCGTGTCAAATTTACGGGCTTAGTTACAACATCCATAGTGCCACATATGGAGTTGCGCTGGTTCATGCCATCGAGTTGTTTTCCTTCTAAGGAATTTGACGTCGATTCTGGAACATCGTTGAAGATTACCGCTGGTATACTATGTGTAACTCTGGTTGTGGTCAGGCGACCAGCTGGTCTGTATACAGTCGATGGAGGCTGTTTTGGTACAGCTTCGTCTTCTTCCTTTGCTAGCGGTTCACTGAGAATGGCCGAAGATCTAGGTTTTCGGTCACCTTTGGCAGCAATCAAGTTCAAAACCCTACCGGTGTTGAAGCGCTTCTGAATTTTCCGAACCGTTTGGAGGTTGGACTAGGCTCTGACCGTGCTTATTGCAGTCAGACTAGCGGTACTTGTTTCAGGCATATTTGAGCAACTGGTAGTATTGGCATTTACTGCCAAAGCTGATGCATTTTTAGCGCGCTGCCTAGCCTTCTTCCTCAGTTTTAATGCGGTGCTGGATGGGAGTGACCGGGAGTCACTCTCTGACACGCTTGCTACGAATGAATCGCTTTTGGTGTTCCTCAGTTGTTCAAATATTGCCACTAATCTTTCGTACTTCTGCGAAATTTCACGTTCTATCTTCACCAGTGAGATGACTATACATTTTGAACAGAACCACAGTGAATCCGGTTGGCCATTGAGTAGCTTCAAGTGGTTCACTGTGAGTTTGGAACACTAGCGATGGAACTTGCCTTGGCAACTGCCACATTGAATACCGATCCATACATTTTTATGGCATGAAACAAGACCACATCTACTGTTGATCTGGATGCAGTAAGATGGGCTTCCGATTGGTCGCCACGATCCATTGCATCGACCGATGGTAATCCCAGAGAGGCCCGAGCGCTCATAGTTTCCTGCTGGTCGCGTGTACGCTGAATTTTCTGCATGTTCAAGGTCGTCAAGTTCTGGGCCTCTGGCCCGGACTGGGAAGGTTTAAGCGGCTAGATCGTTCACATGGCAAACAGATAGACTGAGCGATACGGACACACGATGTACGATAGTTATGTTGATGATTGGTCCACAGCAGTGGTTGCTGATTGGTCGGGTGGAACGTGTAGTTGGCTTCCGTTTGAGACCGCAAATATTTCTGTGCGGTTGGTGATTCGGAAAATTCCTCTATTATGTTTTTGAGGGAACAGCGCAAAAACCGCAATGTGGAGCTAAAAGACGATCCACACACGCTAGATCCGAAAGATGGAGTTCACTAGATAGCGCAGTGAGTGTGAACACACCATTGTGTGACACAATGCAACGGAGAACGGCGACAAAGCAAAGTATTCACAGATGAGCAAGTGGAACGCAGGTTCGTTCAAGGTCTTTCAAGCTCTTACTCGATGGATCATTTCAACAGCTTTAGAAAACTCTGATTCGTTAATATCCAACATTGCTTGAAGCAGCTACAGGTCTCGCGGCAAAACCCACTGGCGCGATCCAAAGACGTAACTACAAAAGTCCTCAATCACACCCTTATGTAACCTGCCTCCAGTTCATGCTGATAGATTCGACTGGCACGCCAGAAAGGACAGTCTGCAAGCACACAACAGCAAAGTGAACACTGTGCCCTTGGAGTCAAGGTCAGCGGCAGAACAAGTTTTTACCACCGAGCGTAAGTCACTAAAATGAAGCGCAAGATTTGCTAAACAAGCGCGATTCCCAGTGTGCCACAGTCTAAAAGCCTACGTGAATCATGTGCCAAGCTGGTTAAAGGGTGCATTCCGTGCCGCAAGTTTCACTAAGGTTTTCCATGAGAGATGCCTCCGAGTTAAATATCGCCAGGCCAAGTTATTTAACTAACCAGATTCTCTATGGTTTTTTGTGCGGAACACACATTTATCCCACTCATAAAAAGCTTCCTCTTAATCTCCCGGAAGTACGACTAGCTACTAACCAATATTGAGGAAGTGGTGACCATCAAAATCACCACGGTTGTGGTAAGTGTAGCGGACTCTGCAGCCCAAGGCTCCCTAGTAAGTGCTGTTCCTATCCTGAGTAGAGCAGCTAGTAACAACGTAAACAAAACGACACCGAGCCCAGCAAATAAACAGCTGTTCCAATACCGCACGTGGCTCACAAGTGAATAATGCGGTTCCCAGTTCGATCGGAGTAGCTATACGGAAAGCTACTTGCAATCTCCCGACAGAGTGCATAGAAAAATAACAAGCCGGTACTAGCAAAAAGCGGGCTACCTTTGCTTCCAAGAAGAGCCTTCCTGTAAAAGTAACAGCACTCCTAACTGGATCGGAAACTGTAGAGCGAAGCGGAGTTCTTCTAGTGCAAGCACTGCTGCTTTTCTGCGGTACATCTCTGAGTATTTCAATCACTAAAGGCGACATGTCGGAAGATGTAAAGAAACAACTACCTGTACTGAGCGTACTGTGCTCCATTCTCCCAGAATCGAAGTCGACCTCAATACGAGGCAGGCATTAGGGGGGACCTCAATTAGTGGTACATTACCAGTAACCTAGTCGAAGTTGTATTGAGACCTGTAGTGCGTATTACGCGGCACCCCAACTCTAAAAATTACAGAGAGCCAAGACTTCTGTGTGTTGTGCTGAACGCTAACACTGAGATAGAACCAGTACTACGGTCGACAGGTAAACTCAGCAGGGAACACTGCCCCATCGGTAACTTTCCAGACATCCCATGGGGCGAGCGTTATCTAGTTAACTGCACCTTAGAGGATCACCGGAATGAAACTTTAACCAGAACCATTCTTCTTCCCGGGGTTCCTGAAGCTGAAGCATGTGATAAGCACAAACAACAACCCATGATAAAAAAGTAGTGTTATATTCGTGAAACACTGCTTGGATGTGCTAGCGAAGTTAGCGTCACGGCTGCGTACCTCACCGAACTAAAAATGATGTAGTCCGCAAGTGTTGAATGTGGTCCTACAGTCAAAATGTATGGTAGCGTGGTTGCTAAAACAATGCTACATTGTTGGTTGCAGGCCAGCATCTGAGCTGCGGCTGAAGACAGTCAGCGATTTGCTATGTTAATCAACAAATCCAACGCGATGGGATTTATGGAGGAAAATGCACCATTATTGTGTCTAATGAGCCCATCCAAAAGGTTGTAGTTGATGTTGACCAGACACCTTACGCTATACGTTGAGGATTAGACACGGGCCTAACCACGCAGGCAATTGACTAAGACGTCGAACCCTGTGCCAATTATACAATGTAAAAACTCTTATTCGCCGGCCACTCATTGGTCTTCGAAACTTCATGTATCAGTTGCACAACCTACGAATCATTGCTCAAAGCCGAGAAAGTTTCATGTATGTATATTAACGCACAAGGGCTCCTCAGTACAGTTACTGAAGTTCGGTTAGGTCAGGTTGTAAATGCTTAAGACCTAATTTCCATTACTGAAACTTGGTTGCATCAAGAAGTGGATGATGCTGAGGTTGATATAGCAGGAACGTCACTCATCCGGAACGAGCGTCCCAGCAGAGGAGGTAGGGTCCTTATCTACTACCGCAGCGACATGTAATATGCAATAGTTGATTATCTGAAAACTTACGTTACCCACTCACTCTGTTACAGTATCTGACTAAGACACAACGACGCATGTCTAGTACGTGGCGTTTACCGCCCCCAAAGTCTCCTCCGGAAATGGATTCCTGTTTGATACGTGCCTTGAACAGGGTAACACGCACTAAGCACAGTCACATTCTCTTCTCTGGGGACTTCAATCTACACGATCTGCAGGTATCTGCATAACCCAGTGAACAGTTCAAAGCAGACTTGCATGAACTGATCGCTGATATCCCCACGTACAATTATGTCAACATGCCCACTAAATTCAAGACAGCAAACAGACCGTCCATATTAAACCTTGTGCTCATGAAAGAAGAGCTCATGGTTGTCAAGCTATTGCTGGATGGTCAATTAGGTCTCAGTGACCATGTAGTAATAACGTTTAACTATGTGTGTTATGCACAGTATCCATCCGAACACTCGGAACTAACTCGTACAATCACACGCTATCAGGTATGAAAAGAACTCGCCATGCAGCTGCTTGGGACTTCCCAAACAACAGTCCCCTTGACAACGTTTGGGCAGAGTTCGTTAATAGATTCAGCTACATCGTCAACAGAGCATCAGAGACCAAGCCCCTTCGTCCCGCAAAAATGCCTTCAATTCTAAGGAACAGGAGTCGAAAATGCCTGGCGATAAGGGATCCAGCATGGCGTGCTTACAAAATTAACCCCGACTCAGAGACTTGGGGCGATTTTCTGACCTATCGTAACCATTGCAATGCACTTGTTCGTGAGGACAAAGTAACTTAACAACAGTGCATAGCCAAAAATTCATGGCAAGCAACAAACTGCTGTATGGGCATGTCAATAATCTTCGTAAAATGGAGTGTGCATCTCTCCACTTTTCATAATAGGCGGTAGAGTACAAAGGGTGGAAAATGCAGCTAGTGTCCTGCGGCTAAATAGGCCCGCATTTTCGAACGCACAGCCCCTACCTCACCCATAACGTCATGCACATTACCGGCTCCATTGTTTACACAAGTAAATTTCAACCCAGCAATTGCTCTAAGAAAGTTACTCTCACTACGTGATCATAGCTCTTGGGGAACAGACAACATTCGCCCTAAAGCACTTAAGGCTGTGGCCACCAAGCTAGCTGAACCACTGTCACAGTTCTGCCAAAGTTGGTTCGATGATCAGCAACTCCCCACTAGGTGCAAGCGTGGCATTATCACCCCAATTTTTAAAGGCGATAGCAGTTCATGTTCTGCTAACTATGGCCCATTGACTCTCCTCCTTATGCTCGTGAAGGTGATGGAAGCGGTCGTCGCTGAGGCTCTAATGGACTACCTGGAAATGCAACATCTTAGCACCGGAGCAACGTGGCTTCCGGCAACACCGGTCATGCACCACCAACCTGCTAATGGTGATAGCTAGTGATCCATCAGAACCACTGGCTGTTTTCTATCAGCGACGTCTAGAAGAGAAAGATATTCCACCACTATGGAAGCGAGCATTCATCACTCCTATCCATAAAGGAGGTAGCCGCCCTGACCCTACGAACTACCGCCCAGTAACGCTAATTCATGTACTATTTAACGTTATGGAATCAAGCATCACAGATGCCCTGATGTAGTATACGGAAAGCCACAATTTAATAGCCCCAGAGCAACATGGCTTTCATCAAAAGCGTTCATGTAATACTAAATTAGTAATCGCAGGTACTAGCTGGACGGAAGCCGTTGATGATGGAGCAGAAGTCGATGTCATCTACCTGGGCTTCTCAAAAGCGTTTGATTGTTTGAACCATAGAATTGTATTTTAGAAGCTTTGGAACTACGGCATTGGCGACCCAATCCTGAGTTGGATTAGTAATTTTCTACACTAGCGACGGCTAGAGCTGAGAGACCGAGAATTATTGTCCGACGCAAATGATGTGGTGTGTGGTGTACCACAAGGCTCAGTTCTTGGACCTCGTCTATTCTTGGTGTTCATTAACGATTTGGCGAGAACAATTGCCTCCGGTTTACTATTTTTCGCAAATGATAGCTATATATGGAGAAGGATCAGGGGACCGGACAACCACGATCGGCTCCAGTGCGATCTTAACACCATGTCGAACAGGTCAGTTCAAAACGCCCTGTAACGGGGTTTAGGAAACCAGTCCAGTATGCTCGACCTTACCACCTAAGCGCAGGTTACCGGAGTCAGCGGATCAGTTCGATCGAGCGAACGCGTGAACCCACCGGGAGACACAGCGATGGCTGGACAGCGAATCACGAGTGGCACACGTATCCAGAAACCGACAAACCGGATTGGACAATAGAACATAGAGGGCGCACTGGCAACTCGAGAATCGCTATTAACGTCAAGTTTCAGAGTGCAAAGCCAAATATGAGTGGTCCAAAGAAATACGGCCAATCATATGCCAAGCACGAAAGACATGATCATTGCGCGAGACAGGAAGACAGCGACCGAGGAGGAATAACATAACCCAATGAAATAAAAGGGGAACGCAACCAATGTGGTGAGTCGAAAAACAGGAGACCTACTGAGAAGGCTCGAAGATTGACAGTGTTTATTTCCTTTAAATAGGCTACACTATACTGAATAAACGCCTGTTTTCCGCCCTCCGCCATCGTGACTTTTTGATCGTGTCCGTGTCACATAACACGCCTTACCATTCAATGTTGACAAATGTCGCGTTGTACAATTACGCCATATACATAACTACACATATTTGTTTGGGACAAACGGATTACAGACTAGCTCTCCGGATTTTGACCTTGGTGTGCTCCTACAGAGTGACCTCAACTGTTCAAAACAGGCTGAGTTAGCTGCGAAAAAGGCAGCCAGCACGTCGGCATGCTGCGGAGGGCATCCGGGAGATTTGACTCATCAATTTTCCTAATGCGGCACAATTCCTATGTGCGTCTGCATTTTGAATATACTATCCAAGCTTGGCAATCTTGGTTGAAGCGCGACATAAAAGCGTTAGAGGCACCACAAAGAACAGCAACAAAGAATGTAAAGGGCCTGCTGTTGTGTCGCCACTGACGCCTTCACCCAACGACCGCAAGAAGAAGTCCAAAGGCGAGTCAGAAAGAGACTAGTGTACATAAAATCACAGTTGCTTATACAGTTTTGAAGGCAAAATGAAGGGAAGCTACTAAATGACACTTGAGGCAACCAACAGAAGGCAAAATCTTCAAATGCAACGGGCGAATAAGCAATCGTGTACTCAAGGGCGAATCGCATATGTCCTTAAAAAGAGCATCATGGGACTCCAAGCGTAAAGTGAACATCCATTTACAGTGGCGGGCACTGGCCAATCAGAATAACGAGATGTAGCGTTTAAACAAATGTCACGAAACAAACGAGAATAAGAAATGCGGACTCAAAAATTAAAAACCAGTACATGAATCGTGTGACAACTTAATTTTCCTTTAACATAACCACGTAGAACAGTGATAAGGAGAAAAGGCAATGGAATGTGTTTTTGCAAATGACACTGGTGAAAAGGACACGGCGATGAGCGTCTATTAACAATGAGATGTGTGGACCAATCGGGCTAACGCAGTAGAGCGTTTAAACAACAGTCAAGAAGTAGAAAATAGGAAGAATAAAGAATGGCTATTAAGCTTGTTCACAATAAATGAATGTCCAATAGGCATTCTCCTAATACCTGGGCTATCACTCTTGCCACCGAAGGCTGAAGTTGCTGGGAATTTTCAGCGGACGCTATCGAAGACTTCACGGCAATCTCATATTAGCGAATCAGATATTGTTTGACCCCAACCACATATGTCTTCACTTGCTGAAACTTAGCCACAACAAGCAACTCAGGGGCAACTGTTTAAACTTGAAGGAAGAATAAAGTCGTCTAGAGTGTCGATGGAATTACTTTTCTCTACTTGTTTGCCAGCCCTGAAACGCACTCCCAGACTCAGTTGTATTCTCCGATTGCTTGGACGTTTTCAAAAAACGATTAGATGTTGCTCTTAGCTCCCAACATTTTGTTACCTAAACTCCTCCATCGTGGATTACGCCAAGCATACTTTTCTACAGGATGTGTGTATCCAATAAACCCAAATGAGCGACCATATTCTACTTCTCACGCCTCATATCAACGACCACCGCATCCCAGTATATTTCTGAACGTTTACCCTTGACTTTATGAATTTTGATGTTATTTATCAAAGTATTCATCTCGGCAGAGGTTTGGTAGATAACACACATGTATTTTGATTACATCGTATTCACCCCAACCATCGTACGGGACTTGTCAAGCACTTGCTTTTATCCCGTGATAGATCGTTGTTCATTGTTCAGTGCTACTTTCAAATGCTTGCTCAATGAATTGGCAACATTCGGGGTTACTAAATGGAGAATAGCATAAAATGTGTGTTTTGATGGCCGCTCATAGGTTCGACACAAGAAAAGCCATTAACGTGCAAATATGTTGAGATAATACCCACAAGGAGTACACAAATCAGTGACGAGAGTGAATCAAAACTTCACGGCGAGTCTGAATATAATGGAGGAATACTGCATGGGTGTAGCTGTTGGGATGCATGTGTGACCTGCTACGCAGGCAATGGCGCTACAGGCTAGATTGGATGTATAGAGAACAGCTGGTGTGCTACGACGTCTATTAGACTACTGTGTCACTTATGGTCAACAGCGTCTAGGAGAAATGCATAGAAAATGTGACACAGCCGGCAGTTAGAGTGGTAGGTCTTAGCGCCTTGAAATCTACAGTCGAGAATGGTAAGCACAGACAGAAGGGATTAAACAGAACTCAACATGATGGTCTTGCCCTGAAAGTTTCAGGTCCTCGAAGAGACAGGCTTCATATCCTGTTGTCCGTTAAGTCATACCAAGATCCAGGATGGTCCGGCACTTTGACGGTTGATATATGCAACTATCTGCATTATAAGCCAGACAGAAAGAAAATTTCCTTACTATGCATGTAAACACAGTGATTGCAGACGGAGGTAATGGTACCTCGTCATAGATAACGGGCGACTGACTGACTGCAATGCATGAGGCGAGCACCTGGGGCCAAAAATCGAATGAGTAGTAAGTAAAAACCGAAATGAGAGATGCATAATACAGACAAATATCTCGACGGTAAATGTACACTGTACACCAGGCTAGATAATGTACAATGTTTGCACTGGAACCAAACCGAAACAGGGGCAGTATAGTTCGAAGTTAAAGAAGGCATAATTGGGCCAATTTTACGCCTAACTTCAGGTGGGCCAAAGATTGGTGAATGCATTAGATTCCTTCAGAGTAATTTAACATCAGACTGCTGTCAAACAATTGAATTGTCGGACCGCTAGACGCATGTGTACTGAAAATGTCCGAGATATTCACGGTAGTTTCCCTTCACGTTACCTTATCCTACAGTGAAGACATCGAATGTAAAAAAAACTTGTGCACGTTACATATGACTCAACGCGTGTTTGCACTGCGGTTACTGCAGTTTTAAGCGATCTTAAAACTTTATCTTCATCTCCCGATCTGGCATTGTGTTTAATGCGAACAATGCAGGATATTTGGATGCATCATCTTAAGTTTCTTCACTGAGAGCAAAACGCCCTACAATGGGTTAGTGAAAGGCACCCAGCTACCTGCAATACCTTTTTAAACAGCACTATCGGATATTAATGTTAAAAAACAGTATTTTTAACCATTGCGTCATAGCTGTATAGCTAACGGATACCTGAAAATAGAACTTGCGTGTCAAGTAATTTGTGATTTCGTGATCACTTCTAAGCAAGGAAGCAGAGTTTATTAGTAACTTGTAAGATAAATCAATGTTGTATTCAGTTTAATGTAGCGGTCATTAATCATTGATTCCCCATCTTGCAAGTGCTCTGTATTTGGACAGATTGAGTTTACCCTACTTTGATATCTCGTTAATGCTCATTGGGTCTTTATTTTATCCAGACCACTAATGAGCCTGGAGCATTAGACACGAACGACGTACACAACGCACACACTAGGGTACAATAGGATTGGAGCATTTTTACAGTCAGTTGCTTCAGGAGTAGTTTAAGGAAGCTTCATTTCTATTTATTGCAGCGTGAAGAGTCAAGAAATTAGTGAAATGGGCTTTCAGAATAAGAAAGCTTTAACAGTGTGCGCCTCACTGTGCCCAACACAAACGGAAGGTTAGTGAAGTGAGAAACGATTGCCACTATTAAATCCCCTCAACAAACAACTTCTGCTACTGAAGGGATACGGGATGGGGAAAAGCCAGCATGCATTTTATGAGGCACGCATCGCCGTATTTGTGGCGTTTATTTGCACACGTCATCTGATCCTGGATTAACAATCGATTTACTGGCAAATGTGATGGTAGGTAAACATTACAGTACAGAAGAAGTTGATTCGTCTCCCTGTGCGTGTCTGTGAAATTAGCTGAAATTCTATGCAGAAAACAAATATAAAGAAGGTATCTAATCGATCCAGCTACCAATCGGACCTTAACTTTGAGCAGTATCATCAGGTTAAATATACGTAATCTAGACGTCACTATTGTGAAACATTTAGACGTCGCGTGGGTGATGTTTGGTGTGACAAATGACACAGTCCGTTTCTCCCGGATAAACCTTTTCTTGGTTTTCGTCTTGTTTCTGTATAGGTTGGCATACCCTCATTAATTTTCAGGTTTTCACGGTAAGATAAAATATGCTTATTCAAACCAGACGGCTAGTCAGCGGCATTTTCAATGACGGCGTTTAATCAATCGGTTACCTAGACAGTACGAAAGCCTGTGATTAAACTACAATTTTGACGTATGTGCGGTTTCCAAACCGATCACCTCGAAAATATTCTAATGCAATTTGTCTACCTTAGCTTTTGAAGAATAAGAAGATTCCACACAAGTGCCATATGTTGATCCTACGAGTGTCAAAGTCCCAAACCTGCCCAACCATGGCTCTAACTGAGAAATGTCAAGGGCTGCTAGCATGTATCCCATGATTTGTCTCGAACTTGTGTGCATTCCAACAATGGAGATAATAGAGGTGCGTCGAATCCAGATAATAAAAATCGTCTGCTGACACTTCTCCTCCTTATCACAATGGTTACTGACTTACTGCTGGAACATTTTGCGCACTTATTGTGTGGATGGATTGCGAAATGCATATCTGATGGGCGATTGCATTTCAAGAAGCATTTCATAAATGGCTGTACAATGCCGTGTGCACAGGAAGAATCGTCCTCTCCGAACCCGCGCTCAGTCACTAACCGCGACTGCGTAAATGAACCGGACCTACCGCCGCCTTAATTCAAGGTGTCGTTTCATCGTGATAGGCTTTTCTTGGAATTTAACCCATGGATTCTACTAGCATATTTCGAGTAGCTTATGAAGTCTCCTGTCATCAATGCAGTCATTATTGGAATGATTTCTTGCGCCGTGGATTGGGAGATGTAGGAAGATAAACTAGTAATTACTAGCTTAAATAAACACTTATCGTTAAAATTAGAACTAAGCACTCGGCGCAGTTTTCCAATAATTCACCTTGACCGTTGGACCGTAGGTGAGGGACAATGGGCGGGTAAGGTTGATCACATAACTTTCGAAGATCTCAGTGAGGATTGCCTAGTGTCCAAAAAATAATAAATGTGAACTGACCTGTTCGTCAGTGCGACCGTCCATGTCATATGCTACATCAGTCAACCCAAGTCATGAAACCCATGCTGCTGTTGGGACCTGCGGTTGAAAGTGTTTTTTCAAGACAACCGCGTGGTTTTGACGCTCCTATCTCAGTTGTCTTTATTCCTCGTCATATCAGCTCACAATCAACTATTCCCAGTCATTCTGCTCTAAGCTATCAGCGATATTCAACAGCCTTTTAGAACAGAACTTATCTTCCCTCTTTCTCGTCACATCTGCATTGCCGATTTTTGTAGAGTTTAAGCTGAAGTTCGCGTGTACGACCACCTTAAATTTTGGGTACATTACCGTCCATTTACTAGTAATCGAACCTGCGCTATCAGTTATCCAGAAAAATCGGTCATCAGTATCTGACATTTTGTGCGGTAACTGCATCCTTTATGACGAATAGTAGTTGCGCGTCTATCCTCGCCCCATTGGTCCTAACTTCAACGGATAAACCATATTCACCGTCTGCATTCAATCTAAATAAATTCCAACTCCCACAGCCAGTCAGTCGAGCTTATGTGCTTTACAAGGTCATCCTCGCACGCGTGACGTGCGTGCTACTGGTTCATTTGGATTATTTCCCTCTATCCTCTCTCCATCTTCTCGCAGCGTTGTCACTGTACGCTCATTCGAACCGGATTTACCAGCTCTACACAGTGGTCCATCATACGTACA
>OX104061.1:39569659-39587688 GCA_944474145.2 Dicrocoelium dendriticum
AACGATATAACACACCTCATAAGTACAAACGGCCTGCTTCATACCTACGACAACAAGGTGTGGAGGGAGATAAATATACCAGATGATACCACAACAATTCAAGCTGATCTGAATATGGTATACGTATGGTCAGTCCAAAATCGAAGCGAATCAAGGTAGAAAATGTAGGGTGCTGCAATTACGGCACAAGTTAGTGCACCTCTATAAACGCGGCAACCAAGAGCAGCAACCAGGAACAAATCTGGGATTTTTGGTCTAGGTCGACCTTGGATGTACGAATCAGGCTGAAATGACATCAAGAAGGGGTATCCAAAACGTGGGCCGCCTGAAGCGTGCCTTCGGACGATCAGGCCCTTTGATTTTTCCACAACTTCACGGATCATACATATATCCACGTGTGGAATGCGTAACACAGGTCTGGCAGCCGTAGTTGAGATTTCAAAGCCTTGGAGATACTCCAACGCCGAGCAACCGCAAATGTCAAAGCTGTACAATTTGTCGTATGAACGTAGGCTTCGAGGGCTCGAATTCTTCCGCCAACTACATCAACGATAACGTGGGGACTCGTAGTTGACTTATAAGATTTTGCGAGATCTCCACCACACGTGACACCATTTGCCAGCGCTCAGTCACAACAGTAATTGGAGAGGCCACAATCTCAAGCTGACAGAGCCGTACAGACGTTTAGAATGCCGTCAAAATTTCTATTCTGTGCTCTTTTGCAAAGCGTGGAAAACCCTTGCATTACCTGTTATTTGTGCCTCGACGCTGGTAGAGTTCAAAGCCCGAGTTGACCGTGCACTCATTTCGCTGTACCATATTGGACAACACAATGTGCAGGTCGGCACGCGAGTGTCTGTTGGCAATTTTACTGTCGGTCAACTCATAGAATACGTTCCATGTTTTTCACCTCCAGTATGTGTTCTTCACGAGCCGGTACAATGTTCACCAACGCCCCACTTGTCATCATTTCTCATGGGCTTACAGTGGATTTACATTTTATGCTATGAATATTGCGAAGAGTCCACCGGGGTGGACTTAATTTTGCTCACAAATTTCTACATTTTGATGTGTCACCATGACCATCCAAGAGAATTTGTTAAGTTCTAGCACTTTTACCCGTATAAAACCAGTGTTTCATTCAAAGCTGGATTTGGAGTACCCGCTGTGTGGTTGGATTGCGACACACAATCGTTATTCAGACGTCGGTTCACGATGAAGTAGACTTTGCTCGTTACTAGCACAAGGACCGTATCCGAATGGGAATTGGTTCGGTGTTGCTCCTCCCAACCCTGACATGCGGCTCAGACTATCTCCATCTGTCGGGTCCAAACGATGAGGAAGCAGGTCGAGGTGTCAGGGTTGGGAGGAGCAAAACCCAACCATTTCCATTGTTCCACCGTAAGAGAACTTATCGTGCGGTACTCGGAGGATACAACACACATTCTGTACACTCATTTATTGAGAGGATGCTTTTCATATCCCAGTGTCCGTACACTTAGCGTCATGGGACGACTGCATGAGTGTAACTAGTGGGGTATGGAGGAGCGGTCCGTTCCGAGGGGCATTTGACAGAAGCGTAATTTTTACTACTGCATGGTTGGCGCCATTCGATTCCGGATTTGCTTGTCATTGCAGCCTCCATATGACAGCCACAGGATGTACTATATATCGTCAGGTTGCTTGCCATGCAGAACGTGGCACTTCCTGGTCACCGAGAAGACATCCAGGATGACAAATGTTGCCGAGCTGATAGATGGAAGTTTAAAATTGATGCGATTGTCGGTCAAGTGTGAATCTGTTCTTCGTGTATATTTAGTGGTAGTTCAGCTGGGAAAGAAAATGCGCGCTTCCAATTGGTCTCGAAGTTCAAAGTACTGATGATAATAAAAATAAGGTATATTTCTCGTGGGACCAAGGAAGCGAGCCCACCAAGAGACGACTCATATTTATATGTGAAACATGCTCAGGCATGCGACGTTGTCAATGGCTTGGGTTTTTACAGGATTACATTAGGGATGTTTTTGCGAATATTTTCATTTGGGATTTTTGCCGCCGTAATCTCCCACTTCTCAGGCCTTCTCATTTGGTTGTTTTCGGTGCAGCTTGTCGGTGCCATGATGATGACGGTTTGATGTGGGGGGAGGAGTGTGAAAAGGGTGAGGCACTTGGCGTCAACAAATAAAATAAGACGAATGATACACATTCTCACTTAGTAGACTGGAGTAATACAGTTGGAGTTATTTGTGAGTAGCAAGTTAATGAGTTGCGAAAAGAAGAAAGAGTCTATATTTAGGTAACTCCAGTGGATCGTTTAACTCAAGTTACTAAAGCTGTATACTATGGAGAGTATTCACATAGTAGGGAGTTAATGCATATTGTGGTGTCTAGATAGACAGAACGATACATAGCTAGTTAGCTAGCTAGCTAGCTAGCTAGCTAGATAGATAGATCGATAGATAGATAGATAGATAGATAGATAGATAGATAGATAGATAGATAGATAGATAGATAGATAGATAGATAGATAGATAGATAGATAGATAGATAGATAGATAGATAGATATTTAGACTGCTTGATAGATAGCTCAATAGATAGGGTGATAGACAGATAGACAGGCAGACAGATGGATAGATAAATAGATAAATAGATAGCTTGATAGATAGATAGATAGATAAGACAGATAGATAGATAGATGATAGATAGATAGATAGATAGATAGATAGATAGATAGATAGATAGATAGATAGATAGATAGATAGATAGATAGATATACAGATAGATAGATAGATAGATAGATAGATAGATAGATAGATAGATAGATAGATAGATAGATAGATAGATAGATAGATAGATAGATAGATAGATAGATAGATAGATAGATAGATAGATAGATAGATAGATAGATAGAATTGACCTAATCAATGTGTGATTTGGGCTGCCATATGGTTGAGATGTTACGTGAGCCCAGTAACCATCTTTTCAGCCTTGTGCGTTGTTCGCAGATGACTTGAAGTTGTGGAGAGTAATCCGCACACTCAATGATTGTGATTTACTTCAGCAGGACCTCGACCGCCACTCAAAGTGTTCTACAGAGGTCAGCCTTCAGATCAACCCTGTCAAGTCGCAATTCATGAGGCTAGGTAAGTGTGAGCACAGCCGATCCTACACAGTGGCTGATCAACCGTTGCATCCAGAGCCTTCCGTGCGCGACTTCGGTGTAATCTCACGCTGCGACCTAAAGTCCATTGACAACACGAATAGGCTGTACCCAAACAGCCTTCGGATGGTTTGGGCCCTCAGGCGCAGCTTCAGCACTTGGTCCGAAGAGATTGCTACTCGCCTCTTCGTCTCGATAATACGACCACTGCTAGAGTACGGCTCTCCCGCATATTGTCCCATCACCCGGGGCGAGGTAGAAAAGCTTGAGCGAGTGCAGCATGTAGCCATCAGGCTGATTCCCAACTTACGAGGTGTGCCATACGAAGACCGATGTAAAGAACTAGGGCTGTACACCCTAGCTTATCGTCGGCTGAGGGTTGACCTCATCATGACACACCGGATATTACATCTGAGTGATTACCCCATGTTGAGACAACTGCTTCATCTGCGCACACCAAGCTGCACGCGAGGACACCGGTATAAACTTATCGTACCGGAGTTGAAGCGGGTCGCTCACCAACTATGTTTCGAACGCAGAGTGGTGAATGTCTGGAACGACCTGCCGCAGCACATAGTAGAGGCGAACTCTGTGTCGGAATTTATGAAGCTCCCTTTGCAGACGCAAAATATACAGAGCGGATCAGAACATAACGAGTATATGTCCAAGAGCGACGAATGATGCAGCTACACAGAGAAAGCTCTAATCGCTGCTTCGAACCAGTCTTCAGTATTCACTTTTAAGTAGATATTTATGGCGTGTGTGACTATGCACGAAAAAGAATGTTGAAAATGTAGAATTAAACCGATACTAGACAAAGAAACAAACGCCTACTCACTGCAAAATCAGAACTTAATCAGTGGATCGTAGTCGTGTAGAAGATACCAAAGACAGTGTGATTAGGATGGCGTGCATTATTTAACCGATTTTCCGCGTAGTGGAAAGCAAATGCACCACAACTAAGATCAAGGATTGAGTCTAAGGAATAAATTAATGGGCAAATCGGTAAGACAGCAGGACAGTAGAAATGAAGTAACCAGAAACTAGGAGAATAAACGATTTAATGCAGTATGAAGTAGATTAAGAGATAATAAGTGGATACGGGCAAGCGTGGAACGGTCTCTCGGAGACTTGCGTCCATGCGGGGTAGTCCCTCGAGAGGTTTCACCCGCACCTCCCCGCCCTATCTGGTCATGTGTCGATGTGGATTAAAAGCACGCTGGCCACTACCGATTTTATACATCATTTGGGCACTCTCACCGAGGATCCTCGACGCTACTATACGCTACTACACTCCACGCAACTACTTACTGATGATGTCACCACAATTGGTAACGAAACGTTTGCGACAAAATTGCCAAGCTCAGAGATCAATTCAACCGCCGGGCAACTGTTGTTTTGGTGAGCTAGTTGCTCAAGCAACTCAGCGTGCATGATGACCGAGATCACCGGTTGGCGTCATATGCCATTAAGTGAGAGTCCAACGATTCAGCTTGGACTGTTTTTTATTTGCTTTTGTAAGCACTTTGGCTAGGCAGTCAAGAACGAAAATCATAAATCAGGTCAAGGAAAGCAAGTAGTTTTGCTTATTTGTTGATAACACTCAAGCTGTATAGAACAAAATTCAGCTGAGTGGGATATTGCGCTGCGTAAAAGTGGATGCAAAGAAAATGAAGGTTGAGGAGTCGTTTCTCCATTTCACTGCGACTAACAGTAAAATCGCAGAAAATTTCTGGACGGATTTTGGTAGCACTAGTGAGTGACCGAATTCATAATTATGACTGCCGGGACTGGGCATTTGACAATGCTGCTGTCATGGCGGGCTACTGATCGGGTGTCCAGAGAGGCACTATCGGAAACAAATCACAAGCTACGCTTGTGCCATGCCCAGACGGTCCGCTGAAGCTTGCTTGTGTACCTGCAGCTTCTGTTCCATTTTTGATACAGTGGACCGGTTATTCTAGTTTTTTTCGATGACTACAAATTGCTGAAACGTCTGGATTAGAGTGACCTATCTAAGTATCAAGCGGGCTGTAAAAATTCGATGGAATGGTCGAAGCGATGCTGTAAATCGTCATTGCTCTGGAACAGCTCACAGAAGAAAAATTGAAACCACAAGATCACATGCTTCTCTGATTCTCATCTCGGTAGCGCCGTTTCCGCACTTTTCGTTTCCGAGCCTTTAGAGATGTGTTCTCCCAGAAATCAATGATGCACAGATGCATCTTCAAAAAGGCTGGATCTGCCGCAAAGTTCTGTCAAGCTCACAAATTTTACGATCTGTGTTCTTCCGAATAGAAGGGAGATGGTGGAGAGTGCTATGGATGAAACCACTAGCTCTACTGTAAGTTGGGGATAAGTATGGAGCATCTAATCCACCAAAAGAAACGAATGGATGAGGAAGCATTTTTAATACAACGATAGGATTTGATGATGTTAAAACGACAAATGTTTAACCGTTGAAATATGTCGTAGATTTCATCAGATACATGACCACGCAAATAAATGCACTTTCTTAGACCATCAAGTTTGGTTGATGATAGCTATAGTTGTCCGCTTAGCAGTTTGAGAAAAAGAAGTAAATAAGTATTTTTAGGTTAAAAGGAGAAGATTGTAACATATTTGCAAGTTGCAGAAAACAGTGAGATCAGTGGACCAGTTGAACTTTCGAGCTTCAAAGAGACATGGTAAGTTGGGGTATCGGCACGGCATATTGTGATGCTGCTGTGCATCCTTCTTCTCAGAGCCATCAGCATTGCAAACTGTGCACATACTAAATTAGAAGGCACTACCCTCGGTTAGCATTGTATTAGATAAGACTCACAGTCTCGACAGTCCTCTGCACAGGAAGCGAACCTGGCTATGAACTGAATATTGATATTTCTATAAATAAATTCGCCGAAATGAATGAATGTTGGTAGCTCACTTTGTTCATTTGTTAGATGAATTGTCCTCTGAGCTTGGCAATTATTTTGCTAAGCTTTTGTCACCAGTGCACAGTGCACTGCGCATTACCACACTAACGCACTGGGGATGTCACCTCGACTGGTGACGAAACGATCGCCCAATATTTACCAAGCTCAGAGAACAATTCGTCTAACGAATGTGTTTATAAATTTTACACACGAGTATTGTAACCACGCAGATGCTTGCACTTACGGCAGCGCTGTAAAATAACGACTTTGATCGTTGTTCTAGGGAACGAAATATTGGTGGACTGTTCACATTTGTGAATGTTTACGCGTTTACAACTACGAGTGGGAGGGCGAAGATCTTACTACTGCCCTGCGCGGAAAAAACAGTTGATACGCCTCTGGACGACTGCATCAAGTGTGACTGCACCTCGCATCCCATTGAGACTTGAAACTGCTCTTGGTCGCTTCCAGTGTGTTCATGATTACCTTTACCTTACTGTTAATATTGCTTTCGAGGGTACAACAGGCACACCAATTTTGTCCGCAGTCTGATAGTCATGGTGTGTTCAGTTGTCGCGTAGAGCTCTGATCCAGATTCGCGTATAGAAACAGTCAAGTGACACTCACGTACACTCCTCGGTGGTTACGCCTGTCTAGATATGTTTCGTCTGGTCTTTACTAGATGCCTGCAGCCTTCAGTCGGTGTTCAGACCGATGGCTTATCGGAAGCTAGCGTCAGTTTTTTATCAGTTATGTTGTCATTTGCTTGAACTGGACCGCAATTTTTCGCCTGTTCGTACCCTATCACTTAGAACTAAGCAACACAGGTGGCCTATCCATAGATAGCGCAACAATTGGATTCAGTGAGTGTTCAAAGGAAGGGAATCATTATTCTTCTAACTGGCGACTTTTATACTCCTGACCATCGTGGGAGGACAGCCAAGGTGTGTCTCCGATGAAGATAATGTTTTAGTCATCTAGTGTGTTGTATTCGTCAAAGTTACTTTTCTTCGAATGTATCATTCCAGTCATCACCAGGAAGGACGTGCTTCGAAATTGTTACTGTGGACTAGTTGCCGTGATTGGAACATTTTCCCTCTAGATGATGGTTTAAGTTATTGTACCAATTAATTGTGGGTTTCATCGCAGTACAACGAAACAATGGTTTTGCAAGCCAGACATTATTCCGCAGATTCGGAAATTCCTAGACGGTATTTTGGACTAATTTGGGCTCGTAAGTGGTGTGCATCCCCCAGCCCCCACAAGAACCGAACCCATGAACAGTAACTGCTTGCGTTACTAGCCAGAGCTTATGCCACTGAGCCATGAGGGAGGACAGCTAGCTGTCACAACTTGCAAGTTAACTGCGATATAGTGCAACTCACCCTCCACTGTCAAGTAAGCCACGAACGCTGTAGTGGACACGTCCTCCACTAATAACAGCTGGGTACAACATTGTATTTAGAATCCGTTAGGGCGAATATTTTTACGATGGCCTAGGGACATAAGGGGCCTGCTGGTGGAGTAAAGTTGCTAGTGGACCCAGGTTCGATTAGCGGCAGAGGCGAAGGATGCGCACGGCTGAGGAGTCCTGGAAAGACAAGAAGGCCGTGATGTGGAGTACTGCAGAGACACCTACAATTAGCTGCACCGAAAACTATCCTACTTCTGATTAGATCACTGCTTCATCGGTGTTTGCCATAAGGCATTTAGTTGTGGTGACTGGCATCTCAGTGTCAAATATGTGGGCTTGGCTTTGGCTGTCATCGCACTGCATAATCAATTCCACTAGTCCATGTTTCAAACAGTGAGCACTACCGTTAGAGAGTTAATGTTGTAGGCCATATTTTAGCATAGAAGTTGTGTAGTAACTATTCTGGGAGTCTTGCCCAGCGGCTTTCGAGTTACGAGTTATGTTTGAGTCACATACGTGTCACTATTCAGGTTAGTGTTCTCCATAGATGATCATACGATAGACACGGTATCGCGAATGAAAATTGCCGTAGTCGATGTATGCAAGCATTTCAAGCTGCTTGACAGGTCGCTGAAGCATTTGCCTCGCTGCAGTTGCATTCCAATGCCAAATTAGATTCAAACGATTATATCTACGCCCATTACTTCATGCACTTGTTTCCAAAACTAGCACAGTACGCTCTACCTCATCGACCAGACAAAAGTACATAGCAATATACGTCCGCACGAAGTTTGGTGATTCTTCAGTCATTCCATAGCTAGCCACGTTTCTATTTGACCAAAACGCTATTATCCAAGGACCGATCGGCAAACTTTGCCACTGAGATTCTTTTTCATTGAGATCATACATTTCCCGCGGTTCTGCCGTTTTAAATTGTTTTTTTTCTCATGTTGATGCCATGTATGTCACACCTGAAAATTTACCCATCATGCGTGCATACAATGTATGCTTGACTTCACTTGACTTGTGTTACTGAATGGAGCCAATGGTATATGGGCTCTACTCGGGATTTTTAGATGCAGCTGCAAGTGAAGCATATGATACTGTTATCCTACAGAGAAGAATAGATGCATTAAGAATGGCGTAACCTCGTCGGATGTGACACATTTCACTTGACTTCAGAACGCCTCCACTTTCGTCTGACTTTCGACCAAAGTTCAAGGTGAGGAAAGTGCATCAAGCCTTATCAGCTACGCAAAGGAGGAAAAACTCGCGCGCTCTTCACTAACTGTTACTTCACATTACTAGGATGTACCTGCTTCCAGATGCACAAATTTGGCGTCCAACTACTGTTGTTTACGCTGCTAATCGGTGGCACTTACGGGTAACAAACATGTACTCGATGTCTGGGACGTTCGATCATTCTGCACGGAGTCTGCTGAGCTGTTTTGCTTTCTGAGCTTACGTTGCAGTTGGTCGGTACGCTTGGCGCACTGGCAGTTGAAGCAATGCAAAATGGCTAGTCGTAAGCTGATCACTTCACTTTAGGTAGTAACGTGTTCTTCATCGCCTAGCACAACAGTCGTAGTCAAACCAGTGATTTGGTTGTGTTTTTTTTCTGAATGAGTCACGGGGGATTTGGCACGTGAGGCAGTCGTTGATGTGCAAAGCGATCGAACTGGTGTATTTCCGTGTTCGTCCCATACCGTGTGCGCCATTCTCCGAGGGTGAAATTTTCCGTGTGCGCAATTTTTCATGCATGCCATTTCCGTGTACGCATTTTTGTGTGCACCTTTTGCTGTACGTAATTTTCGTGTACGCTTTCACTATGGAACCCATCCTTTAAAGTTGGACTCGGAGAACCCGCTGTGTGACTGGGTTGCGATACGCAACCACTGCCAGGGTTGCGTGTTCACAAATTTCCAAGATCCTCACCCCAGTGTGCCAACACGCAGTGACACGGAGTGATCGACAGTATTGGATCGCTGTCTCCGTGACCTTGACCACCTACGTGAAGCACGTGGCCAACGTTTTCTGTCGGCCGATTGACAACCACCGCAATCTCTGTGCCCATGTGATCGTTTAAGTCGCTTCCATGATGAAAGCGTACACGAAAAACGATCACATGAGCGCAGAGTATGGTGGGTGTCACTCCGCTGACAGGAAAGATTGGTCACGGGCTTCACGCAGGTGGTCAAGGTCACGGAGACAGCAATGTAGTACCATCGATCGCATACTGCGGTGATGATGCGCTCTCCAAAATGTGTGCGAAATGCTGGACTTCAAAGTGATGTGGCGCTATGATGTACAGTGGTGCACAATATTTACTTTCTATCCCAAATGGAACAATGTAACATTGGTTTATTACGGGTAAAATAGCATTGCTTATCAATTCCCGTAGATGGAACTTATTGCGACAATCTATTGCATGATAAAGTGAAAAGTGTTGTGGTGGACTCACCATTGACTTATGTGGAATAGCGGAGATGTTCGCATATTAAACGTATAAATCCATCAATCCATTGGTTAGACGTTTGACAAAACACTGTTTGGTTGCGTTTTGTAGTCCTTGGCTAACAAGACAAAAATGAAATGATAGTGAGACAATGCATTGACAACTCGTTTTTTAAATATCGCCAAATTGGGAGCAGAGACGACATAATTAGGGAGGGCGTTCCAAGGCTCACACACGCGGAGGGAAAGGAAATTTTTACGGCATTCAAGCCGGCTATCCTGAATTATCACTCTCAGAGGGTGACCTCTTAGTTTGGTGTTGTGGTTCAATTCCAATAGCGGACTGCAGTTGTGGTTTGGATTCTGCAGAATTTGGTAAACCATTATGAGATCCCCCCACAAAAGCCCATATCGACTGCGGTACATTTTAGCAATTTCAGTCTAAGCTGATAGGGCAGATGAAAGAGGCCCCTGACGTTCTTGCTTGCCTTTCGTTGAGAACTCTCGAGAGCAATGAGATCCTGTTTCTGCTGCGGCTGCCACGCCTGAATCTCATATTCCACGTGTAGTCGCAGGTAGGCGTAAATTATTTGTGGGAAGATTGTGGGTTCAAACCGACTGAAGGCTCTGCGAAGAAGGCCGAAGTGTTGATTTCCTGTCCTCGTCGCCTTCTCTGCTTGTTTTGAACACCCGAGATCTTCCTGTACCAATACACCCAGATCACGCTCCTGAGAAATGTTCTCCAATCTTGTAAACGCTCACCGGCTGGTGACGCAGATAAATCACCTTGCACTTAGCTATGTTCAATTGAAGCATGTTCCTCTTTGACCATTCGGAAATGCAGTCTAGGTCATGTTGGAGTAGATCGTGATCTGGCTTGTTACTAATCGCCCGCCATGTGTTGCCGTCATCGGCGAAACGCAGGATATTTGAGGAGATAACTGATGCCCGGTTGTTGATAAACACCAGGAATAAACGCGGTCCCAGCACTGAGCCTCGTGGGACACCACATTCCACCCTAATTGGGTTAAAGATTGATCCCCTGACACGTACTTGTAGCTTCCGTTGGTGAAGGAAGCTGTCAGTCCAACCAAGTGCAGGATCTCCAATTCCGTAGCTCTGTAGCCGATGAAGTAGAATGCGGTGATCAAGGCGGTCGAAAACCTTGGAGAAGTCCAGATAGATGACGCCGACTCCGACCCCATCATCCGCCACTTCCGTCCAACTACCTCGTGCAACCAGTATGTTGGTCAATTCTTATGGAACACAACAAGAGTAGGATTTTACATTCGAACTTTACCGTAAAACCAGCAGAAACTGTTGTGCTCGGTGGAAACATGTTTCAATGGACCCGCTTAAAATAGAAATTCCGTTGAGATGTAACCGGGCGATCCCAGTCGATTGAGGGTGTTTCCAAAAATTCCGCACACTGTAATGGCAGAAACTATCAGTTTGGCTGGTTCGCAAGTATGACATATTTAAAATATAAGTAGTTTATACTCTACACTACTAATCACGCCTGCATATATATGATCCTAATGATAGAAACACGAAGAGAGGGTAGTTGCATGAAAATGGTGCAAAGTTTACCTATGGTATCCTGGATCTATATGTGGGTAACTAAGATGGCTGCTGCATTTGACAAGCTCCCTTGAGTATGGAATGGGCTACGGCCCAATCACCGCTTTGTGCATGTCTGGTACGCATGATTCCCCAGGTGGACAGGAAAGCTACTGCTATGCATGCTGTAGAAGTGAAGACCGGATCCGATGCAACGTGGCTGCGCTGCGCATACCTCCCGAGCTCATTCCTTCATGTTTACGCTGGATATGGATATGGGGATGGCACAGTGCGAGACATCCATGGGCTCTCTGTAGGCGCAGGTGTTCTGTGACTGGTCCTTCGAAGCCGCATTAACAGGCAAATCCGGAACCGAATGCCGCCAAGCATGCAGCTATGTTGCTTGCATTTACGAATGGATGCTACGTTTGTGATTGTGTTCATTTTAGTCGTCAAAGGGAGAAGTGGTCAAAGAAAATCTTTGAATTTTATGACGGACGGCCTTAGAGTGAGATAGAGGATCCAGATAGACAAGAGGCAGTGACATTCGTTAGTGGCGATTCACATTCGCCAAGCTGCAGTATTGTTAAACGGATATTTGTGGCTGGTCAACTGGAAGCTGATCTCGTCCTGTAACCATGCCAAATTGCCGTGGGCTGAAACGGGATCAACCCGAACCACCCAGCTCCAACCACGAGGAGGTTGTTCTACTATCCAGCCGCAACCACAGTCAGGGCAACATGGTGTTATTTGTGAAGTTTAGCAACAAGTCAGTGTACACGTCAGTGTAGTAAGTTCATCGCCATTCTGAAAATGGCTAATCGACTAAATGTCCCCACCCACTGGACTCTTGGAAGGGCATCACAGGCTATTGTCGAGAAAGTTGCATTGTTGATAAAGATATTATAAGCGTGGGTTAACCATTCAGCGTTTTGGCCTTAATGATCATAACTACATAAGTACGCCTACTGGTAAAGCAGCATCTCTGGTTATTGGACCTGAGAGCAGAAATGATTCCCGCGGCAAGGTTCGTTACTTGCTAGCAGATTTGGTCTATTAGTGTCAGACAGAGTAGATAGACCGATGTGCCTGAGCTTTAACGCTGACGGACTGCTTGATTTGATGATGTACAGCTACTTATGCAATCGCTGTTGATATAATAATTGCCGAAACATTTCGCTGATTTGCGTCCCCTTAAATTATACACCGTGCTTGCTATTCCCCCCTCCCCCGTGGTACTTCAGAACGCACGTGCCATCAAACACGGCACGAAAAAGTTTAGGGAACGTATCTTTAGATTTTGGCATCACTTTGTAACTGCGCAGTTCCAATGCTCCTCCTTTCAAGCTGTGTCAGGTTCCAAGATCGAAGTAGGCCCCCGCCTCACCAGCGTCCTGCACTGGAAAGCAAGCTAGAACCCCTCTGTACTTCGATGGTTGAGTTGCTCTCCTTGCATTGTCCGAATAAGTGAAACAAGAACAAAAACAATCTCTGTACTTTCGCGAACCGTGAACTACTAGTTCTGTGACAGTTATCAATATTTTTTATAATAATTCAGGAAAAGGGTTTTGCCAACACTCATCCGAGCATATCTGAAGGCTCTTACATGGTACTTCCAATTAAGGCCGAAGGAACCTTGTTTCAACTATGAACTACATGACTCGCAAAGAAGCTGACCTTGATTTCCAGCCTCGACTTTTGATGCTTAAGCTTAAGTGCATGTGTCGGCAGGTGGTCTGATGTAGCCGGTTCAAACATATCGGGAGGTTGAGTACACTGAGGCCGTTCGTGATTGCGATCACTTGTATTAGGTAGCCATTCAATATGTGCTGTGCCATGAAATATATTCTCAGACGCCTTAGGCGCTCATCATATGGCTTCCCACGCTGATGCTTAATCGACCTAGTCGCCGGTTTTTGGACATTTTATATGTAAGTAACATTTTTCATGGAATACGTTGCCTAAGCCTGAACACAGTATTCTAAGAGGTTGTACCACCGTTTAAGATAATGGAAGGAAAATCTTTAGTATAGCATTGTATAATAACTATCTGAGTCGGAATAGCTCTTGCCGCGCCTTGTTTGTGGCATACTGACACTGTGCTGAGGGTTCAAACCACTTCGTCACAACGATACCCAGATCACATGCTTCATCAACGTACCGTAGCATCAGGTTACCAGTAGTAGTTTGCAATACGGTTCTTTCCTTGCACTCGGATTTACCAGTTCCATACAGTGAGGCATTGCTTAATAGCCTAATCTCCGGTTACTCATGAATGGAGGATCTTGATGGTTAAGTATTTATCGCAGCACATTCCAGGTCAGGTAATCAACAACTAATCTGTAAAAGCACCAAACGACCGGTTCGTCCTATTGAGACTACTCATTGGCCGGAACTGCTGGCTCTTGACGCAAGCCGTTAGTGATCAATGGTTGGGTTCCTGATAGAGCCAAGCGTTGAGCACCACCAATGAGTCCCCATAGAACGCAACGTCCATCTGGTACTTTTCTGGATTGACTTAGAATTTACCGAGAGAAACGCTCAAGTATCCCCGATTCTTGCTGCTTCTTTCACACTTATTATACTCAAAACTATTTCATCACTTTTCTATTCTTTAGAATTCACAATCCGTCGGTTGCTCAGACTATAAAGTTTAGCCATCAAACAAGCGTGTGATAAATACAATCCAATATGTAGCTGGCTGCCAAGCCTACCACTATACACTGTATCACATCTCAATGTGCAGGCTGTATTTGTCAGCAACTTTCCATTCCACCGAGGCTTTCCTGTTCTTGGTGTTAGCTCCACTGTGTGAACTTTCTCGAACTGGTGCTGTGATGTGACCAACTAGCACATCCGAGCAAATGACAAACCTAATGGAACACATCTAACTCAAGGCGGTCAATATGGTGCGAGTGGTTTGACTGGCGCGTGACGCTAAATTCGGTCCGCTAGTTCAGCGAGGCTCGAGAGCTTTCACTTAAGACTGTGGAGCTTGGCACCAACTGAGGTCATGACGATGAAAGCAGTACTCAAGGCTTGAGGAGCTACAGCGGAAAGGCATTTGCCATTTCGAACACTGTGCACAGGATATTCGGACTTGTACAGCGTGTCCTGGTTTCACCCCAAATATGCACAACCCTAGTCGACGAACCAAAACGGCATGGGGAATGCATTTGCCTGCGCGCAAATTACACGGCTTTCCCACTTCTTAGGTGCCCACTTGACAGGACAGAATTATAGGACAGAATTATGAATACTTAGAGGCGATGTTTACGCAAACAAAATGAAGTGACACTGCTCCATTAAAATCAACTAGGTTTGGGCACCAGACCCGATAGTCAACATCAAATATTGTTGTATGCTGGCAGAGTGGAACCGTGGTCTAACTTTGGTAAATAGGATGATGCGCAACAAGTCCTTCGGGCTAACCGGAACAAGATGTATCCATTGAACTTTAAGAAAATCGACAGATTGGTGCGAGGATTAGCTTTAAGACAACTGCAATACGTTTAATCAGAGATCCTGGTGCAGGCAAGTTAGTATTTTTGGTTATCTTGTGTCATTCGCGCATAAACTAGTTTGAATAATGTTATTTTTTTAACAACAAGAGCAGTTAAGCGATGATGGAACGCACACTGTTTCTCTTTTAACTAAATGCCTTTACGCTGCCGTCCATGCGTTTTACAAACGCAAGCCTAAGTCGCGGCTGAACTAGCCGCTATTCAAAGCGGTGATCTCAACGAGTGACAGACATAACTATAGGTTATCTCACCGTCTCACACTGCTCTACGATGGGTCAACACGTGGCGGGAGCATGAGAAGTGTTCGCCGCTTTTTGCCTTCACAACGGTCACTACACGCCGGAGTTGGTGGTTGCCTCGCCGATCCGAATGAGTTCAAAGCACCACTACCGGCTTACTAATTCCTATAGGCGTTTAACCACTGCGGCTATGTGAAGTGGCACCAGGTGCATCACAAGAAATGGAAACTTCAGTGAATATTCAGTGGGTCATATACCGATTGGGCCCACAAGCAATAAATCAGAGCACCTTGTGTAAGCCCATTGGAATGGCTATAGGCTAGTCTGAAGCATCCATTTAGTTAACGGGCGACATGCTTTGCAAACTTGATCGGGACGCATGTAGGACTGGGGCGATGGCTTTGGTTCTAGTTTGATAAGTCTTCCACACGTTTGTAATGTTCAGTCCAGTGATACACACAAGCGACTGGATCCCGGTACATTTGCTTAGGCCATATTGCATGGTTTAACAAGCAGTCTAGTAGAACAACATTTATTTTGTGTAGGTAACTTCCCCCACCCAACTAGATCATGGTAAAGTGTGTCTTTCTGAATATAAATGGGCGGGTTATGCCTAGCGAAACTGATTTCTACCCTGGTGACGCAATATCTTCTCTTCCTTTTCGTGACCACCAGCGGAGGGTAAAATTAGCTAGAGTTCATAGATAACCTGAGATCATGTGTGATCTGATCATTATTTTAGTTATCCGGTACACACTTCCTGTTTCCTCAGAGGTATTCCCCGAAACCAGCCAGAGGAAAACGAAATACACTTCGTATTCATCCAGTGTTAACCGATCCAACTAAGTGCTTCGCAGTTATTCGATGCAGCAGTAAGATCTGTTTACAGTTGATCCTCATATTTCTTGGTTTGGATTGAGTTTGTTGTTTTAGAAGATCAAAACGGGAGGCGCGGGGTAGTACTGATGCAATTCCCTAACCAATATCTAACAGCGCAAAACGGTACAATGGAACAATAGAACAATGGTATATGACGGGTAAAAAAGCATACACTTAACAAGTCCCGCAGATTGGCAATAGAAATACTAACAAATTGGCGAACCACATAAATGGTTGAAGTAAGGAGTGTCAGTGAGATAAAAGGTAGAAGTATAACAGTTTTAGGGGGATAAAGTGGTACGACGCAAAACTGGCTAAGAAATTGTTATCGTTGGTGATGGTAGCAAATAAAAATGGAGTACTCACCGGTTCGCACAGAGTTACGACCGTGAATTTGGGGTAGAAATCCAAAGAGGCTGGTCAGCCTAAATATATACAAGCGTTTTCGTTCATCAAACAAAGCGCAGGGCGCTCAGTGCGACGTCCAATCGTTTTTTAAACGTATCTAATGTGGGGGCACAAACAACTGAGTTTGGAATGGCGTTCCAGGGCCCGCAGACCCGGAGGGAGAAATAGGCTCTCCGACAGTCTAGACGACTGTACTGTTGGCTCAGCTTTAAACTGTTACCGCGAAGGTTAGTGTTCGGGCTGAGCTTCAAGAGGTGGCGGCATACGTGACTGGGATCGCTCAATATCTGGTACACTAGTATGAGGTCTCCACGAAGTCGCCGATACCGTCCGCTGAACACTCCGAGTATCTCCAGTCGTTCCTGGTAAGGAGTGTGGCGCAAGCCCTTGACGATTTTCGTTGCCCGACGCTGTGGGGTCTCAAGCGCTGCAAGGTCACGTTTTAGCCAAGGTTGCCAGGCCTGGATTGCATATTCGACGTGAGGACGCACGTAGGCATTCAGCATCAAAAAGAAGATGGATGGATCCAAAATTCCGAATGCTCTTCGCAGGAGTCCAACGTGCTGGTTGCCCCTTTTAGAAGCGGAATCTGACTGTTTGGAACACCCGAGGTCTTCCTGTACCAGCACACCCAAGTCGCGTTCCTGAGTGGTGGTCTTCAGATCGTGTGCCCCAAGCTTGTAGATGTGGACTTGTCGATGGCGGATATGAACAACGCGACATTTGTTCACATTAAACGGCAGGGCGTTTCTCACCGACCAATTCCAGGCCTCATTCAAGTCACGCTGTAGGACTTCATGATCGTCCGATCGTTTTATCGCCCGCCAAACCTTGAGGTCGTCCGCGAAGGTTAAGAATTTCGAGGTAATAACTCTTACTAGATCGTTAATGAAAAGCAGGAACAAATGAGGCCCAAGTACCGAACCCTGCGGTACGCCGCATCCCACTCGAAGCGGATCGGAAAAGGATGATCGAACTCTAACTTCTAACTGCCGTTCAGAGAGAAAGTTACCGATCCATCCTAACAACGGGTGTCCGATACCGTACTGTTGGAGTTTAATGAGCAGGATTCGATGATCCACGCGATCGAAGGCTTTCGAAAAGTCCAAGAATGCAACATCGACTCTTGTTCCCTCATCGACAGTCTCGGTCCAGTTGTCACGAGCTATCAGCAGATTCGTCGTGCATGAACGATGTTGACGAAACCCATGCTGTTCTGGCGCAATTATGCCGTAGTTTTCCAAGTATCCCATTAACGCATCTGCTATCACCGCTTCCATGACTTTGGCGATCACAGGCAGAAGCGTTACGGGGCGGTAATTGGCAGGATCCGATCGACTTCCTGCTTTGTATATGGGCGTTATTACACCTTGTTTCCACCTCGAAGGTACGATGTTCTCATCGAAACAGCGCTGAAAAAATGCAGCTAGTGGTTCGGCCAAGTGGATGGCAGCTACCTGTAATGTTTTCGGGTT
>OX104061.1:39588014-39801538 GCA_944474145.2 Dicrocoelium dendriticum
CGTTCACCAGTTGCTCAACTGTTTCCGCCAACTTTTCAAAATTTTTCATTAGGAAAATTACACAACTAACAACAGGGATGGATTTGTATACCTGGCAGAACCAAAATCCCTCGGTTTTGCTGCTGTATTGTCTAGTTTCGAGTGCACTTATCCCTAAACACTTAGCATGATACGCTTTTTGACAATTAAAGCAAATGGACCAGACTTAACGGTTTTTACACATAGGTCACAATTGAATTTCGAATGGGCCATATCCAGTTGGGGTGTGCGCTTGTTATTGTGACTTGCACCAATTTCAAAAGAGATTAGATAGAAAAGGAGAGTTCAGAATCTGTTGTAGATCTCTCACTTACCACTAGCTTAGAATGGAATAATTCTACTGATATATGTGATCACGGTCAGTAATGGGGCAGCGAACTAGGAATGACCGCAGATGGTGGTGATATGGTGTAAAGATTCCACACTAACAAGATGGAATGGAGCAACTGGATGTGTACACTACAACAGGGATAGCAAGAGGACAGAGATACTGACGCACCGTGTATGACTTCGCTTCACTTTTCGTTCTGTGGCGATCGGCGCTGGTTTGAGTTCAGAGGGGTCAGACTTGTCGCGTCCAGATGAGTCACACGTTCCTTAGGGTAGATAGGCGACGTGCGTGCTATTGATCCAGCAGGTAAGTGGATAGGTAGCGATGCAGCGTAGGATTGAGGCAAAGCAAGATGACTTTGAATATACTGTCTAATGACGACAGTGGCTGCTCCAAATTCGGACCAAACTGACAACTATCGCTTTGTACAGTGACTAGGAGGAAAGGTAGTAAGATGTACGGGTGACTCTCAAAAAGATCTTTAAAATAAGACCACAAGAGTTCTTGTGCGACGAGAGGAAAAATAAATTCTCCGATAAAATTCAAGCACGGTTGACTTCGAAATTGCAAAAGCACAGTTTGCCGGTGATCCGCGAATGATAGATCCAAAAGATGAACAGTGGTAGCAACAGCTCGCAGAGCCAAATCGAATGCTAGTAGGTAGGTCTCTGTGAGAACACATCCGAAGTTTTAAAGGCGAATAAGGCAGGAGGACACATTTTTGTGACCGCTCGGTAAGAGATTGAACTCAGATGAGAGGCGGCCAACACCTAATGAGCCCAGTACTCACCTACTATCCAAGAGGTACAAGCCTCAAACGCTATTCCTGCTTCTGTCACTCCATCATCAGTTTTAGTTAGCGTCACGTCTACTGCACAAACCATGCTGAAAAAGCTACTATCGTTGCGTACATACAGCTCTCCTGGATCGGATAACATTCACTACAAAGCATTGAAGGTAGCAGTCATGCACCTACTCCAACAATGTGTCGGAGATTTTCGACGTTATCTCGACGAAAACATAGTTGCGTCAATGTAGAAACGGGGCATTATCGCCCCTATTCACAAGGGAAGAAGTCGATCTGAGCCTCCAAGTTACCGCCCGGTAACGGTTCTCCCAGTGCTCGCCAAGGTCACGTTAGCGATCATCGCCAACCCACCGATGGACCATTTGGAAAGCTAGGATATCATTGCGACGGAGCAGCACGCGTTTCGTCTACACTGCTAATGTATCACGAATCTGCTGATAGCAAGCGACAATCGGACTGAAACAGTCGATGAAGAGACATGAAATGATGTTTTCTACATGGACATTTCTAAAACCTTCGAGCACTTTGATCATCGAATTCTTCTTCATAAACTTCAGCACTACGACATCGTAGATTCAACTGTAGAATGGATCAGTAACTTGCTCCGCGAACGGCAAGTGGAGGTTAGAGTCCGAACATGTTTGTCCGACCCGGTTCGAGCGGAGTGCAGTCTACCCCTGGCTTCGGTACTTGGGACTCCATTTTTCTTAGTATTCATTAACGGTCTAGCGAGAGTTATTACCTTAAAGTGTTTGCTCTTCTCGGACGTCGTTAAGGCTTGGCCAACGACCAAGGGATTAGATGACCACGTGATTCTTCAAAGCGACATTAATGAGACCTTGAAATGATCGGTGAGGAGCGCACTGCCATTCAACATAGACAAGTATCGAGTTGTCCACAGCCACCATCGACACGCCTATATCTACAAGCTTGAGGGGCACGATTTGCAGACAAGTTCTCAAGAACGTGACCTCTGTGTGTTGGTGCAGAAAGACCTCGGTTGTTCGAGACTGTCCGAGTCCGTTTCGGGAAAAAGCAATCCGCATCTTAATCTTGTGGAGGACACTCGGGGGTTTGGATTAATCTCTCATGCTCAATGCCTACATGTGTCCCTACATCGAATACACTATCCAGACTTGGAAACCTTGGCTAAAGCGTGATCCTTTAGCACTCGATACCCCGCAATGTCGAGTAACAAAATGTCTAAGGTTTGTGCCACCTTCCGTAACAAAAGTGACTGAATACACTCGGAGTGATCAGTGGACGCTACCGCTAGCGGACCTCATATTAGTTTACCATATACTGAGTGTCTACGGTCACGTTATGTCACCACCTTTTAAACAACCTGAACACCAACCTGAGAGGCAATCTCCTGAGACTGACTAAACAATACAGTTGTCTAGCTTGTCGAAGAAATTATTTCTCCCTCAGAGTCTGCAAACTCTGGAAAGCCCTTCCAACTTCAGTTGTTTGTGCTCCAACCTTGCCGACTTTCAAAAAAACCGTTGGGTGTCGCTTTTCGCTCCCTACATGTTGTTACTGAACGAATATACTGGCTACATTTAGGCTAACTGAATTCTTTGGAATTATATCCTACAAAGACGCACGTAAATCCATGAGACGAGTTAGCAATCCGATTGTTCTTTCCCATTACCATTAACCATAACAACTTGCTACTCCGTTTTGTATAGTACCATCTCACCCAAAACCCTAATTTTTATGCCGTTACTCCACCTATTCAGAGATGGTCCTTTTATTCGGTTCACTTATGTAATATTCGTAGTTGCAATTCCTTCCATTACCAAACTACGGAAGATTTTATCCCTGTGCTTTGTTACCCGCCATAAACCAGTGTCCCATTCTTCCGTAGTACCGAGATTGAGGAACAGCACAGCCAACCTGCAGCTAGTCACAAAATGCAGTACGAATGTCCGAAGGACATTTGAATGCGAGTGCACGCATCCAACGCGGCATATGATGTCCAACTTTATAGTACTGAAGCATGTGAAGAAGAATGCGGTGCTCTAGGCCACTGGTCCCCAACCGTTTTATCGTCGTAGACTGGTCAACTTTTGCTAATTTTATCGCTTCCCGCCGAGGAGGGCGGCGTTGATTATTGAAATGCTAGATTGCACTGAATTAACAATTTCAAGTTAATTGTATTTGAGTATGCTTTAAAAACAAAACAGTTACGCCAAAGATGCTTACAAAGTGCTTGAATATGTTAACGCACTATAACGCTTAAAATAACGAGAACCCTGAGCTTGTTACTCTGCAACGAGACTATTCCATCTGGAGGTAATAGAAGACGACACCTGAATTATGTTGCTTATGTCCAGTTTATTCCGTTGTTTTCTTTTGGTTGTGGTCACTACAGAAATCCCCACTTCACACGGATAGAATGTCGCAAATGCCAATAGGGATGTAAATGCTGTGATGGCAATCTGAGGGTAATCCGCCATGACTTTAATCCAGAACACTGGAAGAGTTGTCGTCTCCAACATACTTTTAAGGCTGTCGTCATTCGCAATCTGCAGCAGTTGATCTTCTTGCACAGACATGCTAGATTCATTTAGCTTGTTAACAAATCGGTCGCGGATCCATTCCTTGCCAGTTCGTGGGACTTTTGTGCCTGGGAAGTAGCGCTCGAATTCTTAAAAGCATAGACAGGTGATGATGCACCAACTGGAAGAATGACTGCTCAGGGTTAGTCTCGCCTGAAATCCTCGCTAATGTTTAGAGCATGTCCAATAGGCCTCTGTTCATGCGCCGTCCCTACAACTCCAATTTGACTCTAATGGAGCTACTATGTCTGCCAACTTGAAAACAGTTTTAATTTGCCCCTGAAGGGATAGATTGAGTTCACTGAACAGGCTGATTATGTCACACAGGCAAACCTATTGTGCGACCCATACATTGTCACTGACATGTGCAGCCAGCGGTGACTTCTTTCTAAGAGAAATCTTTGCAAGGGTTCTCGTAATTCAAATACACTGGTTATCGATTGTCCTCTGGGTAACCATCTTATTTCTGTGTACAAGAAAAGGCATTTGTGCTCTGCGTCCATCTCCTCACAAAGCTGCTCAAACAGGCGCGAGTTAAGGACATGTGCTTTGATGTGGTTAATGACTTCAACGACATCAATCAATACGCTGTTAAATTCCGGTGACATTTTTCGGCTTGCTAAGCATTTCCTTGTGAATGATACAATGAGTACAATGGGACAATGGAACAATGGTATAATACGGAGAAAAAGCCAAGGCTTGATAAGTCCCGTGGGATGGTTTCTAGGAATAAGGTTATTTCCGTGAAGTTTCACAAGTGAAAAACGCATCTGTGGACTCAACATACTATCAACCTTACGGCATAGGTATATCCGTCGAACCCGATTTCGTGGGGCTGGTGAGCACAATATTCGTCTGCGTCTAGTCGTCACTCAATGAACAGAAGCCAGATCAAGTAATGTAAATAATATCAAGCATCGTCGATTCGCTTTTTTAAAAATGGTTAGCTTGCGGGTTGAAATGACAAAAGTTAAAGATCGTTCCACGGTTGACAAACTTGATGGGTAAAGTAATTCCGAGGCACTCCAGACGACTGTATTGGGTAGCAAGTTTCAATTAATGACGCCACAACTTGGTGTTGCAGATAAGCTTCAGGAGGTTCACGGGTGACCGGGGCTTTCCAAAATCTGGTACGCCAGGATGTGATCATTTCGTAGCCAATGAGATCTTCCCTTTTTCACCCCCAGGGATTTCAGTCGCCTATGGTATTGCAGGTGGGAAAAACCCTTCACATTTTTCGTTGCCGTTCGCGGTGTGGTATCCAGTGCAACCAGGTTGCGTTTTAACCAGGGTCGCCAAGCCTGGATCGCGTACTCTACTGGGTGTTCCATTAATCTGGTCCGGAGATAGGAGCGGCTGCAGTCAAGTGCTGACGTACACCAGTACGCTGAATTGCTAACTGTTCAATGGCGCAAATTGCTTTGTCGGCAGGGGTGAGATGGGACACAGACGCCACATGTGTGTCTACGATCGCAGAGCACACCGAGCCGTTCGGCTGTGAGAAGTGAACATTAGCCAGACACCACAGCCGCAATGAATGCGTCGTGCCTCGACCGCAGGGCAAGACCTAGGGAAAGCACGCCGTTCAGCTGTGAGAACTGGACGTGAGCCGGACACTATATATCCCCACTGAACGTGTCATGCTTCAATCGATCGGTAGTCGGCCTTCACCCAAGTGAAAAAGCAGCAAAAGCGTTTCCTGCGAAATGATTAGTAGGTCGCAGTGCTAGAAACTGAGACAAACAGCCTGGCCGTATGTGATGACCGGTCGATGGGCGCCGTATTACCATCGCCACAAAAGCTGTTATTGCCTCATGACTGGCTTCCAACAAACCCGTGAATTTTTAGTAGGCTGTTTTCGCTGCTAAGCGGAATCCTGCTGCCAGAAGCATATTGTAAGACTACAGTGTTGTTCACTTTAGCGTTTCGATCGTTTGTGTGTTACAGTCGAAAATTCACCCTTCATGGGTGCATAAAAACGAATTTTTAACTTGCGTTGAAGTGACAATGCTGTTAGATTTCAGTCTACCCCGAGGCAATGGTGGCACCTTTAGACAGAATACCAATTTAGTCATGAACATAACTATTGCCCTCACAGTCAGACAATTGCTAGTTGTACAAATTAATCAGGCTTTCGATGGTGTTCCCCAGATGCAATAGAGCAAATACCTTTATTCTTTTCTTTACTTATATATGCATGGAATATTGTGAAATGTCTGTAAATATCAACGAATAATATTTTCAAAGTGTCCTCCGTCGTTTTGGCTACAGAGGAGCATTCACCGGATAATGGTGGTGAGTACTTCCTGCAATGTCTCGAAAGAAATCTGCCTACATTCATTCACAATGTGCTCCTTCAGCTCATCCATATAGTTGTGTTTCGCTATAAAATCTGCGCTTGCAGGATATCACAACTGGACTCTAACCGCAAGTACGTATTTCAACTCGTAGCGAATAAGCAAGAAGATGCGTCAGTCTGGCACACAGTGTACTGAACACTTAACGGTTTACATGCGAGCACGGAGAGTTAGGGTGTGTCCTTGAGTGCGTGTGTGCGTGCTTATCTACGTGTGTGTGTAGGGCCAATCAGGTTCACGGTCATAGTGAGCGATCATTGGTTGAACACTTAACAGTCCTCCCTGTTTTGGCTGACGTTACAGTCATGGCTGAAAACGTTCGATCGGTTTGCGAATCCGGGTCGATCGACGTAATTGAGTTTCCTCTGTTGTTCTGTGTTCGTCGTGCTCTGCAGCTTGCTCTGCGATCTCCGAGTGTGGCTGACTCACGGCAGGTGTGTCAGTGCTCCTGGAGCGTACATGATCTGAGTGCCGGCGAACAACCCTGCCGTCCGGAAGCTGCAAATCGTTTTGACTTCCTGAAGAATCGAGCACAGTCGCCGGCTGCCAACATTGTTCATGCGGTAACCTGGTGTAAACAGGTTGATGGTCCTGAAATGTAACTTCCGGCTTTGATTCCTCTGAAGACACAAACTTTATCTGACGCTCCTGTACTTCAACACGCGGGTTCGGGAACAACAAATGAAGCCTCGTTCTTAGATTTCTGCAGAACATCAATTCTGCCGAGGATTTCCAGGTAGTCTCAGTCGGTGTAGAACGGTAGGAGAATAGGAACCGATCCAGTTTTGTTCGCAATGTTCCCGTTCGCTGCTTTAGTAAGCCTTGTTTCACAGTTTGTACTGCACGCTCCGCTAATCCGTTTGATGCTGGGTGATACGGGGCTGATTTAACGTGTTGGATTCCGTTGTTGGCGACAAATTTACCAAATTCGGCCCTGGTAAAAGGCGAACCATTGTCTGTACAAATGGTTTCCGGAATGCCAAACGTAGCGAAGGACGAGCGCATTTTAGTGATGGTGGATTCGGCTGTCGCCTGAGTAACTGGATGTACGTCAATCCACTTAGAATGTGCATCAATAAGTAGAAGAAACATGGTCCCGTCGATCGGTCCGAAGTAGTCGGCGTGGATACGCTGCCAGGGCTTGTCGGTCCAACGCCAAGGGTGTATTGGACCTGGCGCCTTGCTCCGCTGATACGCCTGACAAATATCGCAATTCTTCAGTAAGTTCTCTATGTCTGAGTCGATGTTGGGCCACCAGCAGTACCCTATCGCTAGTGCCTTCATCCTCGCCACACCTGGATGAGCATCATGGAGCTCTTTAAGTATCTGTGAACGCGCCTTGGTGGGCGGGACTAGACGAGAGCCCCAAAAAACACAACCGTCGAATAGACTCAGTTCGTTCTTCCGAATCATAAACGGTTGTAATTCAACTGTCCCTTCAGGAGGCCAACCCATGTTCAAAAAGCGTTTCACCATTGATAGCACGGGGTCTCGATCCGTCCATTGACGGATTGTTGAACTCCGTATCGGTGTTGTGTCTAGATGTTGCATTAGATTGACTAGTTCAAACGGAGGGTCGTGTTCATGTGCAGTTTCCGTGATCGGCAGACGGCTAAGTGCATCAGCTGTGCAGTTGCTGACGCCGGTAATATAAACAATCTTGTAACTGTAAGCACTCAAGGTTATAGCCCATCTTTGCATCCTCGGTGATGCCATTTGTTGTATACCTTTGTTTTCCCCAAACAAGGATATCAACGGTTTGTGGTCTGTATGAAGCTCGAAAACGTTTCCCCATAAATACTGGTGAAACCTCTTAACTCCGAAGATAACGGCTAGCGCTTCCCGTCCAGTTGTGAGTAGTTTTTCTCCGCCGTCTGTAAGGTGTGCGATGCATATGCTATGGGACGTAAAGAACCATCGTCCATGCGGTGGCACAGGACAGCCCCGACCCCCCAAGGGGACGCGTCGCACTGAAGTATGAGTGGCTTGTTAGAGTCATAATGGACTAGCGCTGGTGGAGAAACAAGAGCTTGTTTTGCTTTACTGAAGGCATTTTTTGACGGGAACCCCAACACCACGATGCATTTTTGTGTAACAGCTCATTTAATGGCGATAGAACCGTCGATGCATTAGGCAGGAAACGGCGATAGTGAGATAGAATTCCTAAGAACGAACGGAGTTCATCACAACTCTTTGGCTCCGGGCTTTCTAAAATAGGTTTAACCTTGTCATTTAAAACATGTAAACCGTGTTTATCAAGCCGGTATCCAAGGTAACAAACGGAAGGTGAAAGGAACTCACATTTAGACCTTTTCAATCTGAATCCACTTCGCTCCAAACGCTCGAGCACGACCGCGAGTGTTCGAAGACGCTCTGTATCCGAGCGTCCAGAGATAAGAATATCATCCAGATAAGCACACGCAAAAGGAATGTCCTTCACTAGGTCGTCAATAATTCTCTGAAATATTCCGGGGACGGAATTAATGCCAAAAGGTAAACGAGTATATTGAAATAGTCCCATGTGCGTGGTGATGGTAGTAAGTTTCCTCGAAGGTTCATCGAGCTCTATCTGCGAGTATGCATGACTCAGATCGAGTTTGGTAAACTTTTCACCACCAGCTAGTGTTGCATACAAGTCATCAATACGTGACAAGGGGTACCTGACCAGCATGGATGCTTGATTTATGGTTATCTTGTAGTCACCACAAATCCGTACGGAGCCGTCCGGTTTGGTTACTGGCACAATTGGAGTTCCCCAGTCAGAAAAGTGTACAGGAGTAATAATACCTTGAGTCTGTAGGCGGTTTAGTTCCTCTTCAACTTTAGGCCTCATAGCGTATGGTAGTGTGCGCGCCTTAATGAATTTTGGTCGAGCGCCTTTCTTTAGTTTTATCGCAGCCTGAAATTCTTTCAACTTCCCAAGCTTCTCGGAAAAAACGGCCGAATGTTGTTTAAGTAATGTTTCAAGTCCGGAGATCTCGGTGACTAATTTTACCTCATTCATTGTATCCGGGAAAGCACGTATCCAGTCTCTTCCGAGCAGATTTGGACGATCCCCGGGGATCACATATACAGGAAGTGTGCGTATTTTGTCGCCATACTGTGCCTTCACGAAGCATTTACCAAGGACACGTATAGGTTCACCGGTGTATGTACGAAGAACAGAATTGCAAGCGGATAAGTTCGGGAGCGTTTTTACAGCGTTTTCCCGGATTATCGTCACGGATGCTCCTGTATCGATTTCCATCTGTACCTTTTGTCCTTCAATGTAAAGCTCTAGAGTGTATGGCGCCGGCTGCATGCTAGAAACGGAATTAAGCCAAATGGCATGTAATTCAGGGTCGCTACCATCAGATTCGTCCACAGTTTTGATGGGGTTTGCTCCTCGATAAGCCCCACCTGAACGTCGCTTGACCGATCTACACACTGGCGCCAGGTGGCCCACCTGCCCGCAGCTTCGACATACTGTCTTCTGATGCCGGCAGTCGGATGGACAACTGTGCTGCTCACCACAACGATAGCACACAAACAAATTGACGCCAGTGGGTGGCTTTGGTTTTGGTGTAGTGTTAATCAATCGCAGCTCATCTGACGAGTCCTTCAGCGTAAATGTTGCGAGTTGTTGTGTAAGGTGTTCCCTCTGCCGGGCAATCGAGCAGGCTGCCTCCCAGGTCACTGAACAATCATCTTGTGAAAGGAGCTTCTCCCGCGTGCTCTGGTCTGAGATTCCGGCTATCAAACATTGGAGTAACATGGTCTCTTCAAATCTCGTTGGATCGACTTCATTGTATTTACAATCAGGTGCTGCTTGTAGTACACGAGCGCTGAACTCGTTCACACTCTCATCTGGTTTCTGGCAGAGTTTCGAGAAGTAGTATCTAGCCGTTAAAACATTCTGACGAGCACCCCAAAGAGCACTGAAGGTTTCCAAAGCGCCGGTTATCGTAGAAGAGATTTGATCAATACGAAGTGCATCGAAATACCTTTGACCCTCATCTCCAAGAAACTGTCTCAAGAGCTGCACTTTGTTTTTCTCAGTAAGAGATACTGCTGCATTCAAGATTGGAAGCAATTCCAAGTAATCCGTAAAGGTTTTCTGCCATCTATGCCACGAGTCCAGGGAAGGTTTGTCGGTAGAGCACGACCAGAAGACCGGTGGAGTATTTGTCATGGACATGTTGACCTCATCGCCAGATATCACGGCTGGACTCTAACCGCAAGTACGTATTTCAACTCGTAGCGAATAAGCAAGAAGATGCGTCAGTCTGGCGCACAGTGTACTGAACACTTAACGGTTTACATGAGAGCACGGAACGTTAGGGTGTGTCCTTGAGTGCGTGTGTGCGTGCTTATCTATGTGTGTAGGGCCAATCAGGTTCACGGTCATAGTGAGCGATCATTGGTTGAACACGTAACACAGGATCCTCATGGGATTCAAATCCGGTGATCTCGCAGGCCCTTCTATCGTTAATATTTACAGACATTTCACATATTCCATGTAAATATAAGTAAAAAATGAATAAAGGTATATTCTCCACTGTACACGGTAAACCTCGTCGTTGACAAACGGTATGAGTTCAGCATAATTTTTGGAACCAATGTTGCTGCAAAACACGTAATCTTGATACTACGGTCTTCGTCAGTGGTGTCTGTGACAAGTTGAGCGTGGAATTAGCATTTTTTGACTTGTCTTCTTAGATTTAGTGGCTTTCCCTTCCGTTTCTTCGTTAAGAAACCTGGCCGTTGCCTCCTTTGTTGTTACTACTTCTCCAGTCATTGCCTGAACTCTCTTTCTTATTTGAAGCACTGCCCATGGCTTCCAAGCTAAAACGTGAACATCTCGGTGATATCATTTTTATTATTGCATGCTGTGAAACTTTTAACGGTGATAGTCTAGATAATTCGAAACAGGGTTTAGCATTGCAGAAGTTCTTGGTTGAGGATCATCAACTACATTTCTTTGTCCTTCTGGTTCCACGGCTGCTGTGACTGGAATAACGGCCTGAGCATTATCCACAGAAGTTACAATTCTGTGCTGAATGGCTTCTTTATTAACTGTATAGATCCCACTGCCTCTAAATCCAATGATAACATTTTGCTGCGACAATTGGTCAAACATTTGTTTAACCAGGGAAGGAAAACTTCCTTACTAACCTTCTGGCGTCTCTTTCTTGAAATTGTCTTCAGAATAAACTTTCAGGCCAACTTTAAAGATCTAAAGATACTAACGTCTAATTGTTGAAGTGAATGACTAGTGGTTGGCGGCGAACACATTAGTATCATGTTGTTGTCTATGGGCAACTTTATCGTTCTGTAAGTGCGGTGGCTGCCATATCCATCATAGATAAGCACAGTTGGCTTTTCCAAATATAAGATTATGCAAAGTGGCTACAGATATCATTCAATTTTAATAGAAGTCAACAAATGTTCATAAAACTTCAAGAAATTACTTAGTGCAGGTTTTAATCTATCCGTATACCCATTTTACCCCAGTACCCATTTTAACACGGGTGACCCTATTCAAACAAATTAATTCCATGACCAACCTCATCCGACTCTGGCAAGGTGAGTGCTTCGTTTCCCCGACCGGAGTGCATGTGAACTTAGTGACCTTAGACCGCTGTAACCTTTTACCAACGAACTGCACGTTAATTACTCTCTGTATGTAACATATCGAAGATCGTTATGAAATGTCACCCAATTTTAAGCTCGCTAACTTTTCCTGACGAAACATTCATATCCAAAGTGAAACGTCATAAGCCCAACAAATACATTAACCGGTTGTTCACCAGGCCCTATGAAACGACGGTTTCCAGATCGGTTCCAAACATATTCCAAGCTATCGAATATGCCAAGAGAGCCTGTGCAAAGATGACTTTCATGAGTTTGGAAGACACAACCAGATTCAGAAAGATAAGCTGTATATACTGGATCGGATATTCATCAAGGACGAACTGATGATCACGAAGCGAATGGTCGACGTCCCCTTGGGTCGCAGCTTTCATGTAGTCCTATTCTTCGAATACGTTTACTATGCAGGACATCCTGTGGAAATTGCCAACGCAACCAGAACGCGCGTACGCTACGACATATTAGCTCGACCAGGTGAGACAGCCAACTGGACTTTTCTAGCGGACAAGGCGTCAGCCAGTGCATGGGAACATTTCCTCAGCCAATTTAACACTTTAATTGCCTAAGCATCAGCGATCAAGACTGTCCACTCAAGAAACTTTGTCACATTTGTACAAAGTAGGACAGGCAAGTGTAGAGCAGTGCGAAACGCATGCTTGCATAAGTATACACTCTTTCCTAGCACCGAGACCTGGGTTGACTATGCGACCCAAGGTAACCAATGTACTCAGCATGTTCGCCAAGATAGAATGGCATACCACAGAACTTGGCAACGTGTATGGACTGCAGTTATGGTGTTCGATTCACCTCAGACGCGGCGAGTTGCTCGTGGGCGTGGTATATCGCAGTCCACTGAGCCGCTGTTTGGACTGGTTGCCGCGTATTCGCAACCACATGAGTCGTCCGATGTTCCAACTCATGGGCGATTTCAACTTGTCCCGAATACAGTGGCCTGAAGCTGAACTTCTCCCCGGCCACTGTGAAGTCGAGAGGAAGTTTACGGAGCTGATATTTGAGACCGCGGCCACACAGCACATCAACCAACCGACACGCATTACTGCGCGTTCGACTCCATCATGCTTAGATCTGCTGTTGACTAGCTGTGAGCAGCGTGTACATAACATTCAAGTCTTAGAGCCTCTGGGAGCGAGTGACCACTCAGTGATCATAGGCAGTTTAGAACAACCGCTACCGTATCCTTTCCCACTAGAGTCAGCCTTCAACTATTGGAAGGCGGACTTTAATGGCCTCATTCAAGCAGTGAGTCAGATTGACTGGTCTTTCCCACAGGATTCATCTATTGAAACCTGGTGGACTATCATTAAAGAGGGAGTGAAATCGTTGTGCGCCCGATTTGTGCCCCTCAAATTTCGGAAAGTTGGGCCAGTCAAACCACATTGGTTTGACAAAGAGTACAACAAAATGGCCCGACGGCGACGTAGACCATGGAACAAATTCGTGTTATCTGGCTCTGATGAGGACTACAATGCCTACAAGGTACAACGAAATCGCTGCAACAACGCGAAAACAAGAAAACGCAGAAGCTTCGAAGAGGAGCTTGCAACTGCCTCAAAAACTGCTCCCAAGAGGATCTTCGCATATGTGAAGCGGCGCCTAAGGCCTAAATCCAATATCCCGGTGTTAGGAGGCTCAGAAGGACAGCCTCTAACCTCGAGTGCAGATCGTGCGTCAGCATTGGCAACGCACTTCGCCTCCGTATTCGCAAGTGACCAGGTGTCTGTAATGAGTTCGACGAGTACCGCTCCAACCGAACTTAACAGCCTGGACTGCAATATTGAGGATGTGCGCAAGCTTCTAGCAAATCTTGACGGGACTAAACCTGCTGAGCCAGATGGTATACACCCACTAATCCTCAAGTCATTATTGACCATAATTGCACCTTCTGTAACTGAACTGTTTAACAGGTTACTATCCACTGGTCTACTACCGGACGACTGGAAATGCTCAGTCGTAAAGCCTATCCCGAAAGGTGGTAACCCAAGTAAAGTGGATAACTACCGGACGATCTGCCTGACTGCTGTTTTGGCAAAGAAGCTCGAGAAGATCGTGAAGAAGAACCTTCTGCAGCTTCTCGAGTCGAAAAACCTGTTGACCTCCGCACAGCATGGTTTCATGAAAGGTCGCTCGTGCATCACCAACCTACTGTTGACAAGGCACGAGTGGTTACAAGCGATGAACCAAGGCCATTCAGTCGATGTCGTTTACATTGGCTTCAGTAAGGCTTTTGACAAGGTCAAGCATGCAGTGCTCCTTGACAGGCTGAGGAAGTACGGTGTTGGTGGTTCGCCACACAAATGGATCAGAAATTTCCTTGTGGATCGGAAGTGGGGAGTCCAGGTGGACAACCATCTAACGGACTGGTATCCATCGAGCTGTGGCGTGCCCCAAGGCACTGTACTGGGTCCGATATTGTTTCTAATCCATATAAACGATGTGCCTCAGCTACTACAATCACATTGTGCTTTGTTCGCAGATGACTTGAAAGTGTGGAGAGTAATCCGCACACTCAATGATTGCGATTTACTTCAGCAGGATCTCGACCGCCTCTCAACATGGTCTGCAGAGGTTAACCTTCCAATCAACCCTACTAAGTCGCAATTGATGAGGTTGGGTAAGTGTGAGAACAGCCGAACGTACACAGTGGCTGGTCAACCGTTGCATCCCGCTCCTTTCGTGCGCGACCTCGGTGTACTCTCACGCTGCGACCTAAAGTCCATTGACAACACGAATAGGCTGTACCAAAACAGCCTTCGTATGCTTTGGGCTCTCAGGCGCAGCTTTAGCACTTGGTCCGAAGAGATTGCCACTCGCCTCTTCGTCTCGATAATAGGACCAATGCTGGAGTACGGCACTCCCGCATACTGTCCCATCACCCGGGGCGAAGTAGAAAAGCTTGAGCGGGTGCAGCATGTAGCCACCAGGCTGATTCCCAACTTACGAGGTATGACATACGAAGACCGATGTAAGAAACTAGGGTTATACACCCTATCTTATCGTCGGCTGAGAGTTGACCTCATCAGGACGCACCGGATATTACATCTGGGTGATTACCCCATGTTGAGGCAACTACTACATCTGCGCACACCAAGCTGCACGCGAGGACACCGATATAAACTTATCGTCCAGGATTTGAAGCGGGTCGCCCATCAACTGTTTCGAAAGCAGAGTGGTGAATGTCTGGAACGACCTGCCTCAGCATATAGTAGAAGCCAACACAGTGTCTAAATTCAAGATGCTACTAGACCGACAATTTGCAGAGGCAAAGTACAGAGAGCGAAACGATAAATAAAGAGTTCATGTCCGAAAACGACGGATGATGCAGCTACACAGAGTAACCTCTACTCGCTGCTTCCCACCAGTTCTCAGTTCTCAGTTCTCAACACACAAACAGTCCATGTAAGAGGAAACGGAGAATTCCTCCTCTTCAAACAGCGAACTGACCCACATGGACCCAGAAGGATGCGGCGAGTGCTCTACGCCTGCAATATGCTACAACATTTCAGCGCGATCACTGGCCACCTAACCTTATGACAAGGGTCGTCTCACCATCAAAACTCACTCCGATGTCCTTAACAACAGAAGCTGTATTAAGAAAGCTGCTGAGTATGCTCAAGCACAGCTTTTCTGGAGTCGACAATATTCACACGAACTCGCTAGCGGCGGTAAGAGAGAGAGTAGCAAAGCATTTGACCCTATTCTTGTAACACTGATTTGATGAATTATGCATGCCAAACATGTAGAAGCAAGGGAGGCTTACTCAAATTCACAATTAGGGTAGTCGTTCCAAACCAGCCTGATCCCGTCAAGTACTCTTACTACTAGTGTGGCGACAACGACGCGACAATGAAACACAATATTTATTGGCCGCGATCACATGCTGTCACCACTCACACAGGCGTACATTAATGAGTCATGTTTCATTCCCCCGTTGCATAATCTTTTCTGGCTTCCGCTCGCGTCACATAGATGCACTCTTTGAGGCACGGGAAGAATTATTTCATGTCCATTTCGCCCCCGTAGCTTCGCTTCCACGCGTCCCATTCTGACCGATCCGGAGTCGTTCGATAGCTCGTACTTTGCTTAAACATGGATGTATTGCTCAGCTTGTGGTTGTGTCTGGAGGATGCAATAAAGGCGGTTTTGTCCGATTTATTACGTTCTCGACAAATACTCTCCCCGTTTTGCCTGACTCAGGCACACTACTGGGCGCCGTTCGTGCCCCGTTTTCGTCTCGTTCCGTCAGGCCAGTGTTGCTGCGTCTGCTCCTCCTCATTGCGCCCGTTTCCCTTTCCGTCCGCTCCCGTTTTAGTGGTCTTTTTGTCCTCCGAGCAACCACTGTCTTCGGCCTCCCTACACTAGTAGGTTCCAACTTCAAGAAGCTATTATTTCTTATGTGCAATCGGACTATTTTTATGAATTTCACCACCTTGCACCGGAACAGCATGGATTCCGACGAAATCATTCGTGTACTACAAATATACTGCTAACACCATCCAGCTGGACCGAAGTAGTAGAGACTGGCCTAGGAGTTGATGTAGTTTTTCGCGACTTCTCAAATGCCTTCGAGCTGTTGGACCATGACATCCTGCCCTTCAAAATCCAGACCTTCGGTATTGATGATGATGAAGTGCGAGTGCGTGAATCTCTTTCAGATCCCATCCAAGTTGCATCCGGAGTACCACATGGATCAGTACTTGGACCACGGTTATTTTTGGTGTATATCAACGATATAACACACCTCATAAGTACAAACTGCCTGCTTCATACCTACGACAACAAGGTGTGAAGGGAGATCAATATACCAGATGATACCACAACAATTCAAGCTGATCTGAATAAGGTATACGTATGGTCAGTCTAGAATCGAAGCGATTCAAGGTGAAAAGCGTAGGGTGCTGCAATTACGGCACAAGTTATTGCACTTCTAGAAACTCGGCAACCAGGAGCTTTTAACGTCTTCTGGCGAAAAAGATCTGGAATTTTTGGTCTAGGTCGACCTTGGATGTACGAATCAGGCTGGAAAGGCGTCAAGAAGGGGCATCCAAAACGTGGGCCGCCTGAAGCGTGCCTTCGGACGATCAGACCCTTTGCTTTTTCCACAACTTCACGTATCATACATATATCCACCTGTGGAATGCGTAACGCAGGTCTGGCAGCCGTAGTTGAGGTGAGATTTCAAAGCCTTGCAGATACTCCAAACCGAGCAACCGAAACGTCAAAGCTGTACAATTTGTCGTATGAACGTAGGCTTCGAGTGCTCGAATTCTTCGGCCAACTATATCAGCGATTACGTGGGGACCCGTAGTTGACTTATAAGATTTTGCGAGATCCCAACCACACGTGACGCCATTTGCCAGCGCTCAGTCACAACAGTAATTGGAGAGGCCACAATCTCAAGCTGACAGAGCCGTACAGACGTTTAGAATGCCGTCGAAATTTCTATTCTGTGCTTGTTTGCGAAGCGTGGAATACCCTAGCATTACCGGTTATTTGTGCCTCGACGCTGTTAGAGTTCAAAGCACGAGTTGAGCGTGCACTCAAATCGCTGCACCATATTACACAACACAGTGTGCAGGTCGGCACGCCAGTGTCGGTTGACAATTTTAATGCCAGTCAACTCATAGAATACGTTCCGTGTTTTTCACCTCCTGTCTGTGTTCTTCACGAGACGGTACAATGTTCACCAACGCCCCACTTGTCATCATTTATTATGGGCTTACAGTGGATTTACATTTTATACTACGAATATTGCGAAGAGTGCACCGGAGTGAACTTAATTTTGCTGACAAATTTCTACCTTTTGGAGTGTCACCATGACCATCCAACAGAACCTGTTAAGCTCTAGCATTTTTACCCGTATAAAACCAGTGTTCCATTCAAAGCTGGATTGTCAGCACCCGCTGTGTGGTTGGATTGCGACACGCAAGCTTTATTCAGACCTCGGTTCACGATGAAGTAGACCTTGGTCATTACAAGCACTAGGACCGTATCCGAATGCGAATTGGTTCGGTGTTGCTCCTCCCAACCCTGACATGCAGCTCAGACTATCTCCATCTGTGGGGTCCAAACGATGAGGAAGCAGGTTGAGGTGTCAGGGATGGGAGGAGCAACACCCAACCACTTTCATTGTTCCATTGTTTCACCGTAAGAGAACTTATCGTGCGGTACTCCGAGGAAACAACACAAATTCTGCACACTCATTTATTGAGAGCATGCTTTGGTGATGCCACCATTAAGCCCTACACGGCCAAGTAGAAGTATCTTTGTCATCGTATTTTTTCGTGTTCCAGTGTCTGTTCACTGAGCGTCATGGGACGACTGCATGAGCGTAACAAGTGGGGTATGGAGGAGCGGTCCGTTCCGAGGGGCATTTGACATGGGCGCAATTTTTACTACTGGATGGTTGGCGCCATCCGATTCCGGATTTGCTTGTCATTACAGCCTTCATATGACAGCCACAGGATGTATTATATATCGTCAGGTTTTTGCCAAGCAGAACGTGGCACTTCCTGGTCATCGAGAAGACATCCAGGATGATAAATGTTACCGAGCTGATAGAGGGAAGTTTAAAATTGATGCGATTGTCGGTCAAGTGTGACCCTGTTCCTCGTGATCATTTAGTGGTAGTTCAGCTGGAAAAGAAAATACGCGCTTCTACTTTGTCTCGAAGTTCAAAGTACTGATGATAATAAAAATAAGGTATATTTCTCGTGGTACCAAGAAAGCGAGCCCACCAAGAGACGGCTCATATTTACATATGAAACATGCTCAGACATGCAACGCTCTCAATGGTTTGTGCTTTTCCGGGGTTACGAAAGAGATGTTTTTAAGAATATTTTCATTTGGGACTTTTGCCGCCGTAAGCTCCCACTACTCGGGCATCCTCATTTGGTTGTTTTCGGTGCAGCTTATTGGTGCCATGATGGTGGCGGTTTGATGTGGGGGGGGGGAGGAGTATGAAAAGGATGAGGCAGTTGGCGTCAACGAATAAAATAAGACGAATGACACATTTTTATTTAGTAGACTGGACTAATACAGTTGGAGTTATTTGTGAGTAGCAAGTTAAGGAGTTGTGAAAAGAAGATAGAGTCTATATTTAGGTAACTCCAGTGGATCATCTAACTCAAGTTGTTTTAGCTGAATACTATAGAGAGTATTCACATCGTAGGGAGTTAATGCATATTGGGGTGTCTATATAGATAGAACGATACATAGCTAGCTAGCTAGCTAGCTAGATAGATAGATAGATAGATAGATAGATAGATAGATAGATAGATAGATAGATAGATAGATAGATAGATAGATAGATAGATAGATTAGATAGATATTTAGACAGATAGATAGCTCAATAGATAGAGAGATAGACAGATAGACGGACAGACAGATAGATAGATAGATAAATAGATAGCTTGATAGATAGATAGATAGATAGATAGATAGATAGATAGATAGATAGATAGATAGATAGATAGATAGATAGATAGATAGATAGATTAGATAGATATTTAGACAGATAGATAGCTCAATAGATAGAGAGATAGACAGATAGACGGACAGACAGATAGATAGATAGATAAATAGATAGCTTGATAGATAGATAGATAGATAGATAGATAGATAGGTAGGTAGGTAGATAGATAGATAGATAGAATTGACCTAATCAAGATGTGATTTGGGCTGTTATATGCTTGAGATACTCGGTGAGCCCAGTAACATTCCTTTAAGCCTTCCCTTTTAGGTGGATATTTAGGGCGTGTGTGACTATGCACGAAAAGTAATATTGAAAATGTAGAATTAAACCGATACTAGACAAAGAAACAAAGGCCTACTCACTGAAAAATCAGGATTTAATCAGTGGATCGTAGTCGTGTAGAAGATGCCAAAGACAGTGTGATTAGGAAAGCGTGCATTAGTTAAGCGATTTTCCGCGTAGAGATGGAAAGCAAATGCACCACAACTAAGATCAAGGATTGAGTCTGAGGAATAAGTTAATGGGTAAATCGGTAAGACAGCAGGACAGTAGAAATGAATTAACAAGAAACTAGGAGAATAAACGATTCAATGCAGTATGAAGTAGATTAAGAGCGAACAAGTGAACACGGGCATGCGTGGAACGGTCTCTCGGAGACCTGCGTCCATGCGGGGTAGTCCCTCGAGAGGTTTCACCCGCACCTCCACGCCCTATCTGGCCATGTGTCGGTGTGGATTACAAGCACGCTGACCACTACCGATTTTATGCATCATTTGGGCCCTCTCACCGAGGATCATCTACGCTACTCTACGCTACTACACTCTACGCAACTAGGTACTGATGATGTCACCACAATTGGTAACGAAACGTTTACAACAAAATTGCCAAGCTCAGAGATCAGTTCAACCGCCGGGCAATTGTTTTTTGGTGAGCTAGTTGCTCAAGCGAGTCAGCTCTATTGTCATTCATATTTGCTTTTTGGCGTGCATGATGACCGAGATCACCGGTTGGCGTCATATGCCATTAAGTGAGAGTCCAACGATTCAGATTGGACTGTTTTTTATTTGATTTTGTAAGCACTTTGGCCAAGCCGTCAAGAACGAAAATCATAAGTCAGGTCAAGGAAAGCAAGTACTTTTGCTTATTTATTGATAACACTCAAGCTGTATAGAACAAAATTCAGCTGAGTGGGATATTACGCTACGTAAAAGTGGATGCAAAGGAAATGAAGGTTGAGGAGTCGTTTCTCCATTTCACTGAGACTAACAGTAAAAGCGCAGTGGAAATTTCTGGACGGATTTTGATAGAACTAGTGAGTGACCGAATTCATAATAGTGACTGCCGGGACTAGGCATTTGACAACGGTGCTGTCATGGCTGGCTACTGATCGGGTGCCAAGAGACGCATCTTCGAAAGCAAACCAAAAACTACGCTTGTGCCATGCCCAGACCATCCGCTGAAGCTCGCTTGTGTACATGCAGCTTCTGTTCCATTTTGCTACAGTGGACTGGTTACTCTCGTTCTTTGCTATGGCTACAAATTGCTGGGACGTCTTGATTAGAGTGACTTATCTAAGTATCAAGCGGGTTGTGGCAATTCCATGGAATGGTCGAGGCGATACTGTAAATCGTCACTGCTCTGGAACAGATCACAGAAGAAAAATTGCAACCACAGGATCACATGCCTCTTTGATTCTCATTTCGTTAGTGTCGTTTCCGCACTTTTCATTTCCGAGCCTTTAGAGATGTGTTCTCCCAGAAATCAATGACGCACTGATGCATCTTCAAAAAGGCTGGATCTGCTACAAAGTTCTGTCAAGCTCACAAATTTTAAGGTCTGTGTTCTTCCGAATAGACGGGAGATGGTGGAGAGTGCTACGGATGAAACCAATAGCTCTACTGTAAGTTGGGGATAAGTATGGAGCATCTAATCCATCAAAAGAAACGAATGGATGAGGAAGAATTTTTAATACAACGATAGGATTTGATGATGTTGAAACAGCAAATGGTTAACTGATAAAATATGTCGTAGATTTCATCAGCTTCATGACCATGCAAATAAATGTATTTCCTTAGACCGTCAAATTTGGTTGATGATAACTATAGTTGTCTGCTTGGTAGTTTGAGGAAAAGAGAGAAAACGGGTATTTTATGTTAAAAGGAGAAGATTGTAAAAGTTTGTAAGTTACAGGAAACAATGAGATCAGTGGACCAGTTGAACTTTCGAGCTTCATACAGACATAGTAAGTTGGGGAACCGGCATGGCATATTGTGATGCTGGTGCGCATCTTTCTTGTCAGGGCCATCAGCACTGCAAACTGTGCACATACAAAATTAGAAGGCACTACCCTCGATTAGCATTGGATTATATAAGACTCACAGTCTCGGCAGTTCTCTGCACAGGAAGCGAACCTGCCTATGAACAATATTGATATTTCTATAAATAAATTTTCCGCAATTAAGGAATGAATATGTTTGACATAGAGGGAAATGTTGGTAGCTCAGTTTGTTCATTTGTTAGCTGAATTGTCCTCTGAGCTTGGCAATTATTTTGCAAACTTTTCGTCACCAGTACGCAGTGCACGGCGCATTAACACACTAACGCATTGGTGATGTCCACTGGACTGGTGACGAAACGTTCGCCAAATATTTACCAAGCTCAGAGAACAATTCGTCTAACGAATGTGTTCATAAATTTTACACACGAGTATTGTAACAATGCAGATGCTTGCACTTACGGCATCGCCGTAAAATAAAGACTAATCGTTGTTCAAGGAAACGAAATATTGGTGGGCTGTTCACATTTGTGAATGTTTGCGCATTTACAACTACGAGGAGGAGGGCGAAGATCTTTCGACCGCCCTGCGCGGCATAAACTTTTGATACGCCACTGGACGACTGCATCAAGTGTGCCTGCACCTCGCATCCCATTGAGACTTGAAACTGCTGTTGGTCGCTTCCAGTGGGTTCATGGTTACGTTTACCTTACTGTTAATATTGTTTTCGAGGGTACAACAGGCACACCAATTTTGTCCGCAGTCTCATAGTCATGATGTGTCCCGTTCTCGCGTAGAACTCTGTTCCAGATTCGCGTATAGAAGGTGACACTCACGTACACTCCTCGGTGGTTACGCCTGTCTAGACATTTTTCGTCTGGTCTTTACCAAATGCCTGCAGCCTTCAGTCGGTGTTCAGACCGATGGCTTATCGGAAGCTAGCGTCAGCTTTTATCAGTTGTGTTGTCATTTGCTTGAACTGGACTGCAATTTTTCGTCTGTTTGTACCGTATCACTTAGAACTAAGCAACACTGGTGGCCTCACCATAGATAGCGTAACAACTGGATTAAGTGAATGTTCAAAGGAAGGGAACCATTATGCTTCCAAGTAGCGATTTTTATACTCCTGACTATCGTGGGAGGACAGCCAAGGTGTGTCTCCGATGAAAATGATGTTTTAGTCATCTCGTGTGCTGCATTCGTCAAAGTTAATTCTCTGAATTTCTCATTCCAGTCATCACCAGGAAGGAAGCGTGCCCTGAAATTCATACTGTGGACTAGTTGCCGTGACTGGAACCTTTTCCATCTAGATGATGGTTTAAGTCATTTTACCAATTAATTGTGGGTTTCTTCGCAGTACAACGGAACAATGGTTTTCCAAGCCAGACATTATTCCGCAGATTCGGCAATTCCTAGACGGTATTTTGGACTAATTTGGGCTTGTAAGTGGTGTGCATCCCCCAGCCCCCTCAAGAACCGAACCCATGACCATTAACGGCTTGCGTTACTAGCCAGAACTTATGCCGCTGAGCCATGAGGGAGGACAGCTGACTGTCACAACTTACAAGTTAACTGCGATATTGTGCAACTCACTCTCCACTGTCAAGTAAGTCCTGAAAGTTGTAGTGGACACGTCCTCCACTAATAACAGCTGGGTACCATGTTGTAGTTAGAATCTGTTAGGGCGACTATTGTTACGATGGCCTAGTGAGATAAGGGGTCTGCTAGGGAAGTAAAGTTGCTAGCTGACCTAGGTTCGATTACCGACGGAGGCCAAGGATGCGCACGTCTGAGGAGTCTTAGAAAGACAAAAAGGCCGTGGTCTGGAGTACTGCAGCGACACCTACAATTAGCTGCACCGAAAACTATCCTACTTCTGATTAGATCACTGCTTCGTCGGTGTTGGCCATAATGCATTGAGTTGTGGTGACCGGTATCTCAGTGTCAAATCTGTAGGCTTGGCTTTGGCAGTCATCGCACTGCATAATCAATTCCACTAGTCCATGTTGCAAACAGCGAGCACGACTTTTAGAGTTAATGTTGTAGTCCATTTTTAGCATAGAAGTTGTGTAGTAACTATGCTGGGCATCTTGCCCAGCGGCTTTCGAGTTACGAGATATGTTTGAGTTACATTCGTGTCACTATTCAAGTTAGTGTTCTCCATAGATGACCATGCGATAGACACGGTATCTCGAATGAAAAATGTGGTAGTCAATGTATGCGAGCATTTCAAGATGCTTGACAGGTCGCTGAAGCATTTACCTCGCTGCAGTCGCATTCCAATCCCAAATTTGATTCAAACAATTATGTCTACGCCCATTACTTCATGCATCTGCTTCCAAAACTATCACAGTAGTAAGCTTTACCTCGTCGATCAGACAAAAGTACATAGCAATATACCTACGCATGAATTCCGGTGGTTCTTAAGTCATTCCATAGCTAGCCACATTTCTATTTGATCAAAACGCTATTATCCAAGAACCGATCGGCAAATTTTGCCACTGAGATTCTTTTTCATTGAGATCATTCTTTTGCTGCGGTTCTGCCGTGTGGTCTGCACGTTTGCTTTGCAACCATAAGGTCACAGGTTCGAATCCGCGTAGGGGTGGGCGTCCTCGCGGTATACTCAGCCCGCGCGCGACTGGTGGTGGTCGCGCGGCAGCGATGTTCCGTTACCGCGTACAGCTGATACATTATTTAGGCTGGCTTGCCGAACAACCTCCTCGTGGTGCCAGCTGGGTGGTTCGGGATTTTCCCGTTCCAGCAAATGGTTCGGCGGCAGTGTTCCAGGACGTGGTGGGTATTCGCCCGGCAAGCGTTCTTCCTATAAAAAGCCACATATGTCCGTTTAACAACACTGTGACGTGGCGGATGTGACTCGCCACTAAATAAAGTCACTGCCCCTTGCTTCATTCTGGCGAAGCATTGTATTCCAGCAACCTTATGCTGTCCTTCTGGGGAGCATTGGGCCCCTGTTTGACAAAGGAACAAACAAAAGGCGTATGAACTGAGCAATCAGTCACCGGCTCCCAATGGGCGCGATTCCCGGAATTCGCTCCGCTGCCTTGCGGGCAGGCTATTCAGCCAAAGGCTCGGGGTGGTGTCCCCTAAGTCAACACCCTACTTCGGCTTGGGCAACCGGGTAGTATCTCGCCCTCTGAGGGAACCATGGACATTGTTGTGTTGTGTTTTATTTTACTGTTTCTGTACCTTCGTTTGAATCCCATGGTTTCTGATGGCATTATGTCTGTTAACAGGCTTTTGCAAATATATAATATATATCTGCCGTTTTAAATTGTTGTTTTCTCATGTTGATGGCATGTGTGTCACGCCGGAAAATTCACACATCATGTGTGCATAAAACGTATGCTTGACTTCACTTGGCTTGTATTACTGAATGGAGCCTAGGGTATATGGGCTCTACTCGGGATTTTAGGTGCAGCTGCAAGCGAAGCATATGATACTGTTGTCCTACAGATAAGAATAGAGTCGTTAATCATGGCGTGGCCTCGTCGGTAGTGACAGATTTCACTTGACTTTCAGAACGCCTCCAATTTCGTCTGACTTTCCACAAAAGTTAGAGGTGAGAAAACTGCATCAAGTCTTATCAGCTATGCAAAGGGGGTAAGGCTTGCGCGCTCTTCACTAACCGTTACTTCACATTACCAGTGTGTACCCGCTTCCAAGTGCACAAATTTGGCGTCCAACTGCTGTTGTGTACGCTGCTATACAGTGGCACTTACGGGTAAAAAAGCATGTATTCCATGGCTGGGACGTTCGATCATTATGTACGGAATCTGCTGTTGTTTTGCTTTCTGAGCTTACGTTGCAGTTGGTCGACACGCCTGGCGCACTGGTAGTTGAAGCAATGCGAAATGGCTAGTCGTAAGCTGACCACTTCACACTAGGCAGTAACGTATGTTCTTCACCGCCTAGCACAACAGTCGTAGTCAAACCAGTGATTTGGTTGTTGTTGCGTATGCTGAAGGAGTCAAGTGGGATTTGGCACGTAAGACAGTTGTTGATGTGTAAAGAGATCGAACTGGTGTATTTCCGTGTTCGTCAGCTACCGTGTGCGCCTTTCTCCGAGGGTGGAATTTTCCGTGTGCGCGATGTTTCATGCATGCCTTTTCCGTGTACGCATTTCGTGTACCCTTTTTGTTGTACGCAATTTTCGTGCACGCATTCCCCATGGAACCCACCACCTAAAGTTGAACTTGGAGGACCCGCTCTGTGGTTGGGTTGCGACACGCAACCTCTATTGAGACCTCGTTTTACTTGTGGTGGACCTCGGTCATTCCAATCGCAAGGACCGAAGGTGAAATGAAACTAGTTTGGTGTTGCTCCACCTAACACTGGTATCCCACGACCGCGGTTTCGTCCTGATGTGGACTCATCAAGTGGAGATAGCCTGAGCAGGGACGGAACAGAGCCTAGTAGTTCACGGCTGACGCCATAAACACTATGCCACCGAGATCCGCGAGCAGCGCTTGGTACAGCAGAAACGAATTCCAATTTGGATTTGGAGAACTCGCTGTGTGGTTGGGTTGCGACACGCAACCACAATAGTCGTTGTGTGTTTATACATTGCGAACAGCGTGTCACACCAGTGTGCCAACACGGAGCGATCGATGGTATTGAACCGCTGTCTCCGTGACCTTGACCACCTACGTGAAGCACGTGGCCAGTGTTCTGTCGGCTGATTGAAAGCTACCGTAATCTGCACTTATGTGATTGTTGAAGTCGCTTCCATGATGAAAGCGTACACGAAAGACGATCACATGAGCGCAATTATGGTGGCTGTCACTCCGCTGACAGAAATGCCTGGTCACGAGATTCACGCATCTGGTCAAGGTCACGGAGCCGGCGATCCAGTACCATCGATCGCTCCGCATTGACATACTGGGGTGGTGCTGCGCTCGGCGGAATGTGTGCGAAATGCTGGACATCAGTGATGTGGCGCTATGAAGTACAGTGGCATAGTATTTACTTTCTATTACAAATGAGGCCCAAAAGTCACATGGAACACAACAGGAGTAGGGTTTTACACTTGCATTTTACCGTACAACCAGCGGAAACGAGTTCAGTGAAATCACGTTTCAATCGAGCCGCTTAAAAAGCAGACGTCCTGTGAGATGTGACCGGGCGATTCCATTCTATTGATGGTTTTTCCTAAAAATCGGTACCCTACAATGGCGGAAAACATCAGTTTGGCTGGGGCGCAAAAATATTATACATAAAATAATATAGTTTATTCTCTTGAAAGCCGCATTGACAAGCAAATCCGGAGCCAGATACCGCCAACCATGCAGCTATGTTGCTTGCATTTACGAATGGGATGCTACGTTTGTGATTGTGTTCATTTTAGTCGTCAACGGGAGGAAGGTCAAGTAAAATCCGTGAACTGGATGACTGACGTCCTTGGAGTGGGAGAGATCATCCAGATAGACAAGCGACCGATGATATTCTTTTGTGGCGATTCACGTTCACCACGCCGCAGTGCTGTTAAACAGATGTCTGTGGCTTTTTTAAGGAGAAAGCTTGTCAAATATAAACTCAACTCGTCCTGGAACACTGCCACCGAGCCATGGGGTGCAACGGGATCAACCCGAACCACCCAGCTCCAACCACGAGGAGGTTGTTCCGCGAGCCAGCAGCAACCACAGTCAGGGAAACAGGGTGTTATTTGTGAAGTTTAGCAACACGTCTGTGTAGTAAGTTCATCGCCAATCTGAAAATGTCCATTCGATTAAATGTCTCCACCTACTGGAGTCTTGGTAGGCCATCACAGGCTATTATCGAGAAAGTTGGATCGTATTATAAGCGTGGGTTAACCGTTCAGCGTTTTGGCCTTAATGATCATAACTACAAAGTACGCCCACTGGTAAAGCAGCAGCTCTGGTTATTGGACCTGAGAGCGGAAATGATTCCCGCGGCAAGGTTCGTTACTAGCTAGCAGACAGAGTAGACCGACCGATGTGCCTGAGTTTTAACTCTGTCGGACTGTTTGATTTGATGATGTACGGCTACTTAAGCAATCTCTGTTGACATAATAATTGCCGCAACAGTTCGATGATTTGCGTCACCGGAACTTATGCACGCTGTTTGCCATTCCCCACCCTGTGGTACTACAGAACGCACGTGCCAACAAACACGGCATGAAGAAGGTTAGGGAAGGTAACTTTAGATATGGCATCACTTTGTAACTGTGGAGTTTTAAGACTCTTCCTTACAAGCCAGGTCAGGTTCCAATGACGAAGTAGGCCCCCGCCTTACTAGCGTCTGGTTTCTTGCACTGGAAAGCAAGTCAGAGCCCCACGCTACTTCGATGGTTGAGTTGCTCACCTTGCATTTTCAATAAAAGTGGAGCAAGAACAATACCAACCTCCGTACTTCTTGAATCGGGAATTATGAAGTCTGTGCCAGTTGTCATATATTGTTTTAATAATTCAGGAAAACGTTTTGCCAACACTTAACCAAGCATATTTGAAGGCTCTTACATGGTACTTCGGATTAAGGTAGAAAGAACCTTGTTTCAACTATGAACTACATGCCTAGCAAAGAAGCTGGCCCTAATGTTCAGCCAGGACCTTTGATGCTTAGGTTTAAGTTCGCGTGTCGAGAGGTGGTCGGAAGTAGTTGGTTCAAACAGTTCGGTAGGCTTGGGAACGCTGAGGCCTTTCGTGAGTTTGATCACTTGTATTAGGTAGCCCTTCAATCTGCGCTGTGCCATGAAATGTATTCCCAGACGCCTTAGACGCTCATCATATGACTTCCCACGCTGATGCTTAATCAATCTATTCCCCGGTTTTTGAACAATTTATGTGCAAGATGCCACAGTACTGACATACGAGCGGTCGCAAAAAGTGTCCTCCTGCCTTGTTCGCCTTTAAATCTTCGGATTTATTCTCACGGAGACCTACGCGCTATCATTCGATTTGGCTGCGCGAGCTCCTCCTTGCACTGTTCATCTTTTGGATCTATCATTCGCGGAACACCGGCAAACTGTGCTTTTGCAATTTCGAAGTCAACAGTGCTTGAATTTTATCAGAAATTATTTTTCCCTTCGTCGCACAAGAACTCTGGTGGTCTTGTTTTAAAGATCTTTTTGTGCGTCACCCATACATCTTACTATCATTCGTTCTAGTCGCTGTACAAAGCGATAGTTGCCAGTTTGGTTCGTCCTTGGAGCAGCCACTGTCGTCCTTAGATAGTATTTTTCAAGTCATCTTGCTTTGCCTCAATCCTACGCTGCATCGCTGCCCATCCACTTACCGGTTGGATTAATAGCACGCACATCGCCTATCTACCCTAAGTAACGTGTGACTCATCTGGACGCGACACGTCTGACGCCTCTGAGCTCAAACCAGCTCCGATCGCCACAGAAGAAAAAGTGAAGCGAAGTCATACACGGTGCGTCAGTATCTCTGTCCTCTTGCTACACCTTAAAACAGCACGCCTACTGTGAACATGTCTCGTATGAAGAGCGAATGCGAATCATGTGCTAAAGTGGTAAAAAAATAATCTGGCTTGTACCGTGTGTTTGAAATGCTATCACACTACATGTCTTGGGATGGGCACGTCAAAAGCAAAACGGTACACTCTCACGGCAGAGGCGTTTTGGTTCTACCCAGTCTGCAATTCTATCCCATTTGGTAGCTGTCTAGCTCTGCCACTGAAGTGGTGTGAAAGACTAACAGAAACGGTCGAGTAACTGGTGAGCGCCAAGGTTACACCCACGGAGGCAACGCACCTGCACGTGTAAGTGAAAATAATACCCCGAATTCCCTAGTCAGACCGAAGAAGGGAGCCAAGCGTCCCAAACTCACCCCAAAGGCTCAGATTTCAACAGTATCTACTTCATTCTCCCTCTGTCCTATAGGTAAAATCATTGTGTACAGCGCGCCGGCCTCAAATTCTCTACAGTGTGTTGCACCTAGTAGTCCGTTCGCTACACTCGAGACCGTATGTTACAGTCAACCAGCCATAGTGAACAACCCGGCAACGTACGCATTGGTTGCCGCCAAGCAAACACCGGAAAGAGCACCGGCAACCTTTGTGCCCTGATTACTGAAAACTAAAGCGTCGCAGCACGGATGGCCCCCATCAGTGCCGTTCACAAATTCACCAAAAACACCGGATACTAAGCCTCCAAATCCAAAACCACTAGCCACCAGGCGCAACCATAGTGCCTTAAAGCTTGTGTGCACAAACGTACCGGAATCCAAATCCAATAAAATTAAGGGTAGGTTGATGGACGATCGAAATCCATGGGGTTCCATCTGTACGTCGATCGGTGTCCATGCTAATCCCAGGACATCAAAATGATTCTCGCGCCACCCAAACGCGTTGCACCACGGCGAACCCCAGTTACTTCGGGTAACACTAAACTCGGAGGACGAGACTGAGGCCGTACCGCTGTCTGCGAATAGTTTCCGCAACGACTCAGATGGAGTGCGCATACTACCTGAAAGCACGTGGCAAGAACGTTCAGCGGATCCCGCTAACAGAGGTAGGTACAGAAAAGGTCTAGATAAGAAAACAGTGATTGCTTACGGTGTTCCTGAGCTTACCGATTCCTCTACTCACGATGCTCAGATGCACGACCGCGAGCAATGGCACTACATTCGAGAGGCTCTTTCTCTCGAAAATGTAGTGGCCACCTCGTTGACAAGGACCCCCTAGATCACTAGACTATATGGGGTGCCATCCCAAGCTGTTAAAACTTGTGTTGCAATCGGAACTAACGGCACAAACACTTCTAAAGAACTGGACTAAACTCCGTAGCAGATTGCTAACATAAATTCATCTGAAAGCAGTGGGAACACCAACAGCTCCTATCAACAATTCAGTGGAGACGAAACGCACAACGCAAATGCCAGCTGCAGGACCCAACTCGGGGACGGTTTCAACAGAAGCTATAATGTCTGAAGGGACAAAGCAGAGCACGAGCAAACACCGGGATCCAGGGCATCTGATACTTGACCATATAGCAAACTCGTCTCGAGAGTCTGCAACGCATCCAAAATACAACCAGTCGCCGACCCATTATTGGTCGGCGTAAACTCACTTGCTTCATCCATCCAATCTAAGACAGTTTTGGTTTCCCAGAAGCTCTCATGCATGTACACAAATGCCCAAGGTCTAATCAGCAAATTAGCTCAATTAAGACTTCGACACGCGTCAGCAGCTTGTGACCTCATTGCTGTCACCGAAACATGATTGCGCTGTGACATAACGGATGCCGTAATCGCGCTAACAGGCATGTCCGTTGTCCGGAAGGATCGAGCTAGCAAAGGTGGTGGGGTAGCTCTCTACTTTCCTAACAGCATGCAACGCGAACGCATAAACGACTCGAAAACCGACGTACCTGACTCATTTGTGTAGTTCCCGGCTGAGTGGGAACGACCTTGGCCTATTGTTCGTTGTTTACCACTCACCATCGTCTACTCCTGAGTTGGGCTGCAACTTGGTGGCTGTGTTGAGGCGTGATAATCAGGAAGTACAGTTACATTCTAATCACCGGAGACTTCAACTTACATGCTCTAGAATCCCAAACCACACCAGGTGAGCAATTTAAAGCAGACCTGCAAGATCGGGTTTCAGGCTTCCCGCTTTATGGCCACGTCACTACGCCCACCAGATTCAGGGGAATTAACAGGCCATCCATATTGGACCGAATGTTCACTGATGAAGAGCTGATGGTTGAGAGAGGGATAACTGATACTCCTTTGGGCCGCAGCGATCATGCGACGCTAGTGTTTCATTACATGTGCTACGCGGATTATCCTAAAGAGCATGCAGAGGAATATCATGTCGTAACCAAGTAGGACGACCTGTCCGACCACAATGATGTAACAAGCTAGTCGTCCTTAGTCGAATTGAGCCTTGAAGCGGCCTGCGGAGAATTCGTCAAGTTACTTAACAAGCACGTGGCAAGCATATTTGAATCCAAAATCTATCGGCCTAAAAGCATGAAGTCTTTCGTAAGGAGCAGGACACCTAAATACATGGCATTAAGGGACAGCATTGCGCATCTACGTAGGCTCCCTGAACGATGATACCTGGGATGTCTACACAAAACAAACGAACCTCTGTATCAAACTCGTCCGGGAGAATGAAGTGAAGAACCAACATGGTCCAGTGGAAAAGTTTTGCTCAAATCCCAAACTGCTATACAGAGACGTAAACAATTCGCGCCGCGTCAAGCGCAGTATTCCTGCTCTGCACCCAGCGTGCGGATTAGCCCAAACCACAAAAGAGGCGGTCAACTTTCTTGGATAACAATTTGGCCGTACCTTTCATACCGCGCAATCATCATACATCCTGCCTAAGCATATAACGCCGCCATCAGGGCTTTATCACATATCGTTTACCTCCGCAGCTGTACTGAAGGGGCATATGTCTCTGCGCGAGTTCAGCTCCCCGGGTGCGCACGAAATTCACCCGAAGGCATTGAAAGTTGATGCCACGAGTTTGGCAGGACCACTAGCAATTTTATTTCAACGATGTCTGAACGAGTTGCACGTCCCCACGATGTGGAAGCACGGAATCATCACGCCTATCTACGAAAGTGGTAGCCGTGCTGAACCAACAAATTATCGCCCGATAACACTACTTCCTGTGATCTCCAAGGTTATGGAGTCCATTGTAGCTAAGGCTTTGATGGGGTACCTGGAGAACAACAAACTTCTCGTTCCGAAGCTGTAGGGATTTCGCCAAAATCAGTCCTGTACCACTAATCTGTTGATTGCTCTTGCAAGCTTGACGTAATCTGTGGATGCTGGTTTAGGAGTCGTCGCGGCCTACCTGGATTTCGCAAAGGCACTTGGTCGTATAGACCATCGCATTCTATACCACAAACTCCAGAAATATGGAATCGGTGATCCCGTGCTGGGCTGGATAGGCGACGTTCTCGTGCAACGTCACCTGCATGTGAGGGTTCGAAGCCATCTGTCGGAATCCATTAAAGTTCAGTGCGGCGTACCTCAAGTCTCTGTACTTGGACCCCGCCTGTTCCTGGTCTTCATAAATGATCTCGCGAGCGTGCTATCTTCTAACTGCTTGCTATTTGCTGATGATCTAAAGGTATGACGTACTATAGCTGCAGTGGAGGATCACACAGTGTTACAGGAGGACCTGGACCAAGCGTACATATGGTTCATGGAGAACATGCTGCGTTTCAATGTCACCAAGTGCAAAGTGCTCCGCATACGACACAAGAGTAGGTACAAGCACCACCTGGGACCACAAATTATACAGCGGGATTCTCACTAGTGCGATCTCGGCGTGATAGTTCAAGATGCCCTCGGTTGTTTGAAGCAGACTGAAAGGGCAGCTAAGAAAGCGACCCAGTACCTCGGCCTTCTTCTCAGATCCTTCGGGAAGTTTGACTCTTCGATCTTTCCAAAAATGCTTAGTACGTAAGTGAGGCCGCACGCGGAATATGCTATTCAAGCTTGGCAACCCTGGCTCAAGCACCATCTCACGGCGCTCGATACTGCACAACGTGGGGCAACGAAGAACGTCAGAGGTTTGACCAGCCTCCCCTACCCACTCAGGCTGAAAACTCACAAAATAATCAGCGGACGTTATCGGCGTCTAAGGGGGGGATCTCATAATGGTGTACCTGATCCTGATAAACCGCAACCACCCATGCCATTCCCTTCTGAAACTTAGTCAAAACACCCCGCTAAGAGGTCATTACTTTAAGCTGGTCACGCAGCACAGCCGCCTGGAATGTCGGCGAAACTATTTCTCCCTTCGAGTGTCACAGCCTTGGAACGCCCTCCCGGAACATGTAATTAATGCTCCTCCTATCGCTTTTGTAAAAACGTCTTGACGATACTCTGTCACATTTACACTACGTGCTATAGCCCATGATCACCAGATGCTGGCACTAATGCACAACAGACAGTGGATAGTGCCATAACCCGAGAATAAGTCAGTCCAAACCCCTTGCACACAATTTGCTAAACGCTACTACTTGAGAGAATTTGCTTCCTAATGGCTCACTTGTGCACTCGTGATTGTTAACTGTGGTTCAGCGACATTTTGTCGCATACCTTCGCATCCATTCTTATTCATGGTGCTTTTACAAGCTCTACTTTGTGATACCAGTTTCCCGAGTATACTCCAATGCATCCTACATTTACCCTGATTTCTAAATTCCGGGCAGTGTTTCACCGATATCCAAGTGCCAACAATTGCCTAACTCCAAGCATCGGATACATTGTTTGGTATCACTCGATAGACCATTTTAACGGCTTTCGAACCAACTGTCACTCGTTCAAATCCAACATTGCTTGGTGCAGCTACAGGTCTCAAAGTAAATTCACCTGGCGAGATCCATAGGCTTAACCACGAGAAATCTCATTCACACCTTCGTGTATTCTGCCCCACGTTCAAGCTGACAAATTCGACTGGCAAGCCAGAGAGGACAGTCTGCAAGCACACAAGTGCAACGTAAACACTGTGCTCTTACCGACAACGTCAATAACAGAACGACTTTTTACCATAGAGGGTGAGTCATTCAAATGGTTCGTAACATTTGCTCAACAAGCGTGCTGCCTAGTATGCCACCGACTAAAGACATATGTGGATCATGTTCCAAACTTCTTAAGGGGGGTATTTTGTGCCGTAACTGTTGCAACTTCTTCCATGCGAGATGCCTCCGAGTTAAACCTAGTCCGGCCAAGTTATTAAACAAATCAGACTCGCTATGGTTCTGTGTGGAATGCACATCGATTCCACTGATAAAAAGCGTGCTCCTATTATCTCAGAAGTATGACCAGCTACTAGCCAAGTTTGAGGAAATGGTGACCACCCAAATCATTACGGTTGGGGTAAGCATAACGGACTGTGCAACCCAATTCTCCCCCTTGGTTGCTGCTCCAGACCCGGGGAAAATTGTTAATAGCACCGTGAGCAAAACACGACACCTAGAGTCTAGAAGATCAACACCTGTCCCGATACGACACGTAGCTCACATTTGACTAAAGCGGTTCCCAGTTCGATCGGAGTAACTACACGTAAGGCTACTTCCAAACTCCCGACGGAGTGCGTAGACAACGAGCAAGCCTGGACGAGCGAAAGTTGGGTTATGGTTGCCTCTAAGAAGAGCCGTCATTTAAAGGTAACATCGTCCCCAACTGGATCTGAAACTGAAGAGCGTAGCGGTTTTCCTAGTGAAAACACCACCGGTTTCCTGCGGCACATCTCCGAGTACTTCAACCACTAACCGCGACATGTCGAAAGGTATACAGAAACAACTACCTGTACTGCGAGTATTGTGCTCCAATATCCCAGCATCAAGGTCGACATCGATAAGAGGTAGGCAGTTGGATGACCTCAAACAGTGAGACATTATTAGTAATCTAATCGGAGTGGTACTGAAACCTGTACACGTAGTGCGTATTACACGACACCCCAACTCCAAAAATTTCAGAGAGTCAAGCCGTCTGCGAGTTGTGCTGAACTCCATCACTGAAGTAGAATCAGTGCTACTATCGACAGGTAGTCTCGGAAATGAACGTTGCTCTTTCCGTATCTTTGCAGACATCCCATGGTGTGAGCGTTATCGAGTTAACCGCACCTTAGAGGACTACTGGAATGAAACTGCAACCAGAACCATCCTTCTTCACGGGGTTCCTGAAACTGAAGCATGTGATGAACATGAAGTAACGACCCATGATAAGGAACCGTGGTGTTATATTCGTGAAACACTGCTTGGATGATGTGTTAGCGACTGCGTGCCTCACCGAGCTACAAAGGAAATGGCCGGTGAGTGTTGAAGGTGGTCCTTCAGTCAATACATTTGGTAGCACGGATGCTAGAAAGCTGTTACAAGTTCCGTTGCAGGTTACCATCTGAGGTTCGGATGAAGCTAACCAGCGATTTGCCTCGTAGAGATGTCATGACAATCAAAGAACCAGACGCGATGGGATCTATGATAGAACAATGCACTAGTAGTGTGCCGAATGAGCCCATACAACTTGTAGAAGATGATATTGACCAGGCACCTTACACTGTACGAAGAAGATTAGACACGGGACTAACTACACGGACGATGAATAAGACGTTAAACCCTTCACGAAGTACACATCGAAAAAACGATTAGTCGCCGGCCACTCACTGGTCGGCGAAACTTCACGTATGGGTTGTACAACTTTTGAAAACTTGCTTAAATCTGAGAAACTTACATGTAAGTACAATAACACCTAAGTGCTCCTCAGTAAAATTACCGAACTTCGACTACGTTAGGACGCAAATGCTTGGGACCTAATTTCTATTACTGAAACTTGGTCACACCAAGAGGTGACTGATGCTGATGTTGAGATAGCCGGAATGTCACTCATCCGGAACGACCTCCCCAACACAGGAGGCGGGGTCCTACTCTACTACCACAGCGACCTACAATGTACAATAGTTGATGATGTGGAAACGCACGTTACCGACTTACTCTGGTGCCGTCTCCGGCTAAGACACAAGGACACATGTCTCGTAACTGTCATATACCACCTACCCCCCACGAACACTGCGGAAATGGATTCCCGCTTGATCCGTGGCATGAACAGAGTAGCACGCACTAAGTACAGCCACGTTCTTATCTCCGGGGAATTCAATCTACACAATCTGGAGGTTTTGGCATCTCTCAGTGAGCAGTTCAAAGCAGACTTGCATGAACTGATCGCTAATATTCCCTTGTACAATCATGTCACCACGTCCACTAGATTCAGGACAGCAAACAAACCGTCCATACTAGACCTTGTGCTCATGAATAAAGAGCTCATAGTTGACAAGTTATTAATGGATAGTCCATTAGGTCTCAGTGACCATGTAGTAAGAACGTTCAACTATATGTGTTATGCAGAGTATCCATCTGAACACTCGGAACTAACTCATACAATCACACGCTACCACGTATTGAAAGAACTCGTCCCCTTGACAACATTTGGACAGAGTTCGTTAATAGGCTTAGCGACATCGTCAACAGAGCATCAGAGACCAAATCCCTTCGTCCCTCAAAAATGCCTTCAATCCTAAGGAGCAGGACTCGAAAATGCCTGTCGATAAGGGATACACCATGGCGAGCTTACAAGATTAACCCCGACTCAGAGACTTGGGGCTATTTTCTGACCTATCGCAACCATTGCACTGCACTTGTCTGTGAGGATAAAGTAACTTATCAACAGTGCCTAGCCAAAAGATTCATGACAAACAACAATCTGCCATATAGGCATGTCAATAATCTTCGTAAAGTGAAGCATGGAATTCCTCCACTTTTCATGACAGGCGGTAGAGTTCAAAGCGCCGAAGAAATAGCCAATGCCCTGGGACTACAATACGCCCCAATTTTCGAACTCGCAACCTCTACCTGTACCATAATGTCGTGCACATTACCGACTCCACTGTTTACACATGTAATTTTCAACCCATCAATTGTGCTAAGGAAGTTACTCTCACTGCACGAACATAGCTCTCCGGGAGCCGACAACATCTCCCCGAAATCACTGATGGCTGCGGCCACCAAGCTAGCTGAACCACTGTCACAGTTCATTCAAAGGTGCTTTGATGAACAACAAGTCCCCACTATGTGGAAGCGTGGCATTATCACCCCAATGTTTAAAGGCGGTAGTTATTGAGCGCCTGCAAACTATCGTCCAGTGACTCCTCCCTGTGCTCGCGAAGATGATGGAAGCAGTCATCGCTGAGGTTTTAATGGACCAACTGGAAAAATGCAACATCATGGTACCGGCGCAGCATGGCTTCTGCCATCACCGGTCATGCATCACCAACCTACTGATTGCCCCATGTAGTTGGACGGAAGTGGCCGATGATGCATTCGGAGTCGACGTCAGCTATCTGGACTTCTCCAAAGCTTTCGACCGCCTTGATCACCGCATCCTACTTCAATGGCTACAGAGTTGCGGAATTGGAGATCCTTTACTTGGCTGGATTGACAGCTTCCTTCACCAACGGAAAATGGAAGTACCTTTCAGGGGATCAATCTCTAACCCAAATGAGATGGAATGTGGTGTCCCACAAGGCTCAGTGTTGCGACCGCGCTTATTCCTTGCGTTTACCAACGACATGGCAAGAATTGTCTCCTTAAATTTCCTGCTTTTCGCCGATGACGTCAAGATATGGCGGGCGATTAGTAACAAGCCAGATCAGGATCTGCTCCAACATGACCTAGATTGCATTTCCGAATGGTCAAAGAGGAACATGCTTCAATTGAATATAGCTAAGTGCAAGGTGATACATCTGCGTCACCAGCCCGTGAGCGCTTACAAGATTGGAGAAGATTTCTCAGGAGCGTGATCTGGGTGTATTGGTACAGGAAGATCTCGGGTGTTCAAAACAAGCAGAGAAGGCGACGAAGACAGGCAATCAACACTTCGGCCTTCTTCGCAGAGCCTTCGGTCGGTGTGAACCCGCAATCTTTCCACAAAATGCGTAACACATGCGTGCGACCGCAAGTGGAATATGCTATTCAAGCCTGTCAGCCATAGCAGAAATAGGATCTTGTTGCTCTCGAGACTCCTCAAAGAAGGGCACTGAAGAACGTCAGGGGCCTCTTTCATCTGCCCTATCAGCTTAGACTGAAATCGCTAAGAATGTACAGCAGTCGATATAGGCTTTTGCGGGAGGATCTCATAATGGTTTATCAAATTCTGAAGAATCCAAACCACATTGGCCGTCCGCTGTTGGAATTGAACCACAACACTAATCTAAGAGGTCACCCTCTGAAAATTACAATTCAGTCTAGCCGGCTTGATTGCCAAAGAAATTGCTTTTCACTCCGCGTGTGTCAGCCTTGGAATACCCTCCCTAATTATTTCGTACCTGCTCCCAATCTGGCGATATTTACAAAAAGTGTTGACGATGCATTGTCTTACATTTCATTTTATGACTTGTTAGCCAGGGACTACAAAACGCAATCAAACGTTGTCTTGCCAAACGCCTAACCAATGGATTTATGGATTTATATCTTGAATATGTGAACATCACCGCTATTCCACATAAGTTTATGATGCGTCCGCCACAACCCTTCTCACTTTATCACGCAATTGATTTCCGCAATAATTTCCATCCCACGAAATTTGTTAAGCAATGCTTTTTTTTACCCGTAATAAACCATTGTTCCATTGTATTTTAGGAACTGGATTTCCATATCCTGCCGCCCCGAGATATCTGCACAAGAGTAATCGTTGTGCTTGCTAATATTATTTTGTTCTCGCTTATTACGTGATCAATAACCACTCCCTTTTGTGTGCGCACATTCTAAGTTTAAGCTCCCTTTGATCTATCTTTTCTTACTCTAACGCCCCCACGGGACATGACAAGCATCTGATTTTAACCCCTTATAGGTCAATGTTCATTCTTCCTGAAATACGGTGCCTAGGCCTGCACGCAGTATTCTAGGAGGTTTTATCACCGCCTAAGAAAATGGAAGGAAAACCTTTGGCATAGCATTGTATAATGACTTTTTGAGTCGGAATAGCTCTTGCCGTGACTTGTTGGAGACATGCTGACACTGTGCTGGGGGTTCAAAACTATTCGTCACAATGATACCCAGATCACATGCTTCATCAACGTACCGTAGCGTCAGGATACCGGCAGTAGTTGCAATACGATTCTTTCCCTTCACGCGGATTTACCAGTTCCATACAGTGAGGCTTAGCTTAATAGGCTAATCCCCGGTTACTCATGAATGGAGGAGTTGGACGTTTGAGTGTTAATCGCAGCACATTCCAAGTCAGTTACTCAATAACTTATCCGAAAAAGCACCAAACGACTGGTTCGTCCTAGTGAGACTACTCATTGGCAGGAAATGCCGGTTATTGGCTCAAGCCGTTAGTGGTCAGGGGTTGGGTTCCTGATAGATCCAAAGGGTGTGCACCACCGATGAGTTCCGATAGAACGCAACGGCCATTTGGTACTTTTCCGGATTGACTTAGAATTTACCGAGATAAACGATCAATTATCCCTGATTCTTGCTGCTTCTTCCACACTTATCATGCTCAAAACCCTTTCACCACTTTTTCCATTCATTAGAATTAACAATCCGTCGGTTGCTCAGACTATAAAGTTTAGCCATCAAACAAGCGTGTGGTAACTACAATCCAATATGTAGCTGGCTGCCAAGCCTACCACTGTATCAAATCTCAATGTGCAGGCTGCATTTGTCGGCAACTTTCCACTCCACCGAGGCTTTACTGTTCTAAGCGTTAGCTCCACCGTGTGAACTTTCTCGAACTGCTGCCGTGATGTGACTAACTAGCACAACCGAGCAAATGACCAAATCCAATTGAACACATGTAACTCAAGGCGGTCAATATTGTGGGAGTGGTTTGACTGGCGCGTGACGCTAAATTCTGTCGGTTAGTTCAGCGAGGCCCGAGAGCTTTCACTTAAGATGGCGGCGCTTGTCATCAACTGAGGTCGTAACGATGCAGGCAGTATTCAAGGGTTGAGGATGTACAGCGGAAAGGCATTTGTCACTTCGAACGCCGTACACATGATATTCGAAATTGTACAGCCCGTCCTGGTTTCACCCCAAATATGCACAACTATGCATGACGGAACAAAACGGCATGGAGAATGCATTTGCCTGCGCACAAATTACACGCTTTCCCACTTCTTAGGTGCCCACTTGATATAGGACAGAAGTATGAATATTTAAAGGCGATGTTTAATCAAACAAAATGAAGTGACACTGTTCCATTGAAATCAACTAGGGTTGGGCACCAGACCCGATAGTCGACATCAAATATTGATGTATCCTGACAGAGTGGAACGGTGGTCCAATATTGGTAAATAGGATGATGATCACCAAATCCTTCGGGATAATCGGAACAAGACGAATCCATTGAACTTTAAGAAAATCGACAAATTAGTGCAAGGATTAGCTTTAGGTCAACTGCAAATACACTTAATCGGAGATTCTGGTGCAGGCAGGTTAGTATCTTTGGTTATCTTGTGTCCCATAAAATAGTTTGAATAATGTTATTTTGTAACAACAATAGCAGTTAATCGTTGATGGAACGTACACTGCTTTTTGTTTGACTAAACGCCTTTAAGTTCTCGTCCATGCGTTTGACAAACGCAGGTCTAGGTCGCGACTGGACTAGCCGTTATTCAAATCGAAGGTGATCTCATCGAGTGACAGACACAACTATGGGGGATCTCACCGTCTCACACTATTCTAAGATGGGTCAAAGCGTAACGGGAACATGAGAACTGTTCGCCGCTTTTTGCCTTCACAACGGTCACTACACGGCGGGGTTGGTGGTTGCCTCGCCGATTCGAATGAGTTCACAGCTCCGGTACTGGCTTACTGGTTCCTATAGTCGTTTAACCGCTGTGGCTATGGGAAGTGCCACCAGGTGCATCATAAGAAATGCGAACTTCAGCGAATATTCAGTGGGTCATATGCCGATTGCGCCCACAAGCAATAAATCAGAGCACCTTCTAATAGAGAATGGTTATAGGCTAATCCGAAACATCCATTTAGTTAACGGACGACATGCTTTGCAAACTTGATCTGGACGCATGTAGGACTGGGGCGATGGTTTGGTTCAAGTTTGATAAGTCTCCTACACGTTTGTAATGTTCAGTCTAGTGATACACACAAGCGATTGGATCCCAGTACATATGCTTAGGCCATTTTGCATGGTTTAATAAGCGGTCTAGTAGAACAGCATTCAGTTTATGTATATGATGTCCCCCACCCCGAGAAGATACCCAACTAGATCATGGTAGTGTGTCCTTCTAAATACAAATGGATCTGTTATGCCAAGCGAAAGTAAATTCGACCCTGGTGACGCAATATCTTCTCTCCCTTTTCGTGACCACAAGCGGAGGATAAAATTAGTTAGAGCTCATAGATAACCTGACATCATGTGTGATCTGATCTTTACTTTAGTTATCCGGTACACACTTCCTGTTACCTCAGTGATATTCCCCGAAACCAGCCAGTGGAAGACGAAATACACTTTGTATTCATCCAGTGTTAACCGATCCGACCAAGTGCTTCAGAGTTACTAAGTGCAGCAGTAACGTCTGTTTACAACTGATCCTCAAATTTCTTGGTTTGAATTGACTTTCATTTTTCAGAAGGTCAAAACGGGAGGCGCGGGGTAGTACTGATACAATTCTCTAACCAATCTCTAAGAGTGCAAAACGGTACATTTGCAACCTTTGTCGGATTAACAGAAATGCGAAATTCATTGAGGTCCTTCACCGTTCCGGAAATCACTATGCGAGTTCTTTACACTATCCTAATTCCATGCGAGCGTCAGACTCCCTGGTAGATTAGTGCAACCTACACGGCACGGGTTACGGAGCACGGAAATTTCACCAGAAAACGTTCTGCAACCAAGCATACATATTTTGCCACTCTGGAACTGATAACTTTTGACCAGTGTGCCGAAACTGATCAATATACGCATTTATGTTCGGAAATCACGTTTTACCAAGCGATTTCTAGGGGCGTGACATTACAGTAATGTTTATGATAATCTTGGATGCGTGAGGCAGCTCATGAGTGCATCAACAGCTTGAAATCAACGAAGTCCTTTCTTACTCAAGGCATTTAGTTGGTTAAAGTCTTCCACTTTTATAAAACTTCACAACGTATACGTGAGTCTCCATGGGGAATATGCAATATAAGCTTAGTTATTGTGGCATTAAGGCAACCTCGGTGAATTCGAGACTCACTACGAATGAAAGCTAGGAATTCTATGGAGGTGCTTCATCTCTCTTGTCAATTTTGAGTGAAATCTTTCGAACTGCAAGTAGAAGGTACCGACATCAACTGAGTGATTGCAGGTTGACACAACAGGTTTTGACATCTCTTGAACTAGAGACACAACTTCAGACTGAGCAGTCACTGCCTAGATTGAACCGAGTGACATAGTCGGCTAGAATGTAACTGCAATACTGTCCATCCGAATTTTCCAATCCTGGGCAACTGCCTTGATTTATGTCATTTCTGAGTGCAAACTATCCACATAAAACAAGGAATTAACGATGCAGTGATCTGGCTTGTGTTCATAGACAGTCCTCAGCATAATATTGGGATGGACAGATTTACATGTTACTGTGAATATCATCGTGGGTCCACCTATGTGCGATCAATTTTACTGGCAGCGCTTATTTCTGAATGTGATATTCTTACTCAAATCACCTTACGAGATTTATTTGGCTTTGAGGTTTTAGCCCTGATAGAACACGGTTCCACTGTTCCTTCCGGATTGATCGAAAAGCACTACTTACTCTAGCAAATTCATCATCGCCACTCCCAATCAGCAGGCTTAGGCTAGTATGGAAAAGCACCAGAAGCCGCCGTTTCGACTTTATGGGTCTCGTCAGTGAAACCGTGCCGGATTCCGCCCCCATGACTTCAGGATGCCAACAGCTAGTGCCACTTCGCCATGGGTGGCAGCCGTGGACCTGCGTGATTGACAGTTGACTATGCTATAGCCCGGCTCATCTTCCACTGCCATGCCACTTACGAACTGTGCGGAGGACAATGGCTAGCCTCACGAGCTAGGACTTCCCGCATAAGGCCAATACACCGCAGAGGACTTAGAAGCTATACGGAGATGAGAAGATGAGCCGGGCTATATCATAGTCAACTGTCAATCACGCAGATCCACGGCTGTCGCCCATGCCGAAGTGGAACTAGCTGCTGGTATAGTGAAGTCATGGGGGGCGGAATCCGGCAGCTTTCCACTGGGAGGCGCACCACTGACGAGACCCATAATGTCGAAACGCCGGCGTCTGGTGCTTTTCCAGACTAGCCTAAGCCTACTGATTGGGAGTGGCGATGGTGAATTAACTGAATTATACCAAAATCCTCACTATTCATCAGTACTATTTAGTTTGTTCATACCCCAACACGATCGCAAAACTCCTCCGCTATACATCACTGGCTTGCAAGAACATAGGGACGAGCGAGAATGGACTAATCGTAGCGCTGCAATAGATTGCCTGTGCGAAAACTAGTAAAACACATCTCATAGCACTGCTCAATTTCGGCGCATTTTTCAGCGGTTTGTTGCACTGGGTCACAAACCGCTGATTGACCACGACATGTTAGCTGCATGAATTTGACCGTATCACATCTACACTCAAATTCTTGTGCTTACTATACATACAATTCGCCTTCGATACGATTCTCCATCACTGCACTTCTTGGTAAACCCGATAGGTGACACCGACGACCATTTCATTATCTGTCAGTCTTCTCATAGATCCCCACCGATGTTCATTGCTGGATTGAACTGCAGGGTTTCTTTAACTGATTCAGAATTACAACAAGAAGTTGGAACACAGTTCACTGTCATAAAGACAACAATTTTCTAATGATACAGGGATAATTTCGGAATACAAATGTAAACATCAGTTTATGTGAATTTAGCAAGAGCTTCAACTTCTGAAACAAAGATGTGACCTATGAAAATGAGCTCTCTCAAGGAAAGTTATTTCAATTACCGTCTGTTTGATCTTTCGCTCACCAGTAGAAGTAGTTTAGTAGTTTGCTTGGAGGACTCCAATCAATCAGATCCGCCGGCCAATGGTGTGCACGTCCAGTTTGCGATTTCTACTTTAGGTTCCCTTGGGGATCTGCTTGACACCAGTCACACACAGCTTCGGTAGTTCCGGACCAATTCATGTAAGTCCATCGACCAAAAGATTTTACACTCCTGAAATCAAGGCCAATCGTAGGTGGGAGTAAGGGGATCAACAACTTTTTATCAGCGGCTACCCAGTTCGATGTGAGAGGTTGCGGACCACTGAGAACCCGATAGTTCGCACCCACCGTACTCATGTTTAACTAATACAGCTGAGCGTGTAACGTATACAAGGTTGCGTCATGCGACTAAGATTGAAGGAAGAGTGTCATGCATCTCTAGTTGACCTCAGACGGAACACGTTGGAACTGAGTTGGGCTGAGCCCAGACATTCATTTATCTGGTCTGAGTAGCTTTTGGTGCACTTCGAAAGTGCCGCCTAGTTGGACGTATTGAACCACCGACGTAGGAAAGTATGGTACAACTTTAAGTTCACACCCGTTCACAATGGTACTATTTTCGATCGGCTGGACTTCCGTCACCTCATTACGAGATAATCCGTCAAACTTAGCTATTCTGACCATGTCAACACCAAATGGTCATAACCGCGTGTTTACTATTGTCCGCGTGCAGTCTGAGTTGACAATGTGTCTGCTTGAGTCCACAATTGGCACAGAGATCATGGATGATCGAAGATGGACTAATCACAGCTTTCATCGCATTCCATCTGCGAGTTAACGAGATGGAAATGCCCGGAGTGAAGCAATTGAAAGCCATGATTAAGTCAACGCGCATGTCACGGGTGGGAATCCTGGGGGACACTTGCTTCCAAAACTATCACATTACGCTCTACCTCGTTGCTCAGACAAAAGTACATAGCAATATACGTACGCATGAATTCCGGTGGTTCTTCAGTCATTCCATAGCTAGCCACATTTCTATTTGACCAAAACGCCAGTATCCAAGGAGCGATCGGCAAATTGGGCCACTGAGATTCTTTTTCATTGAGATCATACTTTTCCCGCGGTTCTGCCGTTTTCAATTGTTATTTTCTCATGTTGATGACATGTATGTCACACCGGAAAATTCACCCATCATGTGTGCATAAAACGTATACTTCACTTCACTTGACTTGTGTTACTGAATGGAGCCTATGGTATATGGGCTCTACTCGGGATTTCTAGGTGCAGCTGCAAGCGAAGCATATGATATTGTTATCCTACAGATAAGAATAGATGCGTTAATTATGGCGTGACCTCGTCGGAAGTGACAGATTTCACTTGACTTTCAGAACGCCTCCAATTTCGTCTAACTTTCGACCAAAGTTCAAGGTGAGGAAAGTGCATCAAGCCTTATCAGCTACGCAAAGGAGTAAAAAACTTGCGCGCTCTTCACTAACGGTTGCATCACATTACCAGTGGGTACCCGCTTCCAAGTGCACAAATATGGCGTCCAACTACTGTTGTTTACGCTGCTAATCGGTGGCACTTACGGATAACAAACATGTACTTGATGTCTGGGACGTTCGATCATTATGTACGGAATCTGCTGTTGTTTTGCTTTCTGAGCTTACGTTGCAGTTGGTCGGTACGCTTGGCGCACTGGTAGTTGAAGCAATGCGAAATGGCTAGTCGTAAGGTAACCACTTCACTTTAGGCAGTAATGTGTTCTTCAACGCCTAGCACAACAGTCGTAGTCAAACCAGTGATTTGGTTGTTGTTGCGTATTCTGAATGAGTCACGTGGGATTTGGCACGTAAGGCAGTCGTTTATGTGCAAAGCAATCGAACTGGTGTATTTCCGTGTTCGTCCTATACCGTGTGCGCCATGCTCCGAGGGTGAAATTTTCCGTGTGCGCCTTTTTTCGTGTATGCAATTTTTTATGTACGCCTTTTACGTGTACGTATTTTCGTGTACACCTTTTGCTGTATGCAATTTCGTGTACGCTTTCATCATGGAACCCATCATTTAAAGGACTTGGAGAACCTGCTGTGGTTGGGTTGCGATGCGCAACCACTATTGGGGTTGCGTGTTAACAAATTTCCGAGAGCGTCACCCCAGTGTGCCAACGCGGAGCGATCGACAGCATTGAATCGCTGTCTCCGTGACCTTGACCACCTACGTGAAGCGCGTGGCCAACGTTTTCTGTCGGCCGATTGACAGCCACCGCAATCTCTGCGCTCATGTGATCGTTTAAGTCGCTTCCATGATGAAAGCGTACACGAAAAACGATCACATGAGCGCAGATTATCGTGGCTGTCACTCCACTGACAGAAAAAATTGGTCACGGGCTTCACGCAGGTGGTCAAGGTCACGGAGACAGCAATGTAGTACCATGGATCGAATACTGCGGTGATGATGCGCTCCCCAAAATGTGTGCGAAATGCTGAACTTCAAAGTGATGTGGCGCTATGATGTACAGTGGCGCACAATATTTACTTTCTATCGCAAATGGAACAATGTTTTATTACGGGTAAAAAAGTATTGCTTATCAAGTCCGGTAGGATGGAACTTATTGCGAGAATGAATTGCATGATAAAGTGAAAAGCGTTGTGGTGGACTCATCATAAACTTATGTGGAATAGCGGAGATATTCGCGTATTAAACGTATAAATCCATAAATGCATTGGTTAGGCGTTTGACAAAACACTGTTTGATTGCGTTTTGTAGTCCCCGGCTAACAAATCATAAAATGAAATGTGAGACAATGCATCGTCAACTCGTATTTTAAATATCGCCAGATTGGGAGCAGAGACGACATAACTGGGGAGGGCGTTTCAAGTCTGACACAGGCGAAGGGAAAAGAAATTTTGTCGGCATTCAAGTCGGCTGTAATGAATTGTCAGTTTCAGAGGGTGACCTCTTAGATTAGTGTTTTGGTTCAATTCCAGCAGCGGACGGCAAATGTGGTTTGGATTCTTCAGAATTTGGCTAACCATTATGAGATCCCCCCGCAAAAGCCGATATCGACTGCTGTACGTTCATAGAGATTGCAGTCTAAGCTGATAGGGCAGATGAAGGAGGCCCCTGACGTTCTTGGTTGCTGTTCGTTGAGGAAACTCGAGAGCAACAAGATCCTGTTTCTGTTATGGCTGCCACGCCTGAATTGCATATTCCACTTGCAGTCGCACGCCGGTATCAAGCATTTGGGGAAAGATTGTGGGTTCAAACCGACCGAAGGCTCTGCGAAGAAGCCCGAAGTGTTGATTTCCCGTTCTCGTCGCCTTCTTGCTTTGAACACCCGAGATCTTCCTGTACCAATACACACAGGCCGCGCTCCTGAGAGATCTACTCCAAGGTGTGGTTTCCAAGCTTTTAAGCACTTACCGGCTGGTGAAGCGCTTAGCTATGTTCAGCTGAAGCATGTCCCTGATTGACCATTCGGAAATGCAGTCTAGGTCATGTTGGAGCAGATCGTGATCTGGCTTGTTACTAATCGCCCGCCATATCTTGACGTCATCGGAGAAACGCAGGAAATTTGAGGAGAGAACTGATGCCAGGAATAAGCTCGTTCGCAGCACTGAACATTGTTGGACGCAACATTCCACCTCAATTGGGTTAGAGATTGATCCCCTGACACGTACTTGAAGCTTCCGTTGGTGAAGGAAGCTGCCAGTCCAACCAAGTACAGGATTTCCGATTCCGTAGCTCTGTAGGAGTTGAAGTAGGATGCGGTGATCAAGGCGGTCGAAAGCCTTGGAGAACTCCAGCTAGATGACGTCGTCTCCGACCCAATCATCAGCCACTTCCGTCCAACTACCTCGTGCAATAAGTAGGTTGGCCAATTCTTATGGGACACAACGAGAGTAGGAGTATGCACATGAATTTTACCGGAAAACCAGCAGAAACTGTTGAGCTCGGTGGAAACACGTTTCAATGGACCCGCTTAAAATGGGAATTCCTGTGAGATGTAACCGGGAGATTCCAGACTAAATAGTGTGTTTCCAAAATTTCGGTACAATGCAATGGCAGAAACTGTCAGTTTGGCTGATCACAAGTATGGTATATGTAAAATGATAAGCAGTTTATTCTACACTACTAATGACGCCTGCATATATATGCTCGTGATGACAGGAACACAAAGACAGAACAGGTGCACGAAAATGGTGCAAGTTTACCTATGGTATCCTGGATCTATATGTGGGTAACTAAGATGGCTGCTGCATTTGACAAGCTAGAAAATCAAGTGTGGAAGCATCACAAGTTGGCCGTTGGGACGAAGCTGTCGGTGTATCGGTCAATAGTGTCGTCGGTACTTCTTTAGGAGAGCGAGACATGGAAGTTGTACCGGAAAAATGTCCGATACTTGGAGCGATTTCAGCAACAGTGCCGACGACTGGTTCTGCGCATCACTTGGTGTGACAGTCGCAGACATGGAGGTGCAGCATTAGGATGATATGTATCCAGTGGATTGTATACGTATGCTGCGGCATCCCATGTGTCTCGGACATGTCCGCCGTATGGACTCGTCGAGGATACCGAGGCAGCTGCCGTATGGACAACTCAATACAGGGAAGCAAAACGTGGGCAAACAAAACTATGTTACCAGGATATAATCAATGTGATTTTATGTTACGCCAATGAAAGCAGTACATTAATCCAGTAAAACAAACGCTTGTATAGACACTGTGAACACGGTATAGCGATTGCAACAAATTGGCCATTCACCCAGGGCAACGTAGCTAAGCACCAACCAACACGTGCATTTGTCTAATGACTATTAAGGGAGTGTACTGAGTCGTGATGGATCAATAGCGAGGACAATTCTAGCAAAGGCACTGGTTCGTCGCCAATGGCTTGCCCGCATCAAAGTTGTGGTAGCACAGATTCACGAGAAAATGTCACCTCATAAGGAGGAGAAATTCCGGCTACGTAAGCCACAGGAACTGATCGAAGCTAGTCTGTTGACGCTAAGCACATAATACTGTAGCACATGCGGTTGCGAACGTTTCAAGCAAGTCCGTCTGATAAGCCACCAGCGTGACCACGAGTTACCAGTGTCGAAGAGGCGCGGATTCAACTGAATAGGCAAGCAGAATCAGCGCAGCACTTGGTAAGTACGCTGCTTCCGGTTCTATTTACTAACCTAGACCAACCATGCGGTCGATGTGGCACGAGTGCCAGCTCACTGTTGCAGTTGGCCTGTAAGTGTTTATGCGTGTTGCTTTTCTTGCGTTTCACTTGTTTCTTATTAATTGATATTTTATTGTGGCTGCGCTTGGTGTGCATGTTGACAAAGTGCCTACCCGTCTGAAACCCTCCATCTCGATTGTACTGACTCCAGGAGACAGTAAGGTCGTCACTAGGGGAGACGGTCCTCATGATCATCGTGACGGTGCTAGACTCGGAGATCAGCTCCCTTGAGTGTGGAATGGGCTACGGCCCAATCACCGCCTTGTGTACGTCTGGTACGGATAATTTCTTAAGTGTACAGGAAAGCTACTGCCATGCATTTTGAAGAAGTGAGGACCAGCTCCGATGCAACGTACCTCCCTTGCGCATGCATCCCGAGCTCATTCCTTCATGTTTACGCTGGATATGGATCTGGGGATGCTACAGTACGAGCCATCCGTGGTCCCTCTGTAGGTGCAGGCATCCTGTGGCTGTCCCCTTGAAAGCCGCATTGACAGGCAAATCCGGAACCGGATGCTGTCACCCATGCAGCTGTGTTGCTTGCATTTACGAATGGATGCTACGTTTGTGATTGTGTTCATTTTAGTCACCAACGGGAGAAGTGATCAAAGAAAATCTGTGAATTTTAGGACTGACGACCTTGGGGTGAGAAAGATAATCCAGATAGACTAGAGGCAGTGACATTCGTTAGTGGCGATTCACATTCGCCAAGCCGCAGTGTTGTTAAAAAGATATTTGTGGCTTTTTATAGGGAGAACGCTTGTCAACTGGAATCTGATCTCGTCCTGGAACACTGCCAACGTGCCATGGTCTGAAACGTGATCAACCCGAACCACCCAGCTCCCATCAAGCGGAGGTTGCTCTACTATCCAGCAGCAACCACAGTCAGGGCAACATGGTGTTATTTGTGAAGTTTAGCAACAAGTCAGTGTACACGTCAGTGTAGTAAGTTCATCGTCAATCTGAAAACGGCCATTCGACTAAATTCCTCCACCCACTGGACTCTTGGAAGGGCATCACAGGCCATTGTCGAGCAAGTTTGCTGGTTGACAAACGCGTCGTAAGCGTGGGTTAGCCGTTTAGCGTTTTGGCCTTAATGATCATAACTACATAAGTACACCCGTTGGAAAAGCAGCAGCTCTGGTCATTGGACTTGAGAGCGGAAATGATTCCCGCGACAAGGTTCGTTACTTGCTAGCAGATTTGGTCTATTAGTGTCAGCTAGAGTAGATAGACCGATGTGCCTGAGCTTTAACGCTGACGGACTGCTTGATTTGATGATGCACAGCTACTTATGCAATCGCTGTTGATATAATAATTGCCGAAACATTTCGTTGATTTGCGTCCCCTTAAATTATACACCGTGCTTGCTATTCCCCCCTCCCCCGTGGTACTTCAGAACGCACGTGCCATCAAACACGGCACGAAAAAGTTTAGGGAACGTATCTTTAGATTTTGGCATCACTTTGTAACTGCGCAGTTCCAATGCTCCTCCTTTCAAGCTGTGTCAGGTTCCAAGATCGAAGTAGGCCCCCGCCTCACCAGCGTCTTGCAATGGAAAGCAAGCTAGAACCCCTCTGTACTTCGATGGTTGAGTTGCTCTCCTTGCATTGTCCGAATAAGTGAAGCAAGAACAAAAACAATCTCTGTACTTTCGCGAACCGTGAACTACTAGTTCTGTTACAGTTGTCAATATTTTTTATAATAATTCAGGAAAAGGGTTTTGCCAACACTCATCCGAGCATATCTGAAGGCTCTTACATGGTACTTCCAATTAAGGCAGAAGAAACCTTGGTTCAACTATGAACTACATGACTCGCAAAGAAGCTGGCCTTAATTTCCAGCCTCGACTTTTGATGCTTAAGCTTAAGTTCGTGTGTCGGCAGGTGGTCTGATGTAGCTGGTTCAAAGAGATCGGAAGGCTTGTGTACACTGAGGCCGTTCGTGATTGTGATCACTTGTATTAGGTAGCCGTTCAATCTGCGCCGTGCCATGGAAAATATTCCCAGGCTCCTTACGCGTCCATCATATGGCTTCCCACGCTGATGTTTAATCGACCTAGTCGCCGGTTTTTGAACATTTTATATGTAAGTAACATTTTTCATGAAATACGGTGCCTAGGCCTGCACACAGTATTCTAAGAGGTTGTACCACCACCTAAGATAATGGAATGCAAACCTCAGGTATAATATTGTATAATGATTTTCTGAGTCGGAATAGCTCTTGCTGGAGACATGCTGACACTGTGCTGAGGGTTCAAAACTATTCGTCCCAATGATACCCAGATCACATGCTTCCTCAACGTACCGTAGCGTCAGGATACCGATAGTAGTTTGCAATACGATTCTTTCCTTGCACTCGGAGTTCCCAGTTTTATACATTGAGGCCTTGCTTACTAGTCTAATCCCCGGTTACTCATGAATGGAGGACTTTGATAGTGTTTATCGCGGGACATTCCAAGTCAAATAATCAAAAATTAATCCGAAAAAGCACCAAACGACCGGTTCGTCCTATTGAGACTACTCAATGGCGGGAACTGCGGGCTATTGGCTCAAGCCGTTAGTGATCAGGGGTTGGGTTCCTCATAGAGCCAAGCGTTGTGCACCACCGACGAGCCCCGATAGAACGCAAAGACCATTTGGTACTTTTCCGGACTAGTGCTACGCTAACTGACGTAGAATTTACCGAGAACGTTCAATAATTCCTGATTCTCGCTGCTGCTCTCACGGTTATCATTCTGGCCCGGGTGTCTCCGAAACTCATGCTCAGAACTATTCCACAACATGAAAAGCTGTATGAAGAAGGGCCGGATCCTGAGTGATACCGGAGAACATCGACTCGAATGCACCAAAGAAAACATGATCAGCTATGATGAGCTGGCACAAACCGCTTCTTATGCTATTCATTAACGCTACCTCCTATGCGGTTTTACTCCTTTCAAACTTAGTTCATACCAATTGTCTTCTCTTTAAAACCGATAGCAAAATTATTTACTGGTGGGGCGTCAGGAACTATTTTCGCGATTTTCCCCACAAATTGATTAATTCGTAATATTGTCCTGCGATCCCCTTCGCTACATTTGTTCTGCATTGCTAATCATATCCCCTTCTTTTCTAAGTCAACAGTCCAGAAACATATACTGGAATGCAGTGATGGCAATAAATGATTCCCTATGCGACTTTTGCCTATGGACAACTCGTACAGCTATCTGTCTCCGGCTCTCACGCCACACAATGTGATCCTATGATCGGCTCGATCCATTTCTACGCCGATGTAAAAAAAACCTGCCTATTTTTTACATTACCGTTATAGTTTTCACATAATTATTCTTTTCGACATTCTTCCTCATTTCATTGTTGGCCACGACTGGGCTGATCTCCTGTGGTGACGGGTTATAGCTTCCAGATTATAAAAGACTTTACCTATGCAAGGCAAATTACCACCAACTGACTGGCGTATAAAAAGTGCCATAATTGAATGATCCGCATGACAGACTGGGCTGAAGCTTCATGGCTCATAATACATGTACAAAACCAGCCCTAGAAAGAACACAACATATGATAAACAGGTGATGGCTCATATGCTACTATGCCACACCGGCACACGGCCAGGTATAGCATGGAAGTGCGGGCGAAACCTTTCGAGGGAATAACTTGCATGGAAGCAGGTCCATGGGGATGGTTCCACGAGTGGCCGTATTAATTTAACTGGACATCTGTTTAAATCTGCATACGTTATTGTTCCTGGTTTTTAATTTTTTTTTTATGCCTTAATCCTGCCAATTACTTTAGTACCTGTTTTGGATCCATTGTAAAAAGCGTGAACAAACTGATTATCTTTTGCGATCCTGTTGTACAAATTGATCAGACCACATAGTTGGACTGCACCTCGAATCACCGAGGAATTTACTATTTATTTATTTATCTCTTCTTTAGAATTAACAATCCGTCGGTTGCTCAGACTATAAAGTTTAGCCATTAAACAAGCGTGTGATAAATACAATCCAATATGTAGCTGACTGCCAAGCCTACCACTATACATTGTATCAAATCTCAATGTGCAGGCTGCATTTGTCGGCAACTTTCCACTCCACCGAGGCTTTACTGTGCTAAGCCTTAGCTTCACCGTGTGAACTTTCTCGGACTGGTGGGGTGATGTGACCAACTACCATATCCGAACAAATGACCAAAGCAAATTGAGTACATTTAACTCAAGGCGGTCAATATGGTGCGAGTGGTTTGACTGGCGCGTGACGCTAAATTCGGTCGGCTAGTTCAGCTAGGCTCGAGAGCTTTCGCTAAAGACGGTGACGCTTGTCACCTACTCAGGTCGTAACGATGCAGGCAGTATTCAAGGGTTGAGGAGCTACAGCGAAAAGTTTTTGTCATTTCGAACATTGTGCACACGATGTTCGAAATTATACAGCCCGTCCTGGTTTCACCCCAAATATGCACAACCCTAGTCGACGAACCAAAACGGCATGGGGAATGCATTTGCCTGCGCACAAATTGCACGGCTTTCCCACTTCTTAGATACCCACATGATTTAAGTCATAAGTATGGACTCTTAGAGGCAATGTTACGCAAACAAAATGAAGTGACACTGCTCCATTGAAATCAACTAGGGTTGGGCACAAGACCCGCTAGTCAACATCAAATATTGATGTATGCTGGCAGAGTGGAACGGTGGTCTAACATTGGTAAATAGGATGATGCTCACCAAGTCCTTCGGGCTAACCGGAACAAGATGTATCCATTGAACTTTAAGAAAGTCGACAAATTAGTGCAAGGATCAGCATTAAGACAACTGCAAATACATTTAATCGGAGATTCTGGTGAAGGCAGGTCAGTATCTTTGGTTATCTTGTGTCATTCGCATAAAATAGTTTGAATAATGTTATTTTGTAACAACAATAGCAGTTAATCATTGATGGAACGTACACTGCTTTTTGTTTAACAAAACGCCTTTACGTTGTCGTCCATGCGTTTGACAAACGCAGGTCTAGGCCGCGACTGGACTAGCCGCTATTCAAATCGAAGGTGATCTCAACGAGTGACAGACACAACTATAGGTGATCTCACCGTGTCACACCGCTCTACGATGGGTCAACACGTGGCGGGAGCATGAGAACTGTTCGCCGCTTTTTGCCTTCACAACGGTCACTACACGGCGGGGTTGGTGGTTGCCTCGCCGATCCGAATGAGTTCACAGCACCGCTACCGGCTTACTGGTTCCTATAGGCGTTTAACAACTGTGCCTATGAGAAGTGGCACCAGATGCATCACAACAAATGAGAATTTTGGTGAATATTCAGTGGGTCATATGCCGATTGGGCCCACAAGCAATAAATCAGAGCACCTTGTGTATGCTCATTAGAATGGTTATAGGCTAATCCGAAACATCCATTTGGTTAACGGACGACATGCTTTGCAAACTTGATCGGGACGCATGTAGGATTGGGGCGATGGCTTTGTTTCAAGTTTGATAAATCTTCTACACGTTTGTAATGTTCAGTCTAGTGATACACACAAGCGACTGAATCCCAGTACATATGCTTAGGCCAGTTTGCATGGTTTAATAAACGGTCTAGTAGAACAGCATTTAGTTTATGTATATAATATCCCGCACCCCCAGGAAATACCCAACTTGATCATGGTAAAGTGTGTCCTTCTGAATACAAATGGGCCAGTTATACCAAGCGAAAGTGAATTCTACACTGGTGACGTAATATCTTCTCTCCCTTTTCCTGAAAACCAGTGGAGCATGAAATTACTTAGTCAGAACTCACATATAACCTGATATCATGTGTGATCTGATCTTTATTTCAGTTATCCGGTACACACTTCCTGTTACCTCAGAGGTATTCCCCGAAACCAGCCAGGGGAAGACGAAATACACTTCGTATTCATCCAGTGTTAACCGATCCAAATAAATGCTACAAGGTTATTCGATGCCGCAGTAAGGTCTGTTTACAACTGATCCTCAAATTTTTGGTTTGAATTGACTTTCTTTTTTGAGAAGGTCAAAACGGGAGGCATGATGTAGCACTGATGCCATTATCTAACCAATCTGCAAAACGGTACACTTGCAACCTTTGTCGGAGTAACAGAAATGCGAAATTCATTGGTGTCCTTCACCGCTCCGGAAATCACTATGCGAGTTCCTTACACTATACTAATTCCATGCGAGCATCAGACTCCCTGGTAGATTAGTGCACCCTACACGGTTCGCGTTACGGAACACGGAAATCTCACTAGATGACGTTCAGCAACCAAGCATACGTATCTTGTCACTCTGGAACTGATAACTTTTAGCCAGTGTGCCGAAACTGATCAATATACGCATTTATGTTCGGAAATCACGTTTTACCAAGCGATTTCTAGGGGCGTGATACTACAGTAATGTTTATGATGATCTTGGATGCGTGAGGCAGCTCATGATTGCATCAAGAGCTTGAAATCAACGAAGTCCTTTCTTACTCAAGGCATTTAATTGGTTAAAGTCTTCCACTTTACAAAACTTCTCAACGTATACGTGAGTCTCCATGGAGATTAGAAAATGTAAGCCTGATAATCCTGACATAAATGCAAGCTCGCTAAATTCGAGACCCGCTGCTAATGAAAGCTACGCATTCTATGGAGGTGCTTCTCTGTTGTCAATTTTGAACGAAATTTTTAGAAGCGCAAGTGGAAGATACCAACATCAGCAGAGTGATTCCATGCTGACACAACAGGTTTTGACATCAATAATCACACTCACCGCCATCTCTTGAAATAGAGACACAACTTCGGACTGAGCAGCCACCGTTTGGAGTGGACCAAGTGACATAGTCGGCTAGGATAGTACCGCAATGCTGTCCATCTGAATTTCTCAATCGTGAGTAACTGCCTTGATTTATGTCATTTCTGAGTGCAAACAATCCACATACAACAACGACTTATGGATGCACTGAGTTGACTTGTGTTCATCGACAGTCCTCAACATAATATTGGGATAGACAGATTTACATGTTAATGTGAAGATCATCGTGGGTCCATAGATGCGCCGTCAATTTTACTCGCAGCGCTTATTACTGAATGTGGGATTCTTACCCAAATCAATTTACTGGACTTAGTTGGCTTTGAGGTTTTAGCCCTGATAGTACACGGTTCCACTGTTCCTTCCAGGTGGATCAAAAAGCACTATTTAACTTGTTATCACTCTAAAAAGGTCGCAAAACTCCGCTATACATCACTGGATTGCAAGAACATAGGGACGCACGGGAATGGGCTAATCGTAGCGCTGCAATAGAATCCCTGCGGGAAAATGATAAAACTCATCTCATAGCACTGCTCAATTCCGGCGAATTTTTCGACGGTTCCTGGCACTGGCTCACAAACCGCTGATTACCGACAACATGTTAGCTGCATGCATTTGACCGTATCACATCTACACTCAAATTCTTGTGCTCTCTATACATGCAATTCGCCTTCGATACGATTCTCCATCACTGAACTTCTTGATAAACCTGATAGGTGACACCGACGACCATTTCATTATCTGTCAGTCTTCTCATAGATCCCCACCGATGTTCATTGCTGGATTGAACTGCAGGGTTTCTTTAACTGATTCAGAATTACAACAAGAAGTTGGAACACAGTTCACTGTCATAAAGACAACAATTTTCTAATGATACAGGGATAATTTCGGAATACAAATGTAAACATCAGTTTATGTGAATTTAGCAAGAGCTTCAACTCCGGAAACAAAGATGTGACCTATGAAAATGAGCTCTCTCAAGGAAAGTTATTTCAATTACCGTCTGTTTGATCTTTCGCTCACCAGTAGAAGTAGTTTAGTAGTTTGCTTGGAGGACTCCAATCAATCAGATACGCCGGCCAATGGTGTGCACGTCCAGTTTGCGAGTGCTATTGTAGGGTTCCTTGGGGATCTGCTTGACACCAGTCACCCACAGCTTCCGTAGTTCCGGACCCATTCATGTAAGTCCATCGACCAAAAGATTTCACACTCCTGAAATCAAGGCCAATCGTAGGTGAGAGTAAGGGGGTCTACAATTTTTCATCAGCGACTACCCAGTTCGATGTGAGAGGTTGCGGACCACTGAGAACCCGATAGTTCGCACCCACCGTACTCATGTTTAACTAATGCAGCTGAGCGTGTAACGTATACAAGGTTGCGTCATGCGACTAAGATTGAAGGAAGAGTGTCATGCATCTCTAGTTGACCTCAGACGGAACACGTTGGAATTGAGTTGGGCTGAGCCCAGACATTCATTTTTCTGGTCTGAGTAGCTTTTGGTGCACTTCGAAAGTACCGCCTAGTTGGACGTATTGAATCACCGACGTAGGAAACTATGGCACAACTTTAAGTTCACACCTATTCACGATGGTGCTATTTTCGATCGACTGGACTTCCGTCACCTCGCTACGAGATATTCCGTCAACCTTAGCTACTCTGACCATGTCAACACCAAATAGTCATAACCGCGTGTTTACTATTATCCGCGTCCAGACTGAGTTGACAATGTGTCTGCTTGAGTCCATAATTGGCACAGAGATCATGGATGATCGAAGATGGACTAATCACAGCTTTCATCGCATTCCATCTGCGAGTTAACGAGATGGAAATGCCCGGAGTGAAGCACTTGAAAGCCATGATTAAGTCAACGCGCATGTCACGGGTGGGAATCCTAGGGGACACTTGCTTCCAAAACTATCACATTACGCTCTACCTCGTCGATCAGACAAAAGTACATCGCACTATACGTCTGCACAAAGTCTGGTGGTTCTTTAGTCATTAAAGATAGTCACATTTCTATTTAACCAAAACACTATTATCCAAGGAGCGATCGGCAAATTGGGCCACTGAGATTCTTTTTCATTGAGATCATACTTTTCCCGCGGTTCTGCCGTTTTAAATTGCTTTTCTATCATGTTGATGGCATGTATGTCACACCTGAAAATTCACCAATCCTGTGTACATAAAACGTATGCTTGACTTCACCTGACTTGTGTTACTGAATGGAGCCAATGGTATATGGGCTCTACTCGAGATTTCTAGGTGCAGCTGCAAGCGAAGCATATGATATTGTTATCCTGCAGATAAGAATAGATGCGTTAATTATGGCGTGACCTCGTCGGAAGTGATAGATTTCACTTGACTTTCAGAACGCCTCTACTTTCGTCTGACTTTCGACCAAAGTTCAAGGTGAGGAAAATGCATCAAGGCTTATGAGCTTCGCAAAGGAGTAAAAAACTTGCGCGCTCTTCACTAACCGTTACTTCACATTACTAGGGTGTACCCGCTTCCAAGTGCACAAATATGGCGTCCAACTACTGTTGTTTACGCTGCTAATCGGTGGCACTTACGGATAACAAACATGTACTTGATGTCTGGGACGTTCGATCATTCTGCACGGAGTCTGCTGAGCTGTTTTGCTTTCTGAGCTTACGTTGCAGTTGGTCGGTACGCTTGGCGCACTGGTAGTTGAAGCAATGCGAAATGGCTAGTCGTAAGTTGACCACTTCCCTTTAGGCAGTAATGTGTTCTTCACCGCCTAGCACAACAGTCGTAGTCAAACCAGTGATTTGGTTGTCGAATATTCTGAATGAGTCACGTGGGATTTGGCACGTAAGGCAGTCGTTTATGTGCAAAGCAATCGAACTGGTGTATTTCCGTGTTCGTCCTATACCGTGTGCGCCATTCTCCGAGGGTGAAATTTTCCGTGTGCTCAATTTTTCAAGCATGCCTTTTCCGTGTACGTATTTTCGTGTACACTTTTGCTGTACGCAATTTCGTGTACGCTTTCACCATGGAACCCAGCATTTAAAGTTGAACTTGGAGAACCCGCTGTGGTTGGGTTGCGATACGCAACCACTATTGGGGTTGCGGGTTCACAAATTTCTAAGATCCTCACCCCAGTGTGCCAACGCGGTGCAATCGACAGTATTGGATCGCTGTCTCCGTGACCTTGACCACCTACGTGAAGCACGTGGCCAACGTTTTCTGTCGGCCGATTAACAGCCACCGCAATCTCTGCGCTCATGTGATCGTTTAAGTCGCTTCCATGATGAAAGCGTACACGAAAAACGATCACATGAGCGCAGATTATCGTGGCTGTCACTCCGCTGACAGAAAAGGTTGGTCACGGGCTTCACGCAGGTGGTCAAGGTCACGGAGACAGCAATGTAGTACCATGGATCGAATACTGCGGTGATGATGCGCTCTCCAAAATGTGTGCGAAATGCTGGACTTCAAAGTGATGTGGCGCTATGATGTACAGTGGCGCACAATATTTACTTTCTATCGCAAATGGAACAATGTTTTATTACGGGTAAAAAAGTATTGCTTATCAAGTCCCGTAGGATGGAACTTATTGCGAGAATGAATTGCATGATAAAGTGAAAAGCGTTGCGGTGGAGTCACCATAAACTTTGTAGAATAGCGATGTTCGCGTATTAAACGTATAAATCCATAAATTCATTGCTTAGGCGTTTGACAAAACACTGTTTGATTGCGTTTGTAGCCCCTGGCTAACAAGTCATAAAATGAAATGTAAGTGAGACAATGCATTGTCAACACGTTTTTTTAAATATAGCCAGATTGGGAGCAGAGACGACATAATTAGGGAGGGTGTTCCAAGGCTGACACACGCGGAGGGAAAAGCAATTTCTACGGCATTCAAGCCAACTATACTGAATTGTTAGTTTCAGAGGGTGACCTCTTAGATTAGTGTTGTGGTTCAATTCCAGCAGCGGACGGCAAATGTGGTTTGGATTCTTCAGAATTTGGCTAACCATTATGAGATCCCCCCGCAAAAGCCGATATCGACTGCTGTACGTTCATAGAGATTGCAGTCTAAGCTGATAGGGCAGATGAAGGAGGCCCCTGACGTTCTTGGTTGCCCTTCGTTGAGGAGTCTCGAGAACAACAACATCCTGTTTCTGCTACGGCTGCCACTTTTGAATGTCATATTCCACGTGAGGTCGCAAGTAGGCGTTAAGAATTTGTGGAAAGATTGAGGGTCCAAACCGACCGAAGGCACTGCGAAGAAGGCCGAAGTGTTGGTTTCTGGTTCTCGTCGCGTTCTCTGCTTGTTTTGAACACCCGAGATCTTCCTGTACCAATACACCCAGGTCATGCTCCTGAGAGATCTTCTCCAAGGTGTGGTCTCCAATCTTGTAAGCGCTCACCGGCTGGTGACGCAGATGCATCACCTTGCACTTAGCTATGTTCAATTGAAGCATGTTCCTTTTTGACCATTCGGAAATGCAATCTAGGTCATGTTGGAGAAGGTCGTGATCTGGCTTGTTACTAATCGCCCGCCATATCTTGACGTCATCGGCGAAAATCAAGAACTTTGAGGGGATAACTGATGCCAGGAATAAGCGCGGTCCCAGCACTGAACTTTGCGGGACGGCACATTCCACCTCTATTGGGTTAGAGATTGATCCCCTGACACGTACTTGAAGCTTCAGTTGTTGAAGGAAGCTGCCAATCCAACCAAGTACAGGATCTCCAATTCCGTAACTCTGTAGCCGTTGAAGTAGGATGCGGTGAGCAAGGCGGTCAAAAGCTTTGGAGAAGTCCAGATAGATGACGTCGGCTCCGACCCCATCATCAGCCACTTCCGTCCAACTACCTCGTGCAATCAGTAGGTTGGCCAATTCTTATGGAACACAACGAGAGTAGGATTTTGCACATGAATTTTACCGGAAAACCAGCAGAAACTGTTGAGTTCGTTGGAAACACGTTTCAATGGACCCGCTTAAAATGGGATTTCCTGTGTGATGTAACCGGGCGATTCCAGTCGATTGAGGGTGTTTCCAAAAATTCGGCACACTGCAATGGCATCAACTATCAGTTTGGCTGGGTCGCAAGGATGATATATGTAAAATAATAAGCAGTTTATTTGCTACACTACTAATCACGCCTGCATATACATGATCCTGATGACACGAACACGAAGACAGGGCAGGTGCACGAAAATGGTGCAAGTTTACCTATGGTATCCTGGATCTATATGTGGGTAACTAAGGTGGCTGCTGCATTTGGCAAGCTAGCAAATCAAGTGTGAAAACATCACCACTTGGCCGTTGGGACGAAACTGTCGGTATATGCGTCGATAGTGTCGTCGGTACTCCTGTACGTGAGTGAAATATGGACCTTGTACCTGAAAGAGGTCCGATACTTGGGGCGATTACGTCAACAGTGCCGAGGACAGATTCTGCGCATCTCTGATGACACCCACCGACCAGTTCATGCGCCATACTGCACCCTGCGAACACCCTGTGCGGATCGATAAACCAACCAACCCTGTGCACGTCCGTCAGTGTAGCCGACGAGCTACCGAGTAGACGAGTAGACGCTGTAGAGCACCGCCTTGCTATCACGTGATCGGACACGTGTATGCACGTGGTCAAAGCAATCCAGCGTGCCTGCCGTCCCACCCGTCCAAGTAACCTAGTAGACGTTTCTGTACTCCAAGTGCGCATTGCATCCCGTTGATCGCAATGGTTTTAGCTAACTGCAGGAAGCGGGCGTCAGCAAGTCTCACCATTGAAAAGAACACGACAACATCGAATATCTGACAGGTGGCCGCTAACTGTTTGTCTATGGATGAGGCACGTGGGTTTCGTGAACAGGTGGTATGAGAAACCGAGGGCTGTGATTTCTCGCTGCAAGCATTTAAGCACATGTCCCCTTAGTTTGGGCTTCAGCACTCTATCGATTCGGTCGATGTGGCATGTTCCGTATCCACAAGTGAATTGTTAACTGCTGTGTGAATTAGCGCCGATAACTTGCTCTTCCATTGTTTTGGGAACAGGAATTCGATAGGTCCAGTTTCTAAGGCTAGTTTCCAGCCAAGTCAAAGTAGGCTTTATGCACCCAGGTAGGTGGCTTTTCAGCACGTTACAACAGCACTTCGAATGCCCATGAAATTACTGGCGTAAAGGAAAAACGAAACGTCTAAAAGTAACCATACATATCACCCGAGCAAATAATTTCGCATCATATGGATAGTTTTGATCGGGTCAACAAGGAAATGGGGCAAGTACGGCAAGCTGTAAACCGTGAAAATAAGGCCTTAAATTAACAACGAGTAGATGAAGTAGTTAGTGCATTTGATGGGTCACAATGTAGTGAATGAAGAGAGTTGTTTAGCCTCTTAAAGAAAACACTACTGCTATCTAATAATAAAATCCACAAGCTTCATTCTAGACAATTCACTAAATTTGGAAATAACCTGTGTGGAAGCACAATCGATGTGAATTCATTCGCCAGTAACCCAGTGAAAATCATCGGGGAACAGTAACGTTCACCAGATCGAACCTCGAATGACGCGAAGTCAGTGATCCAAAATCGGAACAATATTGTATCGCAACGGCTAAGCTAATACCAACATTTACACATTTAAGGCAATTTGGTATATTGCAATTGTTCAGGATTCCGGTGTATCACCGTCAGCAGCAAAATGCTAGTAAACAACAGGGGGGAAATGATGTGTCAAACCAGATGACCAGAAGACGCGTGAACGCATCATACACTAGTAAAGGTGTTAGCAAACGCGCTGGCCAACCGTTGACGGCTCAATCACAAAGTGAGGAAGGGATGAATGATTAACAGAAGCACTCATACAAGAAAACAACGTGTCAAATGTGCTGACCTACGCATCACTCAGAAAGTGGTAATTATGTTACAACGCCATGGAGACAGCGACATCACATCTATGGAATGAGGCACTTGTTACCCACGCGGCCAAATTACTTGAGGTCAAATATCGTTAATGAGGAGATGAAGGTGTGAAAAGCTGGACGAGGGTGTGAGCGTACAGAGAATTGAACGGTTACTAAAGCACATGGGGGGGGTATAAAGGGGACCATGTGTAACGCTACAAGGCGTTTGGAAATTTAAGCTACGCGTTCCCCACCGGAAAATTCAACAAAAGACCAGATCCGGACCTGAGAAAACGGTGCTATTTGTACAAATTCATCGTACCAAAGTAGAAAATACCTTAACGGTTTTCCAAACACAAAAGTTTACCAAAAGTTTTCAATCAGTTCCACAAAAGGTCCGTAAGCCAAGGTGCACACGAAACAAATGGACATAGAGGTGAGACCGAAGTTATGATAAGGCAATTGAGCCAATCGTAAGCGTCCGCCAACGGGAACGGGCTGAGGACAGACAGACCTGCCACACTGGATACATGAGTTGTGGGAACACAAAATCGCTTATGTCAAGAGAACAATGACAGGTCCATGGGGGCGGGGTGAAGTTAAGATGAGTCACCGGGGTCACTCGCTAAGAGCATCGGGGCAGAGAACAAAGGAATGGAAAGTAAGGGAGTTAGCAAACATAATCGATCCAGACGGCCGAGCAATGTAGAATTGGGTATTCAACATGGGAGAGACTGAGGTGGTCAAAGTTCTTTCTACACCATGTTATCCGGTTTTTAGTGAGGACCATTGTGGGGTGCAAGAGCGGTCCTCGCAATCAGGATGAGAAGTCAGTTGAATGCTCGGAATACAGCCCGTCATACAATCAGAGGTTTCAGATGGATTTTCCAATCATGCAAAAAATTTGATACACCGCTCTCCAAAATCCCTCTACGCGCTTGTATCTTGAGTGACTGATGACACTGTGGCCCTCTTCCTGTGATGTTAACTTTCATGCGCTCACTGATGATAAGCGCTTAAATTTTGTGAAGCTTACACTACAAACGGTCTACAATGATAGAAACCATTCACCATGACTAACACGTGTTCCTATTTGGCGTCTCATATGTCATGGGTGCGTTTGTATGAAAGCCGTTCTCCATGCCTATCACCCTGCACCCATATCGGGACTGAAAATCTGCCATCCATCCTCCTCTAAACCGCATAACCGTCTTATGTCCCTTCTCAGGACTCCTGAAACCTTCTTGACGGAAACTGTCCGCACTAATCCGTCAACGCTGGTCTCACAATCAACGACACGACATAGAGGCCAGCGCCTCCGAGGCACTCTTCCAGACACGACCAGTACTGCGTCACAGACGAGCAACTCCGTTTTTTGGCACAGCCACTTCTGGCGTACTTGCAAGGTTGTGAGGTATTCTCTCAGCCAGTATTGCCAAAGTATTGTCGTGATACAGTTCACCTGTTTCAATCGCTTGCCATATTTTCTCTGAAGTCTTGAAGTGAGCGTTTTAATACACCGTGCAGAATCAAAAGAAGGGAGTTCGGTGTCAGAAGGGGCTCGTCGAGACTATCGATTGTCGGGGCTACTAAGGGGTGATTGCTTACTATTCGTTCAACTTCAACAAACATGATATGAAGTGATTCGCCAGTTAGGTGTTGCTGGTAATATACACTTTTCGTAACGAGCGGACTATCTTTGCCCATACTCCTCCTCGGTGACTAGAGGCGGGTGGATTGAAACACCATTGTACTCCACAAGCAAGCAATTTGCGATTGCTTATTCATCGATCGCGCCTCTGAATGTTGCCTCATAATTCCTTTACTATCCCGACGAAGTTCGTCGCGTTATCACTATAGATATCGTTTGGGCAACCGCATGTAAACGAACCGGATAAGTGCTGTACTGACTGCATTCGTGGAAAGGTCTTGGGCCATATCGAGATGAGCAGCTCTGGTTTGCAAACAGGTAAATAGGCAACAGAAGCGTTTTTCAGTGATTCGACCACGTTTCACTTAAAGAGGTCCACAATAATCTACGCCAGTTTACTTGAAGGGGATCAACATTTCTCTAATCTGAGCCGTGGAAGCGGGGACATCTGTCGGTGATGTGGAGCTGCAGTCCACTTGCGACAATCACATCTCCTGATGACGCTATTCACAGCGCCACCACCATGCACAATTCAATGGTTCGCACGCATGGTGCACAAAACATGAAAAGCTTCGGTATGTGGTTCCATTTCATGATAGTGGCGTATGACCAAGTCCACCACGCGGTATTTGTTCGGTAGTATAGCGGGGTGTTTTATGTCGTCACTGTGACAGGAATACCCTATACTAATGACATCTTTACGTAACACTTAGCAGACGTCGAAGCGAACACTTTAGCTTATTGGGTTCGGATGTCGCATCCTGTGTTCGTAAACTTTTGACTTTACTTGAAGAAACATCGGACTGAAACATACAAATGACATGCAGCTTCGTTTTTCCAATTTGCGCACTAGAAGCGGTCCCGCCGGACACAGTGAGTCTGGTGAACGAGCGCGACGGTTAAGTAGCCAAACTTTAAACCTCGAAAATCTAGTTGCACCGTCAAGAGCAACTTGCAGATTGTCGGGCATTCTGGGGATAGTTGCAGCATAGTGGAGCAGATACCACCGCGGCGAAATAGCCATAGTTAACAGTTCTGGGGTGACTTCGCCTGCGCACCTTTTGGTAAGGATTATCGTCGTCGTTTCAACGCATTTCAACAAAATATCTTCATCACCAACGTACCATGGCTTTGAAAGCAATTGTCTTTTTACTGCAAACGGTCGATTGTCTGACACAAACCCATCATGATCGTCCCAGTGTAGTGGGATGACGTAGTGACTGTCATTCAAATGCGTTCTTCTTTTAACCATAACCAGAAACGCGGTAACCTCAACGGACGGTGAACATTTATAGGACTTTAAAGCCGCGAACTCGGTGTTGTACCTCTTCTGTATTTATCTGGAGAAAGAGGCTTCACCTTTGTCTAGGTAATTTACAGTGGTTATCATTCACTTGTGTGGTCTGAGTGAACTAACGAAAATCCAACCGAGTATGGTCTTGAATACGTAGGGTTGTGTCCGACCTCCTAACCTCTGCTGCATTAACCAGTGGGCTCCAAAGTGATCAAGCACAAATCTGGTTCCTCGAAATCCATGTCGGTTATATTAGACCATTTGCCTGCTTACTTACGAAACTGTAAAGTGCCACTTGTCAGCTCGAAACTGAGGAACTGTCATTCCAGTAGGAGCGGTCGTATAGCAGATGTCACTGCGGTAGTCGTGACGGCTACCTCATAACCCACGTCAACATCGGTCTGCGCCACTGTGTTCCTCTTAGCAGCAGCTTCGCAGTCGTTAATGCGGCTATCGATTCATAGCATCTTGTTCGTCGTTAAACCACGAACAGATAAGCTATCATCCAGTTTGTTCACTAGAGCTGCCACAGGCCTGATCATTTCTACCGTCTGACTTGCTTTGAACACTTCCCGGCGTTGCCCGAGATCGTGTTCTTTAACTTCCATTTTCAACTCGGCCGTAACCGGCTACTGTTTGAACTCCGCTAACAGAACCTGTGAGCGAGCCCTACAACCAACAGCCTTAGTGTTAACATGAGAGCCAAAGTGGAAAGCAGCAGCAAGAGTGATTTGGCTCGTTTGTTCCATCTCGTCTGCAGAATTTGTCGCCCAAGTAACGGACGTTGCGGAAGTTCCATTGAATGTAACAACGTTGGATTGAATCGTGTGGCTTGCGTGCTTCCAACATGTGTGCTTCCAAATTGATCGCATCCAAAGCGAAGTATTGCCAAATTACGCATTGCCAAAATTTAAGAACTGTCAAAGTGAGCACCTACAAAATTGTGTACTGACAAATTGAGCACAGCTAAAATTAAGTTTCACCAACTTTAGAGCCTCCAAGAGTTAGTACTTCCAAAATTGAGTGCTGTCAGTTTGAGCACCCCCAGAATTGAGTACTACCAAGTTGAGCACGTTTACAATTGTGTATTATCAAGCTGAGCGCGTCCTAAATTGCGTGTCGTAAGGTTCACCGGTCAAATATTGAATGCCGCGTAGCCAGTGTTCTCAAGAGCAGAATAATCTTGAATAGCAACAAGTACGTTGCTAATTAAACATATGCGGTTAACAAACTTGGGCATCGTCCGACCAATAGCTACATTTCACTACATTTACACCAATGCGATTCATTCAATCATTCGTTATACTCGTTGGCAAAAGATGGGTACTCCTCAGTCAATGTGCCGCAATACACAATAAGAAAAAATAATAGAGACACAAAACAGACATGCCAGCTGAGCCACCAGAAACTGATGGACATCGTTCCGGAGAGCTAGACGTTTGCTACTGTTTTGCGAAGACATATATTTTATGCTTCAGGAATGAGATCTTGGTTGGAAGTGGAAACTAAGCGGGAGGAGGAGGGATGTAGAAACTCACAACACCAACGCCAATGAGTTCGGCTCCTAGGCATGTAAAGAAGTGTATCCAGCCAAGCGTGCTCCTTTTTAGATCCCAACCAGGTAGCCGAGAGGCTCCAATCGAGGTCAACTTCGAAGTGAGAGCTTTCGTTCCTCTTGTCAATGTCATCGCTTGGCTTCCTCTCCTCTTCACTCATTCACATCCCGGCGCGCAAACAAGGCAGGTCGTGGGAGTCGGTGTGCTGTCGCACGCAACAGTTATCTCAGCCATCGGAACCCAATACGTGAACTAACGGTGCTGGGCGGTCCACTTCCTCTTCCTGTGCCATAACCAAGCCGCCGAACACGCTCATTGCTCACGCGGTGCTCTCACCAGATGCGAGCCAAACTGCGAAGGCACCGGTGGTCAACGTAACTAGCCTCATTTTGGCTGCCGATCTAATCGGCTACGTTTCGCAACCGCACTGCAGGGTCGGATGAACGACTGCATTGTACACTATGTCCTTCACAGAGAGAGTGATGTCGCGTTGGCGCCATAGGTAGCGAAGGTTAGCAAAAGCGCCTCTGAATTTTGCTATACGTTTCGTGACCACTTCTTCAACTTTACAGGCGATGATACAACGAATTAGTAGTTGACTTTCTGAATGACTAATAGCTGATCCACTGCAGGTCAGTGCAGGAAAAGGTCCCCGCAAATCTTGGAGGGAAGCTCTGTACTTCGACGGTGCAAATCATAGCCCGAAGCTGTTGTCAGCCAGTGTCAAACTATCCAGAGCTGTTTAACACGTTTGTGAGCTGTCACCGATAAGGTCAATGTCATCAGCATATTCTGTCAAGAAGTCCTTCACCTGAGAGCAGCTCCACGCCTAAGTCGTGTCCAGTGAACGCGATTTCCATGACTTCGTCAATAACGAAGTTGAAGAGGATAGGTGACAGTGCGCATCCATGTCTAACACCACTGGAGATAGTGAAGCGCGGTGACAGCTAGTCGTAAGCACTCACTATGTCCCAACTAAGTGCGTAAAATGCTCGGATAATATTTACATATTTCTCAAGCAAACATTTCCTTAGTAGTCAGTCTCAAAGGTACATCGATCCACCGAATCAAAAGTACTTCTGATATCTCGGAATAGGACAACCATGGGCCTCCAATATATGTGACAGTGCTTCAACAATTGACTTACAGTGAAGTGGTGATCGATGTAGCCGCCATCTCGACAAAACGCCGCTGGTTCCTCACGAATCTGACCTTCACGGGTGCAAGTCAATCCGTCAGGGATTACATAGGCAAGCAATTTGGCGGCGATAGAGATCAGAATGATTCCTCTATGGTTACCACGTGCCGAACGTGAGCATCGCTTGAAGATCCGTACAAAAACGGAGCGGCTCCAGTCGGTTGGGACGGTTTCTCGCTCCATTTGCACTAGTAACTGGAAAAGTAATCTACAAGTGCATACCCCTAAATTTGAGAAGGGTTGGATGAAGATCCTCTGGTCCAACGGCCTTGGTCATTTTTACCGGTCTGAGCTCACCTTCGACTTTTAATCGAGAGCGTGGATCCAAGGGTACAGCCCAGGGAGCAGGGCGATCACTGAGCGGCGCAAAGCTGACAATTTCGACCAATCAAATTGCCTCTCAAGGTGCTCAGTCCAAGGCTCCAAGCGTTTTGACAAGTCGTGTTTTGGCTGTCCACTCTCGTCATAAATAGTTTCAATGACACCAGGTCTGCTACTGCCAGTCTCCAGTATCAGACGGAATAACTTCCGATTGTTTCTCAGGACAGAAGCCACTTCCATCGCCGACGTACGATGAGGGCACCACGCTTCGCAGTCTCTCTTTAGGCCAGCACGTAGTTTTGCCCTGATATCTTTGCGGGTCACATTGTGTTCTCTTCCAACCGGAATGTGACGGCGAGCATCGATAACATCCAGAGACAGCGCAGAGACCCAATGCCCTGTTGGGCGATTTGATTTGCTACATTAAGACTTATCTGTTAGTAATAACGTTTGGTGAACATGTGACCAGTCGTCTTCGACCGTATTCACTAGGCGAACATCTTCGCACCAATGCAGTAACCGATAACCGTTTTCATTACGGGCAAGTACACCCCATTGTACACCCAGATAGAGCTTTTAAACGAACATTTTCCGCACTTGAACTTTCAGACGGTCAACCGACACTACAGTGTTCGTGCTTCTTCTGTGACAAAGACGCTAATTCATTTGACGATAGATGTCGACTTTGCTGAGTAATCGCTATGATCTGTGGGGGTGTAGGCAGCCATGACAAACAGGTAATTATAAGCTTTACAAGACATCGAAGCTTTGAACGAGCCAGCCAGTCGGACGGCTCACGTCCGGCTAGCGATTGGGATCCAATCAAACGGAGCAGCTTCAGCTCACGGACTGAAGTCAATTCCAACACCGGCTTGGCCGACACTCGAAGCTGCATCATCTTCGGATAAACGCAGTAAAAAACACTGCTAGCGTCCTCCGAGGCGGAACGCGGAGTGAGCACGGGGCTTGAGTCCTGCGAGCAGGTTCCCGATAAGCAACAGATTTCGACTGCTAGGGTCTGTACAGGGTGTTTTTTTATCTGGTGCGGAGCGAGGAGCGGCTGCACTCAGGTGCTGACGTACACTGGTACACTGAATTGCTAACTGTTCAATGGCGCAAATTGCTTTACCTGCAGGGATGAGATGAGACACACAGACGCGGCATATATGCTTACGATCGCAGAGCACACCGAGCCGTTCGACTGTGGGAACTGGACGTGAGCCAGACACCACATAGCCGCATTGAACGTGTCATGCTTCGATCGATCGGTAGTCGGCCTTCATGCAGGTGAAAAGCCAGCAGAAGGGTTTCCTGTGAAGTGTGTCGCTGTGCTAGCAACTGAGAAAAACAGCCTGGCCGTATGTGATGCCCGGTCGATGGGCGCCGTATTGCTATCGCCACACAAGCTGTTATCACCTCATGACTGGCTTCCAACAAACCCGTAAGCTTTTATTAGGCTGCTTTCGCGGCTAAAGGGAATCATACTGCCGGGAGCAAATTGTAAGGATATAGTGTTTTTCGTTACACCGTTTCCATCGCGTGTGTGTTATAGCTGAAAATTCACCCTTCTTGGGTGCATAAAAACGAATTCTTGACTAGCCTTGACGTGACAGCGGTCTTAGATTTCAGTCTGCTGGGACGCAATGGTGGCACCATTAGACAGCATACCAATTTAGTCATGAACAACAACTATTGCCCTCACAGTCAGACAATTGCTAGCTGTACAAATTGATCAGGTTCTCGGTGATGTTTTCCATGTACAATGGAGAATACATACCTTTATTCAGTTCTTTACTTATATTTAAATGGAATATGTGTAAATATCAACGAATAATTTTCAAAGTGCCCTCCGTCATTTTGGCTACAGAGAAGCATTCACCTAATGATGGGGGTGAGTACTTCCTGCAATGTCTCGAAAGAAATCTGCTTACATTCTTTCACAAAGTTCTATTTCAGTTTAATCCATGTTGCTTGGGTTTCGTTCTAAAAAGTCTGTGCTTTTAAATATCCTCATAGGAAAAATGTCCATGGGATTCAAATCCGGCGGATCACGCACGCCATTCTTACGTTGATATTTACAGACATTTCCACATATTCCATGTAAATATAAGTAAAGAGATGAGTAAATGTATATTCTCCACTGTCCACGGTAAACCCCATCGAAGGCCTGATCAACTTGTACAACTAGCAATTGTCTGTCTGTGAGGACAATAGTTGTGTTCATGACTAAATTGGTATGCTGTCTAATGGTGCCACCATTGAGTCGAGTCAGACTGAAATCTAACAGCATTGTCATTTCACGGAAAATTAAGAATTCCTTTCTATACACCCATGAAGAGTGAATTATTGGCTGTAACACACACGATAGAAACGGTAAAGTGAACAACACTGTAACATTACAATGTGCTCCCGACAGCATGATTCACTTTAGCAACCAAAGCTGCCTAATAAAAACTTACGGGTTTGTTGTAAGCCAGTCATGAGGAGATAACAGCTTTTGTGGGCTATAGCAATACGGCGCCCATCGACCGGTCATCACATGCGGGCCAGGCTGTTTGTCCTCAGTTTCTAGCACAGGCATCCCCACTAAGCCAACTTCGCAGGAAACCCTTGGCCGTCGGCATTTACACCCTGCAGTGAAGGTCCAGACTACACGATCGATCGAAGCAGTGACAAGTCCAGTGCGGCCTATCTGGAGTCCTGGCTAACGTTCACTTCTCACAGTTCCGAACGGCTCGGTGTGCTCTGCGATCGTAGGCACACATGTGGCGTCTGTGTCCCATCTCACCCCTTGCCGGGAAACAGCAATTTGCGCCATTGGACAGTTAGCAATTCAGCGTACCGGTGTACGTCCTCCCCTGCGTGCAGTCACTCCTAGCTCCGAACCAGATTAATTAAACACCCTGTAGTATTCGTGCAAGTGCTGCTTGTTGAACGGTCTGTAATAATGTTCACTTGATTCCCCAAATACAGCATGATTGTATTTACCTGTAAAGGAGAGTGGGCCGGCTCCGTTGATGTAACCTGGCTCCCATCCACATGCCTCCCGGTCTTATTCCTTCGGGTTTACACTGGCTAGGCTATGTGGTTGGAGCTGTGGGTGGTGCAGCGCAAGCCACCCATGGTCCCTCTGTAGGCGCAGGCGTCCTGTGGCTGACCACAGTAACAGACAAATCCGAAACTGGGCGCCGTCAACCATGTTAAGTCATGCCAATCTTAGGGAGGATCGGGGACTTCAAGTGTAAGCTGATAGACTGAGCTTGAGTGCCTGGTTGGAGATGGGCTTGTCGACAGAGCGTGAGTGATGCTCCTCTACTTAGCGCAAAAACTATGATCCGTAAGTCACGAAATCTGCATCCACGAGGCCCTGAGTTGAGTGGTCAACCCTTATTAAGGAATAGCAATCGAACGATATGCCGGCCTGGCTGTTAAACATAGACACTGATAGGGCATATAGCAATCGCGCTTTGGGGGTGGAGGTAGCAACAATTTGCCACACTTTAGCTAGATCCACGCAATGTAGTAGACACACGTGTGTTCAAACTGAAATCATCGGCGGTTGGTGTCTTACTCGTCTAGGTGATCACCAGAATTGGACAATAAGGAGTGTAGAAGCAGGTGCATGTTCACGAACTGGTTTCAAACCCCAAAGTCTGGGATGTGAAGATAAAACGAAGTCTGCACAGTTCCGGATAACACAGACGTAGCATTAAACACGTTCAGAACATAGGGTCACACCCATTGTCTTGAGCGCGCGCGTTGTGTATGTGGTCAAATCGGTCTCGAATTGAGGGCTTGAGCGAGCTAGCGAGATGCGCGTTTGGGTCGAGGGGACACGCGAACACCGATGGCTATGCAAGTAGGCAGGGTGTCACATTTGATGACCTAAGCCGCACTCAGAAAAAGTGATAACTATGTTACAATGCCATGGAGATAGCGACATCATGCCCATGGCATGAGGCATTTGTTACCGGCGAAACAAGATTAATGGAGGTCAAATATTGTTAGTGGGGGAATAAAGGTGTAAATCAGTTGTGACACACACTGAACAAAGGTGTGAAGGTACACAGAATTGAACGGTTACTAAAGCAAGGACATGGGAGGGGATAAGAGAGTGAACAAATTAACCGTTTTTTGAGAATATGGTTCGGTGCACGAGCGGTCCTCTCAAACCGTGATGAGTTTAGTGAATGATCGGAAAAGCACAGTTCAAGTGTCAACCGATAACACGTTTCGGATGAATTTTCCACTCATGCAAGAATCTGCTACAGGGACAGTAGAACCAATGCGGTATAAATTTAAGAATCACGGGGTACTAAAATTACTTTATTCCAAATGACCTAAATTGCCAACCGTATATCGCTGCAAAGAGCCTCGACAACCCGAACAGACCAAGGATTATATCGGGATAAAGACCCCAAATATTTAATACCTGACTATCTGTGTATAAACTGCTAACTCACTGTTAATGAAGAAATGGCGTCCAAACAACTCCTAACTTGTCAGCTCGGAGAAACGAGAGTGTTACGCCACGACATTTATAATTATTCAGTCAGCGATCGGGATGATAACCAATGCGCAAACTCATCTCGACCACTTTGAAAGTAGATGTCCCAACGGTTGGAGTAACCTATCTCAAAACAACCTTGGCGGCATATTTGCATCCAGTAAAGGTGGAAGGGATAGTGGCTTTTCCTATGTATACTGAAATAAAGCGGGTGCGAGGATAGCTTGGTCTAGAATAGCATAACTAAGGAGAGACGCAAAGACTTCCTTTCATTAATCTGGATGAATTGAGTGCGGTTAGAGAACTAATCACTAACCACGCCGCAAACACTTGTTGGAACCCCATTCGCAGACAGCTGGTTGAACAGGATTGATCTGTCAATGCTACCGAAAACAACTGTATGGTCGCGAAACAGAAGGCGTACTGCCCCGCTTTTTTTCATTTAGTGCAGATGCTACAGATGTTCAATATATGACACAGCTTCCAGTGTAGAGCAATCACGTTTGTAAACGAACAGGTTTACATCACCTGGCGAGAGAGTCCGTGGTGCACTGAGACATGTGATGGTTAGATCCTGGCAGATCGCCACCCCGCTACTGTTAATGTTAAGCCGTGGGCTCATGTCCTGGATACTTACTCGTGACGACCGCTGGGTGGCAGTTGGGTTACACGCTTCTACTAGCTAAGATGCGGGACACACAAATTCCACGTGAGTCGGTTCATTGACTCATGGCGCTCGGCCCGCTGCCTTTCGCGTGCATAGTTTATCGAAGGCTTTAGCTGAGGATCTAAATCGTTCTACGATCAAGCGTGGACGCCCTGGAAGTATCCTATTCCAACCCCAACTATGAATTACGCCAATAATAATAGATCCATGCTGCATCGTCCGTCGCGCATTGGCATTAGTTAAAGGGTCGGCTTATTTGCTGCATACGGCTGGGTGGTAAGCAAAAGCATGCTACCGCTGGCGTCTCCCTTTTTTCATCTTCCACTGCACAGGCTCTCCCCGTCCCCGCTTTACCTAACCCACTACATCCTGCAATCTAGGTCGTCCCCACCCATATGGTTGCCAGCCAATGCAAGCGTATGCCTCCTCGCAAAGCGCTCTATTTCGGGTGCTGGAACGTGCGCACACTGCTCTACCGGAATACGAGTAAGCGTCCGGAGCAAAGAACTGCACTGGTGGTGATGGAGCTGGCGCGCTACAACATCGCTATTGCGGCGCTCCGCGAGACCCTGCTCGCTGAGCAAGGTAAGTTGCATGAAGCTGGTGCCGGCTATACGTTCTACTGGGTAGGAAGCGCCACCGCAGCACCACAGGAACATGGGGTCGGGTTTGCACTATGCGATCGCCTCCATGGCCAAATAGTGGGTGAACCAACAAGCATCAGCGCGCGACCGATGACTGCTCACCTACAACTCGGTTGAGGTAAGGTTGCCACTTTTATAAGCATGTACGGTACGACCATGTGTTATCCTGATGACACGCGTGATCAGTTCTACTAAATTATCCTCTGTGATGCGGTCTCTGCCGAGGAGCGATCGACTATTTCTGCTGGGTGATTTCAACGCGCGCGTTGGGCGTGATGCATCGGTGTGGACAAATGTCATCGGTCCGCATTGCATTGGTTCAGCGAATTCGTAACAAATTCGGCCGTAGCTCTACGCTACGCGGATACTCACTGCGGATATTATTCTCCTACCTGTTTCGACAATTTATTTTCCTTTTGTAAGTGAACTAATTTATGGTCAGTAATGTTGCCGTACTCAGTTGACCGTTTGATTTAACTCAGCGAAGTCGTTCGCAATTAACTTCTAGTCACATATGACCCAAAATAAGTAATACATCATGCTACAGGGCTGGCAGCCCTGCCTTATTCACCCGGGCTTGCTTCAAGTGAAAAATATCCCAGGAGTGGACATCAGAAACAAAGTTAGCGAACAAGCTCGTTTTCGGTGGCTCTCATCAGGCTAAAACACCACAACTGATAGGAATAAACTTAAGGTAAAACATCAGATGTTGGTAAAGTTCACAGTTCAAGGTTATCGAAATGAAAACGATAAGTGGTTGGTTCAGAATTGGTCGATGATTTGTCAGCGGTGTGTTCCTCAACATGGGTCATGGTAAGATCGGGCCAGGGTAAACATAGAATCTGGACGAAGCGTTTTCGAGCACATGTCTGGGTTCTGGTGGCGGATAGCAAGCGCCTCGGCTGTTGCTAGTAAGCGACATTTCGCCGCTCGTGAATGACATCCAGGTACTGGGTAAATGGGTAGGATAGATTGACAGGTGTCACTTTGGTGGTTAAAATCAAGCAAGTGTGTCAACACGGCGCTCATCACAGTTTTATTTCGGCCATTGCGTAGACTAGCTGTGTACTTGTATTATCCACCTTCAGTTTAACGAGACCATATACAAACAAAAGGATGGAATAGAAATGGACTCACCGCTTGGACCGCTGCTAGCAGACGTGTTCATGGACAAAGTAGAGGACACTTATCTAAGCGGGGTCATTTGCAGTCCAACTTATTATGGACAATATTTGGATGATATAATTTGCTTGCCAGACAATCACTGTTATCCAGAGAAAATTTTATCTTATTTTTATATAGCGCACGCTAATGCCAAGTTCACCCTAGAATCTGAACTCAGTGGCACGATGTCCTTCCTAGACGTCCAGATTAGTCGAAGACCAGATGGAACGGTCCATCGGAGGCTGCATAGAAAATCAACGTGGAATGGACAAGAGATACATTTTGACAGATTTATTCCAATCAATCATAAACGCAACTTGATTAGATGTTTAACCGAAAGAGCCAGAAGGATTTGTAAAGCGGGTACAATTGCGGACTAGCTGAGTTTATTAAGTGGCCTTTTCGAGAGATATGGCTGTCCGGAAAAGCTTGTTCGGAAAAATACGTAGTGCCGAGAAGCGAGAGACAAACCAGCTTCGGTCGAATAGAAACCGGTTTATTTGCCATTTCAGTTCAAGCGGGATGGAATAGCGCAGGCAACCTCTAGAAGGTTATCCGACGATATGAACCACACCTACTAGGCATCAAGCTTACGGTTAAACTTTACTTCAACACCAATCATGAGGCATCAACTCAACGACAGACTCCCTTGGTCGAGTGATTCCTCCGGTGTATATTCCTTCTCTTTTTCATGTGTGGCAAGATACTTCGGATGAACCACTAGGAGGTGGTCTGAGAAAATACATGAGCATTGTCCAGTTAGTCTACGCAGTGGCCGAAATTAAACTGTGATGATCGCCGTGTTGGCACAGTTGTTTGGTTTTAACCACCAAAGTGATACCTGCCAATCTATCCTACCCATTTACCAAGTACCTGGATGGCATTCACGAGCGGTGAAATGTTGCTTACTAGCAACAGCTGAGGCGCTTGCTATCCGCCACCAGAACCCAGACATGTGCTCGAAAACGCTTCGTGCAGAATCTTTGTTTACCCTGGCCCAATCTTACCATGACCCATGTTGAGGAACACACCACTGACAAATCATCGACCATTCCTGAACCAACCACTTATCGTTTTCATTTCGATAACCTTGAACTGTGAACTTTAGCAACATCTGATGTTTTAACTTTATTCCTATCAGTTGTGGTGTTTTAGCCTGATGAGAGCCACCGAAAACGAGCTTGTTCGCCAACTCTGTTTCTGATCACTCGCGTTTTACCGGCGCCAGTACACTATCAGGCCCGAACAACACTGTCGCTATGTAGGGACACAAACAACTCAGTTCAAAGCGGAGATTTCCCTACGGAATCTGCTGCAAATGGCCCACTCATCTGCACAAGTCACAACGGAGTTGTACGCAGTGAGAACACGGCCAACGTATCCTGCACAGTTTCCACTGAACTCACCCCAGTCTCACAATCGTATCTCCCCTCTCCTTAAGTCAGCAGTCTGCTGCCTCAGCTGTGTTCATGCGAATGCCTTAGTCACCGAGCACATTCAGTAACTGTGATGTGCCTAACGTCCCAACAGCCTCGAACCCACCCCATCTCTACCCGGAGGTAGGACCACTACATGGCAACTCGTGTGCCAACACACCTACGCCCCCTTTATGGTTTATATAATTACTAATGTTTTAATGAACTATAAATATTAAGGTGTAGAAACACGTTCGTCTTCTTTGAGTCAGTAAAACACTCTTACTATTGACCAGACTTCTTTCTGTGGGTCTCGGTATAGTTGTGCGACGTTTACGCCTTCTGTCTGCATTATCAGTTACGACTTCACGTCTGCCGACTAAGTCCAACAGCCGTTGCAATTCGAATCGTCTAAGCTGCTTTGCGCGTCGGAAGCAACGAGTGAAGAGTTCGTCCGTTCCGACTAGGACAGTCGAAACGCAACCAGGACGTTTATAGCACTTTCAAAAGAACTATCCAGAAAAGCTTTGGAGTAAAAAATAAAACCATACTGGACCCAAACACTGTCCTGCCAACAATGCACAACTTTCGCTTATCCTGTCCATTAATGTCCGATCGCTTTTCGGGAAAAGTGGTAATCAGGAGAGCCTTTAAAAACGAACGGAATTCTCTAAAGCAGTAACAATAATGTTACAAGAAAGTTGGTTGGTTCACGACGTTGAAGATGGAGTCTTGAAACTCGGTAGTTTCGATCGACCAGAAAAGCCTCAACACCCCGGAGGCGGTGCGATCACCTACATTAGCGAAGATTGGCGTACATCCGTTTCACACCTGTGCACTTATTCGACGGCTTCAAAAAGTTAAAGGGTTGGCCAAATAATTAGAATTCCATTGCTTTCAGTACACCATGCTCATATTTCTTCACCTTTCGCGTAAGAATCAAGTGATTTTACTGTGCACTGATTGCAGTTTACAAGAAAAACATCTACTGATTGGCAATTTTCAAGATTAGTATTGTACAAATGATACCTTGAAAATTTTCAAAGATATAGCCCGCAAAAGCATGGAGTGAACGAGTTTTGCACATGATAACAAAATGCTTGATGTTACATGTACAGTAGCCAAGTAAACTGACGGGTACACTTTTATCTTATTTTGTTATTTCCTACTGCAGTGTATATTACTGGACTACATTTGTCTGGTTTTGGATCAATTTATAATTATATTTAATTACCTTTACTTTTATTTTTCCAGGTATCCTCTCAAGTAACAATGCAACTGTATTCATTGACGGTTTCTAGGTTGTAGTAGCATAGTAATTGCAGAATAATTTGCCCTTGTCCCCTAAACGTCCCCGTAAATGTGGTCTCAGAAGAGCAATAACAGCTCGAGACTACTCACTTCTGCTTAGGGAATGTCGGAAGGATCGCAAAGAACCTAGCAGACAGCTACAAGAGACGTTAGCACAGCCCTGTGTTGCAGTAAGTTCCAGAACTGTAAGAAGACGACTGTTGGATTATGGACTTCGTGCCTGCAGACCCCCGAAGAAGGAAAAGTTGCTCAAACAAATAAATGAAAAACGACAGGAATGGCACAAACAGCTAGAAGAAGCATGGAAAGTAGAGTGGGAGCAGCTAAGAAACGAAAGCAGCAGCTGTATTTGCTTCCTCAAAGGTCTGCAAGCGCGAAGTCCAGAATCCAAAAGTCATCTTCTTACAGTTCTGGAACTTAGTGTAACACAGTGCTGTGCTAACATCCCTTGTAGCTGTCTGCTAGATTCTTTGCGATCCTTCCGACATTCCCTAAACAGAAGTGAGTCGTCTCGAGCAGTTATTGCTCTTCTGCGACCACATTTACCGGGACGTTTAGGGGACAAGGACAAATTAGTTTGCACTTTCTTCCGAATTTGGCATATAGACGCTGGGCTAACAGCAAGATTGGTAGCAATTGCTGATCATTTAACATTTTCTTTTAACAAAGGTCCAATTTTCGCATACATTCGAAGGGTTAGATCACGTATGTCATCCATTAAAATGCTACTACAATCTAGAAACCGTCGATGAATACAGTTGCATCGTTTCTTGAGAGGATACCTGGAAAAATAAAAGTAAAGGTAATTAAATATAATTATAAATTGATCCAAAACCAGGCAAATGTCATCCAGCAGTGTACACTGCAGTATGAAATAAAAATTAAGCTAAAAGTGTGCCCGTCGGTTTACATGGCTATTGTACATGTAACATCAAGCGTTTTGTTATCATGTGCAAAACTCGTTCACTCCATGCTTTTGCGGGCTATATCTTTGAAAATTTTCAAGGTATCATTTGTAAAATACTGATCTTGAAAATTGCCAATCAGTAGATGTTTTCTTGTAAACTGCAATCAGTGCACAGTAAAATCACTTGATTCTTACGCGAAAGGTGAAGAAATATGAGCAAGGTGTGCTGAAATCAATGCAATTCTAATTATTTGGCCTACGCTGTACCACCGATTGGAGTGTAAACCAAAGTTTCGTAGTGGCTTTCTATATGCTGTAGTTGGAAACGTTTAGGTAACGTCTAACGCAGCACTGTCAGCGAAAATAAATGTTTACAGACCGCTTTGCCTCTCAATTGCAACCGAAGTTAGAATGTTCTCTCTGTACCGTCGCTCATGACTTCAGTAGAAGTGACAAGCTTCAGGAATGAGATAAATCAGCGAGGCTTCCTCATAGGGTGCATGTGGAGTCCCTCACATAGTGGTGAAATTGAAACCCGACTTCTCGCGGACATATTCGATTGCATTACAGACCATCGGGCTAAGTACAAACCAGTCGGATGGGACTTCAATATACCAGAAGTATCGTGGCATACTTATACATCCTCACCTAGGTTGTTTGAGTTTGTATCAACTATTCGCCCACAGGGCTAGTCACAGCACGTTTCGTCGCCAACACGAAATGACATATTGCCTTCACTTCGGGAATTCTCGATGAGCATATAAACGTCTTGGACAAACTTCCGGGCAGTGATCATAATGTAGTGCTATTCAATCGCACTCTGCCTGCACACGCATTCGAAATCCGGCCATGCCGTTCGATCAACAGGGATACGTTCGCAACGCTACTAAGGTAAATGCAGTGGGATAGATTCTTCTTCATATGCGACCCAGATGTCGCCGCTGAAACATTTTATAAACCAATGCTTAAAAGTTATTGCTCCAGTTTTGTTAAAGAAACGCCACAACACGACTGGGAACGCCCGGCCCACCACCGTGACTAAAGGCAAATCAGAAAACTGGTTAGCTGCTATAAGAAATTCCATGAAATTACCATACTACATCAGGTCCATAATGAGATCTACAAGTTAGAATTTGGTTGACTTGAAAGACGGTAGTATGAAGAACATCGAGCTCTCGTACGCTCATAATCCGGAGGAGCTTATAAAGCTTCTCAGGAGATGAGGAGGATGTAGTAACGACTGTACCGCGTGCACTGCATTCTATACCTTCACGTCAACGGATGATTCTGTAGTCAGTATTAATCTTTTCAATGAGCATTTTCGTTCGTCCTTCAGCTGCTATACAAATGACCAACACGCCATAGAGTCAAAAAGGCTTACTGACGGCACACTGTAGACAGTAGACGTTCCTACAGCAGAAATAAGGAAATCGTTTAGCGCTATGAAGCCGCCCTTTAATGAAGATCCTAATAGCATTCCGTCAGCTTTACTGAATTACGGAAGTCCGGATATCCCAATCCTTTTGTAGAACATATTTACCTTTTTTAGAACAAATTTACCTTTTCAATGAAGGCCAGCATTGTTCCGCAGCACTGGAAACACGCTGATGTTGTACCAGGATATAGAAAAGACACAAAACAGGATGTGGCAAATAACCGCCCGATTAGCCGTACTTCCATATTGCTTACGGCAATGGAGAAGATTATAAAGGCTACGATTTCCCAGTTTCCAAAATCAGGGAACCCAATCAGATAATTACAACATGGCTTTATTAAACACCGTTCTTGTCAGTCTTGTCAAGTGGACTTCTTAAACCAAATCACAAGCTCAATCCACGGCGATAACAATTATGTGATCATATTCCTTGACATGCAAAAGGCCTTTGATCAAGTACTCCATGGTAGGATTTTGACCACTCTAGCAGGATATGGCATTGCTGACCGTCTACTTCCTTGGTTCTCCCCATAGTTTACCGATGGAACTCAAGTAGTCGTGATAGGTACTCACGTTTCAGGTCGCACCTCTGTGACAAGTGGCGTCATTTAAGGCAGCGTGCTGAGATCACTTCTCTTCCTGATGTATATAAGTGACATGTTTGACATTATTATCTATCGTAGGCCCTACATGCTTGCGGATGATATAAAAGCTTTTCATACTTTTGAACCCAGGAATCCGTGTTTCGAAACTTACAAACTGACCTAAATGCACTTGAAGTATGGTGATGTACTTCAAACAGGAATTTCTTCGTCGAAAAGAGTAATGCCATCTCATACAAATTTGATACGAATGTCCAACCGCTAACTCTCTTCGGTAAACAACTAGAATATGGTAATTAAGTAGATGACTTAGAGCTTCACTACTTCAGCAGCCTTAAATTCTACGAACATCTAAAATACACTGTCGTTAAAGCACTGTTTCCCAAACTCTTTACCTTAACAAATACTAAAGTTACACTGTACAACACTTGTACATGCCCAATGTCACAGTACTGTTGTATGGTATTCGGCAAGCAAAGTCAGAGTGATACAGCGGTACTAGAGAGCGTTTAAAGTACTTTTCCAGCACATTTCCTGAGCTCTACTCAGAGGTTAACGTAATCTGGACGCTGCAATTTGCTGTTGTTGGACCCAATACAGCTACATAATATAAAGCTAAACATAACACTGCTTTTCGCTGTAATTCATGGACGCATTCACCTACCTGCATACTCTCCCCAATTACAACACAATAAACATTAAATTATCAATAATAAAAAGTGCACTTTGCGATAGCAAAGTTGCGCATCAACATTTGTGCAATATTTTCCTCATTAGATATGCCTTGACTAGGAATCGTCCCCGACTGACCTTAGGTCATGCACATCTCTTCACATGTTTCGTGTACAGATAGATAAGTTTCTCACAGTCCAAAAGCTATGCAAGTTTCCAAGCTGAATATCGCAGAGACAGCGATTTATCCCAAGGGATCAAAGGGTAGCTAATGAATGTCCGTGATACCACCCGGTCGTACATTAAAAAGCTTCATTGACATCACAGACGCCAAAAAAGTAATAAAACAGACTAAATTTACATGCATAATTTCCTCTCCATACTCGACCATACCAACACTAACACGTCCATGTCAAGATGGTGGCTAAAGAGAGGCGTTAACCCGAGTCATTTTCTTCACGCATTCATAAATAACTAAATAATTAGTTCATTCACGATGGTGCGAGGCAGAGGGCAACTTAGTGGCCTGATCAAGCTGTACAACCAGATCGTTAATTGTGCCTGTTTTGTACACTGAATCCCAAATGGGTTTTTGAAGTGACTGGCAGTTTGAAGATATCAGAGTGATTAAGAAAATGAGAAAAATAACGGAGGCAGATCTAGCCAAATGTTCTATTAAAGTAATATAGCCAATCATAGAACCGTCCCCAGAGGACCTGCTTCTATGCGGGGTATTCTCTCGAAGGGTTTCCCCAGTACATCCATGTTCTAACTGGCAGTGTTCCGGTGGGGAAAAATAGTAGGTTAGATATCAAGCGTGTAAAGTCCAAAAGGAAGTTTGATGTATCCCCAACCTGGATTGCTTACATGAGGACACGGTATCTCTATTCCCCAATTATACTGTTCATTTTATATTCCTTTACTGTGTGCCCTACAATCGGTTACCATATCATATATTTATTCCAATCACTCGACCGCTGATGTATCCTTGACATTTCAAGGCCATTCAAATTATTATGTTAATGTGATACTGCCCAAATACTCGTACGCCGCCGTACGCTGTACAATTTCTGCCCTCTTGCACTACGATTGCAAAACCTATTCGAAAGTCATGCACTGTATTTAATAAGAATTAAAGAACCACGGTTACGGGATAATTCATTTTACTCTTTTGCCCAGATCGCGCGTTAAGTCTAGGTTTATTTGTTCGTAGTTTCTAGTTCAGTTTTCGTATGACGTACTTAGTCTAGACTTCGTATTGCTGGTACAACCAGTTTAACAAATGTTTTTTATTAGGGCTGCTTTATGCATGTATTATGACCGATGAAGCCTCAGCCCGTTCCGACATGCGGCACTTTTTCAGTATACACTAGTAAGTTAGTGGTAATATGTATTACATGAGTATAATTTTTAGCTTGGAAGATATAATCCGTCACCTCAAGAGATCAACCCACTGGTGGCCAACAACGAAATAAGGAAGAATATATAGTATGAGAAATTAAAATGCATAATACTAATAACTAGCTTTTGCAGATAGGCCAATCACAAATTCACGGGAAGTCTTGATGAATAGCGACGATGGTACAGAAATATCGAGAGAAAGAAATGCATCCCACCCAACATTTTGTAAGGAGTACAGAACAGTAAAGATAATTCGAATGCAGTTGTTAGTATCTGCAGTTGTGGTTTCTTTATCCCAAAAAACGTACAGTTGAAATCATCAGAATTAAGAGACTTTCAGTGCATTAATTTTAGACACTGGGTCGCCACGAAAATATCCGTTACTTGTTGCTCAGTGGATACATGAAAAAGAAATAAGAGATGTGCGGATGAGTATGGAAAGTTAAACTAGAGCAGATTTCATGAGATCTTGGAAATAACACGCAGATATGGAATAATCCTCTTCAACAAATGGCTGCCGTGGCCTTTTTGTTTTAAATATAACCTGGTCCTTCCTCAAACGATCTATCGTCGTTCATTTGCAAACATAAGATCTGTTTTACTTTTGCTGGTGTCAGGAAAATCCTAATCATTTTGTTGTACATGCGACAGCTTTTTGTACATGGTATAGCTTATTCCATACCAGGCAGAATATTATAAGATAAAATTCTGTCTGTGTTCTTGAATGGAGGTACTACAATCATGCATTTGATGTCGCGTAATTCAAATCTGGTTTCTAACCGAAATTGCATAGAGCAGTGTGCATTATGCACGTCATGCCACACAACTTTGTGAAGCAAACCAAGATTTAAATGTTATCTACGCAGCCATAAAGTCTAAAGGGTTAATTCACTACTACCAACTTTATAAGCAACCTGAGTCCAGTAACGAAAGATGTGTTTGTTGAAGGCGCGTTGAATCGTTTCTATGGCCTTTAGGTCACGTTTACGTAAATTGCTGAACGTAGCGCTACAGTATTCTAACAAGTTCTTACATTGCTTTTATATGCCATGAGTATTGTCTCTTTCAGCGTTTGTAACACTAATATGTCCTGATACCTGCATTGCCTTAGAAACAATATAGTTCACAGGTTCACTAAAAATTTAAGGAGCTGGTATGTCTCGGTCCTGATTCTCTGACAGAAGACCACATCGGAATGCGATCAGCATGAGTTAGAAACAATCCTGCCTCAATATGGCATCCATAATTCATGCTATTCCATTTTGATGTAGAGAAGTGCGTGTGCCACTTTGCAGCCCAGCCCTCTTTGGCATGTAGATCACAGTTACTATTCGCTATCTCGGTTTTGTATTGGGATGAGTGGAACAAATATACTACCTTCAAATCATCTGCAAGCAAGTATGAGCTGCCGAAGCTTACGACAGTCATAAGCTCGTTTATGTACAATAAGAAAATAAGAGGGCCTAAAACGCTACCTTGAACGACGCCCCTAGTTACTTATTGGGGCGTAGACATGAACCCCATTTATGTTGACTGTCTGGAAGCGTCCAGTCAGACTGGATTTATAGTAAGAAATTAGTGGATTTGATATGCCAAAGCTACTCAGTTTCGATAAGGACCTCTTGTGTGGGACTCGATCGAACGTTTTCGGCATGTCAGAATATAAGACAATGAACTGAAGACCAGAGTCAATCGCTCCGGTGAGATTACTTAAGAAAGCAATTTGTCATGTTATGCACGAAGGAGAGTTTATAAAGCAGTGCTGCGAAGGTGAAGGAAGACTGTGCGATAGGAGGAAAAAAGTGAGTTGTTCCTTTAGAATTCTCTCTATTAGGGGTGATGAGATGGAGGTGTGACTAATGGGGCGATAATTACGCAAATCTGTTTTTAACCCAGAACTATAGCGCGGTATGACAACAGATTCCTTCCATGTCTCAGGATACTGGTCCTGACTGTAAGAACAGGGAGAAAATATTCAATAATACTACTGGTATATCATCATCACCACAGTTGATTACAGCTGATGAGATACCATCGGGTTCAAGTTTGTGAGATGGTTGAAACAAGTGAATCAAACTTGTAATGACTCCGATGTTGCAGTCAACAAGTGAAATAACTTCGCGAGTGACAGCTGAGACTGGAGGTACCAGAGTCGAATTTTCTTTGCTGAGAGTTTCAGCAGAGTATGCACTAAAACATCTGCCACAGCAGTAGGCGTGTTGACAACGGTGCCGTATGGTGTGGTAATATGTGAGGGTAAATCTGCTTATCGCACTTGTCTATTCTTCACTAAATTACTTACTTCTTCAGCTTTGTTTTAGCTGTGTCAAATGTGTTCCTTTTCTTGTCTAAACTGCGTCGCATTCCTGGCCTCCGTTTCAACTACGAGCGTTTGGAAACGCAACAGCACTCTGAAATCATGAGATTTTTTGTACCTTCGTGCTAGTGTGCGCATTTACCTTCTATGTTTTTAGCAACAGTCGAGCTAGCCGCAAGTCTAGCACAAGGTTTCTTTTGCTGATATATTGTATGTTGTGATAAAACAGATCAGATACCTCATACAGGGTATGGGAAAGGTCTCAATTTTGTGACCGGATTATAATGGAAAAGCAGTTCCCATTTACAATTTGAGGGATGAACGATAGTATTTTCGAATGGATCAGTGAGAGTCGACCTCTAGTTTGCAGGCAACTAATTTGTGGTCGCATCCTGGAAGGCCACCTCAGTAAAAATGGAAATAGGGCCTAAAGTGAAAACTGGGTCTAGGTAGGTGAGAGGATATGCTGAGCCCATGCTTCAGTCATAAGAAAAGTTAAAAAGTTTGCGTGATTCCCGATTGGTACTAATCTAGATGAGCATATGTCAGGCAGGTTGAAATCCCCACAAATGATCTTATTTTGCAGAGTAAGTCCAGCATTGTGACTAAACTAATTTACTAATTGGATCTCTTCAAACTTGCTGGCACTAGGTGGGCAATATATGCAACCTACAACAGATCGGTTTCCACCGAACGACAAAATTAACCAGATGGAATCAAGAGAAGTACATAGAAGCGGAAGTGTGTACTCGAAAACAAGCAGGTTTTATGTCATGCAACCTCCACCCCTACATGTCTTACGATCATTTCTGATCAGTTAATATCAGTCAAGTGAAACCATGTGACTTGACAGATTTGTGTTTCACCCAATTTTCCAAAGCGAGACAAGATCAGGATTATTTAGATACACGAAGATACGAATCAAGTGAATCTTATTTAACAGTGAACGCATATTAGGTAACACCATTCGGGAAGCATTCCGATTCAGATTTGTGCCACCATAATATTTATTTGTATTTGAGCCTATATTAGCTTCAGATCTATCCGCAATAACTTTCAAACTGCGATTTACGGCACCCGTTGGTAGTCAAGGGGGAGCCGGAATGGTTGGAGCAATTCCAAAAATGGAGTAGTTTGGGAGAGTTGAATATATGCGAGTGAGGTAGTATTGTGGAGTTACGCAAAGGAGGAGGTAGTGGAGGTGGGGGCAAGTAGAAAGAAGAACAAGCAAGCGTACTATTTATTGTCGTAACGAAGTAAGGGGCCTAATGAACAATGAGTTCGCAAGCGTATTCCGAGAGGTTAGGGGTTTGTGTTTTACAGCTAACATGGGATTGTTGGTATTTTATCCATGGTAGGATTTTTCTAGTTTCACCCTGACTCTAGTAGAGCTGTTTCTAGGAATAAAAAGCCTTTGAGAATGACTGCTGTTATCACTAGTGGATGGCATGTCATTAGAAATTGTGCTTCCTGGTATGGATGTACCATTCAATGCATTAACTGCACTGACGTTTATTCCCCGTGAAGCAATCCGGGAGAGTTTTGTCACCGGCTTGGGACAATCAGGCGCTTTCAGATAAATATCTGAACGCTTACTGGATGGAGGAGTTTCAGACCATAACTTTACAGACGGGGCTTTCTCTGTATCTAAGCATGAGACGGCATCCTGTGTACTGATAGTGCGCTCACAAATGTCCTCCATAGCATTTGGAAAGGCCATGGTGGCTGAAGAATGAGTTAAATTGAGGGTTCTGTCTAGCGGGCCAATGCAATCTACATCTGATGCTACTCATTTCATCGATCTCAGTGAGGAATAAATAGAATTGTTTTTCATGCGTTTTGGTGAGTTCTTAGTAGATCTAGCATCATGAAATTCACGTTGGAGAGTGGTTCTGTGCTCAAAATTATTGTTTCATCTAAACTCCGAATAGACCATACAGTTATTTGATTCACAAATAACATGTCAGCAAAATGTTTGTTATTGAATCGGAAAAGCGTGGGTCATGGATGATGTAGATTTTTTCCTTATCCTATTGCAATTAACATCGTTTATTGCTATGCTGTAGGTCTTTGCAACCGCATTGCTGATAGTTGTCATATTCATGCAGTCCATTATGTTGGCAAGAGCGTTTTTGGCCAGCTTGCAGCTTTCATTTACCTCATACGCTACAGAATTTAGGAAGTTCATTGCCTCATGCATATGCCTGCGCACTGCGTTAGATGGTGGATCAATTAAATAGGAAACAGATGTCAGGCTGTCCGCGACAGAATTCAACCGTAAAAGCTTTATACCTTGTTCCTCTAATTACTCCTCTAATAATGCAATTCCGTCTGTCCGTGATGATACAAGATCAGTAATACAAGGTGAACATTTACATGTGACACGTTTATGAACATTAAGAGGTAATGAGTTTCGGAGGCATAGATCGGTAGTCACTTTACGTTTTGGTAACCGGCGCTTCATTAAAGGTGAATGTGCGGAGGATACACTATTAGTTTTTACCGTGCTAACGGATGGGCTATAAGCACGGAGATTTGCGGGCCTTTCCTTCGATTCTTGTCTCTTCCTTGAAATAAGGGTGGAGATTCTCTTTATAACATAGCTAACGAGCACTTTTGGTGGTTTGTCAGTGGGTTTTTAGGTGCACGAGTATTATACTGCGGTAGCAAAATCCACCGTTTCAGGTACGATGTTCGGTACAAACCAAGCGGGTTTTTAAGTGCATCCAGTTATTCAATTTCGCCAAAGGTTGTAGATTGTCTTTCAGTATTCCATCCCTCTGCGCGCAAGTCAACTTTGAGGTCAACTCCGTGTGGTGCCGCGTCGCGTTTCTCCGCAACTTCTAACAGTGGCACACCTACAATTCCAGCCAGACAAAGAGAATTGGCGTGCATCAAATAGAATGCGGTTCTGAATGCAAAGTGTACGCTCTTGGTCAGCGCAAACAGTGAAGGAAGGTGTAATTTTTTCTGGCCACCGACTAGTCAAGTTCACCTCAAGTTCAACTCGGTCCCCGGTGAGTTTAGCAAACGTACATTCTTTCCTTACTCGGCCACACAGACCTTGATGCTCACGCTTGCATGGAAGTCAACGATGGAAGGTAAACCGAGTCCTCATTTTCACTTCTTGAACCCCTGCTATATCCTCTCGTTAACTGGCTACACCTATCTCAAGGCCTCTGGGACCACACAGAAGCCTATGAGAAGGCCGACCGAGTACTCATTCTCTTTTACCAGACGGCTGTTACACTATTCCTATTCAATTATTTTGCAAACGGCGATGGTTTCTATTGTTGACTGTGTCATAGGTACGCATGCGCGCGTACCAACGAACCATTAAAGATAGATGTACCATGTAATTAGTTCTGCGCCTCAATAAACCAGTGTTTGAGTAAAACCTCCGCTACAGATCCCGAAATGTTAGCAGGCCTATTGGCGATATATAGGAATATAAGTCTGACACATTCTAATGAATGACCGTCTCGAACGTTATATAATTAGCCAACATGTATGCCTCCCGTACCTATTTTTACTCACTGTAAACGGCTGAACACATTATTACTAACGTGTATCACATTTTCCCAACAACATTTTAGATTTGTTAAAGTTGGCATAACCACGACAGTCTTCTCTGCTTGCAAAACCTTTAACCTATTCACCGTCCAATATGTCCCGTCCCCCGAGACTCATCCAAATACTGCGGCGAAATATTCCAATACGCCTGGCAACTTGGCGTCTTGGTTGCGCACTTCTACATGACGAAACAATCTAGCTCAAGCCGTTCCTGACTACAGTACTATGACAGCCTAGATTGTGTGCCGAGTATATGCAAGGATATGACTGACAAAATATGCCACATTGCAATATCTTCGCGAACTACCAATCGACGTGGGATTGACACTGTACTTCTTATGGGCCTGACTGACGCGTTCTCCACGCGTTCGTTTTTCCATTTAGTTGAATCACCAATAAAGCTGCGAATCGCTTGTACACTTTGATCGGACCAACATGCTGGGCCGTGTCTCGCACAGTTGAGAAATAAACAAATGTATTTATTTGTTTGCTTAAAGTGCTGGGTCTAAACAACTTGATGGAATTCCCCGCCAGACTCAAAGAAAATGTGGATTTAGTTTTTACTAAAAATTATATTCTGTTTTTCACACAGACGCATCCCTCTTGATAATTCGGACCAATTCCCAAAGACTTACTCTAAGACCAATTACGTTGCGATAACAGGAGGGCCATTAACAGCTGTTAAGCGGCGAAACTGCTCAACAGAAAATTTGCAAATCTCCAATCGATGCTCTGTTCAACCGACTTACCAACTTTCGCTCATGAGGTTCTGTCAGTCCAGTGCGAACATGTCACAGACTTTAACAATTTCTGTTTCAAGATTTATTGCTCCATTGGGGCCATCTATCTTCGGATCTATAGCTTTTCGTCAACACTCCTCAAGCAACTAAGTAGAAAAGGAACAGGCTTACACAGATATAAGCTAACAACCAGTGTCAAATGTCTGTCTGTGACTATAAAATCCGAGAAAAAATGGTTAAATAGTCTATAGATTGAAGCCGTTTTAGGAGATCACAGTTGCCGGGACGTTTGGTAGATGACCCATATATATTTTGATTTCATCGTATTCACCCCAACCATCCTACGGGACGTATCAGGCACTTGCTTTTATCCCGTGATGAATCATTGTTTATCATTGTCCATTGTTCATGAGGCAACTCAAAGGCAATGATTCCATTAGCCCACTCGGTACTGTGGATGTGAACAAGCTCAACGCTGAATTTAGCTCATTTTCACCAAACACGTTCTACCTACCTTCTTTCTGCAGCAAATCCCATCTCATCTTATTTGACCACATCAGTGTTTACAGGGAATTCACAAGACTGAAGCCAAACAAAACTAGTGGCCCCGGTTCCCTGTCCCGCCAATCGCTGTGAAAGAGTGCGCGGATGCATTACAGTCACCTCTGACAAAGATTTCAACCGATATTTCACGACTGGTACTACTCCCGCCATCCGGAAGTGACCCTACTAACCCCCTGTTTTTAACAGTGGACCAATGGAACAACGGTATATTACGGGCAAAAATGCTGATGTTTAGCAAAGTTACCTAGGATGACCAACAAGAGAACCACAACATGGCGAATAGAAAACAAAGGGATACAAGGAAAATCATTTTGGTTGATTCACCACCGTATTAACACAGAGGCAAGCAGAAGGAGCCAAACACAGTAGTGTAGGTGAATTCTGGTTGTGCAAAGTTCGTCTCATAATATCGTTTATCGGGACACACAGGTTACATCTCGTAATGTAGAGGGTTAGGGCAACATTATGGAGATCTTAAAACACAAATAAATTGAGGGCCGAAACAACATACTTTAGGAGGGAGTTCCAAGGCTGGAACACACCAAGAGAGTAAAGGTTCCGACAACATTCTAGCCGACTATATTGCGTGGCTAACTAGATCTAGTTGTCCCTCAAATCCGTGAAGTGACTCAGTTGTAGTGCGTTGTGGCAGACGTGGTTTGGGTCCCTTAGAATCTGCTAGGCCGCAATGAAGTCGCCACGCAGGCGCCAGTACCGGTCACTTTATAATTTCAGGGTCCTCAGTCTAAGTTGATAAGGAAGATTGGACAACCCTTTGAGGTGCTTTGAGACTCGTCGATGTGGAATCTCGAGCGCTTCAGAGTCTTGCTTGTGTCAGGCCTGCCACGCCTGGATTACGTATTCCACGTGAGTTCGCACGTAGGTGTTAAACAACGGCGAACAGTCAGTGGGATCAAACGGCCCGAATGCCATCCGTAGCATGCTAAGGTGTTGGTTCCCAGTATTTGACGTTTTCGTGGATTGTTCTGAGCAGCGAAGATCAGCCTGGACTAGTATCCCAAGGTCGCACGCTTGCGCGACTGCTTGCAGAACATGGTATCAAGCTTGCATGTGATGTTCGGCTGGTGGCGAATGTGGACCACCTTACACTTCCCCGAAATGAACTGAAGTAGATGGTGGATTGGTCAACCATACTCTCTGTACAGGTCTTGCTAAAGTGCATCGGGATCTGCTGATCGGCGATCATCCGTCACGTCATAATTTCATCAGCGAAAAGCAAGAAATCTGAGACAATCAAACGCGTAAGCTCGTTATGGAACCCGAGAAACAGACGCTGATCCTTTTAGAACTCCACATTTGACCTCAGTGGGATCGGACAGCGCACTTCGAACTCTGACCTGCAATTGGCTGTCCTGCAGGAAATTCGTGACCCACCCAAGTACAGGATTACCAACACCATTCCTTTCGAGCCTATGAAGTAGCATACGGTGGTCCAGTCGGTCGAAGTCCTTGAAAAAGTCGAAGCAAATGACCTCCATCTCTCTACCTTCATCTGCCGACACCGTCCACACAGAAGTATCGGCCAATAGTGCACACCTCTGTGTTGCCGAAGCTGCTAAAAGCTACTAATTCCCCGTATCTTTACAAGAAATCATGACTACTACCAAACGGTTTGCATACAAGTCCCGGCCCTACTTTATACCCATTATGCATTCAGCAACCATAAATTGCCGACTGCTGGAGACGCGCCAATATCACTCCAATACCCAAAAAAGGACTCATGCAAACATCAAGCAAGTGCTTGCACTTCGGTAGCCCTAAATGTGTTCAAAAAACAATTCTGCAGAGGATGTTGACGCAACAATAGTCAACTGATTTTCTTCAATGCAGTGTTTTGTACATACCATTGCATATACTTTGGATAAAATATGCAAATCTGTGTGGCTCCTGTTCCTTGATTATACTAATGTCTTTCGACAACGGCGTACCCCCAAACGCATGTGATGTAATGCGTGACAAGTTCACGAATCCCACACATTTCAAGCAGTTATGTAGTAGAAGAGTTACCGCAATCCCAGCCAATTGTGAGGTCTTAAAAGGAGCTACTCTACCGCCTTTCTGTTTTCCCTTTATGTTGAATCTCTGCTTATACTAACCAGTTTCATCGGGTGTAAATTCGCTGATGAGGTTGCCCTAGGGTGTACAACTCCAATAATTGAAGAACTTACGAAACTCCAACGAGGATTGGATGAACTAATGACCTGATCAGACTGCGTTCTTTTTAAACGCCTCACCTTTGATCGTGCGTGACCAAAGCATCCATTGTTTATATTCCCTAAAGTATTCCGACCTTCTTTTGTTCTACAATTTATCCTAATCGACGTATATTCTTGAAAATTTTCAACAAGTCGAAGGTTATCCTTTTACTCCCTTAAGCTCAAACTACTCTTCGTACCGCGTGCTCTAATTCCAATGTTTGTAATTGCATGTATTCTCCCGTATTGACAGTATTGTTCCGCTTTTACTTTCTCCGGAGTTCTTCAAAAGCGATCGCGAAAAATTATTTCCCCAGGCTTTGGATTAAACAGAGTATCTCTCGTCGATTTTCTGGTTACCAAACATTTTTCACGCTTGCTTCAACTCATCCAACATTCTAAACGCTTCCTCTCACACATCAAGTACAGCATCTAGTTCTTCCACTCGGTCAAAAGTTAAAATTTTATTTTCCCGTAAGTCTTCGTGCCATAACTCCAAAATGGCTTATCTGTCTCGCTTGTCAGTTCACGTAAAAGAGATGATGCAACGATTTCGAGAACGTCTGCTTATTTGAAAACGACCTCCTTTTAATATTCGTGTCATTTCACATCATTGTCTTACCGATTCTGTATTGTAGTACGTCCGCAGTGCTAGCGAAAACAGCGGAAAATGCTCCCATACGGGTATAAAATGCTTGCCTTGACTTGAACTGAATGGTGACCTGCTGCTCTCACTGTGTGCTACTCACAGCCTGACGATCACGAACACTCGGTTTCCACTGAGTGCGAGTGATATTGCAATTAGGACGCACCCATGGAGTGGTCACGCTCACCAGCTCGACTATGTCATCGTACGTCAGCGTGATATGCGTGAAGTGCGCATGTCAAGTGTACTGCGTAGAGTTGAGTGTGGAACTTATTGCAAATTGGCGCGGACCAAATTGTACATCTACGTGTGGAAAACTACGTACTGTGTGCCTGAAATGAACCGGAGGCGTAAATTTAACATTCGCTCTCGGTACTGTTGAGAAACGTATTGAGCTGGAGAAGGCGATGGCTGCACGCCTGTGTGATGTGGAATGCATGGTCCCAGTGGGCGACCAGTGGCACCATGTTCGCGATCCAGTGACAGCTGCTGCCTTGGAGACGATCCGGCGCGCAAACTGTAAGAGACACCATTGCTTTTATGTGAACAATGCGACGGTTGGCGCATGGGCATCGAAGAAGAATGCAGCATTTGTTCCACATGTGACAGACCCCAGTGACTTGAGGAAGAATAGTCAGTTTCGCACACTTCGACGGCGACTGACTCGGGAGCTCCGTCGCATTAAAAATGCATGGTGGACGGAGAAGGCGAAGCAGATGGAATACTATGCTGAACGCCGCCAACACAAGGAATTCTTTGACTCCTTAAAGGCGGTGAATGCACCTAGTTTGGAGCAGCTGAAGACACTGCTCGATGGTAGTTCAGGCGCTACGTACACACTGACTGCAGACAAAATACCGTTCTGACGAAATCACTTTAAATGTCTCTTGTACAACAGAGATTGACTGGCCTACTTTGAACGGCCTGAAGCAGCACGAGGTGAAGATGAGTCTGGCGGTGACGTCGACAGTGGCTGAGACGCAGAAAGCAGTTCCTCAGCTACGAAACGGCAAGTGTGCCGGTGTCGACGGGATCCCGCCTGAAGTATTGATGCACGGCGGATCGGCGTTGGTGAACGTGCTGCACCAGTTGGCGCAACACGTGTGAATTAAGGAGAAGGTGCCTCCTGAGCTGAAGGATACTCTTGTGATACCACTGTACAAGGGCAAAGGAAGCAAGCAGTGTGTCAAATTATCGTAGTATCAACTTGTTGAGTTCTATGGGCAAGGTTATTGCCCGAATCCTGCTCAACCGCGTCGTCAGTCAGGTTGTGGAACCTACCGTGGCGGAAGAGTAGTGTGGATTCTGTTCGGGCCGCAGCACTATAGATATGGTGTTTGCGGCTCGTCAGTTGCAAGAGAAGTGCAATGAATGACATCCGCCGTTGTATTCGCTGTTTGTCGATTTCATCAAGCCACTTGCTACGATGAACCGGGAGGCATTGTGGTTGGTATTGGGTACATTTGGTTGTCCGAGTAAATTTGTAAGTTTATTTCATGTCTGCACAGTCATATGCGGGCGAGGGTGCAGCTGAGTGAAGAGACCTCGGATTACTTTGCAGTTGTCTCTGGTATGAAGTAAAGCTGTGTCTTAGCTCCCGTCCTGTTTACTAGTTATTTTCATGCTATGATGTCTTGTGCATTTGATGCGACTTGTGCTTGCGGTGTTCGTGTGGAGAACCTTATTGATGGTAGATGACTAAACATCCGTCGCTCTGGCGTGCGAACCCTAGCCTGTGGGACAACTGTCCGTAAGTTGCCGTTCGCTGACGACTGTGCGTTGTTTGTACACAGCGCGGGTAAGTTGCAGCATATGACTAGTGCTCTGGCTTCCACAGCAGCCAAATTCGCGCTCATCATCAGCACAAGCAAAACTGGCTGTCTCTTTCAGCCTTCAGCCAAGGTACAATCTACAATGGTGCCGCGAACCAGCAATTTTGATGATTGGAAAGCACCTCCCGCTTCTGGTAATGCAGGAGTGTGTTGTCGACTGGCCACCAAATACTCGGTGAGGTTCATATCCGCGTCTTGGAGGCAGCGGCCGCATTCGGGAAGCTTGATCACTGAGTGTGGAACAACCACCACCTTACCGTTGGCATGAAGCTGATGGTCTACAAGTCGATGGTGTTGTCTGTTATTCTATACAGCAGCGAAACGTAGACGATGTACCGGTGAGATGTGAGATATCTCAAGCAGCTTCATCGACAGTGTCTGCGACGGATTCTGCGCATCGGTTGGTGTGACAGAGTTGCAGACAAGGAGAAGTCGCACCGAAGTGGATTGTATGCAGTGGACTGCATACTTTTGCCGAGACACCTGAAGTGGTTCAGTCATGTGTGCCGTAGGTATTTGACGCAGATACCGAAATAACTGTTACATGGTCATTTGAGTGTTGGGAAGCGGCATGTTGGAGAACCGAGGCTTCGTTACCAGGATGTGGTTAAAGTGAACCTATCACGCAGTGATGTTGATTTCAGCCGTTGGGAATCGAAGGCGGTTAGTCGGCGTGCATGGCGCGATCTGCTTACGAAGGCAGTTGCCGAGGTGCAGGAGAAAGCCTCTTGTAAGCGGCAGGTGCAAGAGCGACAGGCCTCGATGGTGGATAGCCTATCGACGTCTAGCTTATGGGGCTGTAACACATGCGGTCGCGAGTGCCTGAGTCAAGCAGGCCTAGTGAGGCACGAGCGAGGCCACTCTGGAGTGGTATCGAAACAACGACGGATCCTGATGAGAAAGCAAGCAGAACCGGCGCAGCTTTGGTAGGTGCGGTGCATATGCTTCTATTCGATCTACTAATCGCGTGCTTGGATGCTGGGTTTCTTTATTACTGGTCTTAGGTTTGTTATATTTTCCTAATGCATATTTTCTTACTTTAATTCAATGTCTACCTGATTAACCTTCTATTTCCTTGCACACATCGCTTAAATGAAAGGTGGTTAACTTCGTTAATTTTTTCGCGTTTGTTGCATATGTTTTGATCCCTTTTTCTGACATCGTGATATTTTTTCGCTGATTTTTTGTTAACTAACGTATTCTATATGCTAAGTTAGTGAAATTAGGTCTGCATATCCATATGCATTATTCGATATATGTTATTTGATATTTTCATTTCCAGTGATTAGACGTCTATTGACATCCCGGAGTGGCTGCGCTTGATGTGCATGTTTACAAGGTGCCTACCTGCCTATTACCCTCCACCGCGATTACTACGTCCAAAAGACTGTGAATCCTGGCTGGGGGATGCACGGTCCTCGTGGCCGTGCTAGGCACAAAGTGTGCTTCCGTCCAGTATGAAACGGACTACAACCCAGCCATCGCCTTGAGTACTACTGGTATTCATGATTGCCCAATTAGACGAATATTGCTGCTCTGCTGGTTGAAACGTTGTGGACCGGCTCCGTCGATGAAACTTAGCTCCCATCCGTATGCCGCCCGGTCTTATTCCTGCGGTTTTACACTGAATATAGGGTATATAGATGGAGCTGTGGGTGGTGCAGCGCAAGCCACTCATGGTCCCCTGAAGTAAGCACTGGCGTCCTATGGCTGCCCCCGTGGAGGCGATAGTGACAGGCAAATCCGGAACTCACCACTGGATGCGGTCCCATTGAGCGAAATAGCATAGATATGCTGCAGAGAAAAACTGTAGCCTCAATGGAGATTTTGTGTCTCAGTCCAGACACAAGGCGGGCACCCCAAGACCCAATAATAACGTACGCATTTTATTTTACTTTCCTTTTCGTTCTATTTCTTTATATTTTCTCATTTTTTCATGGTTGCTCACGATTGAAGCGATCTCCCTTGGTGATGGATCGACGATTCCGAGCTAATTGATAGCACTCACCGGCGCAAAGACAAACAGGTGCTGCACTCAAATGAATCTTACGTTGGAATGGACTAAGTGTCTGGAGGTAGTATGTTTGTGTCTATACACCATCTCCAAAGACGAGCTAGTATGGTGTTGGTCCATTTTCTCGTTATCAACATTGGCACAGTGACAGCCTACATTGATTAGGTTGTGTCTCTACTGACATCTTCACACCATGTCCGCAAGAAAAATTCCAAAGACGAGCCGGAAAGAGAGTCGTATTTCATGAGAGCATGGCACAATAAATAGGTTGTGGGCAACTACTAACACAACAATTTTAGACATGCCAATTAATATTAACTAACGCATATTATACCGTTATCCAACTTACCTCTGATCCCACATAGATTCAAGTTTTGATCTCCACTCGAGTTCGATCTCTAGTTGTAGATCGATCCACTTTTGCGCTACTGCCCGCAGTCTGATCGCTGACTGTAAGCTTTCTCTCCGTAACAGTTTATAGCAGCACATGAAATCGCTGACGTCGTGTCTAGCCGCTGTAGGATCCGTACGTCTTCCAGGATGGGGACCCAAAGATGAGGAGTGCCAATAGATTAGCACTCTTGAAGATATGGCCCGCAACCGGAATCAGTGGAAGAATTGCGTACATTATTGTATTGATTCACATGTTTAATTCTAAAAACATTAAAATGACAAAAAAAGAACAAAAGCGGCGTGTGGTAAACAAACTAAAAATGTTTTGTTCTGCTTTTTATCAAACTGTTCCGTTCTTCCTGCGGCATATTAGTTGAAGTGTGTTGCTCACCTTCAACTAGCATACCACGATGATTATGACGCTTTGAATCTTGTTTATCTTATCTCCATGGTTTTAGGCTGGCTCTTTGTCTAGCTAATAGACTGTTGAGAATACAATACAATACAACAGTTTATAGAAGAGGCCCAGAAAGCGAGCCTACATAATGACGGCCTATTGCCCATAACACCGGTCAGATAGAAGAGTCCTCATGATGATGGCACACTTGCTTGTAAGCCACATCCGCACATGATCAGAAGAGGTTGGGAAGCGCAGATGAAACCCCGCAAGAGTTCTCCGTATGAAGGCGGGTCTCAAGGAGACGGTTGAGCGAATAACCGTATTAATTTATTTAGACTGTTGGCTATGCCTATGGTCAACGGTATACTGCGGAGAAAAAACCTCGAAGCTTGACATGTCCTGCCGAATGATCCGTTAGGGTTGAGCAAAATGAAGACAAACATAGCGATAGGATATAATGAACAACCGCAACGTGCGAACTTGCCAGTTACAGTGTTACTGTCTGAGCAGTACACAGTGGGTTTTAGTCAGTCGTGCCCTCAGTTCTCTAGCTTCCACAAACTTTAGTGTTTTTAATTGATGGAACATCCCACAAAATCCTTTGGAAACTCATTTGTAAAACTATAAAACTCCCTACTATCTGATTATGTTGTACAAATTAGCCACACCAGGTAATCGGTTGGTGTCTCGCAGTGGCGAACAATATACTCGTTATTTATTTAGTAGGTTGGTAGCAAAGCTACTGCGGTTTTTAGCCTTAAAATGTAAATGCATATTGTGGCAGCGCGTACACGCGGGCCTTACCACGACCGCACTTCGTAGCTTGTGATTGGATGCCCGTCCGTTTGCGATCAATACCAGTTTTGTTTTGAATGTACTGAGTGTACGTACCGTTGGCGTGAATAGAAGTTTGGGTTGCGTACCATTAGAGTTCTGCTTCCTCGTTCGGGGCTTTGGTCGTGCTTGTTCAAGACCCTGCGTGCAGGGGACTAGTGTACGTGTAGATACAACAGTGGCGTCTGGGCTGTGGACCATTACAATCGCATTTCACCTTCTACCGCCAGAAGCCTTTTGGTGCGATCCTGCTACTAGACCTACGGAGAGTGATTGGATCCAATGGAGAACGTCTTTCACGAATTAGTTGGACCTACTCCCAGCAACTACTACTTACGATGAGAAGCAAAAACTGAAACTACTTCATCACCTGTTGGGCAATGAAGGTCAACGTTATTTCGATGCGTTAGATCTGCAGAAATTCGATACACTTACAAAGGCATTGGATGTACTCGATCAGTCATGGGGTGCACGGCCAAACATTTTCGCTGAACGCTAAAAGTTCTGCTGTTTGAGGCAAGAAGATGCAGAGCCACTGGAACAATTTGTCGCTCGTTTAATTCGGTCTGTAAAAACCTGTGACTACACTAGCATCCCGAAGAATAAACTTGAGAGTGTTATGCTGACGCAGCAGTTAATAACCGGTATAAAGGATAAGCGTATACGCGAAAAGCTACTTCCCGAAGATCCTTCAAAACTTATCTGGGAGAGAGCCATAGAGATCGCATGACTAATAAAAGCCGCCGTTGAACATTCGAGCCTATTCAAGTCGAGTGACATACTAGAAGTCAGTAAGATTCAGCACAAGGGTTCCAGTCAACCTCAGAATTCGACGGTTTCGTGCTATAGATGTGGGAGTTCTCGCCACAAACCTGACTGTCAAACATGTCCGGCTCGTACAGCTGAGTGGAAAAGCTGTGGTAAACTGGGCCACTTCGCCAGATGCTGCCGCTCGCGTCGAGTCGCGTTAATTGACCAACAAAATGATGTTTCCACCTCACCGACTACACCGAATGCTTTTTCTATCAGAAGACGATTACAACCAAAAACACGACGAATTGCTTCGCTGGAACCCAAGCTCCCTGCTCCTGACATATGTATCGTTACACTCCATGGGCTTAACACTTCTGTACCAGTGACTATGGAGCTGGACTCGGCATCGCCGAAAACAATTATCCCGTCCAGCATTTACGACAATGACCTGCAAGACATTCCATTACATCCTACGTCGTATAAATTCGAATCGTACACAAATTCACGTGTGCAAATTCGGGGATATATAATGACGAAACGCAGTTTACTCTCAGTCGCATCTGATGTTGCTGTGTATGTTGCCTCCGAAGACAGTCCAGCATTGCTGGGGCGAAATGCTATGGTTGCCCTCAACATAACACCATCTATCGAGCGAATGCGCATCATGACATTCAAAACATCAGTACTTAAAAGCTTATATCCCAAATTATTTACTGAGTCGATTGGCCGGATTCCATCTGCTGCTCATCGAATATGCCTTAAAAAGGACGCTAAACCGTTTTCGATTTCGCAACCACGTCCTATTCCATTGGCCAAACGTACGATGGTAGAAAAGGCCATACAAGATGATTTCCAACGATTTGATAGAACCCTGCTCGCAACGTCACCAGCCTTGAGAGAGATAGTGAATGACATCTTGCACATATGAATCACTCCGGTTAGCTTCTTGAAGCTCTTGTTTAGTAACCGCGGAGAGCTCACTTGATTGTAAAGCTGAAATCATGACTTTTTCTTCGTCGTCTTCATTCTTGTCGGAATCATCCAATGGGAGACGTGATAAGCTATCTGCCATACGGTTCTCGGAGCTAGGGCGGAAGATGATTTGAAAATCATAGTTCAGTAACCGCGCATACCAGCGGTTAATCCGTAGTGGCCTGTGACTATTGGTTCCTCGGCTAAGGAGGATAGTTAGAGCAGCATGATCCGTGCGCAATGTAAATCTCCGACCAAACAGAAACAGGTGCCATTTTTCACAGGCCCATACACAGGCAAGGGCCTCCCTTTCACCTGCGGAATATGAAACTTCAGTAGGGGATAACTTTCTAGAAGCACATGCAATCACTTTTTCCTCACCGTTCTGAATTTGAGACAAGACCGCTCCTAAACCGATATTTGATGCATCCGCTGAGACGAATGTTGAGCAGTTTTCGTCGAAAATGGCCAGCATTGGGGTGGAGACGAGGCATCTTTTGATTTCTTCAAAGGCCGACTGCTGCGAAGAGCCCCAATCGAACGTAGATTTTTCTTTTGTCAGCATTCTCAATGGCTCCGCTATAGTTGCAAAATCGGGCAAATAGCGCAAGTTGTACGAGCATAAACCAAGAAAGTGCTTAACCTCGGATGTATCCTTCGGTACAGGGGCTTCCGTGATAGCTCGAGTATTAGCTGCGCATGGCCTAATTCCACCAGCTGATAAGACGTACCCAAGAAACTCGACATCCGTAGTACAAAATATACACTTTTCCAGGTTTAGCCGAAGATCTAGGCTCTCCAATCGCTGCAACACAGCGCGCAGCCTTGCGTCGTGCTCATCTCTTGATTTCCCGAAAACGCATATATCATCCATGTAAGCGATTTGTCCCGGTAGGTCTGCTAGTGAGTGATTCATAAACTTCTGCCAAGCTGCTGGAGCGGAGCTAAGTCCCATCGGCAAGGTTTTGTACTGGAATAGACCACTCGATGTCAGAAACGCCGTAAGTGGTCTGGATTCTGGTGTCAATGGCATGTGGAAAAAGGCCTTCCTCAGGTCTAGTTTTGAGAAAAATCGCGCGCCAGTTATCTTGACCAACAACTCGTCAACTGTGGGAAGAACGAAATTTTCGACGACGGTCTGACTGTTCAACGCTTTCAAGTCGTTGCATATGCGCACAGTACCGTCCTTCTTTAACATCCTGACCATGGGATGCACCCATTCGGAACAGTTAACTGGCTCTATCAAATCGTTGGAAATCATCTTGTATGGCCTTTTCTACCATCGTACGTTTGGCCAATGGAATAGGACGTGGTTGCGAAATCGAAAACGGTTTAGCGTCCTTTTTAAGGCATATTCGATGAGCAGCAGATGGAATCCGGCCAATCGACTCAGTAAATAATTTGGGATATAAGCTTTTAAGTACTGATGTTTTGAATGTCATGATGCGCATTCGCTCGATAGATGGTGTTATGTTGAGGGCAACCATAGCATTTCGCCCCAGCAAGGCTGGCCTCGCTACGCGAAGTTGAGTGGTGAACTACGGGCGTTTTATGTTTTACGACATGAGCTAGCGGTCGTTGATGATTGCCTTATGCGAGGATCGCGATTCGTAGCTCCACAGAAACTGACATCAAAAATTATCCAATGTGCACATGAGGGACATCCAGGTATCGTACGGACGAAGCGCCGACTTCAAGAATACTTTTGGTGGCCAAAAGTGAATAAAATGGCAGAGGCGTGTGTCCGGTCTTGCGATGCATGTCAGAAGGCCGACAAGAGCTCCAAACCAATCGATGCCCCCATCCAACCTGTTACTTATCCAATGAAACCTTGGTCGAAGGTGGCGACTGACATCATGGGACCGTTTCATTCTGCGCCACAGCACCAGAGGAACTGCTTAGTTGCCACGTGCTATTACAGTAAGTGGCCGGAAATCCATTTGTGTGGCGATGTGACCACCTCAACCGTTATACGGTGGCTGAAACATCTGTTTGCTAGATTTGGGTTTCCTGAGGAAATTGTGACAGACAACGGACCACAATTTACGAACTATGAGTTTAAACGTTTCTTACAACTTCGTGATGTGAAGCACGTACATACTGTCCCGTACAACCCAGCTGCCAACGGCATGGTTGAGCGCACTAATCGCACGCTAAAGGAAACTATACAGACAGCATGTTTGTCCGGCAGGCAGTGGGAAGATGCCGTTTTGGAGGCTCTGTTTACTCACCGAACATCGCACCACAGAGCGACTGATCGCACGCCAGGTGAGCTGATGTTTGGCAGGAAGTTGCGTACGAAATTAAACGCAGCTATTTCGGCTGCAGAAAACAAGGACCCCCACCAACTGGAACGTCGCCGGGGTTATCAGTCATCCTACGAAAAACGGGCCACATCGCTGCGTCCTGGAACGTTGGTCAGGATAAAGGAGAGGCAAACACGGAAAGGAGAACCGGCACTGACGAGACCCATCAGAATTACTCGTGCGCTAGGGCCAGGAACTTATGAGTTAGCAGACGGCCGACGAGTCAACGCCAGAAAGCTATATTCAGCACTTCAACCGAAGCAGTGTCCTGAAGCGAGGGCCACCGCAGTGAACCAACCGCTGAAGAGGGGGAGTAGTGTGGTGGCGCGTACGCGCGGGCCTTACCACGACCGCACTTCGGAGCTTGTGATTGGATGCCCGTCCGTTCGCGATCAATACCAGATTTGTTTTGAATGTACTGAGTGTATGTACCGTTGGCATGAGTAGAAGTTTGGGTTGCGTACCAGTAGGGTTCTGCTTCCTCGTTCGGGGCTTTGGTCGTGCTTGTTCAAGACCCTGCGTGCAGGGGACTAGTGTACGTGTAGACACAACACATATATCTTGGCTCATAAGTAATATTTTGAATCGAAATAAAAACCGTTTGAATTGGCACACTTTTGCCAGCAGAAACTATGTTTAGCTTTCCTCGACGAATAAAATCCCGGAGTTTGTTGGCGATGAAATCATCAAAGGCGATTCCTTCATCACCTTAGCTTTTAAAACGCTTCTTCAGGAGGAAGTTATTCAGTTGCTTGAAAACGTGGTAATCGTTAGGTGAGAGGTCAGGGGAGTATGACGGCAAACGTTCGTAGCTCAGCTGGTGCAGCTTCCGCAGGGTTATTTGTGCGACCTGCGGCCGAGCGTCATCATGGAAAAAACTAGCTATTTGCTTTTGACCAGTGTTGAGCACCTGTGTTGGACTTTTCGGTGTATTTCCACACTTGTTCACAATACTTCTCCGTTGTAATAGTTTTTCTGGTACCAGAAAACTGTGCGTAGACTTATGTCCATGTCGCATTAAATCATTTAGAGTTAAAAAAGTTTTGCAGTGGTAAACTATCACTATTGCCAGGTGGAGCACAAAGCAGGATTCAAAATGATATGCATGGTCAAAACAGCTCATTAAAATTAATTAAAATCACAGCTGTTAGAATACAAATAACAAAGCACCGCAATAATATATTCCTAACCAACTAGTTTAGTAGTAGCAGTAGTATTGGTAATAGTCGTAGCAGTAGTAGTAGTAGTAGCGGTAGTAGTAGTTAGTAGTAAGTAGTAGTGATGGCTCCTTATCACCTCTCCGTCCGGCCCTATTGGAGGAGACTGATATTTAAGTCTCTGGATCTTAAGGATCTTTGTTACCCCAGAATACAGGCTGGGCTATATAATACACTAGATAGCATTTATCTTCCCATTTAATAAATATATGACTTCGATTAACACTCGTGCAATGAGGAAAAGGGTGCGGAAAACCGAATAATCACGGTAAGCAATAAGGTTGCGGTCACGAGTGTCAAGAAACCTGTGCCCTGGTGCATACATTCCATGCCGCCTGGGATACAAGAGCAGGTAAATGAGTTAAAAAGACAAATGACAAGTTCGGTTAGTTGTGTCGACCTTATATATCCACTGTTAACCAAAATAATGACGTTGCAGAGACAGTTAGCCGAACAAAATGAGAAACTAAATTTGTCTGAGTCATTTGGGGATATCCTTATATCAGTCTCATACATAATGCAGGCCCCGGCTAACCCAGTGCAAAAGCACAAAACTGGAGCATCAAACTTCCTAAATGCAGTCGCCTCTGAGGTTACCCAAAGATGCACAAGACGAAAAAACGTCATCGCCCTCAACTTAGCCGACAATATCACGATTGACAACATTAGGCATACTGTTTCGAGGGCGTGCAACATAGCTGATAACGATATTAGTTGTAGAAGATTGAGGAAAAATCTTTACGTTTTGCTTGTCCGACTCTGTTCGGCTTGCGTAGCGAAAGCCTCGCAAGTGCGTTTATCAAAAGCCAAAATAATTTAAGATCTGTTCCGAAATGTTGCAATTATTCTATTCGAAGACAGGTCACCTTTGCAACGTGAACTACAACGCATGAGTGCAACTAATGTCTCGCGTGAGCCGAAGCAGGGTCATCCTCCGTGCGCGCCTCCTGGAGTGCCAAGAAGGAGGTCATTAAACAGTGTCTGGTTCTCCCCCTCTAAAAACGCTGATAATGTTGGCAAGGCGACTCTCCACACAAGCGATGCTAACCTTGGCGATAGCGCAGCGGAAATTGAGATGCTCATGCCTCCACACCACATCAGTCTTGTGGACAGAGGAAATAGTGTTGATTCACTCGATGCACCACGTTCTGACAAACCAGTACGGATTGGGATCAATCCCCACACTGCGATTGAAACAGATACAAGTCCAAAAACAACCATTGGGAATATCGATAGCTCCAAGGAAAGTGCATTACGGCCAATTGACAATATGACTACACATAACAGCAGTGGTCATGGTCCACGCTCTAAGCGTCTTGTGTCGAACACGGGCCTTCATGTTGGAAAGGTGACTCTCCGTGTCCCAGTGACAGTCGTGAATAATAATGCTGCTACACAGTGTAGCAAGCCATACTTCCCCATTGTTCCGGCGGTGTGTCAAGACTGTTCTCATGACAGGCTTGTACATGACTTTGTTGAAACACAGACCACATATTTATGCCCTTCTCCATACTCTCTTCCACCTCCTCCTCTCACAACGCCTTCTGCGAGCTCTTCGGTAATAACACTATCCACTTGAACTCAATCGCCCCAAATTATCACAGCATTCTTTTTGCATTCCCCAGCCATTCCCCCACCCCCTCTAATCCCGATAGGATTGGAGAAGCTCACGGTAAGGGATTTGTTGAGGAAAGTTTTAGAACTAATGTGATTGCAAGAGTAAATACTGAGTGGAATGATGAATAGCGCCAGGACTTTTAAGACTGATAATTAACATCCGTTCTCTGTTGAATAAGCTTCGTTTACTCCCCACCTTCATTTGGGAATAAACCTGATATGATTCTACTCACTGAAACATGGTTTCATGATTCTATGCCCAGCCAGCTGATTTCTATCTAAGGTAACAAACTTATTAGGAGTGATCGAAAGCAAGGCGGAGGAGGTGTTTGCATAATTTATTACTCACGAAACCTCCTTGCCTCTGAATTCACACTTCCATTTATATGCCCCACTATTGATTCCGCTTGGTTACTTTTGTCCTTCGGTACTAAGCGAACTCTTGTAGGCTGTATATACCACTCCCCCAGGGCCAGCTTCAGTGATGAGAATCAATCCGTTGGTATCTTCAATTACATATCGGAAGTTAGTTCTTTTGGTAAAGTTGTAGGTGGAGATTTCAACCTACCAGGTATCTGTTTGTCAAACTTAGTAACAAAGGCGAAACACGCTGAGTTCATAACCTCCGTCATCACTGGTGATTGGGAGCAACATGTTCTCGTGGCTACCAGGGGTAAAATATACTAGACCTACTCTGTACTTCAGGCATATCCCCGATAGCTACTGATGCAATTGACGGTCTCTCTGGATGTGATCACAAAATAGTCGGATGTACAATTATAGCTCAGTCGTCGCATGTGAGGTCAGCGGTGGTTCCACACTTCCTGCAAAGTGTTAATTGGGTAGGTTTCTCCGCTCTGCTTAGGGTCCAAAATTGGGACCATTGCTTTCTTTCGTCTGATATTAAGGGAGCCTCTGATATCTTCTATGATAATGTGACTATGTGCTTAGCATACTTAACTCCCGTGATAATACGTGATCCTCTTCTAATTACGCTAACAACGCAAAGGACAAGCGGAAAATACAAGTGCTAACTGGAACATATGTACGTACTCACGACTTCAGAGTATTACTGAGACTCCAACGCTTTATACTTGAGGCGGACATGAAACACCACACCCGTCTCATGCAGGAAGAACAACGAGCTGTAAATAGTAGTAATACAAGTCAACTGGTGACTGCATTACTGAGGAAAAGGAGAGGTGGCAAAACTGACCTACCCTCCCACATCGTCATGCCTGAAGGTGAATGCATTGATTTCCCAATTGCCATGGCGGAAGCTTTTAACTCATACTTTGCTAGATCCTTTCATCTGGGAAAAGAAACCTTGGAATTGTCGATCTCGTTTAACTTCCATGAACAAGTCTCAGCGATCGAGCTTGGTATCGCTAGGATAAAACGTATGAGTACCTGTCTACGAACACCCTCTACGGACCTGGTCCCGATAGGATCTCTTCTGCTTTAGTCAAACACGGTGGAGATGATATCCCTCTTATATTATTGAATAGCTTCTCTTTGTCTCTGCAGCCTACTCAATATCCCGAAAGTTGGAAAACGGCTACGGTTATACCGCGACATAAGTCCGGGTCGAAAACTGATATCCGGAACTACCGCCCCATTAGTCACATAGCCATTCTCTCACGCATGCTAGAGAGAATTGTTAAGGAACATTTGGTTTCGTTCCTAATATCGCACAAACTACTCTCAGATTCACAGCATGCCTTTCTGCAGTCCCGCTTGTGTGTTACCTGTCAAGTTGACTTCCTTAATCATCTAACTGAAGCAATTGACTCTGGTCTTCAGTGCATTGTCATCTTCCTCGACATTCAAAGGTGTTTGACAGAGTCCCACACAAAAAGCTGCTGTATAAATTAAGTAAGTACGGTGTTACAAATCCGCTTCACTCTTGGATCCAATCGTACCTAGTAGGACGGTCGCAAGTTGTGGATATCGATGCATCTCTTCACCTAGTCTGGTTACCAGTGGAGTGGTACAGGGCAGTGCCTTAGGCCCGTTACTCTTCCTACTGTATATAAATGAGCTTGTTTCTGTTATACAATTTGGGAAGCCTTATTTGTTCGCGGATGATTTATAGGTGGCTTACACGTTCCCAGGTTTTCAGCGTACTTCTGAATTTAACAATATCCAAAGCGACTTGAAAGCCATTGAGAGATGGGCTGATATGTGGCAGATGACGTTTGCAACCTCGAAGTGTAGTATTCAAGCGTATGGATGTCAGATAGCAGCAGAAGTGTTCAGACTTCATGACAAAGTCATTCCCATCAGCCAGTCTGTTCGTGACTTAGGTTTAAGATATTCTAGTTCGTTAAACTTTAGCGAACATACAAATCGTATCGTGAAAAAGCCTAAGCAGTCGGTCGCGCTCATATGTCATCTGCTAACCTTGAAAGAAACCAGACTAATTGCTTTCAAAAGCAGTAGCTGGCCTTTGCTTGAATATTGCTGTGTTGCGTTCAGTAACTTGCGAAAGGGTGACTTGAGAGCCATTGAAAACGTTCAACGCGCCTTTACGAAGCGCTTATTTGGTTATTCAACCGCTCTTTCATACAGAGACAGGTGCAAGGAGTTGAATATTGAACCTCTGTGGTTACGAAGAATGCAATTAAATCTGTGCTTTCTCCACAAACATGCGTGGCGGAAAGCATATGTTGGAAGCTATCAATTGCACTTTCGGGATAATACCATTTATAAACTGCGAGATAGTGAATGTATATTCTCTTTACCTAAATTCAAGACCAGCCCAATGAGAAATTTCTACCTTCTTAGGGATGGCTCCATATGGAATAAACTGCCAAAAGAGATTAGATGTATTGAACATTTTCGTATGTTCAAGAAAACGATAAAGATTTATCGGTCAACGGACAGAGTGAAATGGATATTAAAAAGTCAACTTGTTGAAGAAAAACTGTAAGAAGAAGGGCCGGATCATGTATGAATCCGGAGAACATCGACTGGAAACATATCCAACAAATGCTCCAGAGAAAACATGATCGTCTAGAATGAGCTGTTACAACCTCTTTTATGATATTATTTAATGCTACTTCATATGCGGTTTTATTTCTTTCAAACTTAATTTCTACCAACTATCTTCTGTTTAAAACCGAGAGCAAAATTATGTACTGGTGTGGGGCCGGGAATTATTTTCGTAATTCTCCCCACAAATTGACTAATTCGTAATATTGTACTGCGATTACGTTCGCTACATTTGTTCTGCAATGCTAACCATTTCCCCTTCTTTTCTGGAGTTAACAGTCCAGAAACATATATTAGAATTCAGTGACAGCAATAACGGATTGCCTATTTGACTTTTTACCTATGGACAACTCATACAGTTATCTGTCTCCGGCTGTCACGCCACACAATTTGATACTATAATCGGCTCGCTCCATTTTTACGCTGTAAAAAACACACCTGCTTATTTTTTACATTAACGACAATCCTTCTTCTACATTCTTCTTTATTTCATTGTTGGCCACGACTGGGCTGATCTCTTGTGGTGACTGATTATAGCTTCCGGATTATAAAAGACTACGTATGCGATGCACATTGCTACCAACTGAGTGGCGCATAAAAAAGTGCCATAATTGTGTGGTCCGCATGACGGAGTGGGCTGAGGCTTCATCGCCCATAATACATGTATAAAACAGCCCTAGAAAGAACACAACATATGATAAACAGGTGATGGCTCATATACTACTATGCCACACCGGCAAGCGGCCAGGTATGGCATGGAAGTGCGGGCGAAACCTTTCGAGGGAATACCTTGCATGGAAGCAGATTCCCTGGGGACGGTTCCACGAGTGGCCGTATTACTTTGCCTGGACATTTTATAAAATCTGCATTTATTATTGTTCCTGGCTTGTTAATTATTTTAATCCATTAATCCTGCCAATTACTTTAATGCCACTTTTGGATCAATTGTAAAGTGTGAACAAATTGATTATTTTTTGCGATCCTCTTGTACACATTGGTCAGGACACATAGTTAGATTGCACCTCGCATCGGCGAGGAATATACCAATTATTTATTTCTTTATTTAGTAGTAGTAGTACTGGTGGTAGTAGTGGTAGCAGTAGTCTTAATATCGGTGTAGGTTCCGTCGGCGCTAACTAGAGGAGAACATAGTAGCACCAACATCAAAATGAGAGAGAGAGATAATCAACTCCATTCACTGACACTACAAGGTAACGCTGCTTCGCGCGCTTCTTAAGTAGAGGAAACGATCGTAATAGACACATCCGTGGGATACACAGAAAAGCGTGTGGTCACAGCATTGGAACAGCGTAGTCCTCCTCATCACTCTTAGTGTACTGTTACCGTGCTTTTACAGACATAGTTTCGATCGACATAATCCATGACGCAGCAGAGGGGCGGTCTGTCCCGAGTGGCATGTGACAGGGGAGGGCACTTTTAGTACCGATGATTTTCTGATACCAAGTATAAGGGGCCAAACATAAGGAGAAGCTGAGGGTTGAATAGGTTACTTTGAATGACCAAAAAGACAGTTGTGCCACGTGTCATACGTGTGAGAACGTTCTTCCCAGCGACCCCCTACCATTCAAAGTAGAAAACATCGCATTGGGCAAGTACATGATAGACATGACTATACGTATTTGCTTGGCACACACGGGGATTGAAGACCAGTTGCCAGGAGCGTGACCTTGGCGTGCTCGTACAGTGCGACCTCAACTGCTCAAAACAGGCTGATATAGCTGCGAAAGCAGGCAACCAGTACGTCGGCCTGCTGCGAAGGGCATTCGGGAGATTTGACTTATTAATCTTCCCAGTGCTGCACAATTCCTACGTGCGCCCTCACGTTGAATACGCCATCTAAGTGTGACATCCCTGATTGAAGCGAGACCGAGAGACGTTAGAAGCACCACAACGAAGGGCAACGAAGGATGTAAAGGGCGCAGGCAATTACGCTTATCACCGAAGGATGAAGTTGCTGGGAGCTTTCAGCTGAGGCTACTGGAGGATGTGAGGCGATGAAATATTAGTGTACCAAATCTTGAGTGATCCCACCAACGTATGCCGCCATTTGCTGAAACAGCCACAACAAGCAGCTCAGGGGTATCTGCTTGAACTTGAGTGAACAATAAAACCATCTAGTGTTTAGGCGGAAGTACTTTTCCTATCGGGTTTGTCAACCGTGGAACTCTCTCCCAAACAGTTTTAACCCTCCCCTACTAGGGACCTTTTCAAAAGTGGAATGGATGTTTTTCTTAGTTCACAGCACTTCGTTACCTAAGCTATGCTACTGTGGATTACATCTCTCATGCGCTCCCACCGGATTTATGTATCAAATGGACCCAAGGAGGCGACTCATGAGTGAGCGACCATACTGCACTTTTCACACGCTTTACCTCAACGAGCACTGTACCCCGTGTATTTCCGTATGCTTACATTCGAGTTTTATTTCATACAAACGTTATTTATCAACGCATTTATCTCAGTAAACGCTAGGTAGATGACTCATATACATTTTGATTTCATTGTACTCACCCAAACCATCAAGTGTCAAGCACTTGCTTTAACCCGTGATAAATCTTGGTCCCAGTGTGGTCACTTTCACCACATTCATCTCATTGTCCCAAACGATCATCCATTTAATTGAAAACTAAGCTACACTTTACCTTGAGTCGATTGTGTGGCCTTCAGTTAGGGGAAAATTTTGCCACCGCCCTGGGCGGCCAGACTAGTTGCGACGCCACTAGATGTAGTTCGACGTCGTCCACGCGTACTTCGCGAAAGCGCTTGTTCATCCAAATCATCGCATGCTAGTCCACAAGCTCCAGTACCATGAGAATGGCAACTCAATTCTGGGATTGAATAGATAATGTTCCGTATAAACTTCACTTGGAGAAGATCGTTTGAGGTTCCCTGTCCAACAGGATTGAAGTTCAACGCGGCGCTTTGTAAGGTCCGTCACTATCACCTCGTCTATTCTGGGTCATCATGAAAGTCTAATGAGAACTGTCTTGGATATTCTACTCTGCATTAATGCTATCAAGTTATGACGATCGGTCAGCTAATCTGATGACCACGGCGTTCTTCAACATGACTGTGATGGGGCTTAAAAATTGCACGATTAAAATAGGCTTAGCATTTAGTGTGGATAAGTATCAAGTCGCTCAGATATTTAATGGGCATGCCGACATTCTTAGATAGCGCACACAGCCTGTAGACCAGCACCCAGGAACTAGACCTCGGTTTTCTCACACCAAATGACCTGAATTGTTGAGAACAGTTTGAAGGGAGTTTAGAAACGGACAACCGAAGGCTTAGTTTGTTGCAGGAGTTTCGATCCAACTATCTTCCTCGTTCTGCACAATGTGCGTGCAATGCGCTATCCAAGTCGTGTATTGCCATCAAAGCGTGGTCTTCATGTGTTGGAGGCTCCACAATGCAGGGTAACGAACGGCCGCAAAGAAACATGCAACATCTCTTACCAATAAAGCCGGGTAGTACTCGGAGTTTTGGTGGATACCACTGAGAATGATGTGGTCATCTCGCATGAGCGCACCAAATATTGTATGGACCATATCGCATAAGGCGTCAGTGAAATAGTTACTTGAAACTCATCTAGCAATACACCCAGCAATAATGTCAACAGAAATGCCGATCGCTCCGAGTCTCCCAAATGTATTCGTTTTTACTCACTTCGGCTATTCTCAGAAAACATTGGACATTACTCAGCTTCTTACGCCTTGTTGCATGAACCATGAAGCTATGAATTATTTGCATATAACAAACTTACCGAAACTACATATCACCTGCAAGCGTGAAAAGCAATGCAGTGAGCGGTATTTGATTTTACGTGGCTTGGGGTATGAAGACGGGTGCGAGAAACTAGGACTCTACACTTTGTCCTACCATCGGGTGCAAGTCGACCTCATTATGACCTACCGTATTCTACATCTCGGTGAATTCCCAATGCTAAGGCCAATGCTGCACTTACGAGGGCCATGCAGCACACGCGGACACAGATACAAACTTGTTGTGCCGGATATGAAACGTGTTCCCCACCCACTGTGCTTCGAACGGAGAGTGGTAAACATTTGGAACAGTTTGCCCGAACATGTGATTAGGCAACATCTGTGCAACAGTTCAAAACGTTTTTAGATTTAAATTTTACCGCCATACGATTTAGAGAACGATTGCACACTTATGATGACATATCACATTTGTGAGTCCTGAAATATCGTAAGTCAGATAGTTTAAATGTTACATGAAAACGACAATGATATTCACGGTTGGCAACTTTTATAACGTTTTTCACCATATTTCGAAAGAGTTGTGCAGAGTTCATATCTACTTGCTCTATAATAGTATTTAGTATTCAAGGAACGTTGACTATAACGAACACACGCTGATTTTTTAACCCAAAAATGAAGTTCACAGCTTGCTACTTTCATCAGGAGTCGGTACATTTGCCTCATTCGCGTCTTCGCTCAGACATTATCACCATTCCACTGGTTCGCTTCTTGATTCCGAATCCGAGCGGGACGTGTTGATCCATGATTATTTTATTCGTAACAAAGCATTAAAAATTTCTTTAGTGCATCTAGGGTCTAAGAACGCATTTTCACGGAAGTGACGAATGTGCGCTTTCAGCATGGAGCTTTTGCCAGTAATCGGAAGCCTTTGAGATTTACCTGCATTTAATAGCGTTTGCAGTTGATCAGCGATCAAGAATCAGTCGCCACCGTTGCAGCACAGATGGTCGCACTAAAACAACCTAGGTACTCTGTGAGAACAAGAAAGTGCAAACTCTTCAACGTTTTGAACCTTGTCGAAATACTTAAAATGGGTCTCTTTCCGCTGGGCTTCAGGTTGTTAATAAGCACTCACTGAGTTGATTGATCCAGACAGTGTACTCGAGAACGTCTGGTGGGATGTAAACGTACACTATCCTAAGTTAACATGTTTCCTGATGCACTGTCTGTGTTTGTACTTCACGAGAATATGCTCACCCTTTTGTGTGCCTATCATTCGAACCAGCTCAATAGGCGCTATTCCGTGAGTTCCGCATTGCACCTAATGTCCCACCACCAACTAGCAGCCATGGTATTTTCTCTATGCAGAAATTCATACGTAAACTTTTTCTTAGTCTCGCCACACTATTCATGTCCGGAAATCCAATCTCTTGGTGTTGCGGTACGAACCTAAGCGACACACAAGTTCGAGCCTAGTTGCTATGGTCTATTGGGAACGTCTAACAGCGGTTACACGACTATGTGAGTGCTTGATATAGGTGAATAACAATCAGAAGGAAGAAGAATAGAATTTGCACCTACTAGACTATCATGGTCCACCATATGAACTTCTACTACTTTCTTCGGAAAGTAACTCCTTTCAATTGTTTATTCAATGGTATGTTCATTGATACCTTATTGCCTAATTCGTCCAGATTCTGCCACATGAAACGGACGTGTTCGCACAAACGATTTGAGCACAAGCGTTTAGTACACCACAAAAGAACCGATGCAAACCAACGTAGTAGGATGAAGAAAACGTTAGGTTTGATCTAGAACAGTGAATTAAAGTCCAATGGCCCATCTCTCGCTATAAATGCAATACCCATTACTAGACCTTTCGGATCTACACAACGGCCCATTATCACGAGCTGCACATACTCACCGAGTCATTCGTGTTCAATCACACGACTAGTAAGCAAACAACAGAAGTACACGTTACCATGACTCTGTTCTACTGCGGACACCCGTCATTGTCCGGAAATTATCAGTGGTAAAGAAAAAATATCAAGATCGATTCTGCTAATCAAACCAACCTGCGAGTATGGCATACGAGATTTGCTCACCATGTGAGTGCAACGGCTCAAATTGGAAGTAGAACCCGGTTTGGAAATGAGATTTATGCCGACGAGAGAGCACATGGGGGACTGAGGAACACAAAATCAAAATCGGTCAACCTCAATGAGACCATTCCCAAGGCACCAGTCACACTGTTCACACATGGTCAAATCACAACATTTTCGCCACTATGTAACGGTATACAGTCTGAATCCTTTTGCAATTCCACCCGTTAATCATCCAGGGAAAAGCGGCGTCAGTCGTTTCATTAACGGTCGTGTTGTATTTCCACATATCGAATGCACCTTTCACATACGGAAACAGCTCTTGAACCGATGAAACAATGGCGAATGACCGAGTAGATCGAATGCTCACCTCCGCGTCACCCGGATAAAAGTCAAAATCCTCAGGTGAAAACATCATCAAATGCTTACTGGTAGTCACAACTGGGCAGGAGCAGTCGGCTAGATTCAAGGTGGCATTCCAACTTGCGACATGAGTGGATGAGTCGAATGATGATATTGTTACATTGTATTCATCACCCGAACCGGAGTGCACACTGAACAGGAACACGTTGTTGTAGCCCTTGCAAAGCCCTTGATAGAACTGTTCCACGAGAGATTCGTTTTCCTCCGCTTTAATCACACAGGCGGGGCAGTTGCGGTGCATTGACGTCGACGGGACTGGTGTAGTTAAAGTGGACGTGGGGTACTCAGTTTTATCGGAAGGCGGTTGCAAGTCACCTGGAGTGAACCAAACCGACTCACAATCGTAAAGTGAGTAGTTAACAGCGACCGATTGGTCTGGCGCATAGTAGTCTTTGGCCACAACTTCCGCAGGTTGAGAGTTCTTCACGTATAAATCCTGCTTTAAGGGTACGGTGGCACATCTTTTGGAAGTAGACCGCTTATTAAGTCCAATGGTTCTCACCTCCTCAGAGGTGAAGCCGTTGAAGAATAGTGAAACAGTCCCATCGCCCCCGATTTCCACACTTCGCATTGATTCTCCTTCGTTCACGATCAATCGGAGCAGTTCCTCTCTAACTGGTGACCATCCACTCACCATGCCGATCTCGATGAGCAGCATTCCGGTAGGTTGAGGATTGGAGTCGATATCCGGTAGTCGGAGACATATCGTGATATTGGCAAGCTTGCATGCGTCCTTTTGAGGGAAAGCACCCTGAACTACGCTGGTTACCAGCACAAAGCTCGCATTTTCCACTTCATGCCTATCCGGAACATTGTAAAAGAGTTCAGTTTGGACAGAGAGGTAGGTACCTTGTGAAGTTCCATTTGACGAGACAGCCCACTCAACGTATTTAACATCAGCCGGTATCATCTTCACAACAGAAAATCGGTGGACAACATTCATCTTTGTCTCCGTAAGTGTAGAACTAACCGAAATATTGGCCGGCAGTATGGTGGCGAGAACTGTGAGCTCTTGTGGTTCACTGATGGCCGATTGGTTCAGCCCGAGTCGCTTTGCGCCATCGCTGATTACTTCTAATGCCAAAATGGTGTCTTGAGTGGAACGGAATCCTCCAGTGGCGGATTGCTGAGAGGATAGCCAGCGAACGATAGAGAACAGATCAGAGAACTGCACACCCATTTTGGCCAGAGCTAAGTACGCGTAGCTCGTCGTCTCAATATCTAGCGCACCTGCTTCACCAATAATCTTCTTTCCATCGCTGGTCCAGTAAGTGCCAGATCGGACAGAGTTCGATAACCTTCTTTTAATTATTTCGCTTGCGACAACAGACATCAACGGATTCTGCGGTTCGCAAAAGGCTAACGCCAGTGCCAGCTGCATCAATCCGTAGGTGGACACGTTCTGTAACTGATCGCTGGATGTCATTTCACCCAGCCTTCCCACCTTGAGACACTTCATTCCAGCCTGAATCATTTGACTTAGCTCAGGTGAGTAGGCTTCCTCTTCTCCTTGGGGCTTGGTCTCAACTAACGCAGTCAAAACGTAGGCAGTGAGGAGCTGCTCTGGGCTTAGGTCGAGTTGATTGCCAGTGCCACCTTGCATTGCCGTGTGGATCACACGACCCTTCTCCACAAAGCACCCGGATCCAGTCAGATTCTGACGTTGTTTCAGAAATGCAATTGTTTCGTTGAAAAACACTGCCCAATCGATGGATATACTGCTGTCCACTTTGTGGGCTTTCGCGAACACTCTAAGCACAAACGCAGTCAGCCAAGTGCTTCCAATCTTATCTGATTTGCCGAAGGCCGAATAGGAACCGTCCGATAATCTATAGTTTAGCTGGCGCTGGTACCCCATTAAAATGTAATTTCTAGCTTGGTTCACCAAACTCAGTGTGCGATCAGTGTTGGCTGAGTGCATCGATGTAAGGTAATCCAATGCGTACACACTTGGGGCGACAAGGACCATATTTTGTTCACCACACCCCAATGGAAGACGTATAAGGCTATCTAGATGGTTAAGTGCTGGACCGAGAATATCATCAGAATACGATACGTAGATTCGCAGGGAATCGCTGACAATCTTACTTGGTAGGCTGATTGGGAATGTTTGCTTCGTCGCCGATTCGTTCGGTTGGATGTGAAGGATTCCACCAATAGCTAGTTCCTGAGGGATACCCTCTGGAATAACACGTATCTGTCGCTGAATTATGTCTGAGAGCACGTGTACTTTCACCTCGTCCTCCTTTTGAACAACAGGATCTATTTCCTGGTTGCACAATTGACTACCGACTGTGGCTTGTGCTTCCACGGTCACATTCAGTTTCCCCAGCTGTATTGGTAGCAGTCCAAGTTGGAAAGTTACTTTCTGACTCTCGCAGACACAACCAGTGTACGAGCTGGTCCCCACTCTAAGCCACTCATTCGCGTCCACAGTGGTTTGTACTTGAGCCTCCAAACATTTTTGGGAATCTCCTATGTCTGCTTCCATAAACACGCTGACTGGTAAGTAGAGTATTTCACCACGCTTCACATGTACTGGTAAGGTGATATCGACGTAGAATGGCATGCTGACGGTCAAAGTCTCAACATTTGGAATCCACAGTCCGTTGGATTGTGTTGTGCAGAATGCGGAAGCAATCCAAGTGGTTATGGTATCTGGTGCGGTGAACTGCTTTATGATGTTCGGTGAGTTAAGCTTATAGACCTCGAATTTCCATACTTCCGGAAAGAAGCTTCGCAGCCACATCTTTGATTTCATGGATTGTGTATCGGAAAGTTTCGTCAAATCACCTTCCTTCTTCTTAAAACTATTACTCGGAAAATGAGACTTCATAGGTAAAGGTTCGTTCAATTCCGCTGTAAAGTAGCACATTGGTATGGACGGCTCAATAACATCCATTATTGTAGATGAACTAATGAGTAGACCTGCACTTTGAAATGCCTCCATAGAATTAGTGAGCATTGGTGACGTTCGTGAACCAGACGTGGTTAGCTGCTGCATGCGATTGGCAACAGAGAGGCGATCAATCGCATTTTCACCCTGGTCGAAATTTTTCAGCGACACATCGGAGATGCGGACAAAGCACAGCCCCTCAGTCTCATCAGTCGTGTTGTATGGCACACGTCCGATTCCGGTGGGGGCGATCACCAACTGGACATCTTGACCAGGACTGACGCGAGAGGCATCAAACTGCATACCTTTCTTACCAGACTCCACCAACTCTGCGACTGAGCGACTGATACATTGATACATATTCTCCAGTTTCACCACGGTTGGAACGACAACTTGCCCCGATTCGCTGTTTTGATAGAAATACACAACCACGGTCGCATCCGGGCCCCAATCTCCGGTTAGGTTGAATTGAATTTGCCGCGTAAATAGCGTCCGCACTGGCAAGTCGGTCGATACTGTGTCAAATTCAGATGGTTCACTGGATTCGGTGGCATACATTCTGGACGTTTCACTTTCATCCACTTCTGGAATTCTCTCGTATTCCACAAGCTTCCTATCACAAAGATAACCGCCCCAACCAGCATCGCATTCACAGTCATTTCCGTTGACGCATGTTCCATGTTTACAACCTTCTAGCGGAGCACAGTGATCACAGTTGGAGCCGCTCCAGCCCTCAAGACAGATACATCCATTCGGCACATTGCAGGTACCACCCCGCGGATGGCACTCCGCTGCACAAACAGGCTTCAAACAATTAGCTCCAGTCCATCCTTGGAGGCATTCGATACGGTCTCCCGTGGGGTTGAGGCAACGATAATGCCCTAACTCTCCGTCAACATCTATACATGGCTCTGATCCTTTAGAAATTGCAGGTATAACGTGAGTCAGAATTTTCCCCCTCACATTGGACTGAATATGGAACACTTTGTCAGCCAGCTGTGTGTTCGCAATCACTTGGAAACTCACCTCGCCAGGACACGCGTACTGAACGGATCCTTCCGTCGGCCACAACTGCATGACCACGCTCTGTATATCGCGCCATGGTCTGAGCACTTCGCTAGCCACCACACTGTCATCAACTGGTCGAATGTATCGCAAACCCGGTGCTATCTTCTCGGTTATAATTCGGTCGCTCTGATTGACATCGGTGTGAGTAAATTTGATGACGACGGACTTTGTAGAATCAAGAGGTGGAATTAAAAAGTTAGCTGCGCCAGTTTCGTTCAAGGTCAACAGTGCAGAATGGAGATGCTTTGTTATTGACACCCGACTGCCGTGTCGAAAACCCCACCCACACCCTTCGGGCTGTTCTGATACCACGAACTTCAACCGTGCGTTCGACAATTTAGGTGCGGTGAGGAACCCGGTGATTGGAAGTCCAACCTTGTATACACTCTGTATTTCCAGTTTCGGTTCATCTGCGCGTCGCATCAATTCCTTTCCGATTTTGCAGTCAGCTACATTGGATTTTGTACCGTCCTCTTCCACATTTGCGCATACAACTGCCACCTGATTCCATTGGGAATACTCTGGCTTGTTCAATCCGAGTGGCTGGGTGGACACGTTGAACAGGGCACATCCAGTATCGTCGACTACGAGCTGGGCAATCGCGCATGGTCGTGGTTTGTTTGAGTATGCTTCAGCCGAGCACATGCCTCCATCCAAAATGGCTTGTTTGGTATTCTCCTCGGCGGATTCATCCCGTGGTTTCGAGCAGACACACAGATGGGCTCGCACAAATCCTTGCATGGGTGGACCGTTTGAGTAATTAGAACACACGGAAAATTGAGCATAGGTAGACTCGAGTGACAGACCGGTTGGGGTATGAATGGCGATCACAAAACGCGGTAATACATAGTGACGCACCATGAACCGTAAGTTTTCAACCGTATCCATTACTGTGGCCGTGATGGTCCATTCGCCTTCCGGTGAATCCGGAAGCAGTGTGTAATTGAGTTTGGTGGCGGTTAAAGGTGTGATGTTGCGCCACACTTTGACACGATTTCCTGCACTGTCTTTCACGGAAATCTCATGGAATTGAATCCGGTAATTGTCATCCTTCTCTGTCGTTACATCTACCAACTGGAGACTGCCATCACTAAGCTGGATCAGCTTTCTGCGTGGATAACTGGCTGGTTTGTTTGACGGTGAAATCAGTTGGGTAGTCACTGCGATGAAACGGAAACGAACGGTGTCACTGGGGCGGTAAAGTGGTTTGTCTGTTTCCCCCAACACGATGATAGGCCTGTGGATAAAGCGAACTATCTGGGTTAGTTGCCTTTTGGTTATCACGGAACAAGTGGTATCGGAGCAAAAATTCACGGTGAAGTCAAAAGTCACCTCTTGGGGTGATGACGTCATCGGTATGAAGTTCGGGTGGTACGCAATAGTGACACCATATTGATCTCCAGTACGCTGAATAACGTGTGTCTCCTCATGAAGAATTTCGTCGGATAGCTGTGGTATACTGGTGCGCATGGTTATGTTCGAAGCGTCCGACGTAGTCCACACTCCAATGATATTCTCCTCCCCAACTATCACATTAGGCGGCATGGTGATAAACACACTCGGTTCTCCAGAGCAAGTGGCCAGAAATAGCACATGAAAGACGGCGCACAGGATGACATTCATCTTCGCACTGCACATTTTCAAACTGACGGGTTGAATGGAACAGAAGGTGTGATAACGACCAGAGCAAAGTGAAATGTTCTGCCCGCATGCGACTGGTTGATTCATGTCAAGCCAATCAGCGTGCAGGCTGTTACAATGTGCCAATGACAGTCACATCTCCTGAGCGACCAGTCTGGTTTTACGCAGTGCAGTTGTGCTAACACGTTGTCGGTGGTAACACGTTATTTGTATTGCGATAAATCACTACTTTGCATTTATTTATGCAACGATATGGTCCCATGCAGCCGAACGTGAGGTGTGGTGCATAAGCACTACGCGCAGTCTAACCAAAAAGGCCTAACTGTGAGTTTCAAACTTGACGCCACTTCGTTTCTACGAGTGTTACTGTGTGGACGTGCAGAGTCGATTGACAGAACCCTAAATACATAGGAATATGTGTGCAATAAATGTTTGTCCTTCTGGCAAAGGTCCTGTTGCAAGATGTACGGAAAGTTATGACAGCATTAGATGAACCGGATGAAGTAATAGTTTGTGACGGGTATAAAAGTGAGTGCTTGACATATCCCGAAATGTGATAAGTACAAAATAAATTTGAAAAAACAGTTAGTGCAGGAACGAGTGAAATACATGACTAGCCAAGGCGTGTGGAGTAACTCATGTGTGAGTATTTCTGCCTGGAGTTTAGCAGGGTTATGACACAGTCCACTGTTTGTTGTGCATCACTGCCATCAGTTGATGGTCACGGGCCACATCATGTGATGCAGGTGTGTCAGAGAGTAAGTACCTTTGCGTTTTTTGAAAAGGGATAAAGTTTGGGACATTAATGACGTGTGCCGTGAGGACGTTCCAGGACGGTAATACTCTGGGGGAGAAATGTTTCGTCCACATTCCAGTCGACTGTGCTGTGTCATCAGCTTAAACTGATGACCCCTTAGAGATGTGTGTTAACTGTTTCAGAAGAGAGTGGCAAGTGTGGTTTGGATTTCTCAAGATCTGATACACCATTACGAGATCGCCCCCTAGACGCCGATAACGTCAGCCGTATATTCTGAATGTTTTCAGCCTGAATGGGTAGGGAAAGCGAGATAAACCTCGGATGATCTTTGTAGCCCTGTGTTGTGTAGTATTGAGCGTGATGAGATCGTGCCTCAGCCAGAGCTTCTACGCTTGGACAGCATATTCCGCATGCGGCCTCACGGACGCGCTAACTATTTTCAGAAAGACTGAGTCGTCAAACTTCCCGAACGCTGTACGAAGAAAGCCGAAGTGCTGAGTGGCCTTCTTTGGTGCTTTTTCAGTCTGCTTCAAACAACCGACGTCAACTTGAACAAGCACACCGAGATCGCACTCATAAGAAACCTGCTGTAGAATTTATCGTCCTAGGCGGTAGTTGTGAATATTTTGATGACGTATGCTCAAAACTTTGCACTTGGTGGTGTTGAAGTACAGTGTGTTCTCGATGGACCATGCGTACGCTTTGTTCAGGTCATGCTGTAAGGCTGTGTGGTCCTCCACTGTAGCTATAACACGTCATACCCTTAGATCATTGGTAAGTGACAGAGAGTTTGAAGATACCACACTTGGGAAATCAGTTATGAAGACCAGGAACAGGGAAGACCCGAATAGCGAGCCTTGAGGTACGCCGCACTTCGATTGCTTCCGACAGGGTGCTGCGTACCATCTCATTCAGGTGACGTTGTACAGGATAGTCGCCTATCCAGCCCAGAACGGGATCTCCGATTCGATATTTCTGGAGTCTGTGCAGTGGAATGCATTGGTCTAGATAGTTGAATGCCTTGGAATAATCCAAATAGGTCGCATCGACTCCTACACCAGCATCCACAGATTCCGTCCGGCATGCACGAGCGAGTAGCAGGTTAGCAGTACAGGACCGAGGATTTTTACTCTCCAGGTACCCCATTAAAGCCTCAGCTAAGATGGACTCTATAACCTTGAAGATCACAGGAAGTAGCGTTATCGGGTGATAATTTTCTATTTCAGCACGGTTACCACCTTCGTAGATTGGCGTGATGATCCCGCGTGTTTGCTATGACCTTTGCTAATTTAACCTTGCGGAGAGACTACTACAGGCGAAGAAAGATCAGTGCTAGTTGGGAAAATCATTAGTCTACCCAAGTGGTTCGGTACCAACGAATCATTTGTATAGTCCATGAAGGAATAATGCAAGGCTTTCTGATTGACTACCGATAAAACCAGACTTGATAGTGTCTCGTCCACAAATGATTGATCAGGGAGAAAATTAGCAAGCAACAATTATGTTTGTAGACCAAATAAAACGTATCTCTGAGACGACAAAATAACGGCATGTAAGAAGCTGAGTTTTGGAAATGTAGTAGCATCATGTGAAACAACTAACGCCTCCAGTAGAAAAATAATAGAAAATCTCACCCGCTTGCATTGATTACAATGTAGCAGTCTGGATTACAGTTTCTGAAGAAATATGTTACTGTGATAGATTCCAGAATACAGCGCTCATGTAACATACAAAAGGACGCTGAGTACGATGTTCATATACCTTTTTCAGATGGATAAACCGGAGGTACGAACAACTGAGTTGGGAAAAGTGTTCCAGTTTTGATATACCAAAAAGACGGAGTAATTTCGTCTTTAAACTAGACGGATTATATTGTTCAAACTGTTCTGTGGAATAACCTTCCAGTCACAATCAGATCGTCTGAGAGCGCAACGGCCTTTCGCGTTAAGCTAGCCAACTACCTAGATTTGAACGTGATTATGACCCAGTCCTTTTAGGAGAGATCAGTTGGTGATTTGTACCAAGAAGGGACAAACAACATCTAATGAGTGAAACAAACAAATAATTTCATACTGTGTGACACATCCCTAGTGCTGTTACCATCCCCTAACCCAACTAGTGCACATTGCGTTGAGACACCTATAAGTTAAAACCTACCCTTGAAACAGCAAAAGCTATGAAAATTACACTTCTGTTTGCCATTCCTGCATGAGTATGACATATTCTGTAAAATATGCTTTGTGCCAAATATGGCCACATGTTCTCACTCACCGAGAAATATAGCTATTATTATTATTATTATTATTATTATTATTTTCAAAGGTGGTGGATCACGTGATTGTAGTCGCTCTGTATTTATTACCTAAATATGAGATTTCCACGTAGCCGTCATCAGACTCTACTCGACAAACCGAGTTTCTTCAACCGTTTTTAATACAGAGGACGATACAGACTATTGATGTCCTTCGCTGCCGGACGTCGTGGGTCTTGAGAGCTGCGAAGCTCCGCTTTAGCCAATGTTCCTAAACCAGAATAGCATGTTCAACGTGGTGTCGCATGTACGGACTTTACTTTGTTGTCACCATGTTTACCTTACGGTCTAAGTCTTCTGGGTTGCAATAAACAATGATTTATCATGGATAAAAGGGCATTTGCTTAACAATTCCCTTATGATGATTGGGGTGAAAAGTACAAAGTCAAATATTGAGTGAATCCTCCGTTAAAGCGTCTACCCATGTAAAGACGTTGCCGTATACATATTTTGTTGAATCCAAATATAAGGTGTGCATACTAAACCACATTGGAAGCAGTTTAAATCGACATGTAGCGTGAGCAAAATAGAAATAAGATTGCTCGTGAATATACCGCATCCTTGTGTCCAGATGACACCTGAATACCGCATGGGGGCATAATAAATGTGTTCCATGGTAGCATAGATTATGTAACATTGTCCCGAGAGCTAAAAGCAATGTTTATTCGCTTTTGCAAATAGCCGAATTAAGAAGGAGACAACTGCGTTTAGAATAGTTTTAAGATTGGCTAACACGAAGAGCAAAGTAATTCCGTCCGCCTTCTATACGACTATATTGTTTACTCAGGTTCAGGCAGTTACCTCTGAGTTTAATGCTGTGACTGCGTTTCAGCAAATGGCAGCATATGTGGTTTGGTTCACACAATATTTGATACAGCCAGATGCAATTCTCGCCTATCCATCGGTAGCATCTACTAAAATTGTTGTATCTTCAGTCTTTGCTGGTAAGACAAAATGCCTAGGCACTTGAAATTCTTTGTAGCTCCGCATTGTCGTGTTCCTATTACTTCGAGGTAGCACTTCAACCAAGTTTGCCAAGCTTGGAAGAGGTATTCATTGTGAGGGTGCAAGTAAGAATCGTGCATCAATGGGAAGATTGATGGTTCAAATCTCCCGAATGCTCTTCGAAGCAGACGGACGTGTGGGCTGTCTCCTTTCGCAACTGCGTCGCAGTTGAGGCCAATATGTGCTAGAATGCCAAGGTCAAGTTCCTGGGAACTGGTTTGCAATCTATCCTTCAAGCTTATGCAGGTAGTCATGCGTATGTCGTAGTTGAACTACTTGATCATTTTTATATTGTATGGTCATTTCGAAATCGCGTCAGAATCGCAGTGGAACGCTTCCTAGCCGTCCCGTGCGTGATCGTTCGACAAGTCTTGATAGTAGTTGCGAAGAAGAGAAACTGTGAGGCAACTGCCCTAGCTAGCTCGTTACTGAAACTCAAGAATAGTAAAGGCTGTAGCACCAAGCCTTGTGGCCCACTGCGCTCCTCCGCAATTGCGTTCGAGAGGGATTCTCGGATCCCCACATCCATCTGACATTCGTGTTGAAACTTGCATATTTAGCGCAGGATAGGACTTCCAATAACGAAGCTGAAGCTTGCAGAGCAGAATCCGATGGGCTAAGCGCGCAAACTCTTCTGAGAAGTCCAGGTAGATGGTATCGACGCCTACTCCACCATCGAGTGCATCAGTCAACCTATTGCTTGCAATGAACAGGATAAAAGTATATGAGGGATTTTGCGGCATCCATGTTGCTCCGGGGTTATTATGCTGTGTTTTTTCAGATACCGAAGCAAGGCATATGCAACGACTGATTTTATAAGTTTGGAACGCACAGGAAGCAGCGTTTTTGGACGGTAATTGGTAGCGTCAGTGCGACTATCTCCCTTGTGAACAGAAGTAATGACCCCTCGTTTCCATATTAACGCCGATAGAAAAGGTTCGGTAGTTCTGCCAGAAGGTGATGTTGGATAAACCTGGTTAGCGCCGGAAGGTATGGGACTAATGGTAACGTAACAGATTAGCTGCTTCTATTGCTGATACTGTACACCCATCAGCCGCGACAAGCGCCGGGATTCCGAGCTTCATCTTACAGAGGCACAACGTACCTGTATAACAGATTGCCGTTTGTGCCACATCGATTCATTAACCCGTGCTGGTGCATCACCTTGTCCTAGCGGATCATTTTCATACAAACGTTACGCTGTGCCACTGAAGTAGTTCAGGTTTCGGAATTCGGGGAGACCTTGTGAGCGTAGCATGCCGAATCGCTCAGGGGTATGCATCTATATGTTCTGCTCCGCAGAAATGACGCTTTTGATTTGACGATGGAAGAATTTCTGTTCCGATGCCTGCCTCTCCTGGGTGTTGAACTGCTTCGCGAACACTTCCCAGGTGAATTCTTGGGATATTCATTAACAGGCGTGGATGGCACGTTGAAGTGAGTGACCGCTTACACCTTCTCATCCTCTGCTTCAGGACTTTCCGCATAGCATATTTAGTTAAAAAGTAGGGTAACGTGAGCACTGCGACCGAATGGTGTGTTTGTAACTATTTCGTTGACCCACGAATTCTTCGTTGCTGAGTACAAGATCATGTATCGATGGCTTGTCAGCCATTTGAAATCTGGTGCTATGGGTTACGTGGTTGTACAGAAGACTGGTGGAAATTAGCTCTTGCAAACAGGATTTAAGCTGAGCACCGTCTGTTGCCGGCATTTCTATGTCATGCACATTAATGCCTCTAACGATAAACTATGTGGCTCTATGACTTGTTAAGCACAACTTTCAAAGCGTGATTCAGTTTGGAGTCTATTTTATGCGCAGAGTTTATTGGGAGGTAAATTACGGCCACGACGCAGAAGTACTTATTTTGCGACCACAGCCGGCATCAAAGCGAATCTGATGCGCAGATATTTGAATGATCAACAAGTTCACGTTGGAGGTTAGCCCTGTGATAAAAAATTACACAATCATCCCTTACAGTTCTGTCGTTCCGAAGCAGTGATATACTTAATAAATTTAACTCGGAGTTAGTTTTCTCAAGGTTTGAATAAATCTCCGTATGCATGATGATGTCCCGCGGCTGTGAGCCCTGGCACACTTTGAGTTCGACCAAATTACTACGAAGGACATGGGCGTTAATGTACAAGCAGGAAACTGTTTTGGATGTCGAGTGTGTTGTTGGATTTCACATTTGTGGCTGGTTTTATACCGACCAATTGCCGGTTGGTTGCTAATCGTTTATTTTAAAGATCGTTGGTACTTGAATTTAAGGCAGGCTGCATAGCAGCAGTTCATTCATTATACACATCAGCTAGAGGTGGGAATACACCTCCGCTACTGTGCCGCAATATATATAGGTTGGCGGCATCCGGTTTCGGATTTGCCTGTCACTGTGGTCAGCCACAGGACGCCTGCGCCTACAGAGGGACCATGGATGGCTTGCGCTGCACCACCCACAGCTCCAACCACATACCCCATATCCAGTGTAAACCCGAAGGAATAAGACCGGGAGGCATGTGGATGGGAGCCACGTTTCATCAACGGAGCCGGCCCACACTCCTTCACAGGCAAACACAAGCACGCTGTATTTGGGGAATCATCCGCACACAAGGCGGTGGCTGGACCGTAGTCCGCTCCACACTGAGTGCATGGAACCACTCTTCGAGCCTAACACGGCCACAAGGACCGTGCACCCCGTCCCATCCAGCAACGACCAACTGTCTCCTGGAGCCAGTATGAACGATGTAGTGGATAATAGACAGGTAGGCACCTTGTCAACCTATACATCAAGCGCAACCATACCAGGGATATCAAACAACAGCCATTCACTTTAAACGACAAGCTGAAATAAAATAAATCCAATAATGCATACAGATACGGTGGCATAACTCTTCGCTAAGTTAGCATATGAAGTAAGTTGGTTAGCAACAAATCCGTGATAAGTAAGAAATGTCTACGAGTTACTTAAAATGCCACAAACGCAACAAAATTACCGAAGATAAGCGCAATTAGTGTAAGCAACGTGGCCAGTTAATAGAACATTATTCAGGGAGGCAGAACAAACCAAATAAAGCGGAATGAAATTTATCCAGGTTAAAAGGACCTAGTTCAAGGGTAAGTTGGTTTAGCCCAACTGCGGTGAAGAAGCATCAAGAATGCAACATCAGCCTCAGCATACATGGTTGGCGGCATCCGGTTTCGGATTTGCCTGTCACTGTGGCAAGCCAGAGGACGCCTGCGCCTACAGAGGGACCATGGACGGCTTGCGCTGCACCACCCACAGCTCCAACCACATACCCCAGATCCAGTGTAAACCCGAAGGAATAAGACCGGGAGGCATGCGGAAGGGAACCACGTTTCATCAACGGAGCCGGCCCACACTCCTTCACAGGCAAACACAAGCACGCTGTATTTGGGGAATCAACCGCACACAAGGCGGTGGCTGGACCGTAGTCCGCTCCACACTGAGTGCATGGAACCACTCTTCGAGCCTAACACGGCCACAAGGACCGTGCACCCCGTCCCCTCCAGCAACGACCAACTGTCTCCTGGAGCCAGTATGAACGATGTAGTGGGTAATAGACAGGTAGGCACCTTGTCAACATGCACATCAAGCGCTGCCACACCGGGGATATCAAACAACAGCCAATCACTTGTGAGAAAGAAAAAGAGAAAAACTCGATTAATGCATAAGGAAACGGTGACATAAACCTTAATTAAATAGCATACGTAATAAGTTGTTTACAAACAAATCCTAGCTAAGTGCACGAGGTCAGGAAGTATAGTTCACGGTATGCCACGAACACAAAAATGTTATGGAAATCGAATACAATTGGCTTAGGCGATGTGTGCAAGTGAATGGAATAGAGTACAGGGAGATATTTATATGAGAAAGAAAAGCAGTAAGGTAAAAACTGTAAAATATCATAATAAAATAATATCATTCTGTATTTGGACAACTTAAGAAGCTTGCCTGTTCGCACGATGACTACGTGTGTTTGAGTCATCCAGACGAATCGCATTCTTGCGCTTCTGGTTTTTCGGCCTCAAGTTCGAGTTCGGGTGGGACTGGAACGATAGGAGAATCTCATGAGTGCTCTATCTTGAGTGGATCGTTGAGCCAGTAATTAATTAAGCGCCTAGTTATTGATTGGTCTATAACGGAACACCCGTATCGCACCCTGGCCAACCAGTTAATGCCCACGTTTCCCGCCCTAGCAGTCCCTGCTGTGGAAGTCACGTGAAGTAAACAAAGAATAGGAAGAGAAATCGAAGGTACAGAATAAGGAAGTACACTTTAAATACCAATACGTGAAGAAAAGTAGAGAAAAGAAAAATGAAGTATGAAGATGCGAGTTAGTCAGGAAAAGGGAAAGGCTTTGTGTTGCCACCCAAGAGCGCCAAGTTGCCGTTCAAACCCCTTAATTGTAGATTCCCTGATAACCTTTTCCGAAACCATGTTCCAGCGGTCGATAACTCGACGTGACAGCCGGATTTCAGCCCTAATCCGATCGGACCGCGGTTCGTCCAGCTCCAAGGAATGACCGCGTAGAACAGACAATTTAGCAGGACTGAATACATACATGGTTGGCGGCATCCGGTTTCGGATTTGCCTGTCACTGTGGTCAGCCACAGGACGCCTGCGCCTACAGAGGGACCATGGATGGCTTGCGCTGCACCACCCACAGCTCCAACCACATACCCCAGATCCAGTGTAAACCCGAAGGAATAAGACCGGGAGGCATGTGGATGGGAGCCACGTTTCATCAACGGAGCCGGCCCACACTCCTTCACAGGCAAACACAAGCACGCTGTATTTGGGGAATCATCCGCACACAAGGCGGTGGCTGGACCGTAGTCCGCTCCACACTGAGTGCATGGAACCGCTCTTTGAGCCTAGCACGGCCACAAGGACCGCGCACCCCGTCCCCTCCAGCAACGACCAACTGTCTCCGGGAGCCAGTATGGACGAGGTAGTGGGTAATAGCCAGGTAGGCACCTTGTCAACATGCACATCAAGCGCAGCCACACCGGGGATATCAAACAACAGCCAAACACTTGAGAGGGGGTGAAAGAAAAAGAGAAAAAGAGAAAAAGAGAAAAACTCGATTAATGCATAAGGAAACGGTGACATAAACCTTAATTAAATAGCATACGTAATAAGTTGTTTACAAACAAATCCTACCTAAGTGCACGAGGTCAGCATGTGTAGTTCACGGAATGCCACGAACACAAAAATGTTATGGAAATCGAATACAATTGGCTGAAGCGATGTGCGCAAGTTAATGAAATAGAGAACATGGAGATATTCATAGGAGAAAGGAAAGCATTAGGCACAAACTGTAAACCCACCACCTGAAATAGAGAGACTTAGCATGCAAGCACGCGGTTAGTAAATCGAATTCAGCGTGCCTACAAACGCTGCGCCGGCTCGTCGTATTTCACTGCGGGACCCGTCGTCGCTTCTGTAGTGGCCCCAAATGGCACAGCGCATGGCCCACTAGACATTTATATGAGAAAGAAAGGCATTAGGAGAGAACCGAAAACCCACCACCTGAAATAAAGAGACTCAGCCTGCATGCACGCGGTTAGTAAATCGAATTCAGCGTGCCTACAAACGCTGCGCCGGTCCTGCCTACGTTCACTGCGGGACCCGTCGTCGCTTCGGCAGTGGTCCCGAGTGACCTCTCTCATGGCTCACTAGGCCTGCCTGACTAAGGCACTCGCGACCGCATGTTCTACAGCACAATGCGCTCGATGTCGATGGAGTACAATTCATCGGTGCTTGCCGCTTCCGCACTTGCCGCTTCTTCTCTGCATGCATGAGGGATTTCTCCCGCACTTCAGCAACTGCCTTCGTGATTAGATCGCGCCATGCACCACGATCAACCGCCTTCGTTTCCCATGATCGGCAATCAAGATTAGAACGTGTGAGGCTCACTTTAATCATGTCCTGGTAACGTAACTTTGGTTTCCCAGCATGCCGCTTCCCCATACTCAGCTGACCGTATAAAAGTTGTTTCGGTATTCGCGTCGAATCCATACGGCTCACATGACCGAGCCATCTCAGGTGTCTCAATAAAAGTATGCAGTCCACTGCATACATCCCACTTCGGCGCAACACTTCCGTGTCTGCAACTCTGGCGCCCCAGCCGATCCGCAAAATTCGGCGCACACACTGCTGATGGAACCGCTCGAGATATCGCACATCCCGACGGTACATCGTCCACGTTTCACTGCCGTATAGAAGAACGGACAGTACCATGGATTTGTACACCATCAGCTTCGTGCCAATGCTAAGCTGATGGTTGTTCCACACTCGGTACTCTAGCTTCCCGAATGCCGCTGCCGCCTTCGAATACATACATACATACACACATACGTACATATAATACAATACACAAAGGAAAAATAGATACAACAGTTGCATGCCAGCTGAGCTACCAGCAACGGATACGCATCGCTCCGGTAAGCTTCCAGCCAGCTACTAGACAGAAAGAAAAATAATGTTGTTTTACCCTAGGAAATGAGATCGTAGATCGGAAGGAACAAAGAAACTCACAGCACAAACGCCACTGAGGTCGGCTCCTTGCCATGTCAGCAAGTGTATCCAGCCAAACGTGTTCACCATCTTTTGGACCCCAACCAGGGAGCCGTGACGCTCCAACCGAGGCTAGCTCCGAAGTGACGGACTTCATTCCTCTGGACCAAGTCATCGCTTGGCCACCTCTCCTCTTCTTCCACCCACATCCCCGGGGAGAAAACAACGCACGTCGAAGGAGTCGGTGGGCTGGCATGCGTAACACGTGGCCGAGCCATCGAAGCCTTGTGCGGGAAATAACGGTGCTGAGCGGTTCAGATCATTTTCCTGGGCCGTAAACAATGCTTCGAACACGCTCGTTACTCACGTGGTGTTCCCACCAGATGTGAGCCAAACTGCGAAGGCACCGATGGTCGAACGTAACTAGCCTCTTCATGTCCACCGACCTTAGGGACCAGGTTTCGCAACCGTACAGTAAGGTCAAACGTACCGCTGAATTGCACACTCTACCCTCCAGGGAGAGAGAGATGTCGCGCCGCCGTCATAGATGGCGAAGGTTGGCAAAAGCACTTCGAGCTTTCGCTATACGGTTCGTGATCTCGTCTTCGATCCCAAGGGCGCTGATACAACTTCCCAGGTAATTGAATTTCTGAACGACTTCTAGCTGATCCCCACCAAGGGTCAGCGCAGGAGGCGATCCCTGCCAATCTTGGAGGAACGCTTTGCACTTCGATGGTGCAAAGCAAAGCCCGAAGCGGCTGACAGTCAGTGCTAATCTGTCCAGCGCGGCTTGGCACGTCTGGGAGCTGTCACAGATGAGGACAATGTCGTCTGCATACTCCAAGTCAAGAAGTCGTTCTCCTGGGAGTAGCTCCACACCTTCCAAGTCATGTCCTGTAAAAGCAAATTTCATGACTTCGTCAATAGCGAAGTTGAAGAGGAAAGGTGACAGCGGGCATCCTTGTCGCACACCGCTGGAGATATTAAAGAGTGGCGACAGCTTGCCGTAAGCTCTCACTCTACCCGTGCTACGCGCATTTAATGCTTGGATAATATTTACATATTTCTCGGGCACACCTTTCCTGAGTTGACACTTCCAAAGGGCACATCGATCAACCGAATCGAAAGCGCCTTTGATGTCGAGGAACACGACTACGGTGGGCCGCCAATATGTGTGGCGGTGCTCCAACAACTGACGCAAAGTGAAGATGTGGTCAACGCAGCGAAGACCACGACGAAACCAGACTTGGTCCTCACGAATCTGGCTTTCACGAGCGCCAGTCAGTCTGTGAAGAATTATGGAGGCTAGTAATTTGGAGGCGATGGAGATCAGACTGATTCCTCTATGGTTGCCGCATTCCGAGCGCGAGCCGCCTTTGAAGATGGGAACCATAACGGAGCGGCTCCAGTCGGATGGGACAGTCTCCTGCTCCCACAGTTTCACTAGTAATTCATGTAAAGCATCAACAAGAGCAGCCTCCGAATTTGAAGAGCGCTGGAGGAAGATCATCTGGTTCCGCGGGTTTGTTCAACTTCAACAGTCCGATCTCACGTTCGACTTCTGAGCGAGAGGGTGGATCCAAAGGGACAGCCCACGGAGCATGGCGATCAGTGACCGGCGAATCGGACAATTCTTGCCGATTAAATTGCTTTTCAAAATGCTCAGCCCAACGCTCCAGACGTTTTGACAAATTGTGGATAGGATGTCCACTCTCATCACAAATTGTTTCACTAACACCAGGTCTCCTGTTACCCGTTTCCTGTATCAGACGGAATAACTTACGATGTTTGCCAAGGGCAGCGGCCACTTCCATCTCTGACGCACGATGAGACCACCAAGATTCGCGGTCTCTCTTCAGGCTAGCGCGGAGTTTTGCCCGGAGCTCTTTGCGAGTTTCATTGTGCTCGTTTCCAGCCGGGATATGTCGGCGAGCATCTATAAGTTCCAGAGACCGAGAAGAGATCCAATGTCCATGTGGGCTTTTAGACATACCACATGAGGATTTGCCCGCTGCTAGTAAGGTCTGGCGAACATGTGACCAGTGACCACCAATTGTCTTCAGTGATCGAGTACTCAACTCGTTTGTCAGCGTACTTCGATACGCATTCAGAACAGCTGGCTTTGTCGGTTGGCTGGTGTCAACGCGCTCACAGCGTCGTTGTGGGCGTCCGCCAAAGCGCATCCGCATGTCATCACATACAAGTGCATGGTCAGTGTCCACACATGTGCTCCAAATCGAGCGACATTTCTGGATGCAGCCTCTCCAGCGGTAACTAATAGCAATGTGATCGATCTGCGTCCAAGGCTGGTTCGAGGCTGGTGGGCGCCAAGTCACCCTCCGGCGGGTGCTGTGTCGGAAATTAGTGCTCGCAAGAAATAAGCGAGCATCTTCACACAAATGGAGTAACCGCTCACCGTTATCACTACGGGAGCCTACACCGTGCTGACCGCCCAGATGCATATCATCAGTGGACAACTTTCCAACTTGTGCGTTCATATCCCCCGCCAGCACAACAGTGTCCGTGCTTCTTCTGTGGCGAAGGAGCTGAGTCAGTTGGCGGTAGAAGCCGTTCTTTACCGAATCATCGCTACAGTTTGTGGGCGCGTAGGCAGCGATGATGAATAGACACCTATTAATGCCGCGCGACTTCGAAGCTTTAAACGAGCCAGCCAATCGTACCCACACAAGCCAGCCAATCGCACCGCACACAGCATGGCAGCAGAGAGCACCTCAGATCTTGATATCCACCCGTGATTCGCTGTGTTAAGTCGGGTGCCGTTTGTGTTGTTGTGTTGGTCCTTCTGCAGGCTTGTGGAGAGACGATTAATTTACCTCGGTTGCGAATTCCATCGAATTGCTGACCACTCGTGGCCATGCGCATGCTGGCTTTGGCCGGATCACTGTTGGAAATCTGACGCAATAAATCAACCAGTTATCCAATTGCATTTATAAACAATAAATACTAAATGGTGTGTTCATCGAAGGTACGTGGCACAGTCCAGCTGAGTGGCCTAATCAATGTATACAAAGAGATCGCATAAAATGATTAATTGGTCCTGTTTCTTATAGCAGAGCCCAACTGGGTTTCTGAAGAGATTGGCAGCCTGAAGGTATCAGAGAGATTAGGAGACGGAGCAATACCAGATTCAGAGTCCGCAAATAGTTCAAGTAAAGTAATATGGCCATCCATGGAACCGTCCCCAGAGGACTTGCTTCCATGCGGGTATCACGTCAATGCGTTTCTCTCGAACTTCCAAGCTCTAACCGCCTGTGTTCCGGTGTGGCAAAATAGCATCTAAGCCATCACCTGTATAACAAATGTTTTTGAGGAGGGCTGTGTTATGCATGCATTATGACTGATGAAGCCTCAGCCCGTTCCGACATGCGGATCATTCACTTATGACACTTTTTCGCTATACACCAGTGAGTTAGGGACAATATGTATTACATGAGTATAATTTTTAGCTTGGAAGATATAATCCGTCACCTCAAGTGATCAACCCACTCGTGGCCAACAACGAAATAAGAAAGAATATATAGTATGAGAAATTAAAAAGCATAATTCTAATAGCTACCTTTTGCAGTTAGGCCAATCACAAATTCATGGGAAGTCTTGACGAATAGCGACGATGGTACAGAAATATCGAGAGAAAGAAATGCATCCCATCCGACATTTCGTAAGGAATAAACAGCAGTAAAGATAATCCAAATGCAGTTGTTAGTATCTGCAGTTGTGGTTTCTTTATCCCAATAGACGAACAGTTGAAATCATCAGAATTAGTAGATGTTCAGTTCATTAACTTTAGACACTGGATCGCAAAGGAAATATCCGTTACTTGTCGCTCAGTGAGTACATGAAAAAGAAAAAAGAGATGTGCGGATGAGTATGGAAAGTTAAATTAGAGCAGATTTCATGAGATCTTGAAAATAACACGCAGAGACAGAACAATCTTCTTCAACAAATGGCTGTCGTGGTCTTTTTGTTTCAAATATAACCTGGTCCTTCCTCAAACGATCTATCGGCGTTCATTTGCAAACATAAGATCTGTTTTACTTATGCTGGTGTCAGGAAAATCCTAATCATTTTGTGGTACATGCTCAAGCGTTTTGTACATCCTATACAACTAGGTAGCTTATTCCATACTAGCTGAAGCTTATACGATAAAAGTACTGTGTGTCTGTGGGCATGAATGGAGGTACTACAATCATGTATTCGGTGTCGCGTATTTCTGATTTGCTTTCCAGCCGAAATTGCATAGAGCGGTGTTCATTATGCACGTTATGCCACACAACTTTGTGAGGGAAACTAATATTTAAATGTAATCTGTGCAACCATAAAGATTCAAGTTTTGATTAACCGCATCCATCTGAGATTGAGACTGTATTTAAAAGCAAGTAGAAAAGTTTCTGTACTGCTCTATCGAATTATGAAATATCAAAAACTTTTGATTTCGGATTGTCAGTGGTAGTGTTTGGTCAGTTAATCTTTTATCCTTGTTCGGTTAGGAATTCGTGTTGGTTGCATTAGCTCCGTGTATGGGATGTATTTGTTTGCATTGTATGTGCACCGTTTCGCAAAAGCACAGGTTTCCAATATAATCGTCAGTACGTGGTTTGAAACATTTCACAGAACCGGCCTCTATTAGTCCTTCTGGCAGTGTATACCATAAGTTTACGATTCTTCGTTCTATCCAAATCTGCTGTGATGCCTTGTTCACGCATTGGACCCTGAGATTTTAGTGGTGTCCTAGAGTGTTAACGGATTTCCGTAGCTGAGATATTGGCCACAGTATGGGGAAGTGATTCAGGTGCAGCATTCGATGGGCCGTAATAAGGTCAATTCTTACTCGGCGATAGGATAGTGTGTAGAGTCCGAGCTTTTCACAACATTTTTCATACGGAAGCTTTTGTAGAAGGGAATCATTCTAGTTGCAATACGCTGTATTTTCTCCGGCTTTTCCGTTTCTCACTGGGTTATCGGATGGCAAGCTTGGGGCCGTATTCAAGGATTGGTCTGATGAACGATGTAAATAGGCGAGGGATGGTTTCTTCGGACCATGTGGAGAAACTGCGTCGTAATGCCCAAAGCATACGAAGTCCCGCACGGTACAATTTCTCTGTATGTTCTAGTGATCTCATATCATGTCTCGAGAGCACTCCTAAGCCTCTGACAGATGAGTTAGAGGAGAGCAACTGGCCGTCCAACGTGTACCATCGAGTGGTTGCACGTCTGGTGATACTGATGAATTCCGACTTGCTTGCGTTAAGAGGGAGTTGCATTTCAGTGGACCACATTGACAGTCGCTCTAATTCATGCTGGATGCGAGCACAGTCGTCCTGGTTCTCAATGATCCTACAAATTTTCAAATCATCTGGAAACAGGGCACATGATGACTGGAGCTGCTGCGGAAGATCGTTGGCATGAATAAGAAATACCACTGGCCCAAGTACTGTTCGACGGAAACTAGTCTGTCAGGTAGTCATTGACCTGTACTCTAAACCTTCGTCCCAAAATAAACTCGTATAACCACTGAAGTAGCGTGCCACCAATTCCGTATGTCCTCAGTTTACGAAGGAGTACCTCTTGATTCACTCTGTCAAACGCCTTACTAAAGTCGATGTACACCACGTCAACATCCTTCTGTTCATTGATAGCTCGTACCCACTGGTGGTTTGCGTACATCAAGTTGATGATGCAGGGTCGCCCTTTCGTAAAGCCGGGTTGCGCTGGCGTCAATACGTCCATCGATTTGAAGAACGACAGCAGACACTTTTTCACAACTTTCTCCAGAACTTTGGTTAATATCGAAGTCAAACAGATCGGTCTATGGTTCTCTAGTTTACTCGGATCACCACCCTTGGGAAGCGGTCTCACTATCGAGCATTTTCAGTCATTCGGGACAGATCCTGCAGAGAGTGATTTATTGAATAGGTTTGCTATGGCTCATGAGATGGCATACGGTAGGGACTTAAGTATTAGTAGGTGAAGTCCGTCTTATCCGGGGGGATGGGTTTACACCATCGAGATTGACGAGTAGCTGATACACTTCGATTGTAGCACATTGTAGGCAGTCGAGCAGGACTGGTGAAATCTGTGCGGGTACTCGAACAGCCGCCGGTTTACTGGAAAATATGGTGAGGAATTGCGAAGCCAAGGCTTCCGCGTGCTCCGCGCTTGAAATGAGCGTCTGTCCGTTCGAGCTCTCTAAGACCGGTAGGTCGCCCCCAGGTTTCAGTTGACGTTTCCACTAGGCACATATTCTCTTGGGGGCAGTTGTGGCCAAGGCTGCTAGCTTCTCTGCGAACTGCCCTCGTTTTTTGACCGTTGCGAAGTTACATATGTTACGGTGTTTCTTGTACATGGTGTAATTTTCATCACAACCCAAGCTGACGTACCTATCCCAAAGTTTGCGACGCCGTCGCGCTGTGTTTATATTCCTTATCAAACCAATGCGGGTTGACAGGTCCGACTTTTGAATAGTTTAGAGGAACGAACCTAGTACATAGCGAGCTAAGCTTCTCTTTCTTTAATGACTAACAGGCCTCAAGCGACACATCCTGCGGTAGTGTCCACTCGGTCTGACTTGCGGTTTGGACGAGCTCATCGAAGTCCGTCTTCCAATAGTTGAATATCGCCTTCCTTTAGTTGTAATACGGTAACGGCAGTTCTATGTTTGTCATAATGGAGCAGTGGTCACTGTTCGCCAGAGGTTCGATGACTCTGATCTCATTCAGTTTCTGCTCGCAGCTGGTAAAACTTGGATCCACACAATATGCCGTGTGCGGGGTTACGCTAATCAGTTGGAGGTCACGTTACCTTGCCCCGATTGCAATAGTCACTATAGCGAATTGAGATTCGGCATCGCCATGACCGGGAAGAAACCAAACGTCTGGCCAGAATATCTTGTGTAAAGTTAGGTCCCCCATCAGTAAAAACTGAGGGCGGATCATGTGTTTCTGTACATGTGGTAGTCAATCGCAACAGCAGTTTACTAAGCCACGGTAGATATCACCCACTATTAGTTCTACGCGTCTGAGGCGGAGTAAAGACGTATAAGTTATCCTCTCTCTGATAATTGTTGCTAAGTTTACCAGATAGTGACGATTTGATGTACAATAGAACACCACCATGAGCCTTTGATTTTCGGTCGTGTCGGAGACGAGAGTATCCTGACAAGACGAATTCTTGGGGTATGATGTCGGAGTTCAACCAGCTCTCTTCAAGCCATAAAGCGTTTGGGCACTGCGGGACAGCGAAGCGGCACAGTTTGTCACGTTTGTTCATTAGGCTGCACATGTTGGCGAATGCAGCACGGAGGTTCTGAGAGATACCGCGGGACGTACCTGAAGGTTGAGCAACCGGTTGATATGGGTTCGTACATCCTTCTTTATCACCCTAAAAGTTACCATGTGTAAGACAGCCTCACCTACTTCTGTACGACGTTTGAGCTCAATGATCACAGTCTTCAAAGGATCCCTGTCTTCGGGTTCCAAATCTCGGCGGATTTGAACCTTTATGCCTTTCAGCCTTGACGAGATAGAATGAGCTGCGGCATATTTTGATTTGCAAAGGTGGTTCTCAGTGGTCTACATGCCTGGTTAGTCTGCTAACCAATTCGGATTACTTGTTTAATCGTCACACTGTCTTCACCTACATCCAACAGTCTATCAATGAGCTCCTGGAGGAATTCGATACTGTGAGCAAAACATATCTGAGGTTTTCATCCTTTGACTCTGGTGTGTGGAAGACCATGAGATTATGATGCCTAAGCAAAAGCGGTGATGAACCTGTGGAAGCAGGACTAGAGGCGCTTATCGTTTTGAGTTGTTGTTTATCAGCAGGAGATGCATGAACTCGCTTAGGTGACTCCTTGCGTTTTTGAATGGTCCATGGATCCTCGGTTTTCAGAGATTCACAGATAGGCTCAGAGAAATTCACAAACCGATCAGAGAAGCGGTATTTCGGAGGTTCCGAGTCTAAATGTTCAGTTCGTGGGGAACATTAAACCTGAGATTCGGCCGGTGTCGAAGATGCGGGTGGTAGTGCAGATAAAGGAGTGACAGGGAAAGGCGAGTTGACAGATTTACTTCCATGAAGACATTTGACTCCACGAGGTGATCGCTGTGTTTTCAACTGTAAGAGTAGTTTTCCTGCACTCGTTGGCGAGCGCTCTCAAGTCAACTCAAGTCCAGAAGTAAATAAACAAATAAATAAATAAACGGTATATTTCTCGAAATGCGAAACACAGCCAAAATGCCAGCCTGAGCAACTGGTACAACCAAGTTAGACAGTGGAGGGATTTCCCAAGCCCTGTTATGTTCTCATTCAAGTGTTTGAGGTGCGCAATCATTTCAAAGTAGTAAAATATGGAGAAGTTGAGAGTTCGAATAAAAGTTGTTATAGCAGTCAGGTCAAGTAAAGTAATACGACCATTCATGGAACCGTCTCCCGGAGAGCTGCTTCCACATTTCACTTCAACATCACATCCGTGCATGTGCTGTTGTGGCTTGGTGTAAGTAGCCAATGTAATTTTTGACTCGTTTTTTTCTTGTTGGCTGTTGTCATATGCAATTTTGTCATCATCATGGTGACACGTTACACCTAAATATGTATAAATATATGTTGGGGCCTGTGTAATAGGTTAAGCTCTGCCCATCATCCAGTCATCATTTAGCTGATTCAAGTCTAGCACTTTTAATAATCACCAGTGTGATCGTGACAACTCGCATTTCATGAGAGTACTGCATTTTTGGGAATATTTCTCCATCACTTCGGGAGTTCGGCCCACTCGTGGCCAACAGTGATAGGAGAGAAAGAAACAAAAGGCAAAGGGTTGAAGGGTGAATTTTCAGCTGTAGCACGATCCATCGCCTTATTGTCATGAGGCAACCGTTTAGGTAGCGAGCGATTGTGCTGACGCTCATGTCCACCACGAACTCCACCTTTAGTCGTAACCGAGGAGTTGCCAAGGTAACCGTAGGGTTCGATTCCATTCATTCCACTTAACAATCCACGTGACTATCTGATAGATACTTTCGACGCGACACGCTACGGCCTCTTGTCGGCTCAGTCAAATATAATGTTCCAATTCAGCTTCTACATGTCTTCACATTTATCAGTACCGGAGATACAATGATCTTCCAGTTATTGGCCTCTTCAGGATAACAGTCTTTACATCGGGTAGATGACGGGCGTACGTTCCTCTTTTTCCCATCGCGCGTATTGTGATCTAAAGGTTAAAAAACCATATAAATCAAATTAAAGACAAAATTGGTAGGTGAACTATGAGGAACATTTTCTTTTCGCCTTGCCCGCTGCGTTCGGCTCCCGTGCAACCAAACTGAGGGAAAGCAGAAATGACAACTCCACTGATCAGAGACGGACCATCGCAACCGTATGAACGTTTCCACTTATAAGTCAGACGCGTGAAATCATCTTGACGTTTCGGAACTAAACTTATGCCCCAGCATGCCAAGCGTGTGTGATGTCCGCCGTTTGGCTATCACGTTGTCCCGCTCAGACCATTGGTCATAATTATCCCGAAAATTTTTGCACCGCTCACACATTCCGCGCGGGTGGACACGTAGATAAGATCTCTCATGCGAGGTGCACGGCTGACAGTGCGATTTGGATTAAATTTAACTGGATATTTGATCAAATTGTCTGCATTAAGGACAAAAGCTGATGGGTACAAGGTTTAACAGATTGTGTTAAGGCTGGAATCAATCGAGAAATGGTATTTATGCAACGTCTGTACAAACGTCTACAATCCGTCAGTTGACAGATCGAGACCCAGTTCCTGCAAAAATCAAAACAATTTTTAACAGACGGTTGGCCTATGAAACTACTGATTTGCAAACATTTATAGCACGCAGAAATCAACTTAGTTTATTCCATGGTTGTATGTTTTGGGATTCCCGGTTGTTCCACCCTAGCAAGGCTCGGACACAGTTCCTTCACGAAATCCACGGCGCACCTCCGGCGATCTAGAGTATGAAATCAGCGAGGGAATACTGCTGATGAAGGAGAAAGATTGAGATATCGCTGATTTTCTGATAAATTATGCTACCTATCAGGCACACCATCGCAGTTAGCTCTTCGGTTCAGTACATCAGTGGCGCTGACCCGACAAGCTGTGGTAACGGATCCACGCCTACCACTTCGGCCCGATTAATGGAACCATGTTTCTGTTGCTCATCGACACCCACTCCAAATGGGCTGAAGTGTATCACATTACACAAGCGATGTCCGAAACCACCATTGTTAGGATGCGTTCATCATTCGCTACATTCGGTATTCCAGAGACCATATGCACGGATAACTGGTCCCCTTTTGTTAGCTCGGAGTTCAAGCAAGTTGTCACTAGCAACGGGATTCAGCGTATAAAATCGGCTTCTTATCATCCAGCATCCAACGGGTTGGCAGAGCGGTCGGTACAGAGAATGAAACGAGGACGGTGGAAACAGCGTTTAGGGACCATATAAACGAAGTTGGATTGTTTCCTGTTTGCCTATCGTTCCACACCCACTGAGGGCATGGATAAGTCTCATGCAGAGTAGATGTTTGGCAGAAACCTCGTTACAATGTTGAATCCACTGTTTCCTAATCCACGGGTGGAGATAGAAGAGCGATAGAATAAGTCAGTGTCTTCAAATGTGAAGATGGATACGACTTGGTCTACACCAAATTGACACAAAAAGCTCACTGGTAACCTGTCACTGTAATTCGTTCCTCAGGAAGCCGACGATATTCCATTTCCAGACGGCCGCCTAGTTCGTCGCAATCAAACCAAACGAGATGCAGACCGGATTGTGCGCAATCAAAGAACCATACACTGAGGGCGAACCGTACGCACAGGCTAGGGAACGTTGTCGAGGCGATCGCCCCGCATTCCTAAGCCAGTGAATCGTTTTGAGCCTGGAGTGTGACCACCTCTATGGGGGTGAGGGATGTCTCCTGTACACTGAAGGTCATGCCCTAACCCACTCAGTTGGCTAAACAACACACAAACGCACGTGCACACGCATACACCAAGCTTTTTGTGTTCTACTGAATGCATGCCGATGTTCTGTCAGTTATTAATTATACAGCGTCCTGTCCAGACTTGTTCTCGATATCGTGGGTTCTGAACCCTATAGAGCACACGCTGTCGTACATTTACTTACTATTACTAATACCTATGGGATGTAAGAAAGCATTTTTGTATGGACCAATGGGGATTCGACCATTATTTTGCAGTCAACTAATTTGTGGAAATAGGCCTTAAAGCAAAAGCTAGGTCCAGCAACCTTTTACTCCTTGTAGGTGAAAGGATAGGCTGAGTCCATCAGTCAGCATTCAGTCCTTCGTTTGGTGTGTTGCACCGCTCTCATTAATCTTGGACCGCAGCCTTTGTAATTAGGTGATGAAGCAATTCTCCTCAACGATTTAGCGTTAACATCGTAAACGGTTAGTGATTCGCGGATGTAGCACAACTGTTTGGCTAGTATGTGCACCCCGCTCTGGGAGTTGACGAGACAACCTGCTGAGAGCAGGACAGCCTCTGTCTCGTGTACGAGATCAGCGTCACTCAGAATTCGAACCTCACCGTATTCCACTGAATTCGAGTGAAGAGCTACAAGTCTTAGCATGGCTCAACCAGAATGCTAATCCAGTCGCAAGCTGAATGCCGCTGGTTGCGATCACATAGTAACCCCCCTTATTGTATCTGATTTGGACCCGGAAACGTTAGTGCATACGAGGGTTAACGCCGTTTCGTTCTGTCTACCGAACGCCGGCGTAACCGTTGTTGCTGGCGAATTGGATTGTGTAGCAGGTAGCAGGGGAAATGACGGTGTAATCTGCGTCGAACCGCCTGTGCTCGGTGTAAAACATGGACCTAGGTGTGTAGCCACAAATGTGCTTATCGAGGTATCAGATGTGTAGGTTATCAGTATTTTTCTCCCTACTGGATTGCCTCCGGCTCTGAGCAGCCGTTCTTATAACCGAATCGTTAGGTGTAGCTGCCATAAATGGCATAAAAGCAGTCCCGTCGATTGTGACTAGTCACAACCTGCGCCAGAGTTAGTGGCACAAATGTCTTGGAGCAGTTCGTAAGGCTGACTTTACCCTTTGAAGTAGGGACGGAGCTCAGAGGAGTTGCCGTATCACAGGAATGATATACATCGATTCCAAACACGAATCACTGAGATTCATCATCGGCTCAATTTTTCCAGTTAATTTTTCACAATTGTTCAGTAGCACAACTATACATAAAAAATTAATTCGTATACTCACGTAAAGCGGTATAAGGCCCCATAAGCGGGAATGATACTTTGTACACTGAATAGGTTTCATGGTTAATGCAACTAAGCTCATAATACTAACACAAAATTGAATAATAGTATTTCGTACCCTGAATTGCCCCTCGAGTTTTAGACCCGGGCACTTAAAATGCAAAATGTATTTGCATCACCCTTTCCTAGTTTGGGAAGCTCAGGAATAGACAATTATAGAAAGGGGATAGTAGGTTGCACGGACACAGGATTTAATTTCGTGGGGGATGGTATGGATTGAGCAAGCAGCTTGAAAGCAACTAGCTGCCCATATGTTATTCATACCAGTTTCCGTCATTGTTTCTCGAGTTTGTTGTAAGCCAAGGATCTTCAGCATAAACGATATGGTGAGAAAAGTTGGTAGGGAATTCCGTAACCTGACATGGTTTGCGCTGATGCGTATCTGTGGGGGTAGTATGTTACACAGATTGGGGAATCTCACTAAGAACAAATTCGATAGATTTGTACGACTTGCAACCTTTGTGCATTGCAAGTAGCCGCCATTGCGTGTGGGGTAGGTTAAAATCTCCCACAGCTCAGTTGCGGTGCTGTCAGCGGAAATTCGTTGGATACTAATGTTTTCGAAGATAACAAGTTTCTTTTCTAAGCCTCGCAGCCAAAGAGGATCCCTTTAGAGTCGTCGACAGCGGTCAAAATAACTCAGGATTTAGCAGGGTCTTATGATCAGGTTGACAGATGATCGTTGGATATCAGGGCTGCGTAAGCCGTGACTGGTTACAACATCGAATGGCTAGACATTAACATAAATGATAATAACCTACAGGCAATAATAATACTTAAATGTAAGACTTATCGCGTGTTTGAATGAGGGCTGTGGGACACATTCTGATTGCATTGTGTTGCGACTGGATTCGCGAGGCTTCAGCACATGGAAGCGCACACGTCCGTTGTCCGGCCGTTCTAGAGACGTTGTGTTTTACCTCTTGATGTCACCAGTTCAGCAATGAATGCGAGCTAAATTGCATTCCTAAATGTCACTGTTTCGAAGCCGGCGTGGTAATGTACAGAGGTCAAACTGCTGTGTTGACGTGGCGTGTATCTCATCTGCTGCATATCATGTGGCGCGTGGTTCAGCTTTGCCATGCAGGGTAGGTGAAAAGTGAAGTCCCACAAACATGAGCGTTTTCAGTGACAAACGGACCTGACAATACCCTCCTCGGAAGGAAAGTGAGTGCATAGGTTAGGAAGGGTACAATAATGATTGCGTTGTGTGTCTGTTTTCAGTGGGCGACATATCGGTCAGGACAAGGCACACGTCGTCCGGCTCGAGTGACACATGTTGTTTCCTTGGTGGAAGCATCGGTTTGAGGTGTTACTGTCAGAGACCTCGATGACTTTCTGTTCTTGTAGGTTTGGTTCTTATCTGCCGCTGTGGATGCAAAGGAATCGGCATAAGCAGGTTTCAAGCGATCAATGCTAACAGTGTCCGTTCTATTGTGTAGCTGGTCAACAAAACGTTCAGCATGAGGTGTAAACACTAAAAAAGACCCTCATGCGGAGGTCGACCAGATTGTTTAACACGGTCATTACGAACAATAACATGAGTTCACGAACAGAGATCAGCGTGAACGTTTAATGCTTTCACTGAACTCTTGGGTGCGTAATAATGTAGTTGGCTCATATGGTTCCCTAGTTTTCTAACGTATGTGAAAGGGTCAGTGTTACCGTTGGGTACTGCGTGCGATAAATAATTGACTAGGGATGTGCAACGTGGTTCCGCAAACCAGTTCTGTGGGTGAACAGTGCTGGGTTGATCGAAACATTGTACGCAAATGCAACCAAATCATTGGCAATATATCTGTCTAGTGAGTCGGATCAAAGGGTGTTTGATCGCGGTTTCCAAGTGTCTATGGAAACGCTTGACCAAACCGTTCGCTTGGGATGAAAAGCTGTGGTGCGAATTCTTTTGCTACCCAATAGTTCCGTCAACTGTAGGAAAAGCTGGGATTCGAATTCGGAATCGCGGTCAGTGGTAATGCAGGAAGGAAAACCAAAAATGGCTATCTATCTGGTGACAACTGCACGAGCGAGGGTATCTGCAAGTGGGTCTGCAATGGGAACGGCTTCAAGCCATTGAGTGAAACGATCAATGCATGTAAGGAGGTGTGGGCTACCACTAGAAGAGGTTAAGGGTCAGAAAATATCTATGTAAGTATGGTTTAACCTGCTGACTGATAGTACAAAAGTTCCGCCGTTCTATTGCGTATGCGAGTGACTTTCAAACGTTGACATTCTAAGCAAGTCTTTACCCATGGGCGAATGTCTTTTCTCATTGTCGCCATACGGAGCTTTCGGAGAACAATTCGATAGTTGCACGCATGCCGCGATGCGAAACGTTATGAAGAGCATCGAAAATAGGTTTTTCTCATGGATGCAGGAACCAATGGTCTTGGATTTGCCTTGGAAACATCACAATCCATCGTACTTGCAGTAGCGTGTAGAGGCATTGATTGGATGTCCAGAGAATGCTGTTTGTAATTCAGCTGCGGCTGAGATGCTTCGTCCTTCTGCAGTTGAGCCTTACGTTCCGGATCGATGGGAGTCGTGTTCGCCAAATCTGCTTTCGCGCGTGACAGTGTATCAGCGACAATGTTATCCCGTCCAGAAATATGACGGATATCATTGGTGTACTGTGAACTGAAATCTAGCTGACGTACTTCACGTGCTGAGTACTTGTCTGGCTTGGCCTATAGAGCGCATGACTATGGCTTATGACGTGTGAAAACAACAAGGTGTTTTGCTTACAGAAGATGTCGAAAGTGGCGGATGCTTGAGTATGTGGCGAGTAACTCATGACCAAACGTACCGTATCCAATTTCGGCTTGTGGGAGTTTGTAGGAGAAAAATCCGAGTAGTTGTTCGAATTTGTGCACGGTCTGCTGCAAGACAACTCCGATAGCTGCATTGGGTGCATCAAGGTTTAACAACAGCGGAACATCGAGTTTCAGGTAGAAGTTCATCGTGGCAGTAAAGAGGGAAATTTGACTTCGTCGAAAGCTCATGCATTGGCGCCACTGAAATGGAATGGCTTCGGATCAGCAAACAATAAACTCTTGAGTGGAGATAACATGTGTTTGCGACCTTTGGAATGAAACGGCGGTATAACTTAAGAATGCGTAAGAAACGTTTCAACTGTTTCACAGAAGTGGGTGTGGGAAGATTTCTAATGACGTCAAGCTTATTTGAAGTTGGCGAAATGCTTGTGCTATCAAAGGTATGACCAAGAAAGTTCCAAGAAAATGAACCAAAGACACACTTATTGCTGTTGATGACCAATTCGTACTTGTTAAGACGTGTAGATAAGTTTTCTCGATATTCCAAGTGTTCATCTTCGTTAATGCTTACAATCAAAATATTATCAAGGGAAGCGAAGACAAATGGTAGGTCTGAAATTGCCTGATCAATAAAGCGTTAAAATGTTTGTGCAGCGTTACATAAACCAAACAAAATACGCTAAAATTCGAACAAACCGAATGGTGTTGTGATAACTGTTATATGAATAACATCAGGATGAATACGGATATGGTGATAAGCGCGCATTACGTCAATGTGTGAAAAAGTAGTGCATCCAAGATGATGAGAAGAAAAATCGGGCATGTGTGGAATGGGGTACCTATCAGGAATGATGATACGATTAAGTGCTCTGTAGTCGCCACATCGTCTCTAATCGGATGCTGTCTTCTTTGCTCCCATATGCAACGGTGATGCACACATGCATTGAGATGGTCGAATTATTCCTACTTAGAGCATGTGTTGAAACTCATCCTTAATTGTTTTCAGACTTTCGGGATGTAGCCGTCCCGGACGAGAGAAAACTTGGAACACCGCTTGCGCTGATGTGGTGGAATACAGCATGTGTGGTATTTCGCTGAGTCAAATTTGGTTTTAATAGAACTGGAAATCTACGAAGGAGCCTGTAGTATGGAAAAGTGTTTTGTGGCAAAAGAGTTACTAGGCTGCTGAATGGTTTACACACTGTGTTACGAGGAACGGAAAGCTGCGTTGTGAAATCTAGCAAACACTGGCTTTGTAGATCCACTAACCGACTTTACTTCATGATTGTTTGCGCAATGATGCTCTTCCCCGCAGCATCAGCTACAGACCTCCAATTAAACATCTACAAGCATGGACAGTTGCACAAGATTTTGGGAAACACATGGTACGAATCATGATCACGGACGCCCACAACCGTATTAAGAAATATGAAAGATGCATCAATGAGCATCGAACTAGTTGTCTGAGACTGATGGGACAACGGTTAACCGAGCAACTCAGCTTAGCAAGTGAACGCAGAGTGGAGAAAACTAGGAGGAGAAAACAGGAGGCATTAAAGGACAAGTATTTGAACTTGACTCAGGACAATAACGTAGGTAACAAAGAGAACTAGATTCGAAATCTATCCAATTGTCCACTCCGTAGTAGAAAAACAAATCCTCACCAAAGGGTTCAACTACAATTTAAAAGATACTGTGACTACAGAGTACCTGTCCGGATGCGAAAGCGCAATCCAGTTCAGCGGGTTTGACGCTGATGCGCAGAACCAACTATGATATACAATTATTTCAGTCGTAGCACGAGACAAACAGCACAATTCCTTATCTCAAGAAGAAAGGGATGCAATAAAATCCCTAAAAGCCGATGAATCCATTGTAATTTCACCTGCGGACAAGGGGGGCATGACGGTTATATTGGATAAAGAGGATTCTGTTAAAAAGCGAAACAGCTTCTGAGTGACACAACAACCTACCGCCGCATCGAAAAAATCCAACAACGCAAATGACAAACAGAATAAACAGAATGTTGAAATTGTTCCAAGAACGGAACCGGATTACAAAGGAAGTTTGGGCTAGAATGATGACCCGCGATCCGAACTTAGCATAATTCTACGGTCTTCCAGAGATACATAAAGACCATGCACCACTAAGACCAATCGTATCGCTTCCAGGCACACCTACGTACAACCTAGCGAGAGAGTTGTGGAGACGTCTCAAGCATCTAACAATGGGATCACAACACTCTATACATAGTGCATAGCAATTTCTGGAGAAGCTCAAAAGTATACGAGTAGATCATGACGAGACAATGGTATCATTCAAGGTGACCACACTCTTTACGTCTGCCAATTTACAGACCGCAAAACAAGCAATCACCGAAAGGCTGGACCAAAGTGAGAAAACAATCGGAAAGTTGACGACTGAAAATCTGTGCAAGCTACTTGACCTATGCCTCGCGACCTACTTTGATTTTGATGGACTGATCTGTGAACAAGTGAAAAAGAGCGCCGATGAGATTCCCTGTGTCAGGGCTCGTTGCAGAAATAGCAATGCAGAAACTTGAAGAGAACGAACTGCCCATAATCAAGCCAAAGTTGTGGATCCGATACGTCAATCATACGTACGTGACGCTGAAACGTAGTCAATTAGAGGCTGCATACCAGTTACACAATAACACCATTGAAAACATTCATTTTACAATGGAATCAGAGATAGAAAACTAGCTCCCCTTCTTGGATGTGTTAGTCACCAGGACGATTGACGGAGAGTTACAAACATCGGTTTACAGGAAAGGAACACACACCGACTAGATACTAAACTATTCCAGCAATCACCCAAAATGTCACAAAATAAGCTGAGGGCGAACTCTCTTGCGTAGAATTGAAACACATTGTAGCAATCTTGAGGCAAAGCGAAAAGAAGAGATATAACTGTCTAGATCATTTCATCTAAATAGATATCCACATAGCTTCTTCCGGGGATGTCTAAACAACAAAGCTACCACCCCTCAGCCTACTCAGACGACAAAAAAAGAATCGTTCTACCCTATGTAAAGAACATCTCCGAGATGACAGTAAGATTAGGATTACAGTGGCCTACAAACCAACTGTCACATTGAGGAGAACTCTGTCGAACCCCAAAGCTAGACGCGGAACACACGAAAGACGAAAACTTGTTTACATGATATCAAGATTGTGCTAAAACTATGTGGGTCAGACAGGAAGACGACTGTCAACGAGAATACGGGAGCATAAGATAGCTTGTAAGAACCATTACGCTTTCTCACTGGTTTCAATACATACAGAAGAAGAAGGACATCACTACGATTGGAACAACACAGAAGTCCTAGCAAAAGGAGAGACACGCAAAGTACGAGCGTTCCTCGAAGCACGGTACTCGATGCAGCATTCGATAAACATGCACATGGAGATTGATCCAGTGTGCCAAACGTTAAGACGGAGGGAACTAAAACACCTTTAACAAAAATCGTCGTGGGCAACTGAACGAGCCATCAACAACACATCAACAACAGCCTGGGCAAAACCATCCCACGGATCGCCCTTGTCTATAAGAGTTGGGCAGACCGGTGAAGGTCACAGGGCATAGATCGAGGGGGTCAATTCAAAAGTCACTTGCTGATCGATTACAAATCGCCGAACAAATCAGCGGATTACATTTGACCCAACAACGCGCTGACGAAGTCACCTCATTTGGCGATGAAACATTCGCATACTAATTACGAAGTTCTGCGAACAAGTGAATTCAGGACCCACTAATAAGTTGAAATGTGTGAAGATGAACAATGAACAATGATTTATGACGGGTAAAAAGGCAGGTGCTTGACATGTCCCCTAGGGTGTTTAGCGTGACAAAAAAAAAGATAGCGAAGGGATAATGGAGTTATCAGGTCAGGCGCTTACAGATGTAACTGCACTGTCATATAAAGTGAGTTTGAAATGAGAATGTACGCACACAAAGCTACAGGGGAGTGGTTATTGTTCACATCATAGGCGAGAAAAATAAAATAGATGGCAAGGGCAACGCTTACTCGTGTGCAACTATCTTGGGTCGACGGGATACTGAAATTCAGTTTCCATGGTACTAGCGTTTAGCAAATTTCGTGCAAGGCCTTTGGAATGACTCATTCTCGAGTAGGGTTATGGCACTGCCCACTGTCTATTGTGCATTGGTGCCAGCATCTGGTGGTCATGAGCTATAGCACGTAGTGTAAATGTGACGGGGTATCGTCAAGGCGTTTTTTGAAAAGGGATAGGGTGGGTGCATTAATTACATGTTCTGGGAGGGCGTTCCAAGGCTGCGCCACTCGAATGGAGAAATAGTTTCGCCGACATTCCAGGCGGCTGTACTGCGTGACTAACTTAAACTGGTGACCTCTTAGCGAGGTGTTTTGACTGAGTGTTAGAAGGGAATGGCATGGGTGGTTGGGGTTTCTCAGGATCTGGTACACCATTATGAGATCGCCCCTTAGACGCCGATAACGTCCACTGCATATTTTGAGGGTCTTCAGCCTGAGTGGGCAGGGGAGGTTGGTCAAACATCTGACGCTCTTCGCTGCCCTACGTTGTGCAGTATCGAGCGCGGTGAGCTGGTGCTTGAGCCAGGGTTGCCACGCTTAAGTAGCGTATTCCGCGTGCGGTCTCACGTACGCACTAAACATTTTTAGAAAGATCGAAGGGTCAAACTTCCCGAAGGCTCTGCGAAGAAGGCCGATGTACTGGTTTGCTTTCTTAGCTGCCTTTTCAGTTTGCCTGGAACAACCGAGGTCATCTTGAACTATCACGCCGAGACCGCACTCGGGAGAAGCCCGCTGTAGAATTTGTGGTCCTAGGCGGTAGTTGTGCGTGCTCTTGTGCCGCATACTGAGAACTTTGCACTTGGTGATGTTGAAATGCAGCATGTTCGTGATGGACCATGTGTACGCTTTGTCCACGTCCTCCTGTAACACTGTGTGATCCTCCACTGCAACTATAGTAGGTCATACTTTTAGATCATCAACAAATAGAAAGCAGTTAGAAGATAGCACGCCCGCGAAATCATTTATGAAAACCAGGAACAGGCGGGGTCCAAGTACCGAGCCCTGAGGTACGCCGCACTGAACTTCGATGGATTCTGATAGGTTGCTTCGGACCCTTACATTCAGTTGACGTTGCAGGAGAAAGTCTCCTATCCAGACCAGAACAGGATCGCCGATTCCATATTTCTGGAGTTTGTGGAGGAGAATGTGATGGTCTATACGGTCGAATGCCTTTGAGAAGTCCAAGTAGGCAGCGTCGACTCCTGCACCAGCGTCCACAGATTCCGTCCAATTTGCACGAGCAATCAAGAGATTAGTGGTACAGGAGCGATTTTGGTGAAATCCATGCTGTTCCAGAACGAGAATTTTGTTGTTCTCCAAGTACCCCATCAAAGCCTCGGCTACGATGGACTCCATAACCTTGGAGATCACAGGAAGTAGTGTTATCGGGCGATAATTTTCTGGTTCAGCATGGCTACCACTTTTGTAGATAGGCTTGATGATTCCGTGCTTCCACATCGTGGGGACGTGCATCTCGTTCAGACATCGTTGAAAGAAAATTGCTAATGGTTCTGCTAAACTCATGGCAACAACTTTCAACGCCTTCGGGTGAATGTCGTCCGCACCCGGGGAGTTGAACTCGCGCGGAGACATCAGCCTCTTCAGTACAGCTGCGGAGGTGAGCGATGTGTGATTAAGCCCTGATGACGGCGTTATCTGCTTAGGCAGGATGTATGATGATTGCGCGGTATGAAAGGTACGGCCAAATTGTTGTCCAAGGACGTTGGCCGCCTCTTGTGCGGTTTGGGCTAACCCGCATGCTGTGTGCTGAGTGCGAATACTTCGCTTAACACGGCGCAAATTGTTTACGTGTCTGTATAGCAGTTTAGGATTGGAGGAAAACTTTTCCACTAGACTTTGTTGGTTCTTCAGTTTATCCTCCCGGACGAGTTTGACAAAGTGGTTCCTATGGATTCTGTAGACATCCCAGGTATGGTCGTTCGGGGCGGGTATATAGGTGTGCCATGCCAAGTCCCTTAATGCCATGCACTTACGTGTCCTGCTCCTTACGAACGACTTCGTCCTTTTAGGACGGTAGAGTTTGGTTTCAGATGTCCTTGCCACGAGCTTGGTAAATATGTTTACGAATTCACCGCAGGCCACCTCGGGGTTAATTCACCTAAGAACGACCAGCTGGTTGCATCAGTGAGGTCGGACAAGTCTTCATAGTTGATTACGACACGATATTCCTTGGCATGCTCTTTAGGATAATCCGCGTAACACCTGTAATGAAACACTAGCGTCACATGCTCACTGTGGTCCAGGGGAGTATCCATTATTACTCTCTCGACCATTAATTCTTCATTGGTGAATATTCGGTCCAACATGGATGTCTTGTCAGTTCCCCTGAATCTGGTGGGCTTAGTGACGTGGCCATAAAGCGGGAAGTCTGAAACCAGATTTTGCAAATCTGCTTTGAATTGCCCTCCTGGTGTGGCCTGGGATTCGAGGGCATGTAAGTTGAATCCACCGGTGTCTAGAATGTGACTGTACTTCCTGTTTATCACGTGCTTCAATGCAGCCATCAAATTGCAGTCCATCTCAGTAGACGACGGTGGGCTGTAAGCAACTACCAGTAGGCCAAAATCGTTCCCTCTTAGTTGCAAATTACACCAAATGGCTTCAGGCACATCAGTGTCCAGATCGTTTATGTGTTCGCATTGCATGTTGTTACGAAAGTAAAGGGCTACCCCACCACCTTTGCTGGTTCGATCCTTCCGGACAACGGACATGCCTGTTAGTGCAATTTCAGCATCCGTTATCTCGCAGCGCAACCACGTTTCGGTGACAGCGATGAGGTCCCAAGCTGCAGACGCGTGTCGAAGTCTTAATTCAGCTAATTTGCTGAGTAGACCTTGTGCATTTGTGTACATGCATGAGAGCTTCTCAGAGACCAAGAGTGTGTCAGATTGGATGGATGAAGCAAATGAGTTTACCCCGATCGTTAAAGGGCCGGCGACTAATCTTTTTTTGGATGGGTTGCATACTCTCGAGAAGTATTTGATATATAAGCAAGTATCAGATGCCCCGAATCCCGGTGTTTGCTCGTGCTCTGCTGTGTCCCTCCGGATAGTATGGCTACTCTTGAAACCGTCCCCGAGTCGGGTTCTGCAGTTGGCGTTTTCATTAAGAGTTGTGTCTCTACTGAATTGTCATTAGAAGGCGCCGGTGTTCCCGCTGCTTTCAGACGAATTTCTGTTGGCAATCTGCAACGGAATTTACTCCAGTTCGCTAGTAGGGTTTGTGCCATTAGTTCTGACTGTAACAGGTTTTAACAGCCTAATATAGGAGGATATACTTTGCGATTATGAAAATCCAACTGAATTGTCGCCGTATTCCAAGGCTGAGTAGTAAGGTTCGTTGACTGTAAGTTTTAATACTTGTCCCATTAGCTGCTGTTGAGCACATCGAGGATGGAGTGCGGTTAACAAAAGAGCCGTTTGGAGGTATTACGCCGATGTCAACACCAGTGCCGACAAGTAAACGGAAACAGGAGGTCTGATCTGTGACCGTGAGTCAGAGAGAGTTTGATAGCTGTTGGCCAAGAACGGTGCTAGCCTCTATCGCCTGGTCTGTTCGTTTCCCGACGGCGGGAACTCTGGCGACTACGTTTGAAGGAAGGAGCAGGATGGGGTGCATTTACTAGCTGAACGCACGAAACGACTTTGGTATCTACAAGTGATTGAAGTACAAGAGGAAGAAGGGCCTCTTGGTCTGGTAGATGAACGAGTGCTAGAATAACGGCGTAGTGTCGGTCGATTTAACTGAAGTTCCGACATCTGTTCAGTCAAATCGTCCATACGGTCGTTAATCTAGTTTAGTAGACTGTGCGTTTCAACGGCGTCGATGTCAGTTGTGCTAGGCTGGATTTTTAAAATATTGTCAGTGATACTATCCAGTGGCATCAGAGAAACACTATCAGCGTTGCTGGCCTAGATAGCCTATACCTGCGTATGTAGACGCTTCGGAACTGGCTGCTTGAATAACGCGTCATCCAGTTTGCGATCGACTAATCAAGTGTGAAAACGTCTTAGGAACTGGGAGAGTACGTCCGTCAAGTGATTCGCTGCTAATCAATCGTTCAAGACGTTTGTGTTTAGAAACGGCGATTTTTTGGATGACTGTATGTTTAAGCTGCGAATAAAGCTTAGCGTCATTCGGTGACGATAAAATATCTCGTAAGTCAACAACAACCTTTGATGGTAATACGGCTAGCATATGATAAAACCTGGTCTGTTCGAGGTTGATATTGCGAAGAACAAACTGTGCATGCACCTGAGTAAACCATATCTGTGGGACATGAGGCTAAATAGGCAGAAGGTTCACAGAAACTACGTTAATGTCTGGTAGTGAGGGGTGTGAGCGATCAGACTGGTGTGATGGAACAGTCCCAGTGTTTCATGCACACACAAAAATAAACTGCTGAATAAAGTACAGTGTGTCTCAACTCGGGGTCACCAATACTAGTGCTGCTTAAATCGTGACCACTTACAGAATCAGATGATTGGCACTAATATGAATAATAATATTGTACACGAATTAATGGTATATACAAGAAAATGAGACTTGTGCTTACATAATGACTGTGATTTCCATTCTAATTGCATTGCGTTGAGGCTGGATTCGCGAGGCTTGAGCACATGGAAGCGCACACGTCCGTTACCGCTTGTTCCAGTGAGGTTGTGTTTTGTGCTTTGAGGTCACAGATTTAGTAGTGAATGCGAGCTAAATTGCATGCCCAATTTTCACGTGTTTCGAAGCCCGTGTGGTAATGTATAGAGTTCAGACTGCTGTTTTGACGTGGCGTGAATATCACCTAGTGCGTGGTTAAGATTTGCCACGCAGGTTAATTGAATTGCAGTTCCCCAAACATGAGTGTTTCCAGTGTCAAACGGACCTAAGAGCTGACCCTGCTTTCGCCTTAGTGTGCAGTCAACATAAGACCAGGCGAACGACTACCTACTCAAGAGGACAACATTTGACGCGCAAGCTGATAGAAGAGTTATTTAGCTGTGCTGCTTTGCAGGCTTATGATCGTATACTAGGGAATTCACTAAACACTCATTAATTATTAATCAACGAGGGATAATCAATAATGTTTAGGTAGGTTCAAATGTTATTCTGTTCTCCGAGCTGAACAGTTTCATTGCAAACGTTTCATCACCAATCGTGGTGACTTCTTCCTACAATGTGTTTGCAAGCATTTACAAAGGCAACCGCGCCCACCAATCCTGCTGTGGACCACTGTTTCAGCTAGGCTTAGAAGCAGTCATGTGTGCACCCCGTGACACAGGTTTTTATCGACTTGGCAACTACTCGGAAACATTTTGTCATTGGAAAGTAGATAATTCAGGAGACATTGTTGAAGGAAGAAAATTGCTCCAAACTCTATGCTTACTATGCGTATGCAACGCTCGTTGGCAAATCATATCAGGGCCGTAGGGTCACTTTGTATTTCTAGCTTGTCAATCACTTGGAAGTGAAGCGTAAATATCTTATTGAGACACAGGATTGACATGCATCTTGCGACCTTAACATAACTGCAGGTCCATGAGTCCTGTAGCGGAAACTGATTACCGAATTGGCCCACAGGTGTGGAGCCGAACGAACACTCACTAATATCGTGTCACTGTCAAGCTAGGAACCCTCCTCTTTGGAACCATGGCTACAGATCCACTGATGGTCTTACCTACCCAGCGAACCTGGCCTTAGCATACAGTTCGCCGACTACATCAACAGTATGTAGGCACAGCATTCACACGAGTATATGGCCAACTGATAAAACAGCACGAGAACTTGGTAGCAGTAAAGGTGTTAAAAATTTATTTGCGATGAGGTTCTAGCTATACCTCCTTCATACGAATTACTGCATTGTTGATGATTTCCTCCCACTGCGTTAACAATCACACGCATATCCTAGGAGAAATCACACACCTCTCGATTCTCAAGATTGCTCACAGTGGCACGATTACGCTATGCATGCTGTACCACGCGTGGCCAGATAGGCGAGCGTGCAAGAAAGGCAACCGCGGTACAGTCCACCAATAAGCTTACAAAGCTTCTCTTCCAATAGCCTGCAAGTGCTGCAGCCTCAACAAATGCTACCAATCGGCTTCTTATTACCACTCAGATGTCATCTCGCTCTCGTGGTAGTGAAACCTTACGCCAGATTGGCAACATGACTAATCACGTATTATGTCTCCCATTGGCTGATCATCCTCGACACCATAGAAATGTGCTGGTACACCGATTGCGATCAACAGATAGGCGACCGACAAACGGAACCAATTGTACAGCGAACCTGCAAGCATACTACCAGTCCACAGGTAGTTTTAAACAAGACAATCTTTTCAAAATATGCTCTTGTTTAAAAGTACTAGCACAATCTGTGCCGCACAAATGCGCGCCTGAAGGATAGCCGAGGGGTTCTCTGAAGTCAGACCGTCCAATCGACATGCCCGAAAGCGTCCATACGACTGCACGCGCGCACAGCGTCACACTTGTTGGTCTTCCTTTGGTGTGGCCACAGACTCGACCCCAAAGTGCATCGCGTGATACGCAGCCGACCAATGTGATCCAGAGCACACGAGAAGTTTACTCCGCTACGAGTGCGAACGAACGGGTAAACTACCAACTGAAGCGATCGATAGTACTGGTCCATCAGCGGCTTCGTTGTCGTGTCGATGATGATCAGCCACTCGGAGACGTACTACGTGCTTGGTCATGCTGCCAATCTGGCGCAAGTTTTCACTAACACGAGAGCGAGCTGACATCTGAGTGGTAATAAGAAGCCGATTGGTAGCATTTGTTGAGGCTGCAACCCTTGCAGACTATTGGAAGAGAAGCTTTGAAGGCTTACTGGTGGACTGTACCGCGGTTGCCTTTCTTGCAAGCTTGCCTATCTGGCCACACGTGACACGGTATGCAAAGTGTAATCGTGCAACAACTAGCAATCTGGAGAATCGAGAGTGTGTGCTTTCGCTTAGGATATGCGTGTGATTGTTAAGGCAGTGTGAGGAAATCAAAAACAGTCCAGTAATTCGTATGAAGGTAAATCTAGAACGTCTTCACAAATAAATTTTTAAAACGTTTACAGCTACAAATTTCTCATGCTGTGTTATTTCAGTTGGCCGTACGCTCGTGTGAATAGCGTACCTACATACTACTGATATAGTCGGCTCATTGTGTACAAAGGTCAAGTTTGCTGGGTAGGTAAGACTATCAGTGGATCTGTAGTCTATGTTCCAAAGAATAGGGTTCCTTGTTGAAGTGTTAGTCCCCCGCCTGAATGGACGCTTGATTCCCAAGCAAACCCGAAGTCGCTGTCCCCCCACAGGACAGAGAGAAGACCGGATCGGACGAGCAGAGCAACAGGGATGTATTAGCAAATCACACCATTCATTATAAAGGTAAAATGGAAAGTTCGTGAATAGTATTTAAAGCGACCGTGGACAGCTCTGGAAAGGTCAACTTACAGCCAACAAATGAACGCCGCCCTCGCGTTAATTGACCGCTTCTCTCGGTTGGCTCTCTGTTCGCCCCAATCAGGGCGGATGAGTTTGGATCGCCTGCCGCGGCGATAGGGTCCTGGCTTGTTCGACTCGCGTATTCCTTCCCAACACTTCCCCCATTTGAGTAGTGTTGTACGATTTCAGTTTGGGGTTGACTTGCATGGGTGGCACGAATTCGCGTCGCCGCTTCGGCCGCTGTGCTGCTAGGTTTCGGGGCGAATGTTGTGCTTGTTGTGTTGGGGCATGTTTGGGAGTCTTCGCTTCACCCGCATCGGCCAGTATGTCCAGAGGTAACTGCGCTGCTGGTACTTGTTGTTGCAGTCGTTCTCCAGTCCATGCCTCTAGCAGCTGATTTGCATGTCTTAGCCAAATTGCAATCCCAACCTGGATACCGTAGATCACGTTACCACGTTTGTGTAGCACACGGCCCATAGCCCACTTAGGATAGTGGATGCGATAACCTCTCGCCAGAACTTGTTGACCAACATTAAAGGTTCGCTTCCGAGCACCGTGTCACATGTTGATTCGACGCTTCATATGGAAGTTACGGGACAGTAACTAATCCTTCCTGGGTCTGAGGGCATCATGCGGCACACGGATTTTCCTTTGAAACAAAGTTTCAGCCGGAGATAGAGAGTTCGGTGTCTGCGGATTCCGTGTTGTACAATACGTCAGAAGAAATGTGGCAAGAGTCTCCTCCAAGGTACCTTCTCCCTTCATTTTTAGCAAAGCTCTTTTGAGTGTATCCACAAAGCGTTCCGCTTGCCCGTTCGATTGTGGGTGGAAAGGTGGAGACCTTACATGGACGATCGCGTTTCTGCGACAGAAGACAACAAATTCAGATGATGTAAATTGTGTACCATTGTCCGAAACCAACGTGTAAGGAACACTGAAACGAGAAAATATCAGTCGGAGAGCGGAGACAATGGCTGATGCGATGGTTCTCACCATTGGAATCGCCTCCGGCCATTTACTTTGGGCATCGACAACGAGTAGAAAATGATGACCGTCAATTGGACCTGCAAAGTCGACGTGTACCCATGACCATGATTTCGTTGGTATTGGCCAGGATTGCAATTCCGTCTTCCTTGGCTATGTAGATACACTGGCACATCGGGGACACTTCTTCGTTAAATTTTCGATCTGGGAATCCATATAGGGCCAATACACATAGCTTCGTACCAGCTATTTCATGCGATTCATTCCTGGGTGGCCAGTATGAAATTGCCGGAGGACTCTCTCTTGAAGGATGGGAGAAATGACGACGCGATCTGAGAAGAGCAGACAATTTCTGACGACTGATAGTGCTTCCTTTCGTTGGTGGAATTGTTGAAGCTCGGTCGTTGTAACTCTCTTAAGCCAGCCATTGAGGTGGACGCTGATGACTACGTCACTTACTCTGGCATCGTCAATTGCGAGTGCGAAAAATTCAACATTAAATCCATCACGGCAGATCAGTTCAAATGCCTGATTTTTATCTGTGGCCTACATTCCCCACGGGATGCAGAGATTTGCACCAGGCTGCTGAGTAAACTTGAACAAGGCCAGCAAATGACTCTACAGACCATAACTACTGAATGCCAACGATTGCTGAACCTCAAGCATGACACGCTTATGTTGGAGAAGCAATAATCAACCCCAAGTCTTCGTGTACTAAAAACAACCTCAAAGAAACCGCTTCCAAGTGAAACAGACCATGTAAAGTCCAGAGAGAATACCAAGCCCCCGAATGCCTGTTGGAGATGTAGTGAGTGGTACTTTGTTCGAGTGTGTCTATTCCTGAAACGGGTTTGCCAAAAGTGTCATAAACGGGGCCATGAGGAAACGCACTGTCGATCCAGACTGCAGTTCAAGCGTGCAAGACATACGCGACCGAATTCAAATATTCCCAAAAGATGCAGCAGCTACAGTACGGTTCAAGCGGCCTACTCTGATGAACGTATGGATCGTAGAAACTCCATCAGAGTTCACCTGAACGGGCAACAAATGCGTGTTCAGCTAGATACAGCCTCGGACCTTACAATTATCTCCAGCAAAACTTGGCAGTATATTGGTGCTCCATCAATCAGCCGAACGACACATGTTGCACTTAACGCTTCAGGAAGTCAACTTAATCTCACTGGTGAGCTGCAGTGTGAAATGGTTTTTGACGCTGCTCGGGCAAACGGTGTCATGTACATTACGGGCCTGTCACATTTGAATCTTCTTGGACTTGACTGGATCCAGAAGCTCCACCTGTTCGACATTCCCCTGAGTCAAGTCTGTAGTACCCTTCGGCTCAGATATACGAGGCCCTCTTCGTGGCGGTGACACGACATTAGTGTGTGTTCGTTCGTCTCCACACCTGTGGGCCACTTCGGTAATGAGTTAGCGCTACAGAACCCATGAAGCTGCCGTCATGTTAAGGTCGTTAGATACACGTCAATCCTGCGAACGTGAGCAGTCTCAGAAACAAGTTTGAGGAGATTCAAGTGCATATTTCAGAGCAGCGACCCGATCCACTCGCGTTTATTTAGACTTGGCTAGCATCAGACTTGTTTGACTCAGAAGCTCAACTATCCGGTTATGAGCACTTTCGTTCTGATCGGTCCAATGCTAGATCCGGAGGTGAAGTAACCTACTATACCAAATCCTACCGCAAAGTCAACGTTCTCGAAACCGACGGCTACAACTATGATGCGTCAGAAGTACTCTGAGGCCGAATCCACGAAGGCTTCTACTCGCTGACGGTCGGAGTAGTCTACAGATGTCCACCAACCTCTGGCTCATACCTCCTACACTCAATGAGAAATAATGCGAAGGGCACGAACTGCCTGCTTATGGGAGATTTCAATGTCCCCGACATCAACTGGGACTTACTTCATAGTGATCTCCCCACGGAGTCCTTTTCAGCTCGTCTACTAGACACCGTTCTCCAATGTATGCTCAAGCAGCACGTCCTAATATCAACAAGGGTAGCTCCCAGGCCAAACATTTTACATGTTAGATCTGGTTTTTACTCCGGCCCCAGCTGACGTCTCCGATCTGACGATCCTCCATCCGCTAAGCAAGTGTGACCCCACCGTCATCGTTTTCCAGTAGACACGATGCCTTACAATTCATGACCAGGGGTCAGGTCGTCGCAATTTCTGGCGAGCCGACCAGTCCAGACTTCAAGCAGCGGGAAACACCCTGGATTGGAATATTCCGCAGTCTTTGACTCTTGACGGTGCATGGCAGCTACTACGATCCAAAATGATGCTACTCATCGATCAACACGTTCCGAACTGCAAAGCCAGGCCTTACTCCAAATACCCCCTTGGAGTGATAGAGAAATCAGATCCTTAATGAAAAACTTCGGAAACGGTGGGATCACTACAAGACCACACAACTGGCATCGAGCTACTCAGAACACAAGGCTGTAAGGAACCTTTGCACCCTGAAAAAGCGCAACAAGCAGCTCCAGTACGAACACAGCTTGGCCACGGAATCTCTAACTTATCCCAAGGGACTCTTCTCATACATGAAAAGGAAGGTCAGGGCGGGTAGTGGGATCCGCACGCTACTCTCCGAGGAAGGCACTGTGCTTCATTATGAGTAGGAAAATGCTAACATATTAGCTTCGCAGTACTCTTCGGTCTATTCAGTGGAGGTCCATCTGCACAGAAACTCACTGCCTGCACACTGTCCCTCTTTTGAGCAAATCGAAATCAACCCTGAGGGGTGATGAAGCTCCTATTCGAACTCGATCTGGACTCCTCTCCTGGCCCAGATGAGCTGCATCCCGTATTCCTTAAGACTATAGCCGAATAGATCGCTGATCCCCGTTGCCAAATATTTCGCCACTCCCTCGAAGTCGGCCATTTACCCACTGACTGGAAAGAAGGCATCATGATGCCCAAGTACAAGGGCGAAAACCACCAAACTTCGGCGAAATATCGCCCAATCTGCCTAACATCCGTCGTCTGCAAGACCATGGAACGAACCCTCAAACGCGCTCCAGCTACACTATGAGAACTACAACGTAATTGCTCCATCCCAACATGGTTTCCGGAAAGCACGTTCCTGCGTCTCCAATTTGCTAGTTGCCAAAGAAACTTGGGCATAAGCCTTGGATGCCCAACACATATAGACGTGGTGTTTATCGATTTCAGTAAAGCCTTTGACAAAGTTTTTCACCAAATGCTGCTGCTCAGATTTCAGGAGATCGGTGTGACGGGTAAAGTCCTCTCATGGATGGCCGATTTCCTATGAGACCGCAGCCTACGCATAAAGGTCAAGCAAAGCACATCCGCCCCCTGTGCCAATGGCAAGTAGGGTTCCACAAGCATCGGTACTTAGACCAACACTCTTCAAAATGTACATAAATGACCTCCCGGTTGCGCTCCAAGCCGACTGCTTGATCTACACTGATGATAAGCTCTGGTCAACAGTATGTAGCCTAGACGATGTCGCTAACTTACAACAGGCTCTAGATAGGCTGCACGGATGGTCTACTAAGTGGTGATTACCTGTAAATTGCGATAAATGTACGATTCTCCCAAATGGTAAAACTGACCCATACGGCACATATCACATTGGTGGATTTCTTCGCAAGAACACCCCTCAAGAAAAGGATCTCGGGGTCATCGTATCTTCTGACCTTTGGACCTCCCAGGACACATTGAAGAAAGTCGCAGCTAAAAAGCGACTTCTAAATGCTTTGAAAAGGTCGTTCACCCGAATGACTCCTGAGATCTTCCGACCTCTACACACCGCATGAGTACGTTCCATACTAGAATATAGACAGCCAGCCACTTTTCCTCACTTTAAGTTTAATTGATCTTTGATGGAGTGCATCCAGAAATCTGCCTCGAAAACTGTCATCGGGCTCCGCGATCTTCCTTACCTTCTCCGACTTAACCAGCTGAACTTGTTTCCCATGGAGTTCCGCCGTCGCCGTGGCAATCTCATTTACACGAGACGCATCCTTCTTGGTGAACTCGGAAACGAGCTACCATAGTTATTGCACCACTACGCCGATTGCTTTACACGAGATCCCAAATGGAAGCTGTTCAAAGCGCGAAAGCTCCACGCTCGCTCAGACCTCACCTTGTCCACCCGGGTGGTGAATGAGTGGAAAAGTTTACCAAAGGGAATTCTTAACGCACCTTCGGAGGAATGTTTCAAGAGACCTTTAGACAAACACTTAATGAAGACACTTGGATCCTGCTGCTCTCGCTGCAACTACGACGAGTCATCGAGGAACGTCATCACACCACGACGCGCAGCTATCCCAAGTTGAATAGGAATCGAGGGAGCTGACAAGGGTTCTTCCCTCGGCTCTCTACAACCCAATGAACCAATGAAGCAATGAATGAACGGTTTGTGACAGCGAAACCGCATTCAGTTGAGAAAGTGTCCGCCAAGGAGTATGATGTTGAGCAAGCGACAAAACCATCAGGAAAGTAGTGGTGACGCCGATGATAGAAAGAGGATACCCAGCGGAAGAGCGTACGGAGTTTAAACACTGAAGGAGCCCAAACTAAAAAATGCTGGGGTGCGGTATGAGCATGGTAATGGCAGCTGTTGGTATTCACTTACGCATTCAGAACCGACAGACAAGAGGCGGCTCGATCGCATAGACGCCGCCAATAGATCAGCAACGTCTACAAGCTTGAGCGAGAACCGCTTTGTAAGCCTGCATGACCAGCTGGCTCCATCGATGCTAGGTTTCCGTCAGAGACAGCCAATCAAAGAAGAACAAATCGGAATCGCTCAACATGGCGTGTTACATTATAAATAAGACGTCGCCTTCTGCTTCAAATAGATTCTGATCGCTGCTTAGTCTTCGTTTTTGACTTTTGGAGATCGCTACACGACATAGGCGACCATATCACTTCCCGCGTCCAATTAGCGGCGGGGTCATACAATGAACTGTACTGGGTCCACTACATTTCCTGCCCTAACTCAAGGATATCAGTTTAGCAATTAAATATGGTGTGCAGTTCTTATTGGCCGATAATGTAAAAATTGAGAGATAAACCACGAGAAGAGATCAGCAACCAAAAATAGCGAACAAGCCCGTTGTCAGGGTTTCATCATCAGGCTAATACAACCACCGCAAAACAGGCTAGAATGGGTACAAGAGGTTTAAACTTGGTGAATCACTGAAGCAAACGATCTGATCCATAAGGGTACATGGTTGGTCCGGTTGATCTGAGGTCAGGCAGAGTGGCGTGACCGCCATCGTTAATCACGTTAGCCTGAGGCCAGGGTAGGGAGAGGGTTTGGACGAGTTTTCGCTGTGCACATAGGTCCGGGTTATGGAAAGGAATTGCGATCACCTGTGCTGTCGACAGCAGGCGACATCTGACCACTAGTGTGTGACTTCTGGGTACACAGTAGGTTGGTACGAACGTGTCATATGAATTGATTTGGTGATTTGAGTGTACTAGGTGCGACAACACAGCACTCGTTACATTCTTCCTCACCCTGTTGTAAAACCAAGCTGGGCAATGCACACGAGTTCTAACGTACAGGCGTCTGGTTGTTTTCCCAATAGACCTCGCTCGACACGAAAAAGAGAAATTATGCACGCAGAAGGCAGTCTGCGACCAAAGTTTCCATCATTGAGTTGCTGGTGCCCAATCGGTGTTGAGGTGAAACTTAGGTGCAGATCGGCAGCGATATATGTTCTCGTTGTTGTTATGGCTAGCCTTCGGATCGTCCGTTCCGCTAGTCTGTCACCTTTAAACGATAATAATAAGTATATTAACCGCATCTCTGCAGAAATGTTTTTGGCTTTGGCACTCGCAGTTCTATGTGCCTCAAGATAAATTGTTCGAAGTATCCATTCCTCTGAAACACATTTCGGATAAAGCTTAGCTCATCTGAAAGCTTATCTTCTCTACATATCCTCTTCACTCTCTCCGCTAGGCAAACGGCCGAAATGTTGTTTTTGACTTATCGTAACAAAGCTATCGAAGTGGATACATCGTCCATTGCAAGTTTTCTTTCTGTGTATTCTTCTCCGCATTAACTCGTTTGATGCCCTATTGACTTGGACATCTAAACATGCCAGTGAGTCGTTGCGCTCTAGCTCGATAGTGAAAGTTATGTTATGCTATGAGCAGAGTTGAAGTGGGCCAATATAGCATCGACACACACCCCAGTATACGCGATACCAATTATGTCGTCCACATGTCGACCATAATACACCAAGCTTTTGATGAATTTGTTCGGCTAGTTGTCCACCAATTTGCTCCTGAAGATAAGCAACGGCCACCCTGTCTGTTTGTCGATAAAGCGCTACATTATACTGACACTGAATGTTTCTCGTACACATCAGCAGCAGTTGTCACAATCGGTTTGGTGGGATACTGACGTCGATGGTTTGTAACTGGATGAAATCATGTAGATAATCTATAGTCTCCTCCATTGGAACCTTGGAGAAGACAGGCACCATATCTAGTAAGAATGTTTTACGTCCGGCTAGTTCTTGACTCAGTGAGGCAACTTGAACTATCCGTATGGTTGTATTAGCCTGATGATGAAACCCTGAAAACGAGCTTCTTCACTGCTTTTTGCTTCTGATGTGAATCATGTCTAAAAGTTTCGTTGAGTTGACCTTCAGAACGTACTATTACTCTTTCAAGACATGGTTCGACAAGTGGATGATGAAGTTCTCAGCAAAGAAATCAGTTATCGTGTGTCGCGATTGTTTGATGACCGAAGGATCTATCACACTTAACAGCGGATGTATCTGTGTACAACGGTCTACATGCGAACTCGAAATCAAATATTCCTTTACCTTTGACTTACGTGACTAGATTGAGTCGCAGATAGCACGAGCTAGACAATTCTTGGCCAGTATATCTCAAAAGGTGCATACAATCTCAGTGAGAGTCGAACTGTTTAAAATCCTCACGCCTCCCACCCTGGAGTATAGCAGCATAATCTGTTGTAACATGGGGATATCTGGCAAAACATTGACAGAAAGCCTGCGGCGATCATTTAGTAAACACCTATTAAGCAAAATCCTACCAAGAACTACTGCGAACGGTACCAGCAATTCCACGTCGATCCGTTTGGACTGCGAAGACTAAAAGATGATACTGTTCTACACGCTCATCGTAACGCCTATTGCAATCTAACCACATTAAGGTTGCAGTACAGTTTCAGGCGGTACCTGCGCAACAAAGGCTTTACACTGGTTAAGCTGGGAAGCTACCTCCACCTGGACACCAACACGTCGTTTTGTTCGTGGGGAAGATCACTTGGCGAACTACTTAATGAAGACCCAGATAACATCTACTGGGTGTAATACCACAATACTATGCAATGTAACTAGCCCTCAGTGTTTGTGATACACCGAAACTAAAAAAGTGCCTCCTATCTTCGCATAAAAACAAAGATAGAAGACACATATCTTGCCAGAAACATAGACAAATATAACAACATATCTTTATAGCCCTCATGCAAGAGAATGACACTACCTGTACATATTTGCTCTTTGCCAAGTGTTGTAACGCAATAGGCGCACTAAGCCTATCTGCCAATCAGCCTCTGCTGCAGTACCCCGAATCAGCAGGACCTGTAATCAAAACAAACACACTACGATCTTGGAAAACTGGATTGTCTGGTGGCTCGTCGTTACAGACGTAATGGGCGTTAGCGTTCAATTAATAAACGTTCATCCGAGTAGTTGCGGCTTGGACGTGCGTACGCACGTGGGAAATTCGCACTGCCAGCGCACACAGCATCATCCCCCTTTACCGAAGCATATAAATCTAAAGTGCGCGTCCAGGGTCTAGCCATGTCGCTTGCGGCCTCGTTTTTGGACACTGGTATCACGTTCGGCTGTATGGTGGTGTGCAGTTGTCTGACATTAACTTTGCGACCGTGTGCGAACTGGTACCTTCCCGGCTCTAACGTCCTAGTAATACTGACCGGGGGGCGATAGTGTTGGCTGCCATTTGTGCTTCCTCCTATCTCTCAACCGAATGAACGTTCCGGGACGCAGCGGCACAGCCAACATTTGATAGATGGACTGGTACCATCAGCGAAGCTCAAGTTGGTGGGGATCGTTGTGTTCGGGGATGGATATGGCTGCTATTACTTGCGTTCGCAACGTCCTGACAAACATTAGCTCCTCTGGTGTGCGGTCGGTCACCCTGGGTGTATACAGAGCCTGAATTACCGCATCTCCTCACTGTAAGCCGGACAAACGTAGTGTCTGTATATTTTATTATAACAAGCGATTTGCAAGTTCAATCCCCCTTCTACTCACTGATAATCAGTAAGCGCCTTAGCAGCTTACATGCCATCTCGATTGGTGGCTACCCAAAAAAGAAGTCGTTATTCTGGGGTCAGACTTGTTCTGTGCACGTTCATAACATGCATGACAATGGAGGATGAGCAGCAATATATCGCAGCTAGGTCTCAGTAGCAGTGATTCGTTGCCGTCGCCCATGGCTCAGTGGCACAAGTCGCTGGCTCGTAAGAGCAAGGTCGTGACCTCCAATCCGGCGGGATTTGGAGCGTGTACGCCACACACAAGTCTTATTCCGATGAAACGACCGTCTGGCACATTCCTGGATATGTGGTGGCTGTCTACCTGAGTCTTGCTGCGACAAATCTTCACAAAAACATCGATACTACTGAATAGCATTGAGGAGAGCAACGTTCTTAATGTGCTTAAGGAAAACTTGTGCATACGTTATACTTGTGTTGAACCCATTTACCTATTATCCGAAAACTTCTGTATTCGTACTCTCAAGGGGCCTAGAAATGACGATAAATATACATTTCATCTAACATCAGATAACAACTGAAACAACCATCAGCTATTATGCCTTATCAAAATGGAAAATCGATTAGTATTTCTGTTGTACATGTTTCGAACGTCCGTGGTCGATGCACTAGAAAATGTCTTTATTTAACTGAACATACTGTCGGAGACGTGCCTCGCTGAATATGAACATATATAATTGTTTATTACTTTAATTATGTTACAAGCCACACGCACACGTTGGACAAACCACGCCATAGTCTTCGATTCAACAACTGGGTTCCACGACGAAGTGTACAAGCCACTTCGGTTCGGAATCGATACAGCACAACGGGAATCGATTAAGTACAAAGTAAACCGCCTGTTGCCACGAGTGGGCGTCGGTGCTAAACAAAACGTGTGTGTTACACTTTCAAATTGCTAGAGCACTTCGCAGGTAACGTCGATATCAATAGTGTAGAGAAGGAATAGCGGGCCAACAAGTTAGCCCCGACATGGAGCAAACTAAAATAAACCGGCTGAAAACATCCCACATCAGTTCAGACTGATAGGCAAAGTGAAGAATAACTAATCGATAAGGCCAGTTCACGGGGTGACCGCGTTGGAGTTGGTTGAAAAGCGAACGCATCAAAAAATGGTTAGGAGAAAAGTGACACAAGTACTTTTGTGTCTAACTTGTAATGGATGGAAAACCCAAAAGTAGGTCCATTTTCTTTAAGCGCATTCACATTTTAATTCGGTAAAGCTCTATGCACACTGTCGAAGTCGGCCATCGCGTGGTTATGCAAAGTATCACGATTTTTTGAGTAATGTAGAGTTAGCATTGCGGCTTCGGAACTGTTGTCTTACAACATACCAGGTGTTCAGACGCAACAGATGATGGAATGAGTTCTGAAGGTTTTGTGGCAAAATTTCGCTCTTGACGCAACAGCTTCTTCAGGCTTGGGGAATCGGTGTACAATTGACTTTGCTCATTTACGACCAAGTAGGGTGAAGCTTGCAAGGAATAACACGAATCAGAGGATAATAGCGCTGCAAGTCAATAGGTTAAATGGGTAGGTTAATGTAACGACATGCGTCGAGCGTTCCGAACTGATCCGCGTCACGGGTCCTTCACATGTTTTCACATGTGTTTACCCAATCGAAAACTTAGTTAGTGTTTTATGACTCACTGGCAATCAAGATGATTTCTGTGTCAGGCACAACATCTTTATGTCCAGGTAATGCGGCCATTCTTTTGAACCTAGAACATCCGCAAATCCCAAAGTAGTTGATGGCCAAGTATAACAAGTATCAGACAGAGAGTAATTCATAGATTATTGACAGCTTTCTAGTCAGTTATTGGGTTGAACCAGAGGCTTGCCTAGGAATAATAATAGACGTATTACAGCGAAGCGTTGACAAGACGTATGGGTGTACTGCAGACTCCTTAATTTTACCAAACTACCAGTACGGGGAAACCTTTCTCGGTTTTGATTGGACGCTGATAACCATATACGATGTCCAAAAATGTCTTAATTATCTGACGAATGGTTCTTGACAGATGATAAACGGTTGTTGGTAACGACATGCGATTTAATAGGGCTTCTGGTGGATTCAGCAAAATGCTCACAAAGTTTTAGATGGCTGTGTTATGCGATGGCACTCAATCCTCTGCAATGTGACCATGTGAACAGTTGGTCAACTCACGTGCACTTGAGGCTCTGAAGCCCTCGGCACTTCCACACAGGCAGTGAGCATACACTTAAAAATTGCAGAACACGTTCTGAAGTGATCCACGTTGGTTACTGAAATCGGCACAACAGTTGGATTGAACAATAAAAAGTACCATTTTTAGGGCCTAAATTAACCAAATTAAAGAACATCGCGACAAAAATTGGTTATCGATCAAAAAATTGCTACTTTGAAGTACTCACAGCGAATTGGGATTGCGACACGCAATCTCTGTGGAGATCTCAATTCACTCTAAACCTGTTGTTGGACATTAAAACAGTATCCGAAATGGAGGTTTCAAACTTTGCTCGTTACGCAAACTATACTGTTGGGAGTGAGCTACAGCGAAACCTCTCGTAATACCGGAGTACACTTTCACAGTTGAGCGAGTTGGCGCAACATAATAATTTCTCGTTTATTTTCGCAGGATTTTCGCAGTCAGTGACTACCAACTGTGCTTCGTTAGGTGTAGTGATGGCAAATATTGTTCCCGTCGACACTTCCTGTGTCGCATTATCTGGGACTGTGAATAGTGAAGGCTACAAAGTTCAACATTACGATTCTATTGCTTTTCCTATCTTCTGAAGCCAGTATGGCTTGGAGTTCTGTATTATTTCATAATTTATACTCACTGAAATATCCATCTTGTAAGTATGGATCTTACTTCATCTCGTAATAATAGGGGAAATATCTGGAACAGTTCGCATTATGGTAACCTACCAAACCCAAATTAAGGGAAGGATTGCAAACTGCACATTTTCTGAGTACGACTAAGGGTAGTACTAATACAATTTAGAAAAATCTATCGAATACTAATTTGTCATCGAAAGGCTCCATTGAAAGCCGAGAACTGTGTCGCACAACACTATACTTCAGGGACAAACAGTTTATTAAGCACAGCAATCTCAGCGCAAATGACAACACACCTAGCCTGTAGAACCTCGATGTATATAACTAGGCCGCTTCCATGATTAGCCACGTCTCTGCATTCCTGAAATTCTTCCTTCTCTTCAACCAAACTCGACGTAACCCTGGAGATGCATAAAAACCAGCCATCTGAAAAAAGAAATGCTCGTTTAAATTCCAAACAGAATCATCAGGAGAGGAAATTATGAGGTGACTCAGCCATTTCGTGCAAGCTCATCAGTCACAAAGCATGCAAAACCATAGATATACAAAAGGCGGTCATGCGAGTTCAGTTATCGTCACGCTTCCTGCTGCTACGCTAAGTTAGGCTTCACAGTCAGCTATTTATGCACACAAACCAGTGGCCGTTCTCGATCGAAGACATTGGCTTACAACAGCCTGAGAATGTGGGGCCGCTGACTGCGCAACAAGACGGCGAATGACTCAGCTGGATTGACTTGTTGTTCAGTCCTCAGCAGGTGTCTCTGGATTGCCGAGGCAGCTGGATTTCTCAATTCACCCGATTCCGCAGTCACCGATCCCACCCGGCTTCGCAACCAATTAGCAGTGTGTTCATTGATTGGTCAGTGCGGCCGACATACCAATCTTCACAGCTACAGGTGAATTTGTATAAGAAATGGCACATACACTGGTTCCTTATCGGTGTCTTTATGGAACGTATAAGCAGAGGTCTTGTTAACGTGAGCAACTGTAGTTCGGCTGCACTATAAATAATTTTCTCTGAATCATTAATACACATCGTGATGCTTTTTGTAACATACTCATTTTCGAATGGCCATTCGATAAATATTGGTTTCCTTTGAACTGTTGGTACACGAGCTCACTTGGTTATGCCGCTATTACACTTCATAAGCTCTATCGGATAACCGGGCAGTTGTAATGACTCGAATAGCAAATCTTTGCGTCTAATGTGACTGGGGTGCAAATCATATAGCCTTGATGAAACAGCGTCCGGATGAGCGAGAATCGTGTTGTATCTGGGAGAAACGCTTAAAATGCAAATACCAGCCTGTCCATGTTGCTTTTCGTTAAACTGGCCTTCTGATTGAACCATGTAATCGCTGTGTGATCAGTATGTCTAAGTATTGAAGACAATTATCTTATTCCATATCTTCCGTCACTGTAAGTTCGGAGTGCATACTGTTGAGTGTCTCGGTCCCGCGCACAGTGTTCTTGTCGAAATCCATGATAAGCGGTAGATCATCTACATAGTATATAGTTGTATATAGTTGCCGATTTCATGATATCATATGTCTTCTCTTTGATCATGCTCATGAACACATCGTCTAACAAGGGGCCTAATGTACTGTCCATTGCGAACACGCTCGCTTGTTGGTCAAGCTAATGCATTCCAAGTAGGGCAGTAGTTCAAAGTGTTTGAAAAAGTATGCTTTGTTGTGGATCTTCTGACATAAACTAGGTGTGCCTGTGTGACCAATTATTTCCGTGATCAATTCACCGTAACTAGTCATTGCTAAATGGCTGAATGACACGATCGAACTTGACAGATCAACCATCGTTGAGCATACTTTGTCCAGCAATTTCGAACTACTGCCTTACGTGGAATGAGTAAACAGGATCAACAAGCGAACGTGTTCACTTGACGTACAGTTCCGCTTCAGCAACATCCTGCCTAAAGAGATTCTCGATTATTTCTGTGATTTTAGCTTAAAACATATTATCCGACGGAACTGTTGCCGCAAATGCTTTTCTGTGAGTGAAAATATCAAGTTTTATTTTTAAGGGAAGGTATATCGACGGATTGATGGTGTTGCAAAGGACAGTCCACTAAGCCCTTTTTGACTGATTCCTTCATGGGTATGATCGAGGAGAAGGCAGGTGATTTCATAATATCGGCTTTTCCGTTGGACGATCTGATTTGTCCATGCAAAATGCCTACTTGTTGAAATGGCCTGGGATGCAGTATTTGTACACTGCGTACAATTGTCTGAGGCCAGTTTCTCGGGCATTCTGTGCCGACCTATTTGATATCCGAGCTTATTGATGACTGCTACCATGACTGTAACGTTGGCTGGGACAAACTCGAAGTAGTCGTTGTAGTAGTCCACTAAGATTAGATAGCCTTTCCCTTTGTCACCTAATAGATTCGCCGCTGCCTTCTGCCTTGGGAGACCTGGAAATTCACGCAGCATCAGTGATTCCCTGGCTTGATGAGCTTCGTCGAGTGGCTCGCTGGAGAGCTTGACACATAATCTCGTATTTGAGGCATCATCTCGGACAGAACAGCAGTTCTCGTGTTATGCTAATACTGTCGTTAGCACGCAAGAGGAATTAATGAGCGGGTTTTAGCATCTCTGCAGAGCGATGACGAGCTCAGAATGCTGCTTCGCTTGAGCAGTAAGTGGACATACATGGTGATTTCTGAAGTGTTCGTTACTCGCCTGAAATGGACGCTTGATTTCCAAGCAAACCCGAAGTCGCTGGCCCCCCACAGGACAGAGAGAAAACGGATCGAACGAGCAGGGCAGCAGGGATGTATTAGCAAATCACACCGTTGATTATATAGGTGAAATTGGAAGTTCGTGAACGGTATTTAAAGCGAACGTGGAAATCTCTGGAAGGGTCAACTTACAGCCAATAAAGGAACGCCGCCCACGCGTTAATTGCACGCTTCTCCCGGTTGGCTCTCTGCTCACCCCAATCAGGGCGGATGATTTTGGATCGCCTGCCGCGGCGATAGGGTCCTGACTTGTTCGACTCGCGTATTCCTACTTAACAATTTCATTCAGTTTGATAAATGGATTTCATTTTCTTGGACGTTTGTTTTTTGTATCTGGCCATTCCCTTGAAGCAAGTCCAGCAAAGATACGTCGCGTCTACCTGTGTGCCGACTTATTTCTTTTAGGAGATCCGTTATTACCACCAGATTCTGTCCCTGCCTCGAGTTCTTACTGTAGGTGTTCGACCGCCGGAAGGTGAGCTCACTGCATAGGGTGTGCGATGGACATCTGCGTCCATGGGGTGTACTCAAGATCCAAGTCGTATTTTGCAGCCGGATCGGCATGCTTTGAAGACCTCGAGGGACACTGTGCAACTGCATACAAGCTATTGGCCCAAGCGGTTCATGGTCAGTGGACAGGATAGTCTTTCTCCCAACTGTGTGTCCACTGAATCGCTCCATCTCGTAGAGAACAGCGAGCCTCTCTTTTTCTATCTGTAATACTCCTGTTCGGCCACTGTCAGCGCCCGACTGCGGAAATCCAAGGATTTACTATCGTGCATGAGAACGGTGCCTATCCCGCTCTGGCTGCTGTCACATTACGCCTATAAAACCAGAGCTAGTGCGTTGCGGATGAGGGCCTTCATAGTCGTAAAAGCGGTCTCCTGCTCTTTTCCTCAATTCCGCTTTACACTTTTGTGGCAGCATCCCTATAAGCTTCATTAGTGCAGCAATTCTTAGCAAGAATCTGCTAAATAATTCACCAGGACTTAAACCGACTAACAGGTTTGAGGCCTTTAAGTAGTGGCATCTTTTACATTTCCTCGAATTTTCTGGAATCAACCGTTTGATTTCCTCAGATATCAGACTTTGCCGGTGAAATATCACTTCCAGTTTTCGGAGCGCAAGTCACCCACGTATAAGTATTAAGTTCTTTTTGCGCACAGCGCTGCGAATTCATGTTCTTAGAGGCATGTTCTTGGCCGGTTGAGCCGTAAACTGGTATATTGTCAGGTACGCATGTGTTGCGCGCCCGTCAAATATCCCCCCAAAAACGTGCCACAAACTCCGGCATAATGGCTGTGGAAAGCGGAGTTCAATCCCCCTCCCCCTATCACAGCAGATTGCAGCCACTCCGAGACGCGGAACAATTGCACACATGTTGAAAATGTTCTTTTACGAACTACCACCCCGTTACGGCAGCTATTTTCACTAAATGACCCATAGTATTGGCGTGATTCGTCCTATGTTGGTCCTCAAAGAGCAGAGGACCACTTGTCTTGCTTTCTCTTCGCCGTAGTCGTGACTCGGTTCGGTCACGTGATTTTTGTGTGCGTCGATAGCTGGGCAACGTTCGCGTCTAAGCCACTAGCGCGCATCTACCATCACCCCCCTCTTGTGTGCGTAGCCTCGTGGGTTACGAGGGCTCAGCGTCTACCCGAATACGTGTGGCTAGGAAGGTTCTCACGCTAGCCGATTTTCCGCCTCACCAGCATGTACCTTGGGCTAAGCTAACGCCAGCACGTCAGCGCAAATCCGTTCGATCGGCCAGCGTTCCAAGCCGTTATCGTAGGCCTGCTCAAACCATGCCAGTGACAATCGTATCAGGCGTCTCTCAATCTTATCCGCATGTTACACCGTCTAAGTCGTCAACATCTTGTAATAAACGTTTCAAATAAGCTTCAATCGGAATCTTTCAACTAACTGGTAAACCGTTAGGCCAAAACAGCCAAAGTGTATGGCGAACGGTGTTAGGAAGTTGGGCACTTAATGTAGGACCATATGCCAAAACGCCGATGATAGATTAACGTGGCTAAGTAGGTTGCCTCAACCAAATGCAACAGGACATCTATTAATCTTGGCAGCGGATAGTGATTTCTACGTAATGCTTCTTTTATCATCCGGTGAAGCATGCACAAACGCAAATCATCGTTCTTTTTGGTAACAATTGCTACTTGACTAACAAATTCTGTCGGTCAGTCATGCTTAGCGATTGCACCCAACTGCATCAACTTACTTAATTCATTGGCGAACTTATCTCGTAGAACAAACGGAATCCTCATGGCCAACAGCTCACTCGGTCGTGTTAAGCGATCTAGTGACAAATGGGTGGAACCTTCGAACCTCAAGTTTGGATAAACATGGACTGATACCGTTCCCTAACATCTGTCTCCGCTTGACACGCATGCAAAAACTTATCATAGTTAAAATGAACAAAGCCAAGACTGGATGGAATCGATGCCCAGAATCGGCGTGAGCTCACCCTCCACGACCAGGAAGTTGAATTGGCATGAGGATCTGTCATTGAGGTTATTTACTTTGTGCTCTACCCCATCATTTAGAGCTTGGCACACTTCCACAGACACAAAGAGCCTTGATCATGTCGCTCACAAATTCCTGAGCACCGCTTCGCTGGTTTTGTGTTGACAGTGACACCGGTTTCTAACAGGAAGCGCACGATTTCCTCGCCAATCAATGAACTCCCCCAGACTTAGTATTCTGGTCCCGTCTGCGACCCCTTGCTCACTGAATGTTCAGAGTCTGAATGCATTGTCTTATGAGTTAGTATTTTCACCCTAGAATACTTGCAGCACCTAGCGAATTGAGCCCGTCTTCCACATTCGGCGCAAATTCGGCCCTACTTAGCACCTTGATTACGATCCTCCTGGTGTCGCGCGGCACAGAATTTGTACATTTCCTGTTTCTCGGTAAAAGTTTTCGCAATAATTTTAACCAAACTGGATACGGCAAAGAGCACTGCATTTGCTGGATGTGATGTGCAGCTGAATATTTCCTGCGGCATATATCAAGAAAATGCGGGAGCGATAAATGCCTTTGCCGCAACAGCCGCTTGGTGATATTTTCATTATTAATCCCCAACACGATTCCATCTCGGACGAGACTGTCATTCATACAATGTGAAAAATTACATTTACGGAGAAACCTTCAGCTCAGGAATCTAGTTGTCGATAGGTGACGAGTGAAAAAGGGGTACCGCTAATACTTCACGTTAGTCTGATTCTTACAGACGTCTTTTAATTTTCAGATAACTGTCTCCAGAACAGCGGGTCCTCGCCTTTTCCGTACACCATCGTTTCCAACACTCAGCGAACTTCATCAGTTTCTGTGTGTCCGAATATCACCAGACAATACTCCATCGGTTCTTCGTTTAGCCGCACCGGTACACAAAAATCGATCCATACCTTACCAAATTCTCAAATTACCATCCAAGTTGCTTTTCCCTGGGTGCATGGAGGAGGTAATTGCGGGACTGGTTGTGCTCCAATCAGCGATTCAGCACCGTTCGGTGAACTTGCCCTGGATTTCCACGAACCCATGTTGCAGAACTCAGTTCCGCAGGGGCAAACGGTCTGTTCATCAGAGCAATCCCAAATATAATGACAATACAGCTAGCCTGTGAAAGTCTCGATGTATATAACTAGGCCGCTTCTATGACTGGCGATGCCTCTGCACTCATGAGATTCTTTCTTTGCTTCGGTCAAACAAACTCACCGCAGCGCAGCCAAAGATTATCCCATCAGCGTAGACGTCTGCTCATCTGCTCCGTTCCTTCGTCACAGACTAGTTGCTTGCATGATTAGGTAAATCCGTTTCGTTCATTTGACCGCATACTCCCATCAATATATTTATGCTTGTCCATTCGTTACTGAGATCATTTCGTGCTGCGAAAGGAGGCAAATTTAATGTCCTGAACCGTCATGCGAATCAGATAGTGCGTTATGTTGTTTTGCAACTGCGTACTCAAACCTTTCGTTGTCCTTGGAGGATAAACTGAATTATAATTTCAAAGATCGTTTAACTCTTTGAATAGGTACTCCATCTCGGTACCTTCCGTTGATGTCACTTCTTGATCCAATATATTAGGAAGTTAAACTGGCTTTTGAAAATCGCCAATGTCTACAAATTTTCAAAATATGAAACCCCTTTTGGCTAACAAGCGTTGATTGCTCCGGCCAAAATTAACGGTTCAGCCGAACAGTAGAAACAGTGACTGCACAAGTTCGCAAAGACAAATGAAGTCCAAGGTCCCTATATAGTAAAAGTTCCTTAACGCTGGCAATCTACGCAATGCTTATAAATTGTTTGGTCAGCGCATTTCTTGTGGAACGTTACATTCTTGTCGTACTTGCCCACACCGAACGGTTTCTACCGCCACAAGAATGGACACATTCGCAGCAGTGATTCCGCATCCAATTCACGCTCTTCGTTTTGTGCGATTTTGCTCTTCATCTTCCAACAGCACATTCAGCGTACACGCAATTGGATCACTTACTTTGTTATATTATCTGAACCATCTTGCACGGAAGTGTTTCCCACGGATAACGGTTCCAGCATTTCTAGCTCTTTTTACAGGTTTCGCGTTCGGACTTACGTTTACAAACTTATGGCATTTTGGTTACTTAACCAACTGTGTTACTGTGTCCGATAAAGCAATTTTTGGGCCGTCCACGAAACAGGGATTCACTCATATACGGTGTTTTTTAAGACAGTTACGATGCTCATACATCAACCAGCCAAAGCAAGCTTTGCCTCTAGGCCGCAGCAGAGAGCTAGACGCTCCAACCGCACTGCAGTGTCTGTCTTCACATTTTCTAGATCACCTCACTCCCACAAGCGGACAAGCAACGACCGTGCCTACCTGCACTCCTTACAGCGGAGCAGGCCACATTAAGTCAGTAGCGATGATGGCAGCTCTCAGCCTGAGTTCACCCACCATAGAGTAAAACTAGGCATCATACGCACTAGTTGCCTCCATGCAAACGCCGGAGAGAATACCCCTGACCCTGGTAGCAGCACCGCACAACATTAGGGTGACGCAACCTCTGCAAACAATCAACTCGTTTAAAAAGGTATCAATTACTACCCTCAATCCTGCAGCCAAAGGAACAAATCACGATGGTTTAATTGTTGCGTGCACACAGTTTCCCCAATCGCAGTCCAGTACCAGAAAGGGGAAGCTGATAGACGATGGTAACCAGTGGAATTCCATTTGTGGTGAGATTGGAATTTCGCTTGAGCCTACGACAATGAAACCGGTTCAACGTCGCCCCAATTAAGTGCATTGCGGTGAACTTTGATTCCTCCGGTTGACATTGAGTTCCGCTGACGACACAGAGGCCGTTCTACTGTCGTCGATTTGAGCCCGTAACTTATCACGTAAGGTGCGCATACTTTCTAACATCCCTTGGAACTAACGTCCGAAAGCGCATAGCAACTGTGAAGTCGATCGCAAATGTGAGGATAAATGGACCATCGTTAGTTACGGGGTTCCTGTGATTCAAACATTTTCCTCTGAGGAGGCGGATGCCCATGACCGGCAGTAATAGTTATATTCTACAGAAACTCACCCAGGACAATAGCGTAGCTAGACCGTTGATAAGAATTCTCGTTTCGTCCGAATACAAAGGGAACAGGCCCAGGCCGATAAAGGTGATGTTTCGGTCTGAGCTCATGGATGGAATGAACCTTGAGCGAACGGGCGTGCTAATTTTCCACTGGTGCACTCGTGGATTATTCACTGTGGCTCAGCGGAATTTCGTTGCACACCTTTTGATCTATGCATATTCGTCGTGCTTTTAAAAACGCCATCCTTTGATACCTTTTCTCGAGTACACTCAAGTACATTCTACATTTAACCCTGAATTCTAAATTCCGGACAATGTTTCTGCGATATCCAAGGGCCAAAAGTTGCGTAACTCCAACCATCGGAGGCATAATTTGGTTTCACTCGATAGACCATTGCAACGGCTCCCTTGTTAAAATTCAACTTTGCTTGGAGCAGCTACATGTCTCAAGGCAAATTCTCCTGGCTCGATCCATAGGTCTAACCACGAAAATGCTCAAGCGCATTCTCGTGTAATCTGTCCTACGCTCACGCTGACACATTCAACTGACACCCCAGAGGAAAAAGTGTGCAAACACACAACTGCAAAGTGAACACTGTGATCTTGGCGTCAATGTCAGTAATAGAACAACTTTATCATCGACGGTGACTCATTCTAATGGCTCGTAGCATTTGCTCAACATGCGCCATGCGCAACGTGTCACAGTCTAAAGATCTATGTGGATCATGTGCCAAACTTGTTAAGGGGGCATTCCGTGCCGTAATTGTTGCTAAGCTTTCCCGCCAAATTAAATCTAGTCAGCGCAAGTTGGTAGACAAACCAGATTATTTATGGTCCTGCGTGAAATGCACATCTATCCCACAGATAAAAAGAGTACTCTTATTACCTCAGAAGTACGACCAGCTACTAGCCAAGTTTGAGGAAATGGTGACCACCAAAATCGCTACTGTTTGGGTAGGCTTAACGGACTGTGCAACCCAAACATTCCCAGTAAATGTTGCTGCTCTCCTGAAGAGAACGGCTAGTAACACCAAAAGCAAAACGACACAAAGAGCCCAGAAAACAGATTGCTGTTCCAACACCACACGTGATGCAGATTTGACTAATGTGCTTCCCAGTTCGATCGGGGTAACTATACGTAAGCTTACTTACAATCTCCCGACGGCGAGTACAGAAGACGTGCAAGCCGGTACTAGCGAAAGTTGGGTTACGGTTGCTTCCAACAAGGTCCGTCATTTAAAAGTAACAGCACCCCAACTAGATCGGAAACTAATGAGCGTAGCGGAGTTCTTCTGGTGCAATCACCAACGGTTTCCCGCGGTACATCTCCGGGTATTTCAAGCATTAACCTCAACATGTTGAAAGGTGTAAAGAAACAACTACCTGTACTGAGCGTACTGTGCTCTAGTGTCCCAGTAGCAAAGTCGACAACAGTAAGAGGCAGGTAGTCGGATGGCCTCAACCAGTGTGAAATTATTAGTAACCTAAGCGGAGTTGTACTAGAGCTTGTACAGGTAGTGCGTATTACCTGGCACCACAACTCTAAACATTCCGGAGAGCCAAGACTTCTGCGCGTTGTGCTGCGCTTCATAACTGAAGAGAATCAATTCTACTGTCGATAGTTAAACTCAGATATGAACACTGCCCCATCCGTATCTATCCAGACATCCCATGGGGCGAGTGTTATCGAGTTAACCGCAACTTAGAAGACTACCGGAAGGAAAGTTTACCAGGAACCATTATCCTTTATAGGGTTCCTGAAACTGAAGCATGTGATGAGAAAGAAATAACCCAAGATAAAGAACAATGGGGTTATCTTCGTGAAACAGTGCTTGGAGGATGTGCTGGCGAAATCGGTGTCTGGTCTGTGTACCTCACCGAACTACAAAGGAAGAGGCCCGACAGCGTTGAAGGTGGTATAAAGTCAAAGCATATGTTAGCACGGCTGTTAAATTCTGGTACTTGTTACTTTGCAGGCTACCGTCTGAGCTTCGGCTGAAGACAATCAGCGATATGCCCCTTAGACATGGTATGCCACTCAAGGAACCAAGCACGATGAGATCTAGAAGAGAACAGTGCATCATTAGTGGGTCTAATGAGCCCATACAATCTGTTGAAGACGATCTTGAGCGGACACCTTACGCCGTACGTAGAAGATTAGATACGGAACTAACTATACAAATGGTGACTAAGATGCCAATCTCTTCGCTATATACACACCGAAAAAGCGATTAGTCACCGGCCACTGATTGGTCGGCAAAACTACGTATGAGTTTCACAACCATTCGAAACATTGCTCAAACTTAAAAAGTTTCATTTAGGTACTAACGTCCAAGGGCTCTTCGGTAAACTTACCGAAGTTTGGCTGTGATAAGCTGCGAATGCCTAGGACCTAATTTCTATTGCCGAAAATTGGTTTCACAAAGTAGTGGCTGATGATGAGATTGAGATAGCAGAGATTTCACACATCCGGAACGACGGCCCCAGAAGAGGAAGTGCGGTTCTTCTGTACTACCGCAGCGACCTGCAATGTGAAATAGTTGATGATCTGGAAACTTAAGCTACTGACTGTCTCTATTGCTGTCTCCCACTAAGACGCAATGACGCATGCCTCGTAGCTGCCGTCTACCGCCCCCAACATCCACTACGGAAATGGGTTCCCACATGATACGTGCCTTGAACATGGGAACACGCACTAGGCACAGCCACATTCTCATCTCTGAGGACTTAATTCTACATGATCTGGATGTATCAGAATCACCCAGTGGACAGTTTAAAGCAGACTTGCGTGAAGTTCTCGCTAACATTCCCTTATACAATCGTGTAATCACGACCACTAGATTCAGTACAGCAAACAAAACCTCCTTACTGGACCTTGTGCTCATGAACAAAGGGCTCATGTTTAAAAAGTTATTGATAGAGAGAGAGTCCATGAGGTCTCAGCGACCATGTAGTAATAACGTTCAACCATGTGTCTTAGGTTGAGTATACATTTGAACTCTCGGAGCTAACACATACAACCACACGCTGCCACGTCTTGAAAGAACTCGTCGACGCATCTGCTTAGAATTCTCAAACAGCAGTTCCCTTGACAACGTTTGGACAGAGTTCGTTGAAAGATCCAGCGACATGGTCAACAGAACATCGTCCCGCAAAAATCCCTTCAATTCTAAGAAGTAGGACTCGAAAATACACGGCGATAAGGGATGAAACGTGCCTGCCAGGTTAACGCAGACTCAGAGAATTTGGGCATTTTCCTGACCCATCACAACCATTGCACTGCAATTGTCGGTGAGGACAAAGTAACTTGTCGACAGTGCCTAGCCAAAAAGTTCATGGCAAACAACAAACTACTATTTAGGCATGTCAATAATCTTCGTAAAGTGAAGCATGGAATCGCTGCACTTTTCACAACAGGCGGTAGAGTACAAAGCGCCGAAGAAGCAGCTAATGCTGTGCGGCTACAATATGCCACACTTTTCGAACTCGCAGCCTCTACCTGTACCATAATGTCATGCACATTACCGACTCCACTGTTTACACATGTAATTTTTAACCCATCAATTGTGCTAAGGAAGTTACTCTCACTGCACGAACATAGCTCTCCGGGAGCCGACAACATCTGCCCGAAATCACTGATGGCTGCGGCCACCAAGCTAGCTGAACCACTGTCACAGTTCATTCAAAGGTGCTTTGATGAACAACAAGTCCCCACTATGTGGAAGCGTGGCATTATCACCACCATTTTTAAAGGCGGTAGTCTTTGAGCTCCTGCAAACTATCTCCCAGTGACTCTCCTCCCTGTGCTCGCGAAGGTGCTGGAACCGGTGGTCGCTGAGGCTCTAATGCACTAATTGGAAATGCAACATCTTGGCACCGGAGCAGCGTGGCTTCATTCAACACCGGTCATGCACCACCAACCTACTGACTGCAGGAGGAAGTTGGACGGAAGTGGCCGATGATGGGGTCGGAGTTGACCTCATCTATCTGGACTTCTCCAAAGCTTTCGACCGCCTGGATCACTGTATCCTACTTCACCGGCTACAGAGCTACGGAATTGGAGATCCTGTACTTGGTTGGATTGGCAACTTCCTTCACCAACGGAAGCTTCAAGTACGTGTTAGGGGATCACTCTCTAACTCGATTGTGGTGGAATATGATGTCCCACAAGGCTCAGTGCTGGGACCGCGTTTATTCCTGGTGTTTATCAACGACCTAGCAAGGATTACCTTCTCAAATTTCCTGCTTTCCGCCGATGACGTCAATATATGGCGGGTGATTAGTAAAAAGGCAGATCACGATCTACTCCAACATGACCTAGATTGCATTTAGGAATGTCCAACGAGGAACCTGCATTAGTTGAAAATTGCTAAATGCAAGGTGATCCATCTGCGTCACCAGCCGGTGAACATTTACAAACTTGGAGACAACACCTTGCAGTAGGCCTTTCAGGAGTGTGACATGGCTGTACTGATACCAGAACATCCCGGCTGCTGAAGACAAGCAGAGAAGTTGTCGAGAACTGACAATTAACACTTCGGTCTTCTTCGCACAGCGTTCGGTCGGTTTGAACCCTTAATCTTCCCCCAACTGCTTAATGCCTACGTGCGACCTCACGTGGAATATGCTATTCAGGCGTGGCAGCCGTGGCAGAAACAGGGTCTCGTTGCTCTCGAGACTCCTCAACGACGGGCAACCAAGAACGTCAGGGACCTCTTGCATCTGCCCTATCAGCTTAGACTGAAATTTCTAAGAATGTACAGCAGTCGATATCAGCTTTTGCGGGGGGATCTCATAATATTTTACAAAATTCTGAAGAATCCAAACCACATTTGCCGTCCGCTGTTGGAATTGAACCACAACGCTAATCTAAGAGATCACCCTCTGAAACTGACAATTCAGTATACCCGGTTTGAATGCCATAGAAATTTCTTTTCCCTCCAGGTGTGCTAGCCTTGGTACGCTCTCCCTAATTATGTGGTCTCCGCTTCCAATCTGGCGATAGGTAAAAGAAGAGCTGACGACGCGTCGTCTCTTTTGCACTTCATTTTATAACTTTTAGGCAGGGGTTACAAAACGTAATCAAACGGTGTCTTACCAAACTCCCCACCATTTAATGTATACTTTTAAAACGCGAATGTCTCCGCTATTCGATTTAAGTATATGGCAAGTCTACGAAAACCCGTTTCACTTTATCATACAATTTTACTTTCGCACTAACTTTCATCCTACGGGACTTGCTAAGCATTGCTTTTTTACCCGTACTACACCATTGTCCATTGTTCCATTGTAATGACCTCATTTACCTTTGGAAACTGGTCTAACTGCCACAAGTTTATCTAGGGAAACTTGGTTAAAAGCAGCGGGTACATTGCTGCAGGTTGCTGACGACTCAGTGGATAGAACCAAATTGTTGGAATTTCCTCCCATATAGCTCTGTGAAGGGATTGCTCTAATGTCAAATGCAACCTTCGAGTGAATATGACAAAATATGGGAGACCAGCAAATCCAGGACAGTCGCGAGCAGTCGTATAGTTCCACCCAAGTTCAAAGGCTAACGAATCCACAAAAATCGGCTAGTGGCCAACCCTTCAACGAAGGACAAAAGCTCCATTCTTAATTCGACATCTGCTGCCTCACTTTTGGTTACTGAGAAACTATCCGGCTTGTATACTAATACCCAAGGTCTTATTCTTATGTTGATCGAACTCCGTCATCGTCAAACGTCAGAGCTTCGAGTTATTCTGATGATCACCGAAACTTGGCGGAATAATGAGATTACCGAAGTTGAGATCGCTCTACCCGGTATGCCTATTCTCCGGAATTACATAACGGGTATGGGATGTGTTCATTTACTACAAAACTACCCTTCACTGTGAAGGCATGGAAGAACTCCAAACGCGCCTCACTAATGTTCTTTGGTGCAAATGTGGTTGACGAATGACGACAAATGCCTTGTGTTCGTAGTTTACAGACCGAGCAAATTCACTGCAGAAATGGATCACAGACTAAGCTCGGCTTTGTGTATTGTGATATTAGAGAAAAATAACCATCCTCTCATTACAAGAGATTTCAACATGCATGATGTAGTGACTCCAGCAACCGAGAGTGACTGGCATGGCTTTCAAATAGGTCGTTGCCTTTTCATTGGAACAACGTTTTTACCCCATCTGCCGAAAATTCACTAACCATGTGTCGCGTTCACTTTTTGAAAAAACGAACTCCTGTGCGCTTTACGTGCGAATTTCTAAAAAGGCGTTTTCGTAACTTGAAGAATCATCGTGCACTTTGACAAACGGGGCTCAGTTACTATGTCTCCAACAGAAAATAGATACCAATGATTCACTTTATTAATACAAATTATTACCTGAATATACGGGACCGTATCTTGAACTACAGCGTTGGAAGCTACTTTCGCTTCTGGACTACGGTGTTACACGTGTTTTTTCTATGTGAACTGTGCACCAATATGTTTCTTTTGGTTTATTTTTCAATCTGTGCAAAGTTAGTGGATATTCTCTGGCTAATTTCATAGATCTCATTGATTGGCCTAACTGCCATCCTGGTTTCGTTCTACAGTAATCTAACCTGCGTGGAGCGGTCACGTAACCTCAGGCGGAACTGGCCTCAGCGACCAGCCTTAACAAGTGCAACTGTTTCGGTTTAACTAAACTAACTTCAGCCAGAACCAATTCTTACTGAACCGATAGCGCAAAACTATAAAACTGGTTGGTATGGCTCGCATTCGCTTATTTTTCCGTAGCTCAAACACCTAATACTCTGATTAAGTCGATTTTGCAATAACCTTCCGTAGCTACTTCGTCTAGCATTCGCATAAGTACAATTCCCTTTATTATGACACCCACAACGCCTAGCCTCACTCCACAAGCAAAAAGTAGTTTCCTACACTGCCCGAGCAGAGTCAATGAAAATTGAGCCCCAACTAAACTGCGAGGCAGTCTTGATCCTATTGCCACCCTTCTTTCAGAGCTCAGTGATAATGTCAATTCTCTGGAATCCCAACTCTCCGAAATGGAAATATTGTGACCGTCATCAAACCAATCCCAGATAATCTGGCTGCATTAGGCTACCTCAGTAACCCATGGACAAGCCTTGATCCTGTCCAAATGGGAAAGGCGGGACAGTTAATCACCTCAGTTGCGTCTGAAGTACATGAACGAATGCATAGACTGAAAAAGGTCATGCTTTTAACTTTCCTGATAGAATTAGTTTGGGTAAGCTAAATCTGCAGTACTTAGGGCCTACAACATGTCCGAGATCGAATTCAAATGCCTTCGTCTGAGAAAGAAAACACCAAGGCACTTCTGCACGAACGTTTTTACTTTTTCAATTGAGGACTCTGGGAAGCGATTGTTGAGTAATCCGCTCACCACAGCCCAGCGGGCCAAGCGCATTCCTTAATACTCTTTCGTCACCAACACCAGCTCAAGCGGCTAGCTGGGTTAAGTGTTCTCAGACCAAAGCCCAAAAGATAACTTTCCTAATGTGGCAACTCGGCACTTCGAAGTGGATCTCGACAGTCGGCCTCATATGATAAGCACCTCAATCACCACCGTTCATGACGATACTGCAATGTCACCTATGCAAACTCCTACCAACTACTACCCTCTCATTACTGACACCAGTGCTAGTCGGTAGATATGTGCCAAATACGGAACGGTAGAAAAGATGGAGGCAGCTGGACCCAAGGCATATTGTACAGGCTATAAGGAATAGGAAGCGAATCAGCAAGGACAAGGAAACGTGTATCACGGTAGTAGTTTGTGAAAACAGATGCACAGTCAGTAAAACTAATGGAGCATTGGAAGGTTCAAACAACAGTAAAATGCAATAATATAGTACTGAAAGCTTATGTTTTCAGGTGCATTACAACCCCATGTAATTTTTTAATCTGTACAATTTGCATTTTTAACGTCGCTATTTTTGTCCTTCGGCGGTGCTTATTGCGAATTGCTGAAAATGCACTCACTCGGATACATAAAGCTTATACTGGTTTATCTTGTCTGTCCTGAACAGTTCAGAGTCCACAACTACGAATCTATAGCACACCCCAGTACAATCACGTCACCGTTCGCACCAGATTCAGAACAGCGAATAAGCCATCAATGTTGGATCTAGTGCCCACCAGCGACGAGCTCATGGTTGTTGGGCTAAATATGTGCAGTCCTTCGGGCCGAAGCGAGCAAGTGAATTTGCCGTCCAGAAATCCGGAACACACCGAGAATGTGAAAAATAGCTTTGCACAACAAGTTTCGATGGACTCAGTACCCTTTTGGCTTGGAAATACTGAAGTAAGAACAAAATGGTAAAGTATTCCGCGGTGATCGGATAGTCATTAGAAGTGCTCGTTGTGTGAATGCATTGCGACGCGAAATCTCAATGTTGACCGCGATTCATATTAAGGTGAATCTTGGTCAATGAGATCATTAGGACCATAGTCGAAGCAGGTGGGAATTGGGTGTTAACGGGCGGGAAACATCCACATTTTATTCCGCGGGTAAATTAACTATCCGTTTTTTGTTTGAATGAACTCGTGCTTCAAACTGAGATCTCATGTGTATAGGGTTACAAAACACCGGTCTCCTTAATGCTAAACAACATGTTCTCAACCGTTTGGATAAGCATTACTTGTGTTAGCGATGTCTTATTCTCGCTACATACCGAGTTCCATTCGTAAAGAGATAAGTATTCCGATGTGAAAATCCTAAAACCGGATGACCCAGACCAGTAGGTCCTTCAGCAAGCGTGAATAACAGCTAACTGATCCTCTGGTTCTGTGCCACAGTACTGACTCATAGGGTCACGATTGTTTATGTTATTTATTAACGACCTCATAAAGAAAATTGCTTCAAAGTTCCTAATGATAGCTAACGCTAGCAACAGATGGCGCAGGATTTAGGTGAATGTTGATCAGCATCTGCTGCAGTGTGAACTAGCCACGGTACATCAGTGGTCAACCCGTAAGTTCCTGCACTTATATGTGGGCGAATGTAAACTGACGTCCACACGACACCAGAGCGCCTACTCCTACAGGCTAGGAGCCCAAATACTGCAGTGATCTTCCGTCGAACACGACCTAGACGTGCTGGTTCAGGATAAAGTGGGTTATTCCAGACAATCCGAAAAGGTGTCAAAAAACGGTTAGAACATAAGTGAACAGAAGTGAAAACACAGGTGAAGGGTGATATCTTATCGTACAGTGTGTGCTGTAAATGCCGCCTTTTATAGTGCGCGCACGCTATTCGACTCAGAAGATACGCCAGAGCCGCTCCGATCGTCTGTTGTCCGAGAGGTAAGCCAGAGTTCTCAAGTATATGGAACCAACACGCCGTCAGTCGTGTGTGACTATTTATGGTCCCCTCGATCAACCGATCTATGCGCTAGCATATCGCGACCATTTCATCAGTGCCGAGAGGGTTACCTGTGTCCAAGCATTTCGATTCGGATATCACATCGTGTTGCCGCTGTCTGTGAATCAAAATTGATGACTTGGCTGAATCAAAGTGTGCAGTAGAGAGGCACTTGACCTAGCTACATTGACATCAATTTCAACCCGTAATGCTTTACCGTGTTACACAAAATCAAATGTACTATGATCCATCTGTCAAGTGGGAACGTAACAACACGCGAACAGAGGTTAGAGCTACCTGCAATTTTGGCGATCCTCAGTTGGACATCGAGCCAGCTAATAATGGTGTCGCGCGAGTGAAAATACGATCAGTCCGTCAAGCTGAAGTGTGGCGCTTACAAGTGTTTCTAAATGACTAACACTTAGTCATTTAACATGAGGACGAGCACCGGCCGCTGCGAGTAGAGGTGTCAGTTAACATACCAAAGGTCCCTGCTACAAGTTGCAGTACTGCAGAGTTGCGAGCGACCATTTGTTCATACTTGTGCATGGACTACCACAAACTGGATGTAGAAACAGTACCCCTCATATATAAGGGCTTATAATCAGATAATTTAGTGGATTTCAAACTAAGCAAATATTTGTGCTGTCGAGCCACAGCCTAGTACGATACGACGGCTTCACGATGCGTCTGGACGTATCTCATCACCGTCTTGTTGAGTCTGAGAGAAATGCAAAGAAGTCGACTTCATTCTTGCTCTAACACAACACGACGCGGTTTGGAGAATTAGTAAGACAGGAGTTCTTTCAGGCGATAAAGTCAGAAGAACGCAGCCCGAAACGCTGTTGCGTGTTAATAAGATCGCACAATACAACTGAAGTTTTGCAAACGGAACGGAAAATCAGCAACAGAAGCATAGTTTCTGACAACTTTCAAGTAGTAATGCAGGGTTCTCATCAACAATCTTAGTAGTTGCACGTTCGTCGGTGATTTCACAGTAACCAAGAGCTAAATTCACATGCTACAACATGGTAGCCCCAGACAACCGATTTCTTTAACGCAGATCACGCATTTCGTCTGATACACGTGCATCAGTACTAGTGAACGAGAGCCATGGATAATTTTGCAACGATATACACAATCACGTCGCCCTGCTAAAGGTCAGTGCTTTTTAAACCCTTCACAATTGTATTCATTACTCATGAAATATCGCTGATGACGCACAAAGATCGAGCTGAAGAAAACGAGAACGACAAACTATGAAAGAGTAAGTTACTAGTGGGTCTCTGTAAACTGGTATCCTTTAAGTTCCGAGAGAATTCCAGAACGTGCAAGTGTGAACCAATGGATTTAGGCTCTTCTGTGGTGTATTAAAGGTGTTACGATAGTTAATACATACGCTGAGTGACTGACTATCTGTCGTCGGTGGTATGACAATTGGTGTTGATTTCGAAATATCTACACAGGCACAGAAACCGCTTTCACACAGGAAGAGTACCTAATCCATACTCTTCGCGTTGGTACCAAGGTTTGGTGAAGATAACGACAACAATGCGTCACCACCGGCCAATTCATCCATAGGCAATCATGACTCGTTCACTGTCTCTCCTCAAGTGACACTTGCGTAGCGCTATCGCTATTTTCACCCGTGGCACATATAACACTCGACACCGACGTCCTTGCGGTTTGGTCAAATGTTGATTCACTCGTCAACGGTGAGAACGAACCAATAGGCTCATCGCGATTGACTACCTCAGTTCGCTAAGTAAATCCATCAACCGTCAACACACAACAATCATCCTCACCACCGCCATCAAAAACGTCCGCGGTATACAAAATCAATTGGTTACCGAACCGTACTGGACAGGGAGACGATCTAAACTGTCCTCTCACACTAATCACCCAACGCACACACACACACACACACACACACACACACACTGGCAGCTTAAACAATGACGACAACGAACCTGGAGTCGAATCACACACCACACTTTTCACAACACATGACGCAGACGACAAATACGCAAGTTCTGTGTGTACAACGTTCACTGGGCTGCTGTAGTCGACCAGTCCAACTGCGTTCCCTGCGTCCTCGAGAGCATAACTGTCAGTCATGGAATCCCAATCTCCACAAGCCGCTCATCCGAACTCAGTCTCCGGGTATGAACCATCATTCTCCGAACACAACACACACAAGCTGCGGAACAACGCACAACTCCGCGTTCAGTACACTCACAACCGACGCACGTCTCCATGCCCATTGTCTTAACCGTCGTCATACCCTCATACTCTCGTGTGTATTCAAATCAAAGCGCACACAACTCGCCCGACATACCTTCTGGTGCGCACAGCGGTATACCAGGCGCATGCAGTTCATCTTGTAAATCATACATCACCGTCTCAAACTCCAACGGGCCAAAGGACTGCCAACTCCTACATTCTTTATAAAGTGTCCACAACTCTGCACTAACACCACTCAACACACCCTTTACGTGACGCGACTCATCTCTTACATCACCTACCATGTTCTCCTGATCCACTAACCGCACTGGAGCTTGTACATAGGACAGCTCTGGTCTCATCTCAAGGGATAGGGATCGGACTTCAGAGCCAACGTTGGCAAACTCGATATCACAGGGCAGTCTCAGTGCTCCCTACACATATCCTTTATTACATCGTATCTGGTTGATCGAGATGGATGAAATTTATCACTTCGCTGGACCAATCAGCGTCTAGCCTAGAGTGCTCCTTACGATAAATGTTTGATCTCTTCCACCGAGGCACTGCTATAGTTGCCAATGGGACACAAGTACATCAGCTCCGAGCACGATTCTCACACGGTCATCTCTGAGCTCGCAAAAGTGCACACTTTTAAAATGCGGCCAGCGTTGAGCTACCGTTAGCGCAGAATTCTGAACAGGTTTCAACTTCAATTGTTTACGGCACTAATCAGGAGGAATATAAATCGAATCATCACGATTCAGCGAAATCAACTTGAACCCAACGGCTCTTAAGTTAAGCGACAAAGTATTAGTTGACGTCTTTATCTCTAACGACGCAGGCGAATATTTGATCCCAACCTCGCGGATCAAATCTTCTTGCGTTAAAGCAATGTCTGACCCACTGTCTAGCAAGGCGTAAGTCTCTATTGCTCCAAGAGGGCCCTGTAGGCGCACCGGTGTTATACCTAATCGTACCACTTTTCGCAATCCAGAAGAAGCAAAACAGCTACTCGTTTTCGCCTGTGAGTCCTCATCGCATTCCGCATGCAATAGTGGGTGATGACGACCGTTGCAACCCGACCGGGTACCTTTGACATTCGATGTGCAAGATGCGGTCATGTGGTCACTGATGAGACATCTGAAACATAACCATTCATGCTTCCTCGATTCCCACTTGGTGAGCATCTCGGATACAAGAAATTCCTCGCACTCGGAGGTACCGTGTTGGTCACCAGATACTAAACAAGATGATTTCGGGTCCAATTTGGACTTCATACTGATTGATGGTTGGCCCACTTCTTCCACGTGCTGGGAGTTGTAGGCCTCGAAGTCTTGACGGTTTCCTCCCTGACCTTGATAATTACTGCCCGTAACAGCTGCGCATTATGCCGGCATCCGAAGAGACAAGCTCATACAGATCATTAAACCTGATTTCTCTCTCTTCTTTTAAGATGCCATCCGCCGTTCGCGCGCCTCTCCTTTTCAAACTAGCTTGCAGTTGAGTCGAGATCGGACAGAAACTCCATTTGGGACAACAAAATATGGCATTTTTCCATTTTCAAAGAGAGACAGGAAATCCCATTGTCATTCTGAGCTAATGTCCTTATATCTGTCAGCCAACTGTCAATAAGAGATCTAGCCAACACATGCCTCTAGCCAAGTAAATCATGAAGGATCACTTTGCCTCTGACATAAGCTTGATCTGGCGGTAACATGATACACTCGGTAACTGCTTCCTTTACACGATTTGGACAATAATGCAACATATACAAAAGAAGTTGACCACTTTCATTTACACGCTTCTCAACAAAATAATCCAGCTGCATCATAAACTTCCAGTAGGTGGCAAAATTACCATCAATAGATTCGAGTTCAACCTTTGGCAAATCCAGTTGACGACGGTCACCACTGGTCTGGTTAACGACAATAGGCAATACTCGTTTAGGGAGGCTCGATGTAGTTCATTAGCATGAATTTGCCGTCCCCACTGTTCCCTGACGCTATCGCACACCTCTTACGACTTGTTAACAGGCCGTCTTCTCCAATAACAAACGTCTATAACGCTCCACCTCAGATATCCGCTGTTTCTTTTTCCACTCGTCTAGTTGCAACGCAATACGTGAAACGTTAGAATCAATACCAACTGCACTAGGATTAAGTGGAAAAATAGAGGGAGAAGTGATATCATCTGCGGCAACTTGCCGAACTTCTTCAATCCTTCCATCATTCGTAACAACCTGCAGTGCGAACCCATACAAGATTCTGAAACCGATGTACCTGAATTCATTTGTTGCAGCTTCCGACTGAGAGGGAACGAGCTTGGTCTAGTGGTTGTTGTTGTTTACCGAGCACCATGGTTTACACTTGAGATGGACTGCAAACTGGTGGCTGCATTGAGACAGGTGATAATCAAGAAGTACAGTCATGTTCTAGTCGCCGGCGATTTCAACTTACAAGCTCTAGAATCCCAGCACACACCAGGAGAGCAATTCAAAGCAGACATGCAAGATCTTGTCTCAGATTTTCCGCTTTACGGCCACTTCACTTCGCGCACCAGGTTCAGACGAAATAACAGGCCACCCATATCGGACCGAATATTCACTAATGAAGAACTGATGATCGAGAGATTGGTAATCGATACTCCTCTAGGCCACAGTGATCATGCGACTTTACATTTCATGTACTCTTGATATGCTGAATGTCCTGAGGACCAAACTCTAACCACGCGAACTGGAACCAGTTCCCACACCTTAACCCGACTCGTTGAAGCGATTGACTTGAGTTTCCTAGCCTGCGATGAACCCGACATTGCCTGGGAACGTTTCGTCAGTAAGTTTAACGCCCTGGTTAGTGGAGCACCGGAAAGCAAGGCTATCATTTCGAGAAACATGGCGTCATTTATACGGAGTAGGAGACGCAAACGCATGGTGATGCGCAACGCGGCGTGGTATACCCACAAAACCGATCCGAGTCCGTGTACCTGGAAGGCATACGTTGTCCACCGTAACCCTTGTACCCAATTAGTGCGCGATGGCAAAGTAGCTTATCAACATGCCTTAGTTGAGCGATTAACTTCAAATCTTAAGCTTCTGTACAAGCACGGGAACAGCCTCCGCAAGGTGAAAAGTGGATTCCCCCCTCTTCAAACAGCGGATGATCTAAATCGGACTGCTAAAGAAGCGTCGAATGTTCTGCAACAACAATATGCACCAACATTTCACTGCGCAACGTGGTCTCCTGAATCGTTGCAATCCATGATATCCACAGCAGGACTGACTCATATAAATTTTATGGCAGACATCGTGATGAGAAAGCTGCTATCCATGCGCCTACACGCCTGTCCAGGAATTGACGACATCCGCCCAAAGACGCTTGCTGTGGCGGCTACTGTTTTGGCCGAACCTTTGGCGCTGCCGTCCCAGCACTGCCTTGACGAGCAGCAAGTTCCTGCATTGTGGAAACACGGAATACTAACCCATTTACAAAGAGGGTAGTCGTTCCGACCCAGCTAATTATCGACCAGTGACTACTGCCAGTTCTTTCAAAAATTATGGAGGCTATCATTACCGCGCACTCATGTCTTAGCTCGACGGCTTTGGTTAAATTTCACAGCAGCAACGCGGCTTCCGCTGGAGTCGGTCGTGCACAACCAATCTATTGTTAGCATGAGACAGCTGGACCGAAACTGTGAATGCTGGTGCAGGAGTTGATGTGGATTACCTTGATTTCTCTAAGGTATTCGACTAGTTGGACCATCGTATCCTTCTCGCCATACTTCAAGGACGTGGCATTGGGGACCATCTCCTCGCGTGGATCTGCAATTTTCTCTCGCACAGGCGTCTGGAGGTGAGAGTACGTGAATCCATGGCGGACCCAATTCACGTCGAGTGCGTAGTGCCACAAGGTTTGGTACTGAGACCCCGTCTATCCTTGGTCTTCATAAACGATCTAGTGAGTCAAGTTGCGTCAAACTGTTTACTCTACGCCGACGACATCAAAGTTTGGCGAATGATCAGAGCTCCAACTTCAAATCGACATTAACAAGCTTTATGCATGGTCGGTCCAAAATCGCCTTTTCTTCAATTTGGCTAAATGTCGATCGCTTCACTTAAGACACCGAATGGTTCACACATATAAGCTGGGGGACCAGGATCTGCAACACTGTGCGCCCGAAAAGGATCTCGGTGGGTTGGTCCAGGAAGATCTCGGCTGCTCTGAACAGTCCAAAAAGGCATCGAAGAAGGTGATCTAAATTGTGGAGCTTTTACGGAGTGTTTTCGGGTCATTCGAACTGTTGATTTTCTGCCAAATACTTCCCGCTTATTCACGCCCATCAGGTGAATATGTAATTCCAGCATGGCACACATGACTAAAGCGGGATCTCACGGTCTTGGAGCTTCCACAAGGTCGGGCGACCAATAATGTCAAGAGACTGCGCCACTTGTCATATGAACGACGTCTCAGAGTGTTTGGCGTTTACAGCGGACGTTATCGCCATTTGCGTGGTGATCTAATCATGGGTTACCAAACAACACTCAGCACCCCTGCCATCATCTATTGAAGCTAAGTCACAACAGCCAACTGAGAGATCATCATCTCAAATTGACAGAACAATACAGCTGGTTGGATTATTGAAGCAACTTCTTCTGGCTGCGTGTTTTCCTCACGTGGAATACCCTCTCAGAAGCTGTTATTTCAGCCCCCACGTTAGCCGTGTTCAAAGCATGTGTCGACAGTGCACTGGCCACACTACACCATATGAGGTAATCCAAACGACCCAAACAAACAGCAGGAAAATAACAAGCAAACCAACCCACCTTCATTTTTGTCCGGTAACCACAGTCGATAACCTTAGATGGCACATAAAACGGACGGGAAGGCTGCAATCGGCAAGTTCGCAATTTGCAGTTGTTCAGTATTTCCTATTACCATTTTTACCTTTATTGTACTCACCTGTAACTGACCATCCGGAGGGACATGTCAAGCTTCGGCTTTTCCTATCCGCAATATACCATTAAGCATTGACCATCTTTGCCGAACTTCTTTTTGATGACATTGTTCAAGCTCCGAGGGTAGAACAAGTAATCCTGGCTGTTGATTACTAGACACAATGCGAAAGATGTCAAGCACTTACCAAGATCAAACCAAGACAATTTCCAGATCCGTCGAGCACTGTTACCGAAATTTCAGTCGTAGGTTCGAGTAAACTCGTAAGGCTCGCAGCTCAATTCGAATCAATTCCGAAATCGACTACGAGGCTATTATACAACTGTCACAACAAGGATATAACAGCTCAACTCGACACTAATCCGACCAAAATGCGTACAATTGTTCTCAAAACGCTTTCAACTGGGCAACAAAGTCCGAGGTCTGCTGCTCCAAAACAAAGCACACTGGTATCGGAGCTGCCACTAGCAGAGTCATACCGGGCGATCAATGAGGAAACTAATCAACCCTGTGGGTATTGGTTCTGACGTGTGAGAGCAGGGATCACAGGCATGCAACGTGCGCAGGTGTCGCTCAACCGTGCACACACGTGATGCAATGCGTTAGCTGACGACAGCCCACATGAGTTTATGGGACCAGGCGCTGAGAAGAGCAACCAAGTATGGATTGAATAGGTGTAGGAAGGAATGAGGCCAAGCAGTTCAATTTTAGTTTGGCAAAGAAATCCACCCTGACAAAAGGACGGCTCGAAGAATGTCCACAGCTTCGAAACGCATTGCACGCAGTGTGTCAAAGGAAAGGTTGGGTTAAGAAACTCCTGGACGAATAGAGACGGAAGCTTCGGCAAGCTTGTGTGTCAAACATGTATGTAAAAGTATTGCTATCCCGTCTGCAAAGTTTTACATGTGCCATTGTAAGTTTTAAACTTGAAGCGGTTGCTCATCCTAGATACTTCAGAATATTTGTTCATAGAACCAAGTGTAGGGACAGAACGCGATATCCAAGAAGTTCCTTGTGAATGGCTTAGATGTGGGATGGGCAAGTGCGTTTGGGATGGCGTTCCATAGTTGGCAGACCCCGAGGGAGAAATAAGTTCATCGATAATCTAGCCAACAGTATTTTGTGCCAGTTTCAGGTGATTACCTCTGAGGTTGGTGTTCGGTCTCTGTCTTAAAGGGTAGCGGCATACGTTACCAGGGATGCTCCATGCAGCTGCCGGTAGTGTCCACTGAATATTCCGAAGTTCTTCGGTCGTTCTGGTACGGAAGTTGGTACAAACCCTTGATCTTTTTCGTTACTCCATGTTGCAGGATATCGAGCACTGCGAACTCGCGCTTTAGCCATGATTGCGGATCATTGATAGAGTACTCGACCTAGGGACGCACGAGGGCATTGTACATCAAAGATAATATGGATGAATCCAAACTCCCGTGTGCCCTCCGAAAGACACCAACATGGTGGTTACGACATTTCGAAACGGACTTGGACTGGCTGAAACAACTGAGATCATCCTGCACTAGCACAGGAATTCATGTTCCTGAGTGGTTGTCTTCAGATCGTGCACCCCAAGCTGGTAGATGTAAGTATGTTGATGACGGACGTAAACATCACAGCACTTGTCCACATTAAATGGCAGCGAGTTCTTCACCGAGCATCTAAAGATTCACCCATGTCCCTGTTATAACTGCCTCTTGGTTATGCCACGCTCTGCCGATCTGGAGCTATTTCACTCAAGACAAAGTAACCAGCAAAATTCGAAGTTGTACGACCCGTGAGACAGACGCAACACGGTTACTACGCGCGACTTGAACGAGCTCCTATATTGAACGCAATTTCACACGCAGTTACGCAAACCCGAGAGAACAAGACAGGCCCTTCGCGTAGTCACTTTTCCCGGTCAGGCTCAAGGCCATTACAGCGCAGTCCAGCGTTTCTTTTAGACCTCGATGACGCCAATGATTTGCGTAAGCAAACCCTGGGAGCAACTGAATTGGTAGTATGCAAATGTGCCAACGGAACATGTTGAAAAGTGAACGTTGGTAGATGCGGAGGCTGGACTGGAACACTGAATGTTTCTTAGTTAAAAAAGGCTGAACATTTTATGCTTGAAGGGAGGTTGGCCGGAAACAGGAATGTTTTCTGAGGTACAAAGGCCGATCGAAACTTGAATGTCTCACGAGTTGGATGACGGATCGAAACATGTGCACTTGTTTGAATCGAGTCGCATTGCCTTCCGTGGTTTAGGCTTATGATGCTTATGTGGACGTTGGGTCCACATAACATTCAGGTTGAAGAATCTCGGGGTCATCTAATCCCTTTGTCGCCCGCCATGGCTTCACGTCGTCCGCAGAGTACAACTTTTGTGATCATAACTGTCGCTAGACCGTTAATGAAGACTACGAACAGAGGAGACCCAAGTACCGAACCCTGCGATACACTGCATTCCACTCGAACCGGGTCGGACAAAATTCTTCGGACTCTAACTTCTAGTTGTCGTTGGCGGAGCAAGTTACCGATCGATCCTAATATCGGCTCTACGATGTCGTATTGCTGCGGTTTAAGAAGAAGGATTCGATGATTTAAGCGGTCGAATCTTTTCGAAAATTTCAGTTAGATAACATCGGTTCCTGTCCCGTTTCAACCGTTTCGGTCCTGTTGTCACTTGCTATCTGCAGATTCGTGATACATGAGCTATGTTGACGAAACCCGTGCTGCTCCTGCATAATGATGCAGTAACTTTCCATATAACGCATCGGTAGCTTCCGTGACCTTGGCGAGCCCAGGAAGAAGCGTTACTGGACTGTAACTGGTAAGCTTAGATCGACATCTTCCCCTGTGAATAAGGCGTTAATACCATTTTCTACATCGACGAAACTATGTTCTCGTCTAGACAAAGCTGAACGCATCCAGCAAGTGACTCGGTTAAGTGTGTGGGCGCGGGGTGCAGTGCTTCAAGGAGAATGTTATCCACTCCAGGAGAACTATGTGTACGTTTGGAAAGTAGCTTTTTCAGCATCTTTAATGCAGTGAATGTGATGCTGTTTAAACCTCATGGTAGAGTGGTAGAGGCAGGAAAACTTTTCTAGCTTTGCACCCATGGAATTTAACTTAGTAAGGTGCTCGTAAGTCGTAGGCCACCTCTTTCGCCGTTTGTGTATGTCCACCAACCGTAGCGAGCGCCGGGACCACGCGCTGCATCTTACAAAGTCCATCAACGTGCATGTAATGAAGCCTGTAGTTCAAATATGCACTCAATGTGGAGCTGACTACGGTCCAGCCACCGTCTTTTGTGCGAGTGATTCCCAAATACAGCATGCTTGTGTTCGCCTGTGAAGGAGTATGGGCCGGCTCTGTTGATGAAACGTGGCTCCCATCCACATGCCTCCTGGTCTTATTCCTTCGGGTTGACACTGGATATGGGGGGTGTGGTTGGAGCTGTGGGTGGTGCAGCGCAAGCCACCCATGGTCACTCTGTAGGCGCAGGGGTCCTGTGGATGGCCACAGTGACAGGTAAATCCGGAACCGGATGCTGCCAACTACGTATGTATGTGTGCCCCATGCTGAGATTGATGTCGCGTTCATAATGCATCTTCACTGCAGTTGGGTTAAACCAACTTACTCTAGGTTTTTCAAGCCGGATAAATGTCATTCCAATTTATTTGCCTGATTCTGCCTACCTGAATAATCTTCTATTAACTGGCCACGTTGTTTACGCTAATTGCGGTTATCTTCGTTAACTTTATTGTGTTTGTATTATTTTTGGGTGATCTGTGGATATTTTGTATTTATCGCGGATTCGTTAATAACTAACTTAATTCATGTGCTAATTTATTGAATAGTTATGTGGGTATAGCTGTATTCCTTAATAGATATATTTTTTGATAATGTCATTTCAATTGATTGGCTGTTGTTTGACACCCTCGGTGTGGCTGCGCTCGAAGTGCATGTTGACAAGGTGCCTACATGTCTATTACCCACTACTTCGTCCATACTGGCTCCAGGAGACAGTTGGTCGTTACTATTGGGGAGGGGGTACACGGTCTTTGTGGCCGTGTTAGGATCAAAGAGTGATTCCATGCAGTCAGTGTGGAGCGGACTACGGTCCAGCCACCGCCTTGTGTGCGCTTGATTCCCAAATGCAGCGTGCTTGTGTTTGCTTGTGAGAAAGTGGGCGGGCTCCGTTGATGAAGCGTGGTTCCCATCCACATGCCTCCCGGCCTTATTCCTTCGGGTTTACACTGCATAAGGAGTGTGGGGTTGGAGATGGGGGTGGTGCAGCGAAAGCCAACCATGGTCCCTCTGTAGGCGCAGGAGACCTGTGGCTGACCACAGTGACAGTCAAAACCGGAACCGGATCCCGCCAACCTGTTCAAACATTATAGTTTCGCTAATTCCTATTGGTGTCATCTTGTGCTGACGGACCGAATGCACCGAATAGTTGCCTTGAGCTCCGAAGGTCGCCCAATTTCCTGAGCTGGGATTGTTTTTGTAAATACGTCAAGGCCATACGCTTTCGTGTTCGGCTCCTAAAAAAATATTTTCATTTGATAGGACGATGGGAAGCTTTTGGCTCCGGTGATTTTTAAACGGTGAAGTGGTGTTTAAAAATGTTTCCCAGGCTATTTCTCGAGTGCACTCAAACAAGAATGTGCAACTGGCGTTTTCAACGCACGCGGACAGTACTTGGCAATGCGTGATAGATTGTATCTTTCCGGGCTCTTCTTCAATGTTCGGCGCTGTAAACGTAATCAAACTGCAAATTCACTTGCTCGCTTCGGCCCGAAGGACTGCACATATTTAGCCCAACAACCATGAGCTCGTCGCTGGTGGGCACTAGATCCAACATTGATGGCTTATTCGCTGTTCTGAATCTGGTGCGAACGGTGACGTGATTGTACTGGGGTGTGCTATAGATTCGTAGTTGTGGACTCTGAACTGTTCAGGACAGACAAGATAAACCAGTATAAGCTTTATGCATCCGAGTGAGTGCATTTTCAGCAATTCGCAATAAGCACCGCCGAAGGACAAAAATAGCGACGTTAAAAATTCAAATTGTACAGATAAAAAAATTACATGGGGTTGTAACGCACCTGAAAACATAAGCTTTCACTACTATATTATTGCATTTTACTGTTGTTTGAACCTTCCAATGCTCCATTAGTTTTACTGACTGTGCATCTGTTTTCACAAACTACTACCGTGATACACGTTTCCTTGTCCTTGCTGATTCGCTTCCTATTCCTTATAGCCTGTACAATATGCCTTGGGTCCAGCTGCCTCCATCTTTTCTACCGTTCCGTATTTGGCACATATCTACCGACTAGCACTGGTGTCAGTAATGAGAGGGTAGTAGTTGGTAGGAGTTTGCATAGGTGACATTGCAGTATCGTCATGAACGGTGGTGATTGAGGTGCTTATCATATGAGGCCGACTGTCGAGATCCACTTCGAAGTGCCGAGTTGCCACATTAGGAAAGTTATCTTTTGGGCTTTGGTCTGAGAACACTTAACCCAGCTAGCCGCTTGAGCTGGTGTTGGTGACGAAAGAGTATTAAGGAATGCGCTTGGCCCGCTGGGCTGTGGTGAGCGGATTACTCAACAATCGCTTCCCAGAGTCCTCAATTGAAAAAGTAAAAAGGTTCGTGCAGAAGTGCCTTGGTGTTTTCTTTCTCAGACGAAGGCATTTGAATTCGATCTCGGACATGTTGTAGGCCCTAAGTACTGCAGATTTAGCTTACCCAAACTAATTCTATCAGGAAAGTTAAAAGCATGACCTTTTTCAGTCTATGCATTCGTTCATGTACTTCAGACGCAACTGAGGTGATTAACTGTCCCGCCTTTCCCATTTGGACAGGATCAAGGCTTGTCCATGGGTTACTGAGGTAGCCTAATGCAGCCAGATTATCTGGGATTGGTTTGATGACGGTCACAATATTTCCATTTCGGAGAGTTGGGATTCCAGAGAATTGACATTATCACTGAGCTCTGAAAGAAGGGTGGCAATAGGATCAAGACTGCCTCGCAGTTTAGTTGGGGCTCAATTTTCATTGACTCTGCTCGGGCAGTGTAGGAAACTACTTTTTGCTTGTGGAGTGAGGCTAGGCGTTGTGGGTGTCATAATAAAGGGAATTGTACTTATGCGAATGCTAGACGAAGTAGCTACGGAAGGTTATTGCAAAATCGACTTAATCAGAGTATTAGGTGTTTGAGCTACGGAAAAATAAGCGAATGCGAGCCATACCAACCAGTTTTATAGTTTTGCGCTATCGGTTCAGTAGGAATTGGTTCTGGCTGAAGTTAGTTTAGTTAAACCGAAACAGTTGCACTTGTTAAGGCTGGTCGCTGAGGCCAGTTCCGCCTGAGGTTACGTGACCGCTCCACGCAGGTTAGATTACTGTAGAACGAAACCAGGATGGCAGTTAGGCCAATCAATGAGATCTATGAAATTAGCCAGAGAATATCCACTAACTTTGCACAGATTGGAAAATAAACCAAAAGAAACATGTCGGTGCACAGTTCACATAGAAAAAACACGTGTAACACCGTAGTCCAGAAGCGAAAGTAGCTTCCAACGCTGTAGTTCAAGATACGGTCCCGTATATTCAGGTAATAATTTGTATTAATAAAGTGAATCATTAGTATCTATTTTCTGTTGGAGACATAGTATCTGAGCCCAGTTTGTTAACGTGCACGATGATTCTTCAAGTTACGAAACGCCTTTTTAGAAATTCGCACGTAAAGCGCACAGGAGTTCGTTTTTTCCAAAAGTGAACGCGTCACATGGTTAGTGAATTTTCGGCAGATAGGGTAAAAACGTTGTTCCAATGAGAAGGCAACGACCTATTTGAAAGCCATTCCAGTCACTCTCGGTTGCTGGAGTCACTACATCATGCATGTTGAAATCTCTTGTAATGAGAGGATGGTTATTTTTCTCTAATATCACAATACACAAAGCCGAGCTTAGTCTGTGATCCATTTCTGCAGTGAATTTGCTCGGTCTGTAAACTACGAACACAAGGCATTTGTCGTCATTCGTCAACCACATTTGCACCAAAGAACATTAGTGAGGCGCGTTTGGAGTTCTTCCATGCCTTCACAGTGAAGGGTAGTTTTGTAGTAAATGAACACATCCCATACCCGTTATGTAATTCCGGAGAATAGGCATACCGGGTAGAGCGATCTCAACTTCGGTAATCTCATTATTCCGCCAAGTTTCGGTGATCATCAGAATAACTCGAAGCTCTGACGTTTGACGATGACGGAGTTCGATCAACATAAGAATAAGACCTTGGGTATTAGTATACAAGCCGGATAGTTTCTCAGTAACCAAAAGTGAGGCAGCAGATGTCGAATTAAGAATGGAGCTTTTGTCCTTCGTTGAAGGGTTGGCCACTAGCCGATTTTTGTGGATTCGTTAGCCTTTGAACTTGGGTGGAACTATACGACTGCTCGCGACTGTCCTGGATTTGCTGGTCTCCCATATTTTGTCATATTCACTCGAAGGTTGCATTTGACATTAGAGCAATCCCTTCACAGAGCTATATGGGAGGAAATTCCAACAATTTGGTTCTATCCACTGAGTCGTCAGCAACCTGCAGCAATGTACCCGCTGCTTTTAACCAAGTTTCCCTAGATAAACTTGTGGCAGTTAGACCAGTTTCCAAAGGTAAATGAGGTCATTACAATGGAACAATGGACAATGGTGTAGTACGGGTAAAAAAGCAATGCTTAGCAAGTCCCGTAGGATGAAAGTTAGTGCGAAAGTAAAATTGTATGATAAAGTGAAACGGGTTTTCGTAGACTTGCCATATACTTAAATAGAATAGCGGAGACATTCGCGTTTTAAAAGTATACATTCAATGGTGGGGAGTTTGGTAAGACACCGTTTGATTACGTTTTGTAGCCCCTGCCTAAAAGTTATAAAATGAAGTGCAAAAGAGACGACGCGTCGTCAGCTCGTCTTTTACCTATCGCCAGATTGGAAGCGGAGACCACATAATTAGGGAGAGCGTACCAAGGCTAGCACACCTGGAGGGAAAAGAAATTTCTATGGCATTCAAGCCGGGTATACTGAATTGTCAGTTTCAGAGGGTGATCTTTTAGATTAGCGTTGTGGTTCAATTCCAACAGCGGACGGCAAATGTGGTTTGGATTCTTCAGAATTTTGTAAAACATTATGAGATCCCCCCGCAAAAGCTGATATCGACTGCTGTACATTCTTAGAAATTTCAGTCTAAGCTGATAGGGCAGATGCAAGAGGTCTCTGACGTTCTTGGTTGCCCGTCGTTGAGGAGTCTAAAGAGCAACGAGACCCTGTTTCTGCCACCGCTGCCACGCCAGGATGGCATATTCTACGTGCGTTTGCACGTAGGTATTAAGCATTTGTGGAAAGATTAAGGGTTCAAACCGACCGAACGCTGTGCGAAGAAGACCAAAGTGTTGATTGCCGGTTCCCGACAACTTCTCTGCTTGTCTTCAGCAGCCGGGATGTTCTGGTATCAGTACAGCCATGTCACACTCCTGAAAGGCCTACTGCAAGGTGTTGTCTCCAAGTTTGTAAATGTTCACCGGCTGGTGACGCAGATGGATCACCTTGCATTTAGCAATTTTCAACTAATGCAGGTTCCTCGTTGGACATTCCTAAATGCAATCTAGGTCATGTTGGAGTAGATCGTGATCTGCCTTTTTACTAATCACCCGCCATATATTGACGTCATCGGCGGAAAGCAGGAAATTTGAGAAGGTAATCCTTGCTAGGTCGTTGATAAACACCAGGAATAAACGCGGTCCCAGCACTGAGCCTTGTGGGACATCATATTCCACCACAATCGAGTTAGAGAGTGATCCCCTAACACGTACTTGAAGCTTTCGTTGGTTAAGGAAGTTGCCAATCCAACCAAGTACAGGATCTCCAATTCCGTAGCTCTGTAGCCGGTGAAGTAGGATACAGTGATCCAGGCGGTCGAAAGCTTTGGAAAAGTCCAGATAGATGACATCAACTCCGACCCCATCATCAGCCACTTCCGTCCAACTTCCTCCTGCAGTCAGTAGGTTGGTGGTGCATGACCGGTGTTGAATGAAGCCACGCTGCTCCGGTGCCAAGATGTTGCATTTCCAATTAGTGCATTAGAGCCTCAGCGACCACCGGTTCCAGCACCTTCGCGAGCACAGGGAGGAGAGTCACTGGGAGATAGTTTGCAGGAGCTCAAAGACTACCGCCTTTAAAAATGGTGGTGATAATGCCACGCTTCCACATAGTGGGGACTTGTTGTTCATCAAAGCACCTTTGGAAGAACTGTGACAGTGGTTCAGCTAGCTTGGTGGCCGCAGCCTTCAGTGCTTTCGGGCAGATGTTGTCGGCTCCCGGAGAGCTATGATCGCGCAGTGAGAGTAACTTCCTTAGCACAATTGATGGGTTAAAAATTACATGTGTAAACAGTGGAGTCGGTAATGTGCATGACATTATGGGACAGGTAGAGGCTGTGAGTTCGAAAATTGGGGCGTATTGTAGCCGCAGGGCATTAGCTGCTTCTTCGGCGCTTTGTACTCTACCGCTTCTCGTGAAAAGTGTAATGATGACATGCTTCATTTTACGGAGGTTTCTGACATGCCTACAGAGTGGTTTGTTGTTTGCCATAAACTTTTTGGCTAGGCACTGTTGACAAGTTACTTTGTCCTCACCGACAATTGCAGTGCAATGGTTGTGATGGGTCAGGAAAATGCCCAAATTCTCTGAGTCTGCGTTAACCTGGCAGGCACGTTTCATCCCTTATCGCCGTGTATTTTCGAGTCCTACTTCTTAGAATTGAAGGGATTTTTGCGGGACGATGTTCTGTTGACCATGTCGCTGGATCTTTCAACGAACTCTGTCCAAACGTTGTCAAGGGAACTGCTGTTTGAGAATTCTAAGCAGATGCGTCGACGAGTTCTTTCAAGACGTGGCAGCGTGTGGTTGTATGTGTTAGCTCCGAGAGTTCAAATGTATACTCAACCTAAGACACATGGTTGAACGTTATTACTACATGGTCGCTGAGACCTCATGGACTCTCTCTCTATCAATAACTTTTTAAACATGAGCCCTTTGTTCATGAGCACAAGGTCCAGTAAGGAGGTTTTGTTTGCTGTACTGAATCTAGTGGTCGTGATTACACGATTGTATAAGGGAATGTTAGCGAGAACTTCACGCAAGTCTGCTTTAAACTGTCCACTGGGTGATTCTGATACATCCAGATCATGTAGAATTAAGTCCTCAGAGATGAGAATGTGGCTGTGCCTAGTGCGTGTTACCATGTTCAAGGCACGTATCATGTGGGAATCCATTTCCGTAGTGGATGTTGGGGGCGGTAGACGACAGCTACGAGGCATGCGTCATTGCGTCTTAGTGGGAGACAGCAATAGAGACAGTCGGTAGCTTAAGTTTCCAGATCATCAACTATTTCACATTGCAGGTCGCTGCGGTAGTACAGAAGAACCGCACTTCCTCTTCTGGGGCCGTCGTTCCGGATGTGTGAAATCTCTGCTATCTCAATCTCATCATCAGCCACTACTTTGTGAAACCAATTTTCGGCAATAGAAATTAGGTCCTAGGCATTCGCAGCTTATCACAGCCAAACTTCGGTAAGTTTACCGAAGAGCCCTTGGACGTTAGTACCTAAATGAAACTTTTTAAGTTTGAGCAATGTTTCGAATGGTTGTGAAACTCATACGTAGTTTTGCCGACCAATCAGTGGCCGGTGACTAATCGCTTTTTCGGTGTGTATATAGCGAAGAGATTGGCATCTTAGTCACCATTTGTATAGTTAGTTCCGTATCTAATCTTCTACGTACGGCGTAAGGTGTCCGCTCAAGATCGTCTTCAACAGATTGTATGGGCTCATTAGACCCACTAATGATGCACTGTTCTCTTCTAGATCTCATCGTGCTTGGTTCCTTGAGTGGCATACCATGTCTAAAGGGCATATCGCTGATTGCCTTCAGCCGAAGCTCAGACGGTAGCCTGCAAAGTAACAAGTACCAGAATTTAACAGCCGTGCTAACATATGCTTTGACTTTATACCACCTTCAACGCTGTCGGGCCTCTTCCTTTGTAGTTCGGTGAGGTACACAGACCAGACACCGATTTCGCCAGCACATCCTCCAAGCACTGTTTCACGAAGATAACCCCATTGTTCTTTATCTTGGGTTATTTCTTTCTCATCACATGCTTCAGTTTCAGGAACCCTATAAAGGATAATGGTTCCTGGTAAACTTTCCTTCCGGTAGTCTTCTAAGTTGCGGTTAACTCGATAACACTCGCCCCATGGGATGTCTGGATAGATACGGATGGGGCAGTGTTCATATCTGAGTTTAACTATCGACAGTAGAATTGATTCTCTTCAGTTATGAAGCGCAGCACAACGCGCAGAAGTCTTGGCTCTCCGGAATGTTTAGAGTTGTGGTGCCAGGTAATACGCACTACCTGTACAAGCTCTAGTACAACTCCGCTTAGGTTACTAATAATTTCACACTGGTTGAGGCCATCCGACTACCTGCCTCTTACTGTTGTCGACTTTGCTACTGGGACACTAGAGCACAGTACGCTCAGTACAGGTAGTTGTTTCTTTACACCTTTCAACATGTTGAGGTTAATGCTTGAAATACCCGGAGATGTACCGCGGGAAACCGTTGGTGATTGCACCAGAAGAACTCCGCTACGCTCATTAGTTTCCGATCTAGTTGGGGTGCTGTTACTTTTAAATGACGGACCTTGTTGGAAGCAACCGTAACCCAACTTTCGCTAGTACCGGCTTGCACGTCTTCTGTACTCGCCGTCGGGAGATTGTAAGTAAGCTTACGTATAGTTACCCCGATCGAACTGGGAAGCACATTAGTCAAATCTGCATCACGTGTGGTGTTGGAACAGCAATCTGTTTTCTGGGCTCTTTGTGTCGTTTTGCTTTTGGTGTTACTAGCCGTTCTCTTCAGGAGAGCAGCAACATTTACTGGGAATGTTTGGGTTGCACAGTCCGTTAAGCCTACCCAAACAGTAGCGATTTTGGTGGTCACCATTTCCTCAAACTTGGCTAGTAGCTGGTCGTACTTCTGAGGTAATAAGAGTACTCTTTTTATCTGTGGGATAGATGTGCATTTCACGCAGGACCATAAATAATCTGGTTTGTCTACCAACTTGCGCTGACTAGATTTAATTTGGCGGGAAAGCTTAGCAACAATTACGGCACGGAATGCCCCCTTAACAAGTTTGGCACATGATCCACATAGATCTTTAGACTGTGACACGTTGCGCATGGCGCATGTTGAGCAAATGCTACGAGCCATTAGAATGAGTCACCGTCGATGATAAAGTTGTTCTATTACTGACATTGACGCCAAGATCACAGTGTTCACTTTGCAGTTGTGTGTTTGCACACTTTTTCCTCTGGGGTGTCAGTTGAATGTGTCAGCGTGAGCGTAGGACAGATTACACGAGAATGCGCTTGAGCATTTTCGTGGTTAGACCTATGGATCGAGCCAGGAGAATTTGCCTTGAGACATGTAGCTGCTCCAAGCAAAGTTGAATTTTAACAAGGGAGCCGTTGCAATGGTCTATCGAGTGAAAGCAAATTATGCCTGCGATGGTTGGAGTTACGCAACTTTTGGCCCTTGGATATCGCAGAAACATTGTCCGGAATTTAGAATTCAGGGTTAAATGTAGAATGTACTTGAGTGTACTCGAGAAAAGGTATCAAAGGATGGCGTTTTTAAAAGCACGACGAATATGCATAGATCAAAAGGTGTGCAACGAAATTCCGCTGAGCCACAGTGAATAATCCACGAGTGCACCAGTGGAAAATTAGCACGCCCGTTCGCTCAAGGTTCATTCCATCCATGAGCTCAGACCGAAACATCACCTTTATCGGCCTGGGCCTGTTCCCTTTGTATTCGGACGAAACGAGAATTCTTATCAACGGTCTAGCTACGCTATTGTCCTGGGTGAGTTTCTGTAGAATATAACTATTACTGCCGGTCATGGGCATCCGCCTCCTCAGAGGAAAATGTTTGAATCACAGGAACCCCGTAACTAACGATGGTCCATTTATCCTCACATTTGCGATCGACTTCACAGTTGCTATGCGCTTTCGGACGTTAGTTCCAAGGGATGTTAGAAAGTATGCGCACCTTACGTGATAAGTTACGGGCTCAAATCGACGACAGTAGAACGGCCTCTGTGTCGTCAGCGGAACTCAATGTCAACCGGAGGAATCAAAGTTCACCGCAATGCACTTAATTGGGGCGACGTTGAACCGGTTTCATTGTCGTAGGCTCAAGCGAAATTCCAATCTCACCACAAATGGAATTCCACTGGTTACCATCGTCTATCAGCTTCCCCTTTCTGGTACTGGACTGCGATTGGGGAAACTGTGTGCACGCAACAATTAAACCATCGTGATTTGTTCCTTTGGCTGCAGGATTGAGGGTAGTAATTGATACCTTTTTAAACGAGTTGATTGTTTGCAGAGGTTGCGTCACCCTAATGTTGTGCGGTGCTGCTACCAGGGTCAGGGGTATTCTCTCCGGCGTTTGCATGGAGGCAACTAGTGCGTACGATACCTAGTTTTACTCTATGGTGGGTGAACTCAGGCTGAGAGCTGCCATCATCGCTACTGACTTAATGTGGCCTGCTCCGCTGTAAGGAGTGCAGGTAGGCACGGTCGTTGCTTGTCCGCTTGTGGGCGTGAGGTGATCTAGAAAATGTGAAGACAGACACTGCAGTGCGGTTGGAGCGTCTAGCTCTCTGCTGCGGCCTAGAGGCAAAGCTTGCTTTGGCTGGTTGATGTATGAGCATCGTAACTGTCTTAGAAAACACCGTATATGAGTGAATCCCGGTTTCGTGGACGTCCCAAAAATTGCTTTATCGGACACAGTAACACAGTTGGTTAAGTAACCAAAATGCAATAAGTTTGTAAACGTAAGTCCGAACGCGAAACCTGTAAAAAGAGCTAGAAATGCTGGAACCGTTATCCGTAGGAAACACTTCCGTGCAAGATGGTTCAGATAATATAACAAAGTAAGTGATCCAATTGCGTGTACGCTGAATGTGCTGTTGGAAGATGAAGAGCAAAATCGCACAAAACGAAGAGCGCGAATTGGATGCGGAATCACTGCTGCGAATGTGTCCATTCTTGTGGCGGTAGAAACCGTTCGGTGTGGGGAAGTACGACAAGAATGTAACGTTCCACAAGAAATGCGCTGACCAAACAATTTATAAGCATTGCGTAGATTGCCAACGTTAAGGAACTTTTACTATATAGGGACCTTGGACTTCATTTGTCTTTGCGAACTTGTGCAGTCACTGTTTCTACTGTTCGGCTGAACCGTTAATTTTGGCCGGAGCAATCAACGCTTGTTAGCCAAAAGGGGTTTCATATTTTGAAAATTTGTAGACATTGGCGATTTTCAAAAGCCAGTTTAACTTCCTAATATATTGGATCAAGAAGTGACATCAACGGAAGGTACCGAGATGGAGTACCTATTCAAAGAGTTAAACGATCTTTGAAATTATAATTCAGTTTATCCTCGAAGGACAACGAAAGGTTTGAGTACGCAGTTGCAAAACAACATAACGCACTATCTGATTCGCATGACGGTTCAGGACATTAAATTTGCCTCCTTTCGCAGCACGAAACGATCTCAGTAACGAATGGACAAGCATAAATATATTGATGGGAGTATGCGGTCAAATGAACGAAACGGATTTACCTAACCATGCAAGCAACTAGTCTGTGACGAAGGAACGGAGCAGATGAGCAGACGTCTACGCTGATAGGATAATCTTTGGCTGCGCTGCGGTGAGTTTGTTTGACCGAAGCAAAGAAAGAATCTCATGAGTGCAGGGGCATCGCCAGTCATAGAAGCGGCCTAGTTATATACATCGAGACTTTCACAGGCTAGCTGTATTGTCATTACATTTGGGATTGCTCTGATGAACAGACCGTTTGCCCCTGCGGAACTAAGTTCTGCAACATGGGTTCATGGAAATCCAGGGCAAGTTCACCGAACGGTGCTGAATCGCTGATTGGAGCACAACCAGTCCCGCAAGTACCTCCTCCATGGACTCGGGGAAAAGCAACTTGGATGGTAATTTGAGAATTTGGTATGGTGTGGATCGATTTTTGTGTACCGGTGCGGCTAAACGAAGAACCGATGGAGTATTGTCTAGTGATATTCGGACACACAGAAACAGATGAAGTTCGCTGTGTGTTAGAAACGATGGTGTACGGAAAAGGCGAGGACCCGCTGTTCTGGAGACAGTTATCTGAAAATTAAAAGACGTCTGTAAGAATCAGACTAACGTGAAGTATTAGCGGTACCCCTTTTTCACTCGTCACCTATCGACAACTAGATTCCTGAGCTGAAGGTTTCTCCGTAAATGTAATTTTTCACATTGTATGAATGACAGTCTCCTCCGAGATGGAATCGTGTTGGGGATTAATAATGAAAATATCACCAAGCGGCTGTTGCGGCAAAGGCAATTATCGCTCCCGCATTTTCTTGATATATGCCGCAGGAAATATTCAGCTGCACATCACATCCAGCAAATGCAGTGCTCTTTGCCGTATCCAGTTTGCTTAAAAATATTGCAAAAACTTTTACCGAGAAACACGAAATGTACAAATTCTGTGCCGCGTGACACCAGGAGGATCGTAATCAAGGTGCTAAGTAGGGCCGAATTTGCGCCGAATGTGGAAGACGGGCTCAATTCGCTAGGTGCTGCAAGTATTCTAGGGTGAAAATACCAACTCATAAGACAATGCATTCAGACTCTGAACATTCAGTGAGCAAGGGGTCGCAGACGGGACCAGAACACTGCGTCTGGGGGAGTTCATTGATTGGCGACGAAATCGTGCGCTTCCTGTTAGAAACCGGTGTCATTGCCAACATAAAACCAGCCAAGCGGTGCTCAGGAATTTGTGAGCGACATGATCAAGGCTCTTTGTGCCTATGGAAGGGTGCCAAGCTCCAAATGATGGGGTGGAGCACCAAGTAAATAACCCCAAAGACAGATGCTCATGTCAATTCAACTTCCTGGTCGTGGAGGGTGAGCTCACGCCGATTCTCGGCATCGATTCCATCCAGTCTTGGCTTTGTTCATTTTAACTATAGTAAGTTTTTGCATGCGTGTCAAGCGGAGACAGATGTTAGGGAACGGTATCTGTCCGTGTTTATCCAAGCTTGAGCTTCGAAGGTTACGCCCATTTGTCACTAGATCGCTTAACACGACCGAGTGCGCTGTTGGCCATGAGGATTCCGTTTGTTCTAATAGATAAGTTCGCCACTGAATTAAGTAAGTTGATGCAGTTGGGTGCAATCGCTAAGCATGACTGACCGACAGAATTTGTTAGTCAAGTAGCAATTGTTACCAAAAAGAACGATGAATTGCACTTGTGCATGCTTCACAAGATGATAAAAGAAGCATTACGTAGAAATCAACATCCGCTGCCAAGATTAATAGATGTCCTGTTGCGTTTGGTTGAGGCAACCTACATCAGCCACGTCAATCTATCATCGGCGTTTTGGCATATGATCCTACATTAAGTACCCAACATCCTAACACCGTTCGCCATACACTATGGCTGTTTTGGCCTGAAAGGTTTACCAGTTAGTTGAAAGTTTCCGATTGAAGCTTATCGGAAACGTTTATTACAAGATGTTGACGACTTAGACGGTGTAACATGTAGATAAGATTGATAGAAGCCTGATACGATTGTCACTGGCACGGTTTGAACACGCCTACGATAACGGCTTGGAACGCTGGCTGGTCGAACGGATTTGCGCTGACGTGATGGCGTTAGCTTTGCTCTGGGTATATGCTGGTGAGGCGGAAAATCGGTTAGCGTGTGAACCACCCTAGCCACACGTATTCGGGTAGACGCTGAGCCCTCGTAACCCAAGACGCTACGCACACAAGAGAGAGGGTGATGGTAGATGCACGCTAGTGGCTTAGACTCGAACGTTGCCCAGCTATCGACGCACACAAAAATCACGTGACCGAACCGATTCACAACTACGGCGAAGAGAAAGCAAGACAAGTGGTCCTCTGCTCTTTGAGTACCAACAAAGGACGAATCACATCCAATACTATGGGTCATTTAGTGAAAATAGCTGCCGCAACGGGGTGGTAGTTTGTAAAAGAACATTGTCAACATGTGTGCAATTGTTCCTCGTCTCGGAGTGGATGTAATCTGCTGTGTTGGGGGGGGGGGGACTGTACTCCGCTTTCCACAGCCAGTACGCCAGCGTTTGTGGCGCGTTTTTGCGGGGATATTTGACGGGCTCGCAACACATGCGTAGCCTACAATGTACCAGTTTACGGCTCAACCGGCCAAGAAAATGCCTCTAATCAACACCACTTCGCAGCGCTGGGCGCAAAAAGAACATAATGCTTACACATGGTTGACGAGCTCCGAATCCTGGAAGTGATATTTTCACCGGCAAAGTCTGATATCTGAGGAAATCAAACGGTTGATTCCAGAAAATTGGAGGAGACGTAGGGTATGCCACTATTTAAAGACCTCAAAGCTGTCAGTCGGTTTAATGGCTGGTGAATTATTTCAGCAATTCTTGCTAAGAATTGCTGCACTAATGAAGCTTATAGGGATGCTGCCACAAAAGTGTAAAGCGAATTGAGGAAAAGAGCAGGAGACCGCTTTTACGACTATCAAGGACCTCGTCAGCAACGCACTAGCTCTGGGTTTGTAGGCGTAATGTGACTGCAGCCAGAGCGGAATAGGCACCGTTCTGATGCACGCTGGTAATTCCTTGGATTTCCGCACTCGGGCGCTGGACAGTGGCCGAACAGGAGTATTACAGATAGAAAAAGAGAGGCTCGCTGTTCTCTACGAGATGGAGCGATTCAATGGACACACAGTTGGGAGAAAGACTATCCTGTCCACTGACCATGAACCGCCTGGGCCAATAGCTTGTATGCAGTTGCACAGTGTCTCTCGAGGTCTTCAAAGCATGCCGATCCGGCTGCAAAATACGATATGGATCTTGCGTACACCCCAGGAACGCAGATGTTCATCGCACACCCCCTGCAGAGAGCTCACCTTCCGGTTCTCGAGCACCTACAGTAAGAACTCGAGGCAGGAACAGCATCTGGTGGTAATGATGGATCTCCTAAAAGAAATAAGTCGGCACACAGGTAGACGCGACGTAGCTTTACTGGACTTGCTTCAAGGGAATGGCCAGATACAAAAAACAAACGTCCAAGAAAATGAAATCCATTTATCAAACTGAATGAAATTGTTAAGTAGGAATACGAGATGCGAACAAGC